>JAIFGZ020000609.1:0-600000 GCA_019925245.2 Oryza australiensis | reverse complement strand
TTAGGGACGAATACTTGATGAGATAGATGCTACAGTTCGAAGAAGGGGGGAGGAGTACTAGTTAGGAATGATTGTGTTTTATGGTACAGAAACAGGAAAAGTACTAATTGGTAAGAATATGGGATAAAATGCTACTAAAAAGAAAATCGCTGAACGAATCATTGATACGAGAATATTTGAAGAAGCAGGTTGAAAATAGAATTGTAAATCAGGAGGGAGTACCTAGGGAAATTCGGTCGTGGCGGCGGCTGGAGCAGTTGCGGTAGCGGCAGCAGATGGGGCCGTGGCTGTGGCCGGAGCAACAGTGGTGGCCGGCAAGTTGGAGGTACTCGATGCAGCGGCGGAGGCCATCGGAGGAGTTCGGGGGCGAAGGTGAGTTTCAAGAACGTGGGAGAAGATGTCGAACGCCGATGGAGTCGCTGGAGGGGAGAGAGAAAGGCAGGAGGTTTGTTCGAGAAGAAAGCCGAGCGCACGTTGAGGGCGTAGGCGATTCGACCGAGGAAGGTGGATATTTAAAGAGCACTTGGGGAGAAGCCGAGATGGTTTAGGTCAAGAAGGAAGCAAGAGTTTGAATATGCGAGCAAATCCGCAACACTTCGTATTACGGACTTGGGGGGCATGTGTTAACACTGAAATTTGGTAATTGAGTTCTTAAGTTTGTAGAAGCGAAGTGAAATCAGATCGGTGAAGAGGGATCGGCCGCAGGATTAGTCGGCCGAGGTTGGGTTGAGTAGGAGCAGACAACAGCCGATTCTGAGGTCTGGAAGAGATGAAGCCGTGTTCAGTATGGAAATTTGGGGGATAAATGAGAGATTCGGCTGTTAGGTACACGTTAAAAGATATTGCCACTCATGGATAGAGTCCTATAACGGCAATTGTATTTGTAATCTAGAGATTTGTTAGGTTGTTAGTTGTGATACGGTATAGGTTCCGTTAAGGATAATATGGTGTTTTAAACAGTGGTCTAGATAGAGTCCAGGGTTGTTACAAGTATTCGTATTTCGGGTATAAATAGGACCCGAGGTCCTCTGTAAACAAGAACAATTGAATCAATCTAATTTTCGGCGCATCACCACCTTTTTCCTTTTAGACCAACTCTCTGTTTGGCTTTGGGCTGCATCGTCTTGATCCCCAAACTCAGGTAAATGTTTGTCATTAGTGGTAAGATTATCTATTTCTAATGCTTCCATCGCAATGATATATTAGAAATTAATGGTTTTACTGCGTCATATATCATATAATGCATATGAATTAGGTCAATGTTTAGATCTATCTTGTAGTTGGCCTATCTCATCAAGAATATATGGTCAACAGGGCTAGGTCTACCATCTCGCATGTAGTATCTACCATCTCGCGGAGTGTAAGTCGGTAGTAATAGATTGGATGTTTCTTTTGATACTTAATGATGCATCAAGTTTGAACTATTAAGTCGTCTTTAGAACTATCAGTGATCTGTTCTTCTGGGATTTACATTATCTAGAGATAGCGTCGGGGTTTCAGCCGACCTTATTTGCCCTAATATAGTCGCTTATATCAAGATTGTGTTCTTGGTGGATGTTGCTTATACGGTTGATCTAGGAATATTATCTTCACATGAGATTCATTGGAGTACCAGCCGATTCGATGTTAGTTTCCCAGTGTCGGCTAGGTTATTGATCTGTGTATTTGTTATTCTTCGCTATGTTTGGATGGGGCGGCTGATGACTGTCTCGGCGTGTCCGAGCATTCCAGTCGCTTGACCCAAACATAGTCTAGAATAGTATGTATACATCCATGGATTTCCTTAGCCGATCCTGTGGGGATCTAACCTAACTTTTAACAAACACTACCTTGTTTTTCTTGTTGATTAGCGAGATCAAATCAACGCACGCTCTACACGCCGTAGGCGGTGAGAAGGACCTACACTCGGAGTCAAGCGGATCTCCCGAGCCGCGCGTGAGAGATTTCTCGTCAACACGCTTCTTGGCACACCCAGTGGGACTCGAACCCACAATCGCCCAGTGACAACGTATTCCATAATAATCGGCAGCCAGAGCCGATTGATCCTAGCAGGCGGCAGAATGTCGGGGGCCGAGAAGTCCTTATCGACTAAGGGTTAGTATCGGCTCGAAGCAAAATCAGCTGAGAGTTTTCGTCAGCCGATGGAGGATCCATATCTTAAGCAGTCGGACTCTTGTTAAATTCGGTTTGACAAGATCTTATCCAGAAGAAACCGAGTCCAGGGAGGACACGGCTTATATCTATTAATTAGGAAGAGATTGTTAGTTTCCTAGTTTATCTTTAGGAATGTTTGTTTTGTAATCTGTTAGGATCTTTGTCACCCTACAGGTATAAATATGTAAGCCCAGGGTTCATGTAAATCATCTCTCGATCAATACAATTCGGCGCATCGCCACTCTTTTATTCTTCATCTTCGTTCAACATCCGACGGAACTTGGCATCCAGCGCTGGGCTGCATCGGTTAGGTTCGACCTCCAGCAAAGGAATAAGTCCAACGTTCTGTCGGATCAGGCGATCATATTGACTACGTCGACGTTGTCCAAGGCTGCATCAGTACGTTCGATCTCTTGGATTGCTCCGGCTTAGTTAGCATGCTTGCCTGACTATTTATCATATGTCTATATTAATCTAATCTTCGCATTTCAGTTTAGCCCTATCGACTGTCTCTCGTTTTACGGTCTCTATCGTTATTGGCTAAACTGTTTACTAGATTAGATTGGTTTAGACATCTGCCACCCTAAAAACAGCCAAGGGCTTGATTATCTAGATATTGCTTTTCTTTTCATACTTAGTGCTGCATCGCTTTGAATCTACTAAGTCGTGATTAGAACCACAATATCTAGCATACCGTTGACCGCCACTAAGGGTTTCATCGGGGTTTCAGCCGGTGAGTTATCTCGGGTACTGCATCGGCTTGCAAGGATTATGTACAAGTTGGATCTTGCCGATTGCAGCGGAGGCGTCATTGAATATTCTATCATTTGGATTTTATGATATCGAACTTCCAGCCGATATGTGCTTTAATCTTTAAATCAATATCTATTTCATCATGTGATTGGTTCATGCAATGTTATATATCATCACGTTATTTTCGGCCGATCACCTTTATATATGTCTGTTAAGCGTACAACCAATGGATTCAAACCCTAACACCATCGGCTGGCATCGGCATCGGCTGAAATTGCACCTTCGGCTTATTAGCCGATCAATTAGTTTTTGGGTATCGGTCTATCGGCCGATATGATTTATGTTCTGCTGTTTTGCATAACTTGTCAGTGGCAGTATCAAACTGACTGGCACGCCCGCGCTTCATCTATTCTAGGACCTGCACTGGAGCTAAGCAGATCTCCCAGGCGACATGTTATTTTTCTCCTCAACACATTTTTTGGCACGCCTGGTGGGACCGTGTTTTGGATAACACATCTTTTTACACGGCTCGGTGGACCCATAATTGCCACAATGTCTGATGAAGAAGTCAAGGCCGAGGAAGAACAATCTCTCAAGCTGACAAATGAAGACAGGGAACAATCTACTGAGCCGATGGATGACGAGAAACTTCAAGAGATGGTTAATAGCGTCATTAATCGTGCTATGTTCGATCAATCTGGAGTCTTGATGAGTGCATTATATGGTTTGATCGAGAAAACAGTTCCCAGGGTAATTGCCTTAAGAAGTCAGCATGGGGGGCAAATTGGTGAGCAATCTCAACACTATCGGCAACAACAAAATTGGCTCGGGGGGCAAGTTGATCGATATCAGTATGCAGAGCCACGTCAGCAATATCGGCCAGCGAAAATTCAAAGATATCCGTCCAAAGAGGATTGGACCGATATAATTACAAAGGTAATGGAGGAGCAATTTGGAATTAAACGTAAAACTCAAATTTCTGTGTATCGGCCGCCATATCCTGAGTGGTTTGATGGGGTTCCACTTCCAAGCCGATACAAGGTTTCAGATTTCTCCATGTTTTCAGGGCAAGATGGTATATCCACAATGGAACATATCAGCCGATTCTTAGCTCAACGTGGGGAAGCATCGGTTGAAGAAGCTCTGAAAGTTAGACTTTTTCCATTGTCTTTGACTGGATCGGCTTTTACATGGTTTTCATTATTGCCACTGAATTCCATCAGAAGTTGGGCCGATCTTGAAAAGCAGTTTCACATGTACTTCTTTGTTGGGGTTAGCGAGTTGAGGCTTGCAGATTTGATATCAGTTAAACAGCAAGAAGGGGAATCAGCTAAGGAATACATTCAAAGGTTTCGTAATATACACAGCCGATGTTATAGTTTGGGCCTAAGCGATGAGCAGATAGCGGATCTTGCATTTCAAGGGTTGTGGCAGCTAACCGAGGTAGGTTTTTCATCCATGAGTTCGACAGCCTGGCTCAGCTATTACAGAAGGTATCGGCTTATGAGAGCCGGTGTCAAGAAGAAGAGAAGAATCAGTTTTGGGGCGATCAAGACAAGGACAATTTTGAAGCATGACTTCTCATACTCCAAAACTGGGGGGCATGTGTTAACACCAAAATTTGGTAATCCTCGAAGTCCTTATCGACTAAGGGTTAGTATCGGCTCGAAGCAAAATCAGCTGAGAGTTTTCGTCAGCCGATGGAGGATCCATATCTTAAGCAGTCGGATTCTTGTTAAATTCGGTTTGACAAGATCTTATCCAGAAGAAACCGAGTCCAGGGAGGATACGGCTTACATCTATTAATTAGGAAGAGATTGTTAGTTTCCTAGTTTATCTTTAGGAAAGTTTGTTTTGTAATCTTTTAGGATCTTTGTCACCCTACAGGTATAAATATGTAAGCCCAGGGTTTATGTAAATCATCTCTCGATCAATACAATTCGGCGCATCGCCACTCTTTTATTCTTCATCTTCGTTCAACATCCGACGGAACTTGGCATCCAGCGCTGGGCTGCATCGGTTAGGGTCAACCTCCAGCAAAGGAATAAGTCCAACGTTCTGTCGGATCAGGCGATCATATTGACTACGTCGATGTTGTCCAAGGCTGCATCAGTACGTTCAATCTCTTGGATTGCTCCGGTTTAGTTAGCATGCTTGCCTGACTATTTATCATATGTCTATATTAATCTAATCTTAGCATTTCAGTTTAGCCCTATCTGCTGTCTCTCGTTTTATGGTCTCTGTCGTTATTGGCTAAACTGTTTACTAGATTAGATTGGTTTAGACATCTACCACCCTAAAAATCAGCCAAGGGCTTGATTGTCTAGATATTGATTTTCTTTTTATACTTAGTGCTACATCAGTTTGAATCTACTAAGTCGTGATTAGAACCACAATATCTAGCATACCTGTTGACTGCCACTAAGGGTTTCATTGGGGTTTCAGCCTGTGAGTTATCTGGGTACTACATCGACTTGCAAGGATTATTGTAACATCCTGAAAATCGAAGAAATTAAAATCGGAACGTAAAAATCGGAACTCACAAAAACCTTTTGGGAATCATTGCTTCTTATCGTGATTTTCGATCTGGATTGCCAGTTCAGCGGAATAAGATTTTCTTCTAGAACTACTTTGGGGTAAAATGGAACAGAACCCTAAGCTTTGAAATCCCAGCCGGTGAAAACGACTTCAAAATATATATGTGTGTACCTTGAAAAGAGCATATACAAATATAATTTGGTGAATTACAAAAAGGATATACTTTGGTTTAAACCCTAATTGATAGGGGAAAGATAATGAATAATTGGAATTGGATGATAAAAATATTTTTTGAAAAGGAAAAATGAAATTAGAAATTTATCTCTAATCAAAACCCTATTTTCTTGAATTTAAAAGAAGAAACAAAATAAAAATGAAAAATATATTTCAAAAAAGTAGGGAAAAGTGGAAAATATAATTTTAGAGATTGTTCTGAGAATACCAAAATTTATTTGGGATTTTTAGGAAGAAAGGAAATGGAAATGGGAAAATAGGATTTTAATTCGGGAAAATGGAAAATCGCACTATTCATTGATCGGCGGGTGGTCGACCGGTTCCATCACCCCGTTCGCAGCAGCCACGCGTCATCCGCCGTACCAGAGGCCTCGCGCGTGCATGTTCCCAACATCATCGGCTCCGGTCTCACACAGGGATCGCCGGTACAGTCGCGCCATGCCATTGCTCCCGAAGTCGACGCCGTACCCGCGCGCCATGCCGCCCGCGTTAGCATCGCGCCTATACAGTCCACGTGCACCGCCCTCGCCGCGCGCGTCGGCTGCAGTTGCCGCACGTCGCGCACGACCTCCCCGCAACTGCGCCATACTGCTGACGCCGCGCCATGGTCGCCGTCGCATCGCTCTTTTTCCCTCCATCAACCGCCTATAAGAGGCCACCCCGAGCCGAGCTCCCAACACCTCAAATCCTCGCCACAACTCCCTCGTGCTTTTCCCCCGTTTTTCCCCAAAAGTTAGCCATTGCATTGCTTGAATTTTTGGAAGAATCGGAGCTCGGCCGGAAGAACCCTAACTCGGCCGCCCGGGGCAAAACTCCGAAATTCGTCACCCTCGGTTGATATCTTCCCGAATTAAAGGTACTACCGTTATCCCCGTGCTCTAAGTATTGTTTCCCTAGTTCCCCGAGCCGGATGGTCGCCGGAAATCGTCGGTGACGAGCCCCCGATTCCCTATCTCGCCGCCGCCACCCCGCCGTCGCCACACCTCGCGCCTCCCGGCCGAACCAACACCCCTCTAGCATCCCTAGGACTCACAGATGCTCGGAGACCCATTGCCTTGGCCAAATCATCACCGGAGTCCGCTGCCGACGAGCGCCACCGCCGCCCGAACCACCTCGCCGTCGCCACCATCTCCGCCGCTCCCGGTCCCGACCGAGTGGAGAAATGGGACCCCGTGGTCTCAAGATGGTGCAAAGCCGCCCCATTCCCGAGCTCCGCCCTCCCTCGCCGCCGGCGAGCCTGTCTTCCTCCCTACCGGCCGGCCGGGGGAAGAAACAGAGCAAGAGGGAAGAAAAAGAAAGAGAGGGAGAGGTAGATGAGAAGTGGGCGCTGGCCCAGTGGAGAGAGTGAGCTGGGCTGAGGGTTAGGTCGCGGGTTCGAACCCCAGCCGCACCAAATTTTGCCCAATTTATTTTTTTTCTTTCTTTTCTTTCTCCTCCCACCGGCCCACATGTCAGAAGTGAATGAGGAGTGCACAGTGCCGGCTAGGGAAGAAAAAGGAAAAGAAGGAGAGGAAGAAAAAGAAGAAAATTTAGAAAAAATTGGGAAAAATTTTAGAAAGATTTGGGGAAGATTTTGGAGATATTTTTGGAATTTACGCTAAAATTTCATAGTTTTCACAGGCATTTTCTTTAAAATGAAATGAGCTACTATATACAATTTTCGTAAATCTTGCGAAAACTCTTCCGAAGACTTATTTGTACTTTTTACTTTTCAAACTATACTTAACCATTGAACTCGACAAAGATGTATCAACGAACCTCTTGAACAACATTCGCAAGACTTCCGCTTCGTCGTTTTATCGATCCTTTTTACAAAAACCCTAAAAAGTCGTAACTCGTCACTACGGTCGATTTTGCCCTAAAAATCCTCCGTAACCCGAGTAGGATCGTAGGGGAAATATTTTGGAGAGTTCTTTATGATTTTTCATGCTTTTTCATTCGTTCTTATCGGATTTTAATTGGATTCCATTTTTCCTTTTCGCTCGTATGTTTAGCGACCGAGGAGGCGAACACCGACTCCGCGAAGACCCCACTCAAGAAGCGTGCGAACAAGGCAAGTCATCACACTCTTTGAACATATTGATCCTACTTTGTGAAATGATGTTAATTTCAAATTACAAATTGCATGCTATACACAAACAAGTACCTATGCTTGATATAACCTGCTTTGATGTTGATCACCATTAGAATTATTCTTTGTAACCTTCAATGTGATATGACTGGAGGCTAGCTTCGGTAAAAATGCTTAGCCTTGCTTAAACTAGATCCCTGCATACTCATGATTTTACAAAGAAGCTTTGTGCTCGGGCAACTACCTTAGGGAAGGTAGTTGAAATACGGCCTGTGGAGACATGAGCGCCACATGGCCATGAGAATGATGGACTAAGTTTGATGAAAATTGAAAATGATATACAAATGATTTAGACTGGGGCGGCCGGATGATTTGGGTGGATTCCGGAAAAGGCAAGTGTCGAACCTGGTCAATTAAGGACCGTGCCATGAGATAGCCTGGAAACGAGCCAGTACAACCGTACTTCTCGAATGGGTATAGACCTAGCTTACTAGATAGCCGAGTGGAGGCAGTATCCTTGCATAGATGGTTCTCTATGATGTGGTCTATGTGATGAGAATGAGGCTGCGGCCTTTGCTATGAATGATGGAATTAAATCGATATTAATTGAACTTAAAGACTGAGGAAGTTTTCTCTTACCCCGGGTGCGCCAGAACTCCTCTCACTGCTAGAAAAGGACGGCTAGAGTTCATGAGGGCTTAAGTTCATGGAGCGGGTACTGCCAAAGCGAGGTTATCGAAAGGAACTGATGGCGCTTACTAGGACTTAGCTCCGGTCGTTGCCTGTGGCAAATGACATACCGCTGCCTCTATTCCGCTGTCGTATCTAATTTCTGCTTTTGTGTTATATTCGGACCATGAGGTCCTGTGTGTTGAACATTGCCTTCGGGCCTATTGTTGTAATAATGTCGTTGTAAGACTATTCGTGCATGCGCACCTGATTATTCAGTACTGTATTCGTGGGTACCAACTACTCGATCCAGGGAAATGGTACTAAGAACACGAAAGATTCCCGTCTCAAAAACGGGGGTCCCCAGAGCTGGTATCAGAGCCATGCGACCGTAGGATAAGACCAAATGGCGCCCTAACCCTCATTAGTTGGCTAAAGGGAAGTATCCCTACGTAGGATCATTTCCAAACTATTATTTCTGAAAATACCAATATATCTTTTCTACATCTGTATTTCCTTTTCTTTACCAAATAATTAATAATGATAACTCTCTCCCTCTAACCCTAAGTTACTTTCAAAAGCAGATGTCGAACCATGACGGAGCCTGGGAGATCACCATCCCACAAGACGAGGGGTTTGTGGCACAGCTTCAGTCCCTGCTGTGGTGTTTAAGATATCCGGAACCACCCACCTACCAAATCAAGAGGCATGGCTCCGAAGGATATCCAGCATGGGAGGCGGCCGTTTCCGTGGAAGCCCGCATGGGAAGTGAAACATCTTTCCTTTCACACTGCTATCACCGGGATTTAGCGGAAGCGACCATCCAAGATGCAGCCCGCGAAGCATTTCTTCGCCTTAATGCAATACATCGTGCTGAACTTACAGTGACAGAGTTCGTGCACCATCCCTATCGCGAGGAAGGCAACCCAGTTTGCACCGTGGAGGCCACCCCCTGCTGCTACAACGCGATGGTCACACGTCTATCACGCTGGGCGAAGACGGCAGATGACTGCTACGAAGAGGCCTTGCTTGAGATCAACGACCAGCAGACACGCCTCAATGATCTGGTCGAGAGCCACCAGGGCTGTGGGGATCAGATCAACATGCTGCAGACTCAGCTGCAAGCCAACGGTTGCCAATATGAGCAATTCTCAGACCGCTACATGGCCCGTGGGGAAACCCTAGTAGAGCTGGAGGAGCAGCTCAGGAAGAGCAAGCAGCAAGTCGACCAGCTGGAGGAACAGCTGCGCTCCCGCCCTGTCCATGCTGTAGGTACTTCCACCGGGGTTGTACCAACACCTCCCGCTCCCGTGCCCGACCACTACTACCTTATGACTCCAGCAGGTTTGGATACCTTTCAAGCCATGATGGAGCAAGCTTTATGTTGAGCACGAGCTGCGCCGTATCGATAGACCCCACTTGCCACGTCCATGGGACCCACCTCGAGCTCCGTGGCGGTGCCATCCGAGCCTGGATCGGGAGAGGAGAACCCCATCCAGATCTCCACCGACTCGGAGTCTGAGGCGGAACCTATGGAGGTCAAATGGGAGTCCAGCGACACCGATCCAATGGAGGAGGAAGCTCCCACTCGTCGCCTGACTCACACTGGAGGTCCCCTCACCCGCCAGACCGCTCGCAAGAGTACACGGCCACCGAGCAGGAAGATTCGGCATGACTCCGAGGCCACCACCTCCGAGCCATGGGGACTCTGATTTGCTTCAGCAGCGGACCACCCACTTCCTGCACCTGGCTCCTGCAGATGGTTGGACGACTAGGCGGGAGGACCACCCCAGCTTGATCTCGCTCTGGACGGCTCGGTAGCAAGGACCACACTCTATCCCCCCCTTAAATAGTTAATGCAGTAAGACGATGTAGTTCTTGTATCATGGCATGAAGGACTGTGCATGTACAGTCCATGTTCCCCTTTGATGTAATATGATGGACCTAAGTATCGCTTGGTTGTATCCTAATTGATGAGCTTAATATTATTTTACCATGCTTGTTGATTGAAGATCATTTAGAAACAACTTGAAGAAAAATCTCCTAGGAACCATGACCTTAACAGGTCCGATCTCTTAATTCATCTATCTTCTTCGGATGGCACATCGCCGCAGAGCCGAGCCACCAACGAGAACCCGCGGAGCCCAACCCCTCCACTCGGCGGAGGTTATGGCCTTACAAACCCAGCTGCTCCAAGCAATTGCCAACAACCAGGGAAGTCGAGGAGGATCAAGTTTAGGAGAGTTCATGCGAGCTAAGCCACCAACCTTCTCCACGGCCGAAGAACCCATGGATGCTGAGGACTGGTTGAGGGTGATCGGGAAAAAGCTAACTCTCGTCCGAGTGCGAGAAGCAGATAGAGTTATCTTCGCCACTAACCAGCTAGAGGGTCCCGCAAGTGACTGGTGGGACACCTACAAGGAAACGCGAGCTGAAGATGCCGGAGAACCGACATGGGAAGAATTCACGGCTGCGTTCTGTGAAAATTTTGTACCAGCTGCAGTTATGAGGATGAAGAAAAATGAGTTCCGCAGGCTGTGTCAAGGGAACACCTCCGTACAAGAGTACCTGAACAAGTTTACCCAGCTTGCCCGTTACGCCACAAGTGACCTAACAGACGAGGAAGAAAAGATGGATAAATTTATCGAGGGACTAAACGATGAGCTGAGAGGACCGATGATCGGACAAGACCACACCAGTTTCCAAAACCTCATCAATAAGGTCGTACGGCTTGAACACGACCAAAAGATGGTAGAAAATAACCGCAAAAGGAGGCTCGCTATGGCCCGCCCATTTCAGGGAGCATCACAACGTCCCAAGGGAGCCACCCCGTCTGGATGGAAGCCAAACGTTCGGCGGTCGTTTCCCCGCTCCCGACCATGTCAGCAGGCCAGCTACACCTCAGTTTCGTACACCAACGCCAACCCTAGCCGCTCCGGGGAGAAGGAATGTGAGCTGCTTCAATTATGGAGAATTAGGGCACTACTCCAATAGCTGCCCCAAACCACGCAACACTCCTGTGCGCACCGGCGCCAATGCAACGCCCGTCCGAGGAACCCCCACCCCTGCTGCAGGACGCGGTCTGTTCAGGCCCCGCTACCCAACAAGGCTGCCACCGGGTTTCGACGAGGCCGGGTGAATCATGTGCGGGCTGAAGAAGCTCGGGAGGACCGGAGCGTGCTGATGGGTATGTTCTCTATCAACTCTACCCCAGTTAAAGTCTTATTTGATTCTGGAGCCTCGCATTCATTTATATCTTCCCAAGTAAGCAAACAACACCACCTACACCAAGTAGAACTTAAGAGACCTATGATGGTACACTCACCTGGGGGAAACATAACCGTACCCCATGCTTGCATCAATGTGCCCATACGGATTAGGGACGTGGTGTTCCTCTCAAACCTTATGGTGCTATCACCCCAAGCCATTGATGTCATACTCGGGATGGATTGGTTGACCAAGAATAATAGGATCATAGACTACAGTCGAAGGGAAGTCACGGTATCCACCCCACGGGGATCACCAATGAGTATAAAAATGGACCAAAACCCAAAGCTATGTGAGCAAGCTGCGGGAGTGTTCACCATGCTACCTCTAGACGGAATGCCAGTAGTACAAGAATACCCGGACGTGTTTCTCGAGGAATTGCCCGGAATGCCCCCGGATTGCGACATAGAGTTTATCATTGACCTAATGCCCGGTACTGCCCCCATATCCAAAAGACCTTATCGAATGCCGGCCAACGAGTTAGAAGAACTCAAGAAGCAAATCCGAGAACTACAAGAGAAGGGATTTGTACGCCCCAGTTCTTCTCCTTGGGGAGCCCCAGTACTTTTCGTCAAGAAGAAGGATGGGAGTATGAGGATGTGCGTGGACTACCGATCGTTGAATGAAGTGACTACCAAAAACAAGTACCCACTACCTCGAATCGATGACCTATTCGATCAACTTAAAGGTGCGCAAGTGTTCTCAAAGATTGATCTTCGGTCGGGATATCATCAGTTGAAGATTAGAGCTGGAGATATTCCTAAAACGGCGTTCTCTACACGTTACGGCTTATACGAGTTCACAGTAATGTCCTTTGGATTGACCAATGCCCCGGCATATTTTATGAACCTGATGAACAAGGTATTCATGAAATACCTAGATAAATTCGTAGTGGTATTTATCGACGATATACTTATCTACTCCAAGAACGATGAGGAACATGCGGAGCATCTACGGCTGGTACTGAAAAAACTACGAGAGCACCAGCTGTATGCAAAATTTAGCAAATGCGAGTTCTGGCTCAAGGAAGTCACTTTTCTTGGCCACGTGGTTTCAGCCGGAGGAGTAGCGGTAGACCCCGCCAAGGTCGAAGCTGTCACGGAATGGAAGGCACCCAAGTCAGTGACGGAAGTTCGGAGTTTCTTGGGCTTGGCCGGGTATTACCGAAGGTTCATCGAAGGGTTTTCCACTGTAGCCCGACCTATGACTCAACTTTTGAAGAAGGAAAAGAAGTTTGAATGGAACGAGAAGTGTCAAAAAGCCTTCAACCAACTAAAAGAAAAGTTAACCACCGCCCCAATCTTAACTTTACCTGACAACCGAAAGGATTTCGTGATGTACTGTGATGCGTCTCGGCAAGGACTAGGAGGCGTGTTAATGCAGGATGGGAAGGTCATAGCATATGCCTCGCGACAGTTACGACCCCACGAGGAGAATTATCCCACACACGACCTGGAACTAGCCGCGGTTGTTCACGCATTGAAGATCTGGAGACACTATCTGATCGGGAACCACTGTGATGTGTATACCGATCACAAGAGCTTGAAATATTTCTTTACTTAGCCTGATCTCAACCTACGACAGAGACGATGGTTGGAGTTGATCAAAGATTACGATCTAGGAATCCATTACCATCCCGGCAAGGCAAATGTAGTGGCCGATGCGCTAAGCCGCAAAGCCTAATGCAACCACATGGGATTGGGAGGTATGGCCAGTGAGCTCCAAGAAGAAATAGCTCGACTTAATCTGCACCTGATCCCTCACGGAGAAGTGAACTCACTAGAAATCCAACCCCTTCTGAGGACTCAAATAGAAGAAGCTCAAAAAGGGAATGAGGAAACCCAGGAAATCAAGGAACGCATGGCCGCTAGGCGCGCTAAGGAATTTTCAATAGACGACAAGGGAATCCTGTGGTATAAGAAAAGAATCTGCGTGCCTGAACGAGGTGGTTTGAGAGGGTTGATCTTAAAAGAAGCTCACGAATCGGCATATTCGTTACATCCCGGAAGCACGAAAATGTACCAGGATTTGAAGGGAGAATACTGGTGGCCCAATATGAAGAGAGATGTAGCCGAATACGTAGCCGTGTGCGGATGTATGCCAAAGGGTGAAAGCTGAGCATCAACGACCAGCAGGCTTACTGCAGCCGCTCAAGATTCCCGAATGGAAATGGGACGAGATAGGCATGGATTTCATAGTGGGACTACCCAAAACTGCGACTGGTTACGATTCCATTTGGGTAATAGTAGATCGGCTCACCAAGACCGCCAGATGTATTCCCGTAAAAACTAACTACAACAGTGCCAAGCTAGCGGAACTATACATGAGTAGGATTGTATGTCTCCATGGTGTACCGAAGAGAATTATATCGGATCGTGGTACCCAATTCACGTCTCACTTTTGGAGCAAAGTCCACGAGGCACTCGGAAGTCACCTCGCCTTCAGTACCGCTTACCACCCCCAGACTGACGGACAGACTGAAAGGACAAATCAAGTACTAGAAGATATGCTGAGAGCCTGTGCATTGGATTTCACCAAGGATTGGGAGAAATGTTTGCCGTACGCCGAGTTCTCCTACAACAATAGCTATCAAGCCGATCGAAGATGTCACCAAACGAAGCTCTATTTGGTCGCCGATGCCGAACCCCATTAATGTGGTCGAAACCGGTGAACGAACCGTATTCGGGCTGACATAATCAAAGAGGCCGAGGAAAAGGTTCGCCGATCCGGGATCGATTACAAGCTGCTCAATCACGACAAAAGAGCTACGCGGATACCCGACGAAGAGAATTAGAATTTAAAGAAGGTGACTACGTGTATTTGAAGGTCTCACCACTACGAGGAACTCGGAGGTTCAAGGTCAAAGGGAAACTCGCACCAAGATACGTGGGCCCATTCTTGATAAACGCTAGGAGAGGTGAAGTGGCCTACCAGTGGAGCTGCCCGAGAACCTCTCCGATGTCCACCCGATTCCACGTGTCGCAGCTTGAAGAAATGTCTGCGAGTGCCGGAAGAACAAGCTCCTTTGGAAACCATCCATGTCCACAGTGATCTTACCTACACGGAGCATCCACAAGATCTTGGACGAGGCGTAAAAGAAGACACGGACCAAGTCATGGCGCATGTACAAAGTACAATGGAGCAATCACACGGAAGAAGAGGCTACCTGGGAGAGCGAGGAGTTCCTGAAGACGGAATACCCACACCTATTCGGCACCTGTAAGAAATCTCGGGGACGAGATTTATTGTTAGGGGTTAGGTTTGTAACATCCTGAAAATCAAAGAAATTGAAATCGGAACGTAAAAATCGGAACTCACAAAAACCTTTTGGGAATCATTGCTTCTTATCGTGATTTTCGATCTGGATTGCCAGTTCAGCGGAATAAGATTTTCTTCTAGAACTACTTTGGGGTAAAATGGAACAGAACCCTAAGCTTTGAAATCCCAGCCGGTGAAAACGACTTCAAAATATATATGTGTGTACCTTGAAAAGAGCATATACAAATATAATTTGGTGAATTACAAAAAGGATATACTTTGGTTTAAACCCTAATTGATAGGGGAAAGATAATGAATAATTGGAATTGGATGATAAAAATATTTTTTGAAAAGGAAAAATGAAATTAGAAATTTATCTCTAATCAAAACCCTATTTTCTTGAATTTAAAAGAAGAAACAAAATAAAAATGAAAAATATATTTCAAAAAAGTAGGGAAAAGTGGAAAATATAATTTTAGAGATTGTTCTGAGAATACCAAAATTTATTTGGGATTTTTAGGAAGAAAGGAAATGGAAATGGGAAAATAGGATTTTAATTCGGGGAAAATGGAAAATCGCACTATTCATTGATCAGCAGGTGGTCGACCGGTTCCATCACCCCGTTCGCAGCAGCCACGCGTCATCCGCCGTACCAGAGGCCTCGCGCGTGCATGTTCCCAACATCATCGGCTCCGGTCTCACACAGGGATCGCCGGTACAGTCGCGCCATGCCATTGCTCCCGAAGTCGACGCCGTACCCGCGCGCCATGCCGCCCGCGTTAGCATCGCGCCTATACATCCACGTGCACCGCCCTCGCCGCGCGCGCGGCTGCGCTTGCCGCACGTCGCGCACGACCTCCCCCAAGCTGCGCCATACTGCGACGCCGCGCCATGGTCGCCGTCGCATCGCTCTTTTTCCCTCCATCAACGCCTATAAGAGGCCACCCCGAGCCGAGCTCCCAACACCTCAAATCCTAGCCACAACTCCCTCGTGCTTTTCCCCGTTTTCCCCAAAAGTTAGCCATTGCATTGCTTGAATTTTTGGAAGAATCGGAGCTCGCGGAAGAACCCTAACTCGGCCGCCCGGGCAAAACTCCGAAATTCGTCACCCTCGGTTGATATCTTCCCGAATTAAAGGTACTACCATTATCCCCGTGCTCTAAGTATTGTTTCCCATAAGTTCCCGAGCCGGATGGTCACCGGAAATCGCCGATGACGAGCCCCCTCGAATTCCCTTGTCTCGCCGCCGCCACCCCGCGGTGCCGCACACCTCAACGCCTCCCGGCCGAACCAACACCCCCTCTAGCATCCCTAGGACTCACGGATGCTCGAAGACCCATTGCCTTGGCCAAATCATCGCCGAGTCCGCGCCGAGCGCCCACCGCCGCCGAACCACCTCGCCGTCGCCAGCAATCTCCGCCGCTCCCGGTCCCGACCGAGTGGAGAAATGGGACCCCGTGGTCTCAAGATGGTGCAAAGCCGCCCCATTCCCGAGCTCCGCCCCTCCCTCGCCGCCGGCGAGCCGTCTTCCTCCCTACCGGTCGGCCGGGGGAAGAAACAAAGCAAGAGGAAGAAAAAGAAAGAGAGGGAGAGGTAGATGAGAAGTGGGCGCCCTGGAGAGAGTGAGTGATGAGGGTTAGGTTGCGGGTTCGAACCCTAGCCGCCCCAAATTTTGCCGAATTTATTTTTTTTTTTTTTTTTCTTTTTTCTTTCTCCTCCCACCGGCCCACATGTCGAAGTGAATGAGGAGTTCACAGTGCCGGCTAGGGAAGAAAAAGGAAAAGAAGGAGAGGAAGAAAAAGAAGAAAATTTAGAAAAAAAATGGGAAAAATTTTAGAAAGATTTGGGGAAGATTTTGGAGATATTTTTAGAAATATTTACGCTAAAATTTCATAGTTTTCACAGGCATTTTCTTTAAAATGAAATGAGCTACTATATACAATTTTCGGTAAATCTTGCGAAAACTCTTCCCGAAGACTTATTTGTACTTTTTACTTTTCAAACTATACTTAACCATTGAACTCGACAAAGATGTATCAACGAACCTCTTGAACAACATTCGCAAGACTTTCGCTTCGTCGTTTTATCGATCCTTTTTACAAAAACCCTAAAAAGTTGTAACTCGTCGCTACGGTCGATTTTGCCCTAAAAATCCTCCGTAACCCGAGTAGGATCGTAGGGGGAAATATTTTGGAGAGTTCTTTATGATTTTTCATGCTTTTTCGTTTGTTCTTATTAGATTTTAACTGGATTCCATTTTTCCTTTTCGCTCGTATGTTTAGCGACCGAGGAGGCGAACATTGACTCCGCAGAAGACCCCACTCAAGAAGCGTGCGAACAAGGCAAGTCATCACACTCTTTGAACATATTGGTCCTACTTTGTGAAATGATGTTAATTTCAAATTACAAATTGTATGCTATACACAAACAAGTACCTATGCTTGATATACCCTGCTTTGATGTTGATCACCATTAGAATTATTCTTTGTAACCTTCGATGTGATATGACCGGAGGCTAGCTTCGGTAAAAATGCTTAGCCTTGCTTAAACTAGATCCCGCATACTCATGATTTTACAAAGAAGCTTTGTGCTCGGGCAACTACCTTAGGGAAGGTAGTTGAAATACGGCTGTGGAGACATGAGCACCACATGGCCATGAGAATGATGGACTAAGTTTGATGAAAATTGAAAATGATATACAAATGATTTAGACTGGGCGGCGGATGATTTGGGTGGATTCCGGAAAAGGCAAGTGCCGACCCTGGTCAATTAAGGACCGAGCCATGAGATAGCCGGGAAACGAGCCAGTACAACCGTACTTCTCAAATGGGTATAGACCTAGCTGACTAGATAGCCGAGTGGAGGCAGTATCCTTGCATAGATGGTTCTCTATGATGTGGTCTATGTGATGAGAATGAGGCTGCGGCCTTTGCTATGAATGATGGAATTAAATCGATATTAATTGAACTTAACGACTGAGGAAGTTTTCTCTTACCCCGGGTGCGCCAGAACTCCTCTCACTGCTAGAAAAGGACGGCTAGAGTGCATGAGGGCTTAAGTTCATGGAGCGGGTACTGCCAAAGCGAGGTTATTGAAAGGTTTTGCCGTGACCGTCTCATGTGTTGAGACGTAGGCTCATTTGTTGGGCTATCGCGGAGTACGGGTAAAGTGTACATCCACTGCAGTGTGAGTGAATCAATCTATTCGAATAGCCGTGCTCGCGGATATCGAGCATCGTGACAAGACTTTCGCTTGGCTAGACTTTAAATTTAAAACTACTGGGATGGGTGTGCATGATGATTTCATTCGCTGGTGAATCAACTTCTCGAGATGCGAGAAGGGGTGGATTCCCCAGAAAATCATGACGACTCGGAGGCGGGAAGCCATCCTTGGAATCACGATGGATGGTAGAAAGAACCGTCGCCGGATTAAAGAACTATGGAACTAAAACTTGATTTGGCTAGTTGATAGGCTTGTGAAAAGAATTGTGAAAATTTGCTTTATGCAAAAGAACTCCAGCCATTCCTTGAATAACCCTATCATATGCATCAATTTTGTGTTGGCTTGCTGAGTACGGTTGGTACTCACCCTTGCTATAGGCACAAACCTTCAGCTGATGGGAATGAAGAGCCGGAGGATCCTTACGCTTACTACCAGGAGGGTGAAGGAACTGATGGCGCTTACTAGGACTTAGCTCCGGTCGTTGCCTGTGGCAAATGACATACCGCTGCCTCTATTCCGCTGCCGTATCTAATTTCTGCTTTTGTGTTGTATTCGGACCATGAGGTCCTGTGTGTTGAACATTGCCTTCGGGCCTATTGTTGTAATAATGTCGTTGTAAGACTATTCGTGCATGCGCACCTGATTATTCAGTACTGTATTCGTGGGTACCAACTACTCGATCCAGGGAAATGGTACTAAGAACACGAAAGATTCCCGTCTCAAAAACGGGGGTCCACAATTATGTACAAGTTGGATCTTGCCGATTGCAGCGGAGGCATCATTGAATATTCAATCATTTGGATTTTATGATATCGGACTTTCAGCCGATATGTGCTTTAATCTTTAAATCAATATCTATTTCATCATGTGATTGGTTCATGCAATGTTATATATCATCACGTTATTGTCGGCCGATCACCTTTATATATGTCTGTTAACCGTACAACCAATGGATTCAAACCCTAACACCATCGGTTGGCATCGGCATCGGTTGAAATTGCACCATCGGCTTATTAGCCGATCGTTGTTTTTGGGTATCGGTCTATCGGCCGATATGATTTATGTTCTGTTGTTTTGCATAACTTGTCGTGCGAGATCAAACCGGCGGCATGCCCACGCTTTATCTATTCTAGGACCTGCACTGGAGCTAAGCAGATCTCCCAGGCGACGTGTTGATTTTTCTTGTCAACACATTTTTTACGGTCTTAGGTACACATCGATGTCATTACCAGGTTGTTCCAGACCTTGAATATTAACCAGCATTTGAATGTACTTCCGCTTCATGCATAGCCAAGGCGGGAGGTTGTAGATACACATAGTTTCAGGCCAAGTGCTATGTTCGCTGCTCATCTCTCCAAAAGATTCATGTCGTCCGTACTTAAGCCGAACCTTAGGTTTCTTGCATTCTCACCGAAGTATTTAGATGTTTTGTCGATGTTTCGCCACTGTGACCCATCGGCCAGATGTCTCAGCATGCCGTCTTGTTGGCGTTCTTTCACGTGCCAGCGCATCATCCTTGCATGCTCTTTATTCCTGAACAGACGCTTCAGCCGTGGTATTATAGGAAAATACCAAATCACCTTAGCTCCAGTTTTTTTAATTTTGCTCCTGTTGCTTGTTTATATATATTATCCTCCCGATATACCCAAATGTTTTTTTGTTTTTTTGTTGTTTTTCATTGTTTTTTCTGCCAAAATCAAATTCACATATCAAATTAACATCCTCAAATCTCCTCCACATCACATATTTACATCACAAATCGAGTAATGCACATCACAAAATTCACATATATCACATATCATATATATCACAAAGTCACATCACAAATCGAGTATAGAACACCACAAAATTCTCAAAAAAAATTCACAGCGCCGGATCCGAAAGGGATGCCGCAGCCGTCGCCTGCCACTCCTGGAGAGGATGAGGAAGAGGAGGAGGAAAGGGAGGAGGCACCGCCGCCACCATCTTTGAGCCGCCGTGCCGCAGCCACCTCCGAGCCGCCCCGCCGCCGCCATCTCCGAGTCGTTACCACCTTCCCTCCCACCTGATCTTGCGGAGGGGAGGGCACGGCCGCCACCTCCAAGCCGCCACCATCTCCTCCCGCCGTCGCCGGAGTGAGAGAGAGCTGAGAGAGGGAGAGACAGCTAAGTGTTGGATCGATGGAGAAGACGACGCGCGCGAAATATATATATATATATATATATATATATATATATATATATATATATATATATATATATATATATATATATACCCATGGATATTTAGTCCCGGTTGGTGGCACCAATCGAGACTAAAGATTCAATTTTAGTCCCGGTTGTAGCCACCAACCGGGACTAAAGATAATTTTTCGCAAATTTTCAATTCATCTTTAGTCCTAGTTGTAGCCACTAACCAAGACTAAAGATAATTTTCTGCTATTTTCAATTCATCTTTAGTCCCGGTTGTAGCCACCAAACGAGACTAAAGATAATTTTCCGCTATTTTTTCATTTTTTTCCGGCTAGGGTTAACAAATTAAATCGGGCCAAACTAATTTCATTACATATAGGCTTAAAACAATAATAAGTAACACATTAAAATTTAATCAAATCACAAAATTAATGAGAAAACATTTAAAATATTTTAAAATTGTTATTAAATTGTAATAATCATATATAATTAACATATGTCGATTTAAAATTGTTTTAAATTGTAATAGTCATATATAATTAACATATTCCTTTTGAAGCTCAAGTTTACATTGCAATCCTAGACATTGCATCTCTCTGTGTTCCTCTAGATATTATTCCTCTTTTGCCCCTCTTATTTTTCCTTTTGATCTGTTGTTGACCTTTTTGGAATAATTCGACTTTTTGTTTTTTATGTTTTTCCTGACTTAGGAGCACAAAAGAGGTAACCACGAGAAAATTTGAACCTAAACAAGTGAAAGACGTGGCTGATGGAAAATTCATAAGACACGCTCAGAATTGAAAAAAAGCTTCCGAGCTCGAAAAGGCAATCTTCTGAGCCATTTTTGGAGGGAAAATAAAATTGTCAAACATGGGAAAGAAGCAGACAAACGGATCGTAAATTTTTTCGATCAATTTTCATATATGGAACGTCTCAATCGGAGTCCGTATGCAAAAGTTATGGTCGTTTTAAAAACCGACTACGAATTAGAGCACAACGGGAACAATGCGCGCAAAAACTTAGAACACGCGCACAAACTAGATGCGATGGCTAGGGTTTGATGGAAACAAAGGAAGAAACACATGAACTAGACTCTAACATTGTCAACGGGTGGGTCGGCAATCCTCCAAGGGGGGCCCGAGGAGGTAGAACAGAGTTTGGTAGAGAAACTGTCCTTCGATGGATCCGATGGTCGACTCGAATCCTAAGATGAGCCAAGAAACAAGACGCAAGGGTTTATACTGGTTCAGCCATCTCGAAGGATAATAGGCCTACGCCTAGAGTGAGGTGTTCTTTCTCTCGGGTGGATGATGAACAATAGTTACAAGCGGGAGAAGGAAAACTGGAAGAGAGCCTCCCTTTCAGCCCCCTCCCTGCCCTCCCTTTTATATCTCCAGGGGGCTGGAACAGATAAACTTGGGGGCCAAGAAAGCTAAGACTAAGAGAAATAAACAGTGGGGTACAAAGAATATCTGATAAAGCTAGGTCCTGTACACCGTGAGTGTCTTGTTCTCCAAACAGCCCTGGGCCCCTGCTCCTGTGCCGCTAGGTGGTGTCAGACACTGCTGGGTTGTCTCCTTTCTCTTCCTCCTTGCATGCCAAGTTTCCTCCCAAGGATGCTCGAGGTCGGGCGTTGAGTCGGAGTTGAGAGAAGGGGCCGAGGTCGGACTCGGGGAAAGGCCCACATGCCCGACCCCCGGGGGGAGTCGGGCTCTCGGTCACATCCCGAGGACACTCGGTCTGACTTCTGTTGAGGTTCAATCCGGGTTTCTGAGGCACTCCGGGGTGACACCTCCCACAAACATGATCTAACCAGTAACAAGATCTCAACCATGATACAAACTCAACACGACGAACTCTGAAACTGAAATGTGCAAAGGCTATGGCATGGAAGGTTCTAGTGACACATTGATCCGGCTTCAGATTGAAAGATCAGACCTTGCAATCTTAGAACCACAGCTCCTCTCGTAATCAACCAAGACACAGACCCGGTTGACCTCGCCAAGAAGGCTAATCCCTGCCTGCGCAACGAAGAACACAAGCAAGAGTGATTGGACCTTGCATGTCCAGCGAAGAAATGTTGTGTATCCAAAGAAGTGAAGTTCTTATCAATATTGTAGATCCCTCCAATTTGTATATTATCACCAAAACAATTTCACAAAAAATTTTATATATTGAGAATAACTAGTTAATAACAATATGGTAATTTTGTAAAAGCTTCCTTCTATCTTCAATCACCCACCCCACACAACACCACCCCTTTTCAATTACAGATTCACTCAAATTAATTTTAGGTCATTTGAATCATGCAACAAAATCATGCAACAAATTAATTTCATTCCTTTACGACAAACCATATTTTTAACTAGCATAGTTAAAAAAGCACCTTCCTTCACTTTGGTCCCGGTTGGTGTTACCAATCAGGACTAAAGACCATTTAGATCTTTAGTCCCGGTTTGTAATACCAACCGAGACAAAAGATATGATCTTTGGTCCTGGTTGGTGTTACAAACCGGGACTAAAGATGGCCGTCGGCCTGATAGATTCTGACAAGAATCTAACCAGGACTAAAGATGATCTTTAGTCTCGGTTGGTAACACCAACCAAGACTAAAAATCCTAGAGAACCGTTGCCTTTTAAAACCGGGACTAAAACATTTTCTCGTCTCGGTTCCTATTGAAATCGGGACTATTGTAGATTTTGGCCAGTTGACCAAAGATCATCTCTCCAGTAGTGCTCTCTTCCCCTCCCTACCTCCTTGGCTCCCCCCACACATCCCATTTCAACTTACTACCTAATCCAACGATGTGACTCGAAATATTTTGCACTATACATAATAAAAGGTGACGACTGATGAGTTTACTCAAGACTCCTCATCTCCCTGACCCAGCACGCTCCCACACGACTTGCTCTTCATTGCTAATGTCGCCTCAATTCCACCAGCCCCCTCCCTCTTCTCCTTTCCCCCTCCTTTTCCATCCTTTCCCCTTTCACTTTATTTCCAGATTCAGATCCAGTTCCTTTTTGGCAGACCTATGTGAGGAGGCCGATTAGCAAGTGGCCGTCTAGTGGTGGCTTGGAGCGGATGGTCCAGTTCTGTAGCGCGGTAGTGTTGGTATTTCTTATGTTTATAGATAAGTCCGCAAGCGCACGGATATACCATTATAGCATTTCACCCTGGAGCATTTCAGGGTGTCATATTTATTTTATCCCAAAGAAAGACGATGGTCTAGAAGAGAATATTAAGAAACTATGAATATTCATAAGGTATAGTTGAGATGCCTAAGTCTAGACAGGGGTAAGAGATATATGGTAAATTGGTAGTGTGACATACAGAGAAGAGTCCTATCAAATAGTATACTAGTGCTAAGTGGAGAGTATAGTGTTAGAGCTAGGTTCCTAATGTTCTTATAGTATGAGTATATGGGTTATACAGATACTTATATTCATTGTTAGTTATCCAGTTCTATGCTCCCAGGACTACGGGGGTACTACCTCTAGTGGCCCAGCCTGCCACCATAAGGCGATTTCTTACCGTCCGCCCTACGCCATACCCAAACGTGGAGGATTACAATGGACGGACAAGGCTGTCATCACCTGCCGCCTACCTTTGCAACCCGTGGGATATGACCATAACCAATGTCGATGTAACAATCTAAGCTCCATGCTTACATTACCGTAGATACCTTTGCCTCCCAGGACGTTAATAACTAAGGCAATGGCATACCTGCATCCTAATTGCACATTGGACCATGTACGTGGCGATAGAGTTACTCATCTAAACATGTCATAATTATTATATAAACTATAAATGGGACACATATCTAAGCAAGTAGAATATGAACCACACTCAGATAAACTAGAAGATGGATATATTAATAAGCTCATAGTCATACAAAGAAAGAGAGATACAAAAGACATACCCGACTTTCGAAAACGACTGGGGGACAGAGTAGAAACTCTAAACTATTCCTAAAGTTCACTAGCCTAGAGACTAAGATAGAAATGTAGGAACTACTTCTTGTTATTGGTGTTGATTGAGGTGAAGCCTCCTCCTTAAAAAGCTTCAAATGGCGGTTGTAATGATAGTTTACAACTGCCATACCTACCTAACCGCCATTGTGAAGGGCTGAGAGAGTGCCACGTGGTCGGTGGAGCTGAGAGGGGCCAGCCGGGATTCGGCCAAACCAGGGTTTGGTCAAACCCTGGTTAGCTCCCCTCTGCACCGCCTTTCACTGGTCACCTCCATGTGGGCCCCTAAGGCGGTTCCTGGGTGTTTGGCCCCACTTTAAGTCGGTTTCACCTGACTTGTTGGCCCTTCGATCCGCAGAAAGCTGATGTGGAAAGCATCGATTGGTCGGAGTTGTTCTTCTTCGCCACGCGAGCGTGTCTTCACTTCATTTATTCAAATATATTCTTGCATTCTCATAATCTCCAAGGACATGTGGAACTTTATTAATTCTAAACCTATATGTAGGTAAATGATGTTAATTCTATTCTATTTCTGAGGTCTGTGATGGTCAGATTTGGTACTTAACGACCGTCAACAAACTTCCCCAAGCTTACCCTTTGCTCGTCCTCTAGCAAAGTCAAGACTTAGGCTCGGTGGATCAGGAGTGTCTACCATGTTTTATTTCTCTAAATTACCATGCCTACAACCAAGTATTCTACCTAGAATTGAATAAGTTGGCAATTGTAGTCTCACCCTTTTTACCTTAGTCCTCATGAGGCTTTTGGTTTCTCCTTGTCTTGGGTGGTTGAGAAAAGAAATGGTAGATGTGAGAGTGCTACTCTCTCACTCCTTGTTCCACTTTCATCCGGAGGTTTTCAAAATTTTTGAAAAAAAAAGAAAAGTTCCTCGAATGATACTCTCGTATCACTCAATGTGTTTCAATTCCATACCAAGGCATTATTTTTTCCTCTTTTCTCCTATTTCTAATAAGGTCTATGTGGGGCTCAAGGTAGGGAAATTCATGAGGCATACTTGCATCAATTATTTTGTAAAGTCAAAAGGCATATCCTAGAAGAATACTAATCATGCAACCAAGATTAAGCTTGTGCATATATTTGGAAGTGGAAATATAAGTTGAAAATTGAAAGAAAGAAAAAGAAAGGGGTTGGTGACTCCTTTTTGTATGATCCCCCTCCCTGTTAGTGATATGCCCTAGAGGCAACATGGAGATGTTGGATATCACGTCAATGTTTATGTATTTATGAATAAAGTGTTATTCAGTTCCATGAAATAGACATCTTGTATTGATCAATAAGTACGTGACTTATTTATGAGACTCGATATGTATGAATCTATTTCTAAACGATCCCTGATCATATGTCATATTGTTGGAACAAATATGATTCTAAGATCGGCATGTTTATTGATTGATGATCATGTCTCATAGATCATGGGTATGGAGATACCAAATCAATAAACATGGACATATGTGTTGGAGAACACATTGTTGGATAGACCCACCATGAGACACTACGGGAATTAATGTGCCATTAGTTGGTCTCGGGTAGTGTTGGTACAAAGTCCTTAGACTGAGATCACCATGGATTCCAACATGTGTAGTAGCCTACTTTGGGACTACCAAACGATATTCCGTAACGGGTAGTTATAAAGGTAGTTTTCGGGTTTGCTATGAAACATGGAGTGGGATGTGAGTGATCAAGATGGAATTTGCCCCTCCTTTGGAGAGATATCTCCGGGCCCCTCGAGGTAATGGATTATGGAAATGCATGGCCATGCTAAGTTGATTGAGGAGTCAATCAACGGACGGATAATCCAATACGGTTCGAGTGAATGGTTAAGCTATTGAAGGGATGGCACACATCTTGCCTATAGCTTAACGGTATCGTGAGGCAAAGGGATTTGTGTACACATTACAGGTTCAGAGCCGATATTATTCTTGTATACTATGGTGTCAATATGTGCTGCTAGGCGCCGCTATTGACGGGTCGGCTGAGTTGGACTCGAGCCGACGATCGGCCAAGTTAGACTATAGCCGAAACCGAGTATACCCGAACCTACGGGTCGCACTCTTAAGGGGATAGAATAGATATTCGAGTTGGACTCGGATACGGCTCGATCGGATAGAGTCCTATGGGCTTACGACGTATGGGCGGCCAACTCTATGAGATACGGATGAGATCCGATTCAAAATAGAGTCCTAATCGGCCACTAGTCCCTGTCGGCCAACTCTATATAAAGGAGGGAGGGGTGGAGAGCTGCGACACGTCAATTGCATCGCGTGCAACGAAGTCGCCGAGATCAATCTCCACGGAAACCCTCCCCACTTTCGAGCCAAACCCTAGCCTTGCATCGCGTGCTAGCACACGGGTGTTCGGCGTTCGTCCCCGGACGTGTGGATACCGGTAGAGGCGCGCTACGTTGCGCGCGTTGATCGGCTTCGGATCGGCGCAATCGGAGCGATCGGCGTAGTGGAATCGGCTGCGGTCGGGCGCATCGGAGCGAGGCGTGAGAACGCGGCCGACGACTCGAATCGGGCGATTGGCGAATCGGCGTCTCCGGGAATCGGCTACGCTGTTCCGGATCGGATTGCCCTGATTGGCTATTTCGCTGCACTCTACTCCAATCGGTAACGATCTATCGGCCCTTACTTGCAAGTGTTCCTGGTTTGCGCGGTAAAAGTTTTTGTTTTCGGCTAGCGTAGCCTCCGCGTAACCCTTCGGTGGTATCGAGCTAATCTTGCTTAGTTCGGGTTTTAGATTGGATCTGGAACAAGTTTTGTGCACGGGTTGATTAGATCAATCGGTTTTACGGGATCGTTGAGGAGAGTTAATGGTAATTGCGTTCCTTGATAGTGTATCGGAACGACGTAATGTGATTACGTCGAAGCAATTTCCATGTAACTCGGTTTGAGTTGGGTTCGAGATAGCGTTCCTTGATAGTGTAGCGGGACCGTCGTGTGCGTACCCCCTTATAGGTCGTCTCGATGCCGTAGCTCGCGATAGGTAGAAAACGTTTCTACGCCTAACTTGTTTTTGCAGAGAATGCTTTGAGATGGTATGGCCCTATTGTATGTATGAGATGTATGAGATGCATGTGATGCATGTAATATTCTTTCATATGTGCAATCCCTGTAATATTCTTTCATACGTGCAATGCTTGTAATATTCTTTCACGACTGCGAGTCGATGTAATCTTCAATTAGAGCTTCTATAGTAGTAGCTTAGTTTGAAGAAATCAAGCATTTGGCACTCGAAAGAACGTGATGAAGATGGAGATCCTGTACACCATGGAGATGGAGATCACCATGTGAAGGGGGCCATACTATTTCACTATATGCTATTCTTCTTGCTTTCATATGTGATATGTTTGTTTGATAGGATAGCATCCCTCGCAAAATTAAGTAGTAATGACGCCCTTCCAAATGTTGCACCCGTCACCGTTATGCTCGTCAATGGTGGGTCTCGCAAAGCGAGTGCCATTCTCTATCATAACACGAGGGGTATATGTCGACATATACATGCGGGAGCATTTGGTTTACTTAACAAGGCTATCAAAACAGTTTTGGGCCTTGGGGCATAGGTTGGCGCCGGGGCATGGAGATGCCACACCAACAACAAGAGTCACATAGAGATGTGATTAGCAAGGAGTTGCTTACCGATGTTACTAATTTTCTAGCGGTGATGCCAAAGCTCACTAGAAAATTAACTAACATGTGGATCTTGACCCAATACGTAACCTAGAGGGAAGGTGGAAAATACGTAATGGGAGTCTTATGTTAAATTGTTTAACAAAAGACATAGCATAAACATTGTGCTAAACTTTGCTTTTTCATTGTAGAATAAATGGCGGCTAATACTACACCCGTACCTTTAATTTGCGATCTATTCTCGAAAAGGAAAAATTAAATGGAACAAACTTTATGGATTGGTATCGCAACTTGAGAATTGTTCTCAAGCAAGAGCGTAAGGAGTACGTTCTTGAAGTACCCTATCCTGAGGATTTGCCAAATAATGCCACTGCAACTGCACGGAGAGCTTACGAGAAGCACACTAATGATGCCCTAGACATAAGCTGTCTCATGCTTGCTACAATGTCCCCTGAGCTTCAGAAGCAATATGAGAGCAGCGATGCTCACACTATTATTCAGGGACTGCGTGGCATGTTTGAGAACCAAGCTCGGGCCGAGAGGTTCAACACCTCAAAGTCCTTGTTTGCGTGCGAGCTTGTTGAGGGAATCCCGTCGTCCGCATGTGATAAAAATGATTGGCTACATTGAGAGTCCGGAAAAACTAGGTTTTCCCTTAGCCAAGAGTTGGCTACGATGTGATTCTCCGGTCGCTCCCTCCGAGCTTCGAGCCATTCATATTGAATTATCACATGAACAATATGGATAGGACCTTGGCTGAATTGCATGGGATGCTAAAGACAGCTGAGGAGAGTATCCAGAAAAATGGTCATCATGTGATGATGATGCGAAGGCAAAGCGCAAACCACTGTCAAGAAACTTTGCACCAAGAGG
Source organism: Oryza australiensis (assembly GCA_019925245.2). Taxonomy (NCBI): domain Eukaryota; kingdom Viridiplantae; phylum Streptophyta; class Magnoliopsida; order Poales; family Poaceae; genus Oryza; species Oryza australiensis. The sequence continues at coordinate 571,171 of JAIFGZ020000609.1, read as the reverse complement.
AAGTTAACTCCCGATGAGATCGCGAGTGCCTCCAATGCAAAGAAGGGCAAGAAGGGGTCGGCAGCATCGGATGTCGTTTGCTTCTACCGCAAGGAGACAGCCCTGGAAAAGGAACGCAAGAAGTACATGGAGGATCTCAAAAAGAAGCAAAGTGCGACTTACGCTTCGGTATTAATGTTATAGACATTAATTTTGCTACTTCACCTACGACTCTTGGGTATTTGATACCGGATCGTAGCTCATATTTGCAAGTCGTTGCGGGAATGAGAAGAAGTAGAGGATTGAGAAGGGGCGAGGTGAACTGCGCGTCGGCAATGGAGCAAGCGTTGCTACGATTCTTGTCGGCACGACACCACTTCATCTACCTTCGGGATTAGTTTTGAAATTGAATAATTGTTATTGTGTTCCAACACTATGTCAAAACGTTATTTCCGCTTCATGTTTGCAAGCGGAAGGATATGATTTTAGATCAATGAACAATGATTGTTCAATATATCTCGAGATATGTTCTATTTTCATGCTCCATTGGTGAATGGATTATACGTTTTGAATCTTGAAGCATCTCCCATCTATAACATTAATACAAAAAGGCAACTCTCTAATGATATAAACCCCACGTTTATCCGGCATTGTCGCTTAGGCCATATAAATAAGAAACGCATGGAGAAGCTCCATAAGGATGGATTGCTTCACTCTTTTGATTTTGAATCATTTGAGACATGTGAGTCTTGTTTACTTGCTAAGATGACAAAGGCACCTTTCACGGGACATAGTGAGAGAGCAAGTGACTTATTGACACTCGTACATACCGATGTATGTGGACCAATGAGCTCAACGGCCGAGGGTGGTTATCGTACTTCATTACCTTTACCGATGACTTTAGTAGATATGGTTATATCTACTTAATGAGGCATAAGTCCGAATCCTTTGAAAAGTTCAAAGAATTCCGAATGAAGTACGAATCATTTAGGGAAAACAATCAAGTTTCTACGATCGATCGTGGAGGAGAATACTTGAGCCAAGAGTTTGGTAATCATCGAAAGATTGTGGAATTGTTCCACGCTTGACTTCGCCAGAACTCCACAATGGAATGGGGTGTCCGAACGAAGAAATCGCACCTTGTTGGACATGGTGCGGTCGATGATGAGCCAAAGTGATCTTCTCGTTATCCTTCGGGGATATGCTCTTGAAACAATGCGCTCACACTAAATAGAGTTCCATCTAAGTCGGTTGAAAAGACACCATATGAGATATGGACAGGGCAACCCCTAGTTTGTCTTTTCTCAAAATTTGGGGATGCGAAGCTTATGTAAAACGTTTACGATCGACAAGCTCACACCCAAATCGACAAGTGCTTCTTTGTGGGATATCCTAAGGAAACTAATGGATATTACTTTTATAATCGGGAACAAGGCAAAGTGTTTGTCGCCCGACACGGTGTCTTCTTGGAGAAAGAGTTTCTTTCAAGAAGGGTTAGTGGGAGCAGGGTGCATCTTGAAGAAGTTCAAGAAACACCGAAAACGTTTCGTGACCATAGAACCACAACAGGAGGAGCAAAGTGTTACGCCACCGTTGTAGATACACCAGCCCACGGAGGTCGAAGATCACGTCGTGCCCCGACAGTACACAGTGCGGAACCACGTGATATATTGTTGTTGGACAACGATGAACCTAAGACCTATGAGGAAGCGATGGTGGGACCCGATTCCAACAAGTGGCTTGGAGCCATGAAATCCGAAATAGAATCCATGTACGACAATCAAGTTTGGAACTTGGTTGATCCACTGATGGTGTCAAAACCATTGAGTGTAAATGGGTTTTTAAGAAAAAGGCCGATATGGATGGAAATGTTCACATCTATAAGGCGCGATTGGTGGCGAAAGGTTTTAAACGATTCAAGGAGTTGATTATGATGAAACCTTCTCGCCCGTCGCAATGCTTAAATCTATTCGGATTATCCTAGCGATTGCTGCATATTTCGATTATGAGATATGGCGATGAATGTCAAAACGGCTTTCCTGAATGGAAACCTAAGCGAGGATGCATACATGATACAACCTCGGGGTTTTGTCGATCCGAATCGCTGGAAAGATATGCAAGCTACGAAATCCATTTATGGATTGAAGCAAGCATCTCGGAGTTGGAATATTCGTTTTGATGAAGTAATCAAAGGGTTTGGTTTCATCAAAAACGAAGAAGAGGCATGTGTTTACAAAAGGTCAGTGGGAGCGCAATTGTATTTCTAATCTTATATGTGGATGACATATTGTTGATTGGAAATGATATCCCTATGCTAGAATCCGTCAAGTCTTCATTGAAAAATAGTTTTTCCATGAAAGACTTAGGGAGGCAACATACATATTAGGCATTCGGATCTATAGAGATAGATCCAAGAGGCTAATTGGATTAAGCCAAAGTACATACATTGACAAGGTGTTGAAAAGGTTCAACATGCATGATTCCAAGAAAGGTTTCTTGCCCATGTCACATGGCATTAATCTTAGCAAGAATCGGTGTCCTCGGACACATGATGAGCGGAATAAGATGGGTATGGTTCCATATGCTTCGGCAATTGGATCCATCATGTATGCCATGCTTTGTACACGCCGGATGTCTCGTATGCTTTGAGTGCTACGAGCGGATACCGGATCCAGGTGAAGGTCACTGGATCGCCGTAAAGAATATCCTTAAGTACTTGAGAAGAACTAAGGATATGTTCCTAGTCTATGGAGGTGAAGAAGAGCTCGTTGTAAGTGGTTACACCGATGCTAGCTTCCAAACGGACAAGGATGATTATAGATCACAATGCGGGTTCGTATTCGCCGAACGGAGCGCGATCAACCTGGAAGAGTTCCAAGCGGGATACCGTTGCTGATTCTACAACGGAGGCCGAGTACATTGCTTCTCGGAAGCCGCAAAGGAGGCTTTGGATCAAGAAATTCGTTTCGAGCTTGGTGTGATGACCGTCGGCGGTCCAATGTCTCTCTATTGTGATAATAGTGGAGTCATTGCCCAAGCCAAGGAGCCGAGGTCACATCGAAGTCCAAACACATACTTCGGCGATATCATCTCATCCGCGAGATAGTGGACGAGAGGTGATGTCAAGATATTCAAAGTGCACACGGATCTCAACATAGCCGATCCGGACAAAACCTCTCCCTCACCGAAGCATGAGGCGCACACAAGAGCAATGGGTATTAGATACTTACATGATTGACTCGGTGCAAGTGGGAGATTGTTAGTGATATGCCCTAGAGGCAACATGGAGATGTTGTATATCACGTCAATGTTTATGTATTTATGAATAAAGTGTTATTCGGTTCCATGAAATAGACATCTTCTATTGATCAATAAGTACGTGACTTATTTATGAGACTCGATATGTATGAATCTATTTCTAAACGATCCCGATCATATGTCATATTGTTGGAAAAAATATGATTCTAAGATCGGCATGTTTATTGATTGATGATCATGTCTCATAGATCATGGGTATGGAGATACCAAATCAATAAACATGGACATATGTGTTGGAGAACACATTGTTGGATAGACCCACCATGAGACACTACAGAATTAATGTGCCATTAGTTGGTCTCGGGTAGTGTTGGTACAAAGTCCTTAGACCTGAGATCACCATGGATTCCAACATGTGTAGTAGCCTACTTTGGGACTACCAAACGCTATTCCGTAATCGCGGTAGTTATAAAGGTAGTTTTCGGGTTTGCTATGAAACATGGAGTGGGATGTGAGTGATCAAGATGGAATTTGCCCCTCCTTTGGAGAGATATCTCGGCCCCTCGAGGTAATGGATTATGGAAATGCATGGCCATGCTAAGTTGATTGAGGAGTCAATCAACGGACGGATAATCCAATACGGTTCGAGTGAATGGTTAAGCTATTGAAGGGATGGCACACATCTTGCCTATAGCTTAACCGGTATCGTGAGGCAAAGGGATTTGTGTACACATTACAGGTTCGAGCCGATATTATTCTTGTATACTATGGTGTCAATATGTGCTGCTAGGCGCCGTTGTTGACGGTCGGCTGAGTTGGACTCGAGCCGACGATCGGCCGTGTTAGACTATAGCCGAAACCGAGTATACCTGAACCTACAAGGTCGCACGCTTAAGGGGATAGAATAGATATTCGAGTTGGACTCGGATACGGCTCGATCGGATAGGGATCCGATCGGATAGAGTCCTATGGGCTTACGACGTATGGGCGGCCAACTCTATGAGATACGGATGAGATCGATTCAAAATAGAGTCCTAATCGGCCACTAGTCCCGTCGGCCAACTCTATATAAAGGAGGGAGGGGTGGAGAGCTGCGACACGTCAATTGCATCGCGTGCAACAGAAGTCGCCGAGATCAATCTCCACGGAAACCCTCCCCACTTTCGAGCCAAACCCTAGCCTTGCATCGCGTGCTAGCACACGGGTGTTCGGCGTTCGTCCCCGGACGTGTGGATACCGGTAGAGGCGCTGCTACGTTGCGCGCGTTGATCGGCCGGATCGGGCGCAATCGGAGCGATCGGCAGTAGTGGAATCGGTGCGGTCGGGCGCATCGGAGCGAGGCGTGAGAACGCGGCCGGACGACTCGAATCGGCGATTGGCGAATCGGCTCTCCGGGAATCGGCTACGCCTGTTCGGATCGGATTGCCCGATTGGCTATTCCGCTGCACTCTACTCCAATCGGTAACGATCTATCGGCCCTTACTTGCAAGTGTTCCTGGTTTGCGCGGTAAAAGTTTTTTTTTTCGGCTAGCGTAGCCTCCGCGTAACCCTTCACTCCCTATCTTTTTATTTTAGAGAACATGGCTATGAATACATACCTCTTTTTTTTGTCATCATGCTCAAGAAGGTTTGTTTCTTCTTTGGGTAAGAATCATGAATTTTATACTATCATTTTGTATGTATCCATTTAGGTCATGTCTCATTTGGCATAGATATGAGGATAGAGGATCATATTTATTTGGAGTCTTTATTTAGTGGATGCAAACTTCTGGAGTAGAAGTTAGCATATGGTTGGGAATATATATTTTTTGGCTAAACCTCTAATGTAGAGGAAGAGCAATTCTTTTATGGTGGATATGCACAAGACTTTGATCATGAAAGCATAAAAAGATTCTAACAAGGGTCTAACTATTTGATCAAACTCAAAATGATTGCAAGCAGCATATGTATAGATATTGCAATTGATTAACATATGGCTCTTGTAGGAATGTCTCATCATTGAGGAACTCATCATTTTTGTATTTTTGAAAATAAAAATCTCCGGATTCTAGTTTCACTTAGAATAAGATAATAGTTACTCTACTCTACCATATCATATTCCACAACAACCTAAACTTAGATCATGCACTTGCTACCCACAAGTTTTCAAGTTCATGGTGATATACTCAAGCAAACAAACTCAAAACTTGAAGAATGCTAAGTTGCAAACTAGGCACGAAAGAGAATTAAAACAGAGCAACTATTCATCATATCCAAAGTGTGGGAATTATACATTCCTACCATGCATAGCTACCTTATATTTTTATGATATTTTTGAAATGCAATGCTTGAAAAAAATGGATAAGCGATACGGGTTACCTCATGTGGGGTCCTTCCCCAAGCTTTATTTTGCTCATAGTCCCGCGATAGGGATTGAATCCCTGCGAACGGAAGTAGGCCATCAAGTCTGATTCTTGGACATGTTGATAAAGTGTGTCTTGAATCTCTGTGGTTCTCATGTCTAATTCGCCCATCCTTTGGGTGATCTCCGCAAATCATTGGTCACAAAAGCCTTGTGCCGAGAATGAGCGTTGAGCACCAAACGATGGAGGTAGACCACTGGAGCTTGATGACTCCGTGGCCTGTCCATGGTACCAGCTAGGTCCTTGTGTCCATTGTTCACTACTAGCTGATTGCCATGACAAACCTCCAGCCTCATAATACTGCGAGGATTGTTCCAAACCAGATATGTATCCAGTTGGAACCCACCCTGGCTGAGGTGTGTATTGCAGAGGCTATTGAGGTTCTTCCTCCATAGTGGCCCTTCTCGACCTGCTTCTTGTGACCCTACAGACATACTACTCCTGCGAGTAAGCTCTCTTAGCTGGAGAGTAATGGTTAGCTCCCGGCACATACAAATGATATTCCGAGTTAAGAAGCAAAATTTCATTTGTATATCCAGGGAAAAAAACACAAGGGATCCATCGGGACCATATTTCAAAGTATGACCTTCACTAAATACTCATCGTCTATTATTTCGCGGGGTTTGGTGATGTACAAAACTTGTACATTTTCCAAGGCCCCGGCATTAAGAGCAATGCGAGTGATTAGTGAAGTGCATTCAATGGGTCCCTTCATCCTAAATTGTTCTAACCATTGTTTGATCATTGCTTTCAAAGGAGAAATTTTTATCTTTTTGACCATGGGCATAAAGGATGATCAATTCATCAACTCTAAATAACATCTTCTCTAGGAAAGATAGTGAACGCTACCCATTTATACATCAACCTTAAGGTAGGATTATGAATGTGATTAGCTCTTGTCTTACTACAAGAGGTTTCACCAGATATACTTTGCCAAAAACTATGTTTATTAAAATTTGATAACCTTGACTCCCACTTCACAGAACATTGTTGAGCAAAACCAATAAGGAGACTAAATTCTTTTCATGTGTAATAGTATTCCTTCCCGAAAAATTGGAAAGTAATATCATCTCCTATTTCTTTTATAGTGCAAAGAAATTGAATGGTACGAAGGCATGAACCTTCTCTCACATGTGCAAAATTATGCCATCCTATGGTATACCAAACATTAAGGAAGTCAGTATCCATACCTGTTTTGTTGAGCAATTCCAAGTCGTATGCTCGGGTGTGGGCAAAGTCTTGGCCCTTAAGAAGGACGTAGGCTTGTCTCTCTCGATCATCCCTTAGATCGATATCGGTGTCAGAGAGGAGTGGTGAAGCATGAGTGCTTGCTTCTCCCCTCGATTCAGCGGCTTGCGGTTCATCTTGTCTTGTCGGGCTAAGTGAATAGCCGGTGGATGGAGCTGAGCTTGAATGGCTCGAGCTTGTTCCCGATGCTTTGTGCATAGCATCGAACAACTGTTTGACACCTTTCTTCATACCTGCAGCTGCAAAAGAACAAGAACACTTGGAACGGGTTAAGGGTTAGTTCAAAATAAGTCAGCCGTTTGAGAGTTAGCCGTTCTTGTGGAGCTTGGTTGCCACCATAAATCGTTCTTGCGTGACAACACGCGAAGGAAACTCCAAATGCAAAAAAAATTAGGGAAATATTTTTTATGAACTTAGGGCAACAATATTATGAGAACTCGAGAGAGGAAGGAAGAACTTAAGAGCAAACCAGTGCAACTCAATTTGGGGCAAGAAGAGCAAGCTTCATGCCTTACCTTTTATAGAGTGAGCTCACTCTTGGTTCGGCCGAACCAAGGGGTGCTCCTCTCTGCTCTAAACTTTGAATTCCCTAGTCCAAGCATCAAAGCACACTACACAAAAAAGTTTGAGCACTAGGGGGCTCCACTAGGGTTCGACCAAACCCTTATAGTGGGCTTTGGCCCCCACCCAAGAATCCAATGCTCAATTATGCAATTTAGATTAGCAATGTGCAGATTGGTGGTTGGAATCCAAGGAAAAAGTTTTGTCATGATAAGCACAAGAATTCTCAATATTAAAATCCTAAATTCAAGTGTTTTTATGCACGAATTGGAAAAGTAAACATGCCATGCTAAAATGCAAGAACTGAAATACAAAATTGCAAGGAAATTAAATATGCATTTAAAAATAAATATGAGGATACATTTCGATTTACTTGTCGACATGGACTTCTCGTGTCAAGTCCGACGAGCAGGACTTCCTCCGTGCAATTAAGCTATTGCACCGTCCGGTCTCGGAGAAGTAGACGCGGACGACTTTACCTGTTTCGCTCGCCATACCTTTTTGGTCTTCTCTTGTTTGACCGGTGTGGTCGAGGATTTTTCGGACTTCGGCGGTGGTTGAAATGACACCAGCTGCCTCACCATATTTTTTATTTTCCTTTGCAACAATAATTCATTTTCCAGGAATTTCATCATGAACATGATGAGGTTGTCCTTCTCCAGGGGTTTAACTTCGACATCTTTGATATTCTTTGTGTTTGGCCCATATTTGATTCTGACCATTGAACACTACTCTACTCTTGGTTGAAAATTGAATTTCTCATCCTTTCCATTGATGTGGAGTCGGATTTCTTCGGCTCCCACATCGATGCGGGCATCCGTGGTGCTAATGAACAGTCGCCCAAGAATGAGTGGCGTCCTTTTGTCGACATCCATGTCAAGCACCACGAAATCAACGGGGATGAAGCAACCCCAGATTTTCACCGGAATGTCTTCGGCATTCCCGTCGGATAGCGGACCGATGAATCGACCAGCCGCAACCGCATCGGAGTTGATCCCAAAGTGGTGTAATTCAGTGATCAAAAACCTCCTTGGGTATGACGCTGACGCTTGCTCCAAGGTCACAAAGGGCGTGGTCGAATTGTTGTGCCCCAATTGAATAGGTAATTGTGGGGCTCCCCGGATCTTTCTTGTTTTCAGGAAGCTGATTGAGTATAGTTGCGCTACACTCTTCCATCAACTTAATGATCTCCGTGGTTGGCATTGGTCTTTTGTTGTTGAGGATGTCCTTGAGGTAGCGAGCATAAGTGGGAACTTGCACCGCATCCATCAGAGGGACATTGATATGGATCTTCTGGATAACCTCAACAAAGCAGCAAACTACTCATCCATGGTTGGCTTCCTATTGCGATGAGGGAATGGCAACAGAGTTGTATCATGAAACTCATTCAGAGCCGTGTTCCCCTCATGCACTTGGTTCTAAGTGTCGGATGATCCATCCTCCTTCTCTTTTGCATTCCCTGCATTGTTAGGATATGACGAATCACGAGTGGTTTACCCTCTCGTGTGGTCACCGCACTAACATTTTCTAAAGAAGGTTCGAGTTGCCCTGGAATCTTCCCCAATTCAGATGAAGGGATAGCAGCAACCAAATGAGCTAATTGAGTTTCTAGCATTCTACTAAAACTCAATTGGTTTTTGATAGCAGAAGAAAGACCTTGCATGGAAATATAAGCACGGTGCTTAAATTGTTACATAGACATTGGTTATGGTCATATCTCATGGGTTGTAGAGGTAGGCGGCAAGTGGTGACAGCCCTGTCCGTCCATTGTAATCTCCACGTTTGGGTATGGCGTAGGGTGGACGGTAAGAAATTGTCTTATAGTGGCAGGTCGGGCCACTGGAGGCAGTACCCCCATGGTCCTGGGAGCGTAAAACTGGGTAACTAACCATGAATATAATTATCTGTATAACCTATCCGTGCTACAACGGTATATCCGTGTGCTTGCGGATTTATCTATCAATGTAAAAAATACCAGCAAACATTTCTGGTGCCGTTGCCGGGGAAGACATTGGTCTAAGAAGAAATATTAAGTACTTGTATATTGATATAGTTATAGTCGACTTACCTTTGCTTTAGCAGGCTTACCTTGGTTTGTTTTCTCTTTTATATGAAAACAGGGTAGTGAATGACCGGTTTCAACATGCCGACAAATTATACTCCAAATCCGGAAGCACTTGTAAGAAGAGTTCAATCGCGTGTCGTTCCTCCTCAAGTCATCCTCTCGACAGTTGAACCAGCACTTAAAGCACCATCAAGCTCAATGGCCCAGGAGACCCTCCGTGATTTCTCGGCACCCTCGGCCGCCAATGTCCTTACCAGACCGGCTGCCAATACGGATGAAGCCAGTTTCAAAACTAAGACGTGTCTCATTAGATCTGCAACACTTTTACCATGAAGGGAGTCACACAAGATGCCATCCGACTCTGATTGTTCCTGTTCTCTCTCATTGAGAGGGCAAACAATGGTTCTATGTGAACCGAAGTGACGTGGACTCCTAGGATAAATGCTCCAATGCGTTCCTCACAAAATTCTTCCCGATGGGTAAGACTAATGCCCTTCGTGGAAGGATTCGGAGTTTTCAGCAGACATTGGATGAGTCGATTCCCGAAGCATGGGAGCGCTTCCAAGAGTACATCTTGGCTTGCCCTCACCACGGGATGGACGATTGGCTTATTATTTAGAACTTCTACAATGGGTTGACTACGATTGCCCGTGATCATATCGATGCTGCTCCGGAAGGAGCTTTCTTTTCGTTAACCGTTGCTAACGCAATGGAGTTGATTAAAAAGATGGTGTCCAACCAAGGGTGGAGCGACGACCGACTCCAACCCCGTAAATAGGGCATGCACACCATTAAGGAAACGAACATGCTCGCCACTAAGTTGGACCTCTTACTAAAGAAGCTGAACAACAAGGCCGAAGAAGTTTAGGCCATAGATGCTCGCATGATGTGCGAGACATGCGGCAACAGTGGCCATTCGGGGAATAATTGCCCTAAGACCAATGAGGACGTATGCTACCTGAACAACAATGGATATCGTCCACAAGGAGGTCAAGGGTGGAATCAGCGACGCCCTTACTATCAAGGATGTAACAATTCTTCTCATGCTTTCAATTCGAATCAACCCTCCTTAAAAGATCTTGTCTTAGGCCAGGCTAAAGTTAACGAAAATATTTCTAAAAGATTAGCTGCCAATGACAAATCTTTAGAGAACATCAACGCTGCCTCCCAGGACGTCAATAACTAAGATAAGGGCATATCTACATCCTAATTACACATTGAACCGTGTCCGTGGCAAGAAAGTTACTCGTCTAACCATGTCATAATTATTATATAAACTATAAATGAGAAGCAAGTAGAATATAAACCACACTTAGATAAACTAGAAGATGGATATATTAATAATCTCAAAGTCATACAAGGAAACAAGATACAAAAGACATATCCGACGTTCGAAGACGAGTGGGGGACCGATTAGAAACTATTAACTAGTCTATAGACTAAGATAGAAATATAGGAACTATTTCTTGTGATGTATATTGATTGAAGTGAAGCATCCTCCTTAAATAGCTTCAAATGACGGTTGTAATGATGGTACCTAAACGTCATTATGAAGGGCTGGCAGCGATTCTAACATCAAAGTTTTTAAGCAAACAACGATGTACTGGGCGTGCTGCTTAAGGACAGAACGAGGTTGAAGCAAGGATGTGGAAGATGTGAAGCTTAATTATCGTAGTTTCTCTTTTTTTTTTGAATTCTCAGTTATGAAGCTCGGAGTCTACATATCGTAATTGTAATTTTTGGCTATGCATGTTCACTTTGTGATATAGAGAACAGATTTCTATCCGTTATAAAAAATAATAAAAGGTACAATTTCATTAAATTTAGATCAATATAATGTATATATATTATTCAATTCAAAGTTATCATAGTTACATATAGACAACAATGGAGTATATTTGTATACATATACAATAAGTATATATATAGCTTGTGTCCTACATGTGTCATGTCCCACTTGGCTAGCTTCATCTCTCGTACGTGCCATTTTGCCGCTGCCTCCTCCTCACCGTCACCTTGAGTCCTCCGGCCATGTGCGCGGTGAGCAGCGGCACGAACACCGGCGAGACCTCCGGCGCCACGGGGCGCAGCTCGAACCGCCGGAGCACGGCGCTGGCCACGAACTTCATCTGCACGAACGCCATCTCCTTGCCGAGGCACGTCCGCGGCCCGCCCTGGAACACCGGGTACTTGAACGGCGACACGCCGCCGTCCACCGCCGCCGGCAGCGCCATCCACCTCCGCGGCCTGAACTCGCCGGCGTCCGCGCCCCAGATGGCCTCCATCCGGCCCATCCCGTAGGGGAAGTAGGTGACGCGGTCGCCGCGCCCCACGCGCGTGCCGTCCGGGAGCACGTCGTCCTCCGCCGCGTGCTTCGAGTCCCACGCCACCGGCGGGTACAGCCGCATCGTCTCGCAGAGCGCGGCGTGGAGCACCCGCGCCTTGCGTGAGCCCTCGAGGTCCACGCCGGCGAGGCTGCCGTCGCCCATGCACGCGTCGACCTCGTCAAGGACCTCCTGCTCCACGTCGCGGTGGCGCGTCATGAGCCAGAAGAACCACGTCAGCGCCGACGACGTCGTGTCGCGGCCGGCCATGATGAAGCTGACCACCATGTCGCAGATCGCCTCGTCGGGGTACCCCGCCGCGGCCATCCGCGACACCAGGTCGTCCCGGCCGCGCGCACACGCCGGCGACAGCCGCAGCTTCCGCCGGCGGCTGCTGCTGTCACGGATGAACTCCATGATCGCGTCATGGATCACCTTCACCTCCTCCCTTAGCCGCCGCTCCGAGCCGACGCCGAGCGCGCGCTTGACCTTCCACGCGGCGGCCACCGGTGCCGCGCCACGCCTGGCGCTGATCGCGGCGGCGGTGTCGAACGCCGCGGCCAGCCTCGACAGAGGCAATGCCACCGCCACCTCGACGCCGCCGCCTCCAGCGTCATCAGCACCAAGCGCCACCCTGCATATGACGTTGAACGCGAACTGCCTGAGCAGCTCCTGCACGTCGACGACGACCACGCCGCCATCCGCCGCTGCCACCGCGTCGAGCACCGGCAAGAGCCTCGCCCTCGCCTCCCGCTCCAGCGCGGGGCCCACGGCCTCCCTCATCACGCGGGCGCTGAACTCGTGGCTCACCAGCTTCCGCTGCGCGTACCACCGCTCGCCGTCGACGTTGAAGATGCCGCCGCCGAGAAGATCGCCCAGCACGTCCGTGAACGGCTTCCCCTTGGGGTAATTCCCGAAGTTCGCCTTGAGTACATGCTCCACGTTGGCCGGGTTCGCGGTGACCACGGTGCGGCGCGCGCCGAGGCGGTCGACGACGATGGTCTGCGACGGCGACGCGGCGAGGAGGCCCGTGTACCACGCCAGCAGCCGGCGGCGGTTCCGGTAGAAATCCAGCAGGCAGCCGACTACCGGGTAGCTCCGGGGAGCGACGTGATCGTCGGAGCCGCAAGAACCGGCCGCCGCGAAGGCATAGCAGATTGAGTATAGCAAGAAGAGGCAGCACGTCAGCAATGGCACCATGTAGCTGCAACTCTCCAAATCCATGGTGTTACAATGGAATTATTGGTGATGATCAAGTGACTGTTACATATTTTACATGCATCATTAGCTAATAGCTGGTGTTAGTATATATCAATATATATAGAGAGAGATGTATTTAGAGTCTATAGTGTGTGAAAGCATGTGATAGTGTGTAGTGGGGCCTACTGTGGGGCTGGAGAACTTTTTAAGGGGTGAGTCAATTTTAATTTGAGGTTTTGAGAGGGACATGCATTTACACAGTTGTTGGGTTAGGGGTACAGAGTTTTTTTTTATCTTTATATCCTTGATTGCTCAGAAATATGCTGCTATGAAAATCATGTGAATCAGCACTTGTGCTTCATGGAAATGTATTCTGATCCATCTGTGGATGTCACCCTCTACACGTTTAATTTCACCCCTCATACATATGTGAATACGCAATGCAAATAATTAGGAAAAATATTTTAAAAATATAGGGAATCTATATATCACCACACAAAGAAGACTAATTCAGTTGTGAGTAGTAGTGCGTGTATATTAGACTAGAAATTTTATAGGGATGTCGAATAAATATTGTACCAATGTTTGTCAATTTTAAAAACCATTTTCATTGTATATATATTTGAGGAACCTATATGGGCATATATTCCATTCAGGAATTATAAAAAAAAGACTTTCCTGTACTTGACGTTACTGAAAAATGGCAATCATGTAAAATATCACCATCACCAGGGGTCGATGTTTGTGATTGTTCATCCGTGACTAATTAATATGGATTTGTTTCCGCGCGCGCGCGCGCGCGTGTGTGTGGTACATAGGCTGTCTGCGTGTATAATGTTGTTTGGACAGAATGTCGCATGAGCTGTTTTGCGTGTTTGTGGATGTCTTTGTTTTGTGAGATTAGGGAGACCTAACACCTAGATCATGTGCACTAATTAGTGCTTCATAATCATGCCTGACTTTGGTCAAGTTTTTATATGGCAGAGGCCGATGTTTTTGTTTTCTATGTCCTACAAAGGTTTTTTTTTAGCTGTCATAGGCCTATAACGCGCGTATACATCTTTGATGTACTATAACGCATCTAGCCACACAAGGCCATGGACATTATGAGTATGTATCATTTTAAACCATATCAAAATTAGTAATGGTGTGGCTACATTTAATAGTAATGTCTATAAGATTTTCATTACTACAAAACCTTTTATAGTTATTGGTATCGGTTTATTTAAAATCGACATCTGTAAATATTTTCCCACCTCCATACAATGAAAAAATATATAACGGCACCTTTAAACACTGTAGGTGTCGGTTGTAAAGGAAAAATATGTACCAATACTATAACTATTGGTTTTTCAAAAGAACCGGCACCTATACTTATATTACAAACATCGGTTCTAGAGTAAAAACCGGTACCAATACTATAGGTGTCCATTTTTAAAAAAATCTATACCTATAATACAAACATACTTATCGGTTCTTTTAAAAAACTGGCACCTATTAAAAAAATCGTCTGGGAGCCATCTGGATTGATTAACCGAGCGCACTCCACCTCCTTATCTTTTTGATCGACCGAGCACACTCCGCCTTATCCTCCTTCTTTTTTGTCCCCTCAACCTCCCTCCCTCCTCCTCTCCTCCCCTGCGGCCATCCCCTTCTCTTCCTAGCAACGCCCTTCCTCCTTCCTCTCCCCCCGCCACCACTCCTCCTCTCCCCAGTGGCGTCCCTCCGAGTCGTGCCATCCCTCCTCTCCTCCCTCTCCCCCTTCCCCTCCCCCGCTCCCCCACCCCCGTCCCCACCCCGGCCACCACTCCTCCTCCTTCTCTCCCCGGCGGCGCGTGCCCCTCCTCCTCTGCGACACGTCGGATCCGGCCGCTTGGAGGTAAGGGCCTTTGGATTTGGCCACCATGCACGGCAGCAACACCGTTGCAACAGCTCCAACCACCACACACCATGGCTCTAATGTGTGTGTGTGTTATTTGTGCCGCCTCGGAGCCGGAACTCCGGTGAGATCCTTCCATTACCCATCGCCCCTTTTCTCTTGTGTGCTTCTTTTCTTGGTGATTGATTGGATTTGTTTTCTTGGTGATTGATTGGATTTGATTTCTTGGTGATTGATTGGATTTAGTGGCCCGATTCGTCCGTGCAGCCAAGGTTGGCATGGTGGAGATCCTGAATGGGGTTAGGAAGGGAGGGAGATGCACACGGCCAAGGTGGAGTGCACGGAGTGGCGGTCTCGGCTATGACTTTTTTGTTTCGTTGAACACTGTAGGTGCCGGTAGTGAGGTAAGAACCGGCAGCTATAATCTCTATAGGTGGTGGTTAGGCAAAAGTGCCAACAAATTGGTGCCTACAAGAAAACCGACACCTATAACCAGTTTCCAACCGGCACCAATAGGGATTTGTGTAGTAGTGTTTGACGATATTATATTGAGCTTATCCTATTAAAACTTGATAATGATACCAGTTTGTCAAAATTTTGGCATTGCCAAATTTTGGCAAAGTTCATTTTGGCACCAATCTGAACAAATCCAAAAGGTAGTCCCAATTTTTTTCTAAAACAAAGCTAAATATTTTTATCAGAATATAAAATACATGATCTTGTTGTAAAGATTTAATTATAATAAAATAAATTTAATGGTGTAATCAGATTGTAGATTAAAAATAGTTTTAGAGAAAAAATAGTTTAAAGTTTATAAAAAGTGGTTATGTACTAGTAGAATATTTGCATATAAGTTAGCACAGCCTCCCATATTATATGAAACAATGGAGGAGAGAGAATAATCAATCGGCATATCATTTGCATACACGTAGTTCTAAGGGTTGTGAGAGATACGTAGTGGTATTAGGCAGTCGGACGCTCGATCCGTAGTTTCCTCGTGTGTGATTCCTTCCCTACTAGTTAATCATGCGCACATAAATAGTTTTAAAAATATACATTTTTCACACGTTCTACTAAATGATCCAACAAAATCTTTTTAAATATATGATACCCAGAGGCGACCATGTATAAATAAATCATATGATGAATACAGCATTTATTGCCCTCAATTGACTGATATTTCAATTTTATTAACTTTTTGGAACCAGACAGAAACCGCGATGTTATAAAAAAGAGATCAGACATGGGTGTCATCAGCAACAAAATATTCAGCTAGAATTTTACCGTAATAATGACCATTTCTTACCTAGGAAAAAAATTTCATATCTACTAATCTAAAGCTGCCTCTTTTGTCAGCTTTTGATTGGTCCACATGGTGCCTCTCTCTTAGAAAAAAAAATCATGAATTCATACTAAAGAAAAAATACCTAAGAATCATCGGCCATCAAAAAAATCTAGCTAAAAACATCACACATATGGATTCCGGAGGCTTCCAAAATTATCTTCCCCTTCCAAATCATACGAACTTTTATGACCTTCGTCAAATATATCATGCCTACTCAGTAATACTCCTAGAACAACAGAATATATAGTAAATCCAAAATTATTAAGCAAAAATAAAATCTAAAACAAAGTCATGCAGATGCAAAGAAAAAAGAAAGTACCCTTGATTTCCTATGTCATGTAGAAGGATCAGTAATACCTCCTCGGCAAAAAACAAAAAAAGAAGAGAACTTGATTGTGTTTTTTATGTTACATGGGCTATGTTGTAAAAAAATCTCTGAATATACTAAATGATTGATCTTTTAAATATTTAAATCCACAGGCGAATATGTTTGAACCAATTAATTTCAATGAATCTCACATTTTACTTTACTTGTTTGGATTTCCTCAAAATTGATGTTTATTGTATATAGCATGGCATATTGAATTCTATACTTTTGCTTACCATGACGTACAAGTTCTATATTTTTTATGACAAAGATGTTTTTCAATTCTATTCATAATAAATAAATCGTTTAAACATACATCCGTAAATGTTTTTTAATGTCATATGTGCCCATTTGTCAAACTAAAATAGCGGTTCACAATTTCCTTTATAACATATTTTATGAAAACTCTAACCTTCCAAACAAGAAATGAAGTATATAGAGGTTTCAAATTAGTGGGCACACCACTAGCGTGTTTATTTTACAAAAGAGAAAAAAGCATCATCACATGTTTTATCATGTAGTATTTTTAAGTGATAGAAGGACCATCATGGATTTTTTTGATTCAATTATGCGACGCTGAAAATTAAAATATCATTAAGAGGCTCTAAGAAAGTAAAATGTATAATTTTGAAGGTATTAAATGTGTGACTTTTACAACATATAAAGGCTAACTAGCGAGCATGCCAACGGCACGTCCGATTTTCTAGTAACCCACTGATATAGGTGTCCAAACGGGTGGCCCGGCCCGGCCTGGCACGGGCACGGGTGCAACACGGCCTGTTTCGGCACGGTCCGTTAGGCACGGTTGTTGTAACGGGCCGTGCCGTGCCGACCCACGTGCCTCACCCTCAGTCCAAGCATGGCCCAGCCGGCAGCCGTGTCGTGTTGGCCTGTGCACGCTTAAGGCCCACGTGCCAAACCGCCCACGGCCAAAACCACCTGCACGGCAGAGAGGAGAGTATAAAATGAAAAAAATAAAAAACCCTAACCTAACCCTAGACCTGACGGACCCGCCGCCTCTCTCTCCCTTTCCCCACGCGACACCGGCGCCGACGCGGCGACGCCGCCCGCCCTTCGCATCGGCGCTGCCGCCTCCGACCTCCATGCCGGCGCCGCCGAGGACCGCCGCGCTTGCCGTCGACCTGCGCTTCACGCCGCGTTGCCCCGTCACCGACCTCCGCGCGACCGCGCCGGCGCCGCCTCCGCCTCCGCAACGCGCCCCCTCTCCCGTCGCCCACCGCCGGCCACCGGCCACCGCCGCCTCCGCCTAAACCCTAACCCTAGCCACGCGCCGCGCCTTGCCGTGCTCGGGCCAGCACGCTACAGGATCCGTGCAGTGCCATGCCGGCCCATGGGCTCGGCCGGCAGCCCAAGCACGACACGCCCAATCGTGCCATGTCGGCCCGGTCCATTTGCATCCGTGGCGTGCTGTTCCCGTGCCATGAATAGTACATGCATGCCCGTGCTGGCCTACTACGACCCGACCCATCTGGCCACCTATACCCACTGAAACGATGAAAGTTCATCTAACATCCCTAAACATTAAAACCAGACACTTAACCCCCAAAGTTCGTAACATCTTTCATATTACCCCTATCCTTTTTCTAAGAAGGTTTTGGATAGTCAACCGCATCATATATTAAAAACAAAAGGTAGTGTATTATTATTCAGAAAAATATAGATATCATTTTACTAAATATTTTACCTTCTTTATATATAAGTGCACTTTGTGAATCAAACTGGCGGTCTACAAATGCGAACAAATTGAGAAAAAATGGACAATATGCCACTCCATTCGTGTGGTTTTCATGAAAAGCTACTCGATAGGATGCATTGGATAAAATACCACTCGGTACATTATCTTTTGGTTAAAATGCCACTATGGATAGTTTTAAGACCAAAACAACCTGGCAAGTTGTGCGGAGAGAGAGGGAAAGGGGAGCAGTGAGTGCGTGTCATTGGATGGCTTGCCAAGAGACGACGGTGGCAGTGAGGATGATAGGGTGGAGGGAGAAGGAGGAGGCGATGATGTGGGGGGTTGGGGTGGACCGTCCTCTTTGACTCCCTGAATGAACGGTGAGGGCATGGCCTCCCGCGTCGCACACCATCTCCAGCGCCTCCCACCCACGCGCTGCTCATCGCCGCGTGCCTGTGCGCTCGCCTCACGCTGCCTCCAGCGCCACCCACCCGCATGCTACGCTCGCCGAGAGATGGTGGTGGCAGTGGGGACAATGGGATGGAGGGAGGAGGAGGAGGCGACGATGTAGGGGTAGGGTGGACCGTCCTCTTTGGCTCCCTGGAGGAGCAGTGAGGGTGTTGTTGGATTAAATGGGCTTGGCCTAATTTATTTTCAATAAATTTCATACGCCTATAATTAATGTTAAGAGATTAATACCACCTTTGAAATCATGTGGAGAGATCTCAACTTAAATAGGCTGCTATTGAAGAGCACCTATTGAGTGGTTGAGATGGTGGTGGGACTGCCACAGGCTCAGCGTGGGCGAGGGAGGGCGAGGCGTGGTTGGTTGGCTGCTGCTATCTTTCTCTAATGTTTTGCAACATACGGGAATTAAATCATATTGATTCGGCTGATTAATTCTATAACGGATGAATGAATTCAATCCCAACTTAATTCCTCAGATTGATTTCGTTGTAATCACACAATTCAATCGGATTGATTTCAATTTGATTACTCCCGAACATTACTCTCTCACGCACTATATAAACCTATCTCCAGGATAGATAGAAGACAACCTCTTCTCTGTTCATCTTTCTCATTCTCCTCAGCACTCTCTGTTCCTACGCTGCTTCTATGTCTTCGGTCCCGATCACCTGCACACACAGGTTGTCGGGACGAGCAAGCCTCCAGACCTCTGTCCGCTTGAGTACCTGCATGGGTAGGCGGGCGATCAAGCTTTTGGGGAGCGTCCTTCGACGCGACTGCTCTGGTTCTGCTACATCGGTTCTGCACTGCATCGTCTACTTCCTTTACATCAACTCACATTCTGCTTCATCTACTTCCACTACTTCGACATGTCTACTGGTGGAGGCAATGGCGGCAATGGTGGTGGCGGCAACGGTGCTACTAGCATTCTTTGGGTATGTTGCATTTTTGTTATAATGTTAAACATGATCCTTGATGATGTTTTTTTGTTATTAGCAAGTTCATGTTTAGCAATTGCACTAGATCAATTCTTACTGTACATGTCATATTTATTATCTCAACTTTTTGGATTAAAATATGGCGAATTATGACCATATTTCCAACAGGCGCAGCCTCCAAAACCTTTCACCCACACGTTGCTCGCTGCCGCCGCCTGTCCACATGCTCACCACTCCCCTCTCCCTCTGTCTCTCCGCACAGCCAGCCAGGGACGTTTTGGTCTTAAAACTCTCCATAGTGGCATTTTAGCCACAAGATAATGCACTAAGTGGTATTTTATTCGATGCATCCTATGGCTTTTCATTGAAACCACAATGGCGTATTGTCAGTTTTCTTCCTCCAAATTACTCCCCCAACATATTATTTGGATATTTTAGGTTTCCATAATTTCCATAATTTGCTTATTTTTCTCAACTTTGAAGTTTAAGTTATACTATGCATGTAACTACCGATTTAAATATACACTTGGACTTTTCAACTTGCCTTTATCTATTCAGCAATAATTTATTCTTAACACATTATTACATATAAATACTCTGCATACCAAGTTGTGTTGGTAAACTAAAAGTCACTAGTCTTGTGTACAAAATATTCTCTTTTCCTAGCAAGTACAATTGTACGCATAGACCCTAATCACATCACACTGATCACACTAGCAGTTCAGCACAAGCATTCACACGTGTACATCCTCAATATGTACACGCGTGAAAAAATTTCAAGGGCATCAAAGACCCCATAGCTTGGTCATGCACATATCCACTGAACGCGATCGCGTGTGTACTCATAAAATACACCGAATTTTTTGCTTTTGGCCTAAATTTGCAAAGATTATCACAAATAAACCCCTGGTGATTTTAATTGTAGAAATGGACCCTAAGCTCGACGTCATTACTATTGGCGCCGAGCTTAAACAACTCGACGCCAATATTATTGGCGCTGAGATATTTGCGTCACATAGGCGTAGAGTCTGACGTGGCAACGTCGGCGCCAGCAGTAGTGGCGCCGAGCTCGGCACCGTAGATCTTGGCGTCGACCTCGACGCCACTACCGCTGGCGTCGAGCTTCGCTTACAGGTGGATCCCGTCTTCCTCGTCCAGCACATTTGGTCCAATCGCGCCCGCCGCCGCACAGCCGCCGCTCGCCCGCCATGCACGACCCCGCCCGCCCTCGCCTGGCCGGCCGCGCCCGACAACCCCGGTGGCCGCGCGCCGCCCGACGACCCCCGATGCCCGGCGCCGCCGAGGAACCTCTCCCGCCCGCGACGCTCGCCCCCGTACTCGTCGCTGCCGCGGCAGCCGCCACCGCCGACCGGCGCCACCAGGCCGGGTACCGCCGCACCCGCCCGCGCCCTAGGCCGGCGCCTCCTCCGACCGCGCCGACTTCCCTTCTCGGCGAGGTAATTGAAAATTTTAATTGATTGAACATCGTATTTTCGAATATGCAATGTAGCTGAAATTAAAATTTAGAATGTGCAAATGAAGAAATTCAATGCATTTAATTTAGAATACGCAATGTAGATAAAATTTAAAAATGCAATGTATGGTAAGTTAGAATATGAAATGTGACTAAAGTTTAAATATGGAATGTATCTAGTAGGTAAAATTTAGAAATGCAATGCATGTGATTTTAGAGTATGCAGTGTAGGAAAAAATTAAAAGTGCAATGTACATAATTTTACAATATGCAATGTGGGTAAAATATAAATATACAATGTACGTGCATTTTGAATAGGTGAAATGTAAAATGTTGAACATGTAATTTATAAATTTTCCTATCTTTTTTTGTTGAATAAATTGTATCTTTTAATGGTAATAATTTTGATTAGTTTACGAGATTGGATTAGTTTACGCGAAGGTAGATCTCATAAAGAAATTGCAGGATTGGATAATTTCGTACGAGCTAGAGTTTTTTGTAGAAAGTTTTTATGTTTTAAAAACTATAGTGGATTGGACAAATTGAGTACTATATAGTGGATTTTTTTAATACGCCAATATTGATCGGGTATGGCTTATCTGCAATGCTTTCTGCTACAAAATATTCACACAGAAAACGCTAACTTTATCGTACATCATGTTAACACTTCATGCAGACATATCATCGGGTCTGCAACTTCCTTGAGTGGATCGATATAGATAACCCACGAACCGATGGAACATGATACTACCCACTAAGCGAAACAATGTCAGACTACCTTCGGCGGAAGGTTGAGTACCAACGTCGAGTTGGTGCTGAAGCTTTGGATTGGCCTATGGATCAGCTAGCACTACCCACATGGCAGGAACGTCCAAAATGCCATTGTGGTCTCCGTTGCAAGGTGGTAAGATCCATAAGACAAGCAACTAGAGGACAAAGATGTTTCGTGTGTCCTGAGATTGTGGATGACGATTTTGTCGTGAGTATCTTTTTTCTTGTTTAACCTATTCGCTTGTTCCATTTTCTAACCTCGAACATCACAAATGAATGAATAGGAGGATGTACGTCAGTGTCCATACGAACAGTGGATCGATATGGTTAGACCTGCTTTGATCAGTCGGACGGTAACGCAACCTGAGTTGATCGAACAATTCCTTCAGGCATGGATGGAGTACGAACGTCGAGTCGAAATCGTAAGCTTAGATTGGAGAACAACCCACTATGTTTCCCTAAATGGTCGGAGCGTCCCATGTGCGGTTGTAGGGATCGTTGCAAGATGGCTACCTCCTTTGAACCACGAACATATGGCCGGAGATATTTCATTTGCCCCAACTTAGACAACAACTTCATTGTACGTCTTTCGTTTTATCAATCCCGCTAACGTCTTCCCTCTACTGGCTCTCTAACTGATTACATGTGTTTCTTTACCAGGGCATTCAAAGGAGGTGCGGATTCACTAGGTGGATCGACAATGTCATTTCCCAATATAACGGCCTAAAAGTAATTGAATGTGAAACACAAAAGGAGTACAACGCCGAGAAGGAAAGAGAAAATTGAAGACAAGCTGAACGCCCTAGAACGGTTCCGTAGGAAATCTGAGACTCGGCTCGTCGGGTCCGATTAGTTTGTATCGTGTATGCATGGCATATATTCCGCGGTTTAATTACGTGCAATAATTCTTATGAAATATATGTAATGTATTGTATCATTAATATATGCTGAGTTATGCTTATATTACTAAAAAATTGTTCACCGTGTCAACTGCTTAAACAACAGAATACGATAGCTCAAACTCAATTTTTCACGGTCCAATATGCCGATTCGTGAGGAAGGACGAAGGAAAAACACTAGTGAGTTGAAGAGGAGAGAGCTGAAGAGAAATGGGAGAACAGGAAGTGTGGACAAAGAGAGGAAGAAGATGGTCCACCTATAAGCAGGCTCGACGCCACGGCTGTTGGCACCGAGCTCGGCGCCAAGACCTACGACGTTGATGTCGGCACCATCCTTACTGGCGCCGACCTCGGCGCCATCCTTGCTGGCGTCGACATCGGCGCCAATATAAATGGCGCCGAGGTCGTCACGTCAGCCTCGGGGGCTACGTGGCGCAAATATCTCAGCGCCAATAGTATTGACGCCGAGTAGTTCAAGCTCGATGCCATCACTATTGGCACCGAGCTTGGGGTCCATTTCTGCAATTCAAACCATCAGAGACCTATTTATGATAATCTTTACAAATATGAGCCAAAAAATATGAGCCAAAAAGCAAAAAATTCGGTAAAACACACGCCACACTAGCTACTGCATATATAAATATCTGAATTTATATTAACCACATTTAATTTTGCAACCTTTCATCCACATTAAGGACCATGAAGCCTCCTAAAGGATGCAAAGCCGCATAACTCAAAAAAATTGTAATGGTTAGTAGAGATAAAAAATAATTTATGAATAATCCATGATAAAGAAAAACCACATCAAATTAACTTTAAATTAAATGTTAAAATCTAAATTTTTGTTGCTGTCGATAAGCTGAAAAAGCAAACCATGGAGCTGTCTACATCGATCAGTCGAGACGGAAACCCAATTACATCATATCTACGACAAAATTTGAAATGCAGCAGCGCTAGCGATCGACCTGCAAACGAAACTATAAATCTTATGTACGGATTAGCACATACAAATTGAGATTAAGCAGCGGGCAATTAAGGGAAAATCGCACTTCACTATGTGAAGAACTCTAGACCTCCTCTTGTATGACATCATTGACATGGATAGACTACACAGGAAGAGAAAATTTTAACAGGAGTTAATACGCCCTGAAAATGGTATGTACCCTGCTGCAATGTATATGCATTGAAACCTGAAAGTATCAAGTAATTAAGAAGTTGGTGCATTATGTGGCATGCCTTAGACCATAACTTTTTCTTGAGGAAAACATCAAACCATAACTTGCTTGATAACAATGATAACAATGGATCAACCAAGAATGGTACTTGAACCAAAGGAAAATAAATGATTTTACTAAAAAAATGTTGGTATATTATTTTACGTAGGCCCGGCTCAAGGTTTAGATGGGTTGTGCGACCGTCCAGGGCCTCGACCGGGAGAGGGCCTAGCCTGTATGCCACATATTCAGCTTATGCTTCCCTATAACAACAGAGAGACAACAAATCCATTCAAACAAAAAAAGATATATGCAGTCCTTGTGGTCTATACTGTAATTATTATCATTTACAGCATGTAATTAGCCACAAACCATCATGATTAATATATATATATATATATATATATATATATCGTACCACTGAGACAAATCTACTATTAAGCCAATACACATGCATACGTAGCACAATATATATAACACTAATATACATGTGTTTGACTCATATAAAAAGAAGCAATCATGAGAAACTTGTCTATTTAAATGATGCAAACAACTATTTTTTTAAATAACACTATAAATTTCTCTCCAAAGCCAAGTACAAAACAGCCCAAAAGGGCCCGTATAGCCCTAGATCCTAGGGCCCTTGGATCTATGAGCTGGCCCTGTTTTTACGCAATTTTAGTTTTTTTTACCATCTGATTGCAAGCTCCAATGGTTCAGCGACGTTGTTCTTGTATGCAAAAGTCTATTTTCATATCTCAATTCATTTCCTCAACTCTTCTTTCTTAACTTTTGTTTTGGTTTGCATTTTTTACTTATATATACATTAATTTACACTAATATCTTTTTTTCAAGCCAAGTAGGGTGATCACATGTTTTAAAGTCTCAGTTCTTTCATGCAAGAATATTTGTAAAATTTAGTTTAAATTATACGTGTTAAAGTGTGATTGTTTTTATGTTAAAATTCTCGACAAAAATTTTGACAATCCTAGATATATATGTAAAGGATATTGCTTAGCAGCATAGGTAGTACGCATTCATAATGAATCAAATCTCCAAGACATATATGTCATCTATCTATTACTTACTATGATAAGACAAAAGGAATATACTACGTTTGCTCTGACATCTATTAGACAAAAGCAAAAACAATATGACCAATTATATTGTGGCTGGTTGAGATTATGATGGGGTAGATTAATCGACATAACTATACAAATATAACTTGATATATATAAGCTGAAACAAGAATTATGTATATAATTCAATTATACTTTGAAATATATATCTTGACATATAATTACGGGAAAATCCGCTAGTTAGTCTAATTTGAACTTGTGGATAAATCCTTGAAGAATAAAAAAATAGCAAAATCAAGTACACCTAGTATATTTGTTAGGGCTACTTTGATTTGTTGGCCAAACAAACCCTATCTAAATTTTTGGTATGCAAAATTTTGGCACATTTTATCATTACCAACTAATTTTGGGATGTGTTTGGTTTGAAGCACTTGCTAAATTTTGGTATAGTTTTTAAGAGTGAAAGAGTTTAGAGTTACTAAAATTTGGCATGATTGGTATGTGTTTTTGTTTTTTGCCCTATGATATGATAGTGTCAGAATTTGGTAAGGTTGATTGACAACATGATCATCGGGACTAACCATGTTTGAGTGTGAAAGGATTTTGATGCCTGATGATTAAATAAGCTATAATGATTCATCCATTTCATCCTGGTGAATAAATGTGCTTCAAAGATACATCCTAAAGGTAGTACAGAAATCATTTTTCAGACGAACAAAACAGATTTCACGTACGGCTGAATGGTCCGCATGCACCCACATATCTGCAAAAATTAACATTTTTATACGCGGACAGCACAACCGCATGTGAAAATCTCATTTTGCATGCGATCCTCTGTACCGACCGCACGTAAAAATAATTTTTTAAAAAACATTATGTAGAAATTTTATACTTTCACGTACAAACTTTATATGTATAAATTTAAAACAAATTCAAAATGTGTTTTGAAAAAAAAAACAGAAAACATGCAGGTGGGCTATGAGGCCTACGACACTGGCCCGCTTCCCTTGAATTTGGCCTGCTCTATAAACATGAGAAAATGCTAAAAGCTGAAATAGAATAAAAAAGCCCGATCGTTAAACGGGCCAAAAGGAAAATGTGGCCCGAGTCCTGCGGACCAAGAATAGAAAAATCAGAGCGATCGCGCGCACAGTTGATCGCGAATTAGCGATTTCAGAGGCTTTGGACTCTTCTTGCTAAATTTCAGCTTAAAGGAGGTAAACAAAAAAAATATGGTTAAACCACATATATATATATATAACCTATATATTATTGTTGGATTTAAAAATAAACGTGTGATATTTTTTCACATCACCAAAAATAAAGAACTTATTTTCAAATTTGACCATGAATAAAAATTTAACTCTCAAATTTAACATTTAAACATAGACAAATCTTAGGTGTTTATTTTTTTTACTCGGCTGAATTTTCTTTTGCTTTTTCAGCTGAATTTCTAGCCATTCAATTGAACACGTGTCGGCATCATGGTCGTCCCCGTGCGCGAGCTGCACGAGCCTCGCAACGGGCAGTCTTGATGTCATGTCGAACCGGATTTGGTCTTCGAGGCTATTTGTGTTTTGTCCGTTACAGTGGGCCAACGAGAAAACAGGCTTAGTCCCCAAAGCCCAACATAATTACTTGAGGCCTTGCCTTACTAAATTGCTAAACAGAACAACCCCATGAGATTATGATGTGTCTTTCATTTGTTGATCAACTTTGCATGTCCAAATAGAATATTGAAGGAACTTGTAGACCAGTCACAAAGTAATTTAGTCATCTTCCGACAAGTTGTTGACCTATTTGAGAACACAACCACCCTACTTGTACAAAGCTAATTGCTTATTCAGATATTTGACAGACGAAAAAAAAAAAGCCAACTGCTTACAAAGTTCAACATGAAGTGAAATATCAAACGAAACTATGTAATCCCTAAAATTTTCTTCTTGTTGATAAATAAAATAATAGAACTAGTCTATAAGTAAAAAAACACATAAAACTTCTCATTAATTTCAGTGGAAACAAAACAAAAATAATAGAGATAAGTAGCACAACTACTCATTACACCTAAAAATTTGTAAATGTGTTACATTTTCAGGAGATGTGTAGCCCCTTTTTACAATCTCTTGTAACTTTAATTTAATTTGCATTAGGAACCTCTCCTACTGTTTTTCTGTTAAAAAAATGTGCAGCCTTTGGAGACTATCAAATGACATGATCAAGGGGGGTGCCTGATAATTAAGGTATTTGAAAAAACTATACATACCTAATCGTCTACTGCATGGCATTTAAAACTGATTAATATGTACCCAAATTTTAAAAACTGACAAAAAACAAATATGACAAACAAAGACAAAATACAAAACTGACAAAAAAGACTAATGGAACACGCAAAAAAACAAATATGACAAACTCATTACACCTAAAAATATAACAAAATTACAAATGAAACACACACAAAACATTTCTTAGTAGAAATTACAAAAACTGATAGAAAAATAAACACAAATGTGACAAAAAAATTACATTAATTATATATATATATATGCATAGAGAGTTACAGTAACTTAATTAGTATTTATCTATATTGCAAGTATTTATTACTAAGCTCAGGGGCTCATCCACAGCAGGAATTGCCACGGAAAATTTCACGGATGACACATAGCAAAATCCCCAAAAAAGTACAGTATAAAATCTAAAGGAAAATGTCAGTTCTGGAGAAACATCGTAAAAATGAATATACAATTGAATTTCACACCCTCAATTTATCTATATTTATATTGTCCCAGCTAAACTAAAAACAATAGATCTTTACAGAAAGGACATTAATTATTGCAATTTTTAGCTTCTATTACACTTATTTCAGCATATCCTTTCTGGATGTAATGAAAATGAAAAGTATTAAAACAAAGATGCTAACTAGCTCCAATGCCAACAAAAATAACTGCATGTAGTTAGTGCCAGAGCAAAAGTCCTAGCTATCCCTTATTAGCAAGCAACACTAAGCTATTCATGCTCTGAAAAAGAACCCAGCGCCAGCAAATTTCTGAAGAAATCCAGAAATAAAACTATGCTACTAGATTTGAAATGCTTATAAAATTCTTTGAGGAAGGAAGTAGATGTAAAACTAGCCAGGAGAAGGTCATTTGGTACTTTTACTTCTGCACAAGAAGTGGATTTTAAAAAAACAATAGGAAAAACTGATAGGAGACAACTTTCATCTGCTAATCTTCACAAAGCTGCATACCAGAAATCAACAAACATCACATGCAAAACCAAAGGCATTATATAGTGGAAGATGAAGCTGATGCTAATAATATTGATGGAACGAGAGTATGCTCTGTTCAAATGTCGGAAAGCCGACGCTGCAAATAAATCAAACAGTATGCAAATAGACCTATAATGTCTCAGAACAAACATGGAACAGCATATACAAAATCCATACTTATATATTTGTGCTGATGTGCTCCCTCATCTCTCTCAACTCATGTGTGTGTCTAATGCACCTTAGAAAAATCCTGAAATCAAGAAAGAAAACAATCTAAAAGATCAGAGAGCACATCCTAAAAAATCAGGCCTGCCTCTAAAAAGAACAAAAAAAAACTTAGAACTTCCTAGCTATCACAAATCATCAAGTAGAACGGTAGCACAGTTGAGAAGGTAAAAGTATCTAGCTTACAAAACTGCATGCTCCAAACCACTACAGCAAGTCACAGGAAAAAAATGCCAAAAAAATACACATACGTCCACAATCCTCCACAATCTTGCCATTCACAATTCCTGCAACCTTGCAATTCTTGGCTGCAACCTTGCAATTCTTGCCATTCCAGCTTCAATTCCTGCAAACAAATCTTCAATTCTTGCAAAAATGAGGATTCACAAAGCTGCAAACAAAGCTTCAGCTGTTGAACCCAACACTTTGCCGGATGGTGATCAGGCCTATTCCTCCCACGGCAAACTCAGAACAGAACAGCGCCTCCAAGGACGACGTGAGCGGCGGGAAGCTGCCTCTTTGTGCAGTAGCAGATGAGGATGACGGTGGTTACAGAGTCGACCTTGCCATGCTTCCTCCTCTACGCAACTAACTGTAACAAAATTGAGCTACAGAGAGGAGGAGCTCTGCAGCTACTTGCCTACTACCTTGTCCATGTCAAAGCTGGTGTGGCGGCATCACGTCGGCAGATGATAAGGCGGTGGCGATGTGGACCAGATGAGAAGGCGGCGACGGGGGCAAATGAGGAGGCGACGGTGAGGGGCAGAAAAGGATGCGGCGGCGGGGACAGAGGCGGTGGCGGCCATGACTCCCATGCCCTTGCCGACAAGCATCCTCACCAGCACATCCACCGGCAAATCGTCAGCACCGTCGACAGCGTCGTCGTTTGAGACAAGCGCGCGCGCGTGGCGGTAGCCTGGCAGCGTCCGCGGCCGAGGGACGCGTTGGCCAGCGCTGCCACGTAGCTCGTTGCCGCGCGGCTAGACGACAGGGGGAACCGTTGCCGCCGACGACGCCGCGCGTGCGAGTAGAAGGCGACGGCGGCGGTGGGGGCCGGATGAGAAGGTGCGGTGGCGGGGGCGGATGAGGAGGAGGAGGTGGTGGGGGCCGAGAGAAGGAGGGCGGCGACGAGGGGAGGGATAGAGTATAGTTGTCCAAACGGGTGGCCCGGCCCGGCACGACACAGGCATGGGTTCGAGATGGCCCGTTTCGACACGGCCCGTTAGGCACGGTTGTTGTAATGGGCCATGTCGTGCTGGCCCACGTGCCTCACCCCCGGCCCAAGCACGCCCACGAGTGGCGGGGCCGTGTCGTGCCGGCCTGGGCACGCTTAAGGCCCACGTGCCGGAAACCGGCCCACGGGCCAAAACCACCGATGGCGAGAGGAGAGTATAAAATAAAAAAATAAAAAAACCCTAACCTAACCCTAGATCGGACGGACCCGCTGCCTCTCCTCTCCCCTTCCCCACGCGACACCGGCGCTGACGCGGTGACGCCGCCCTGTCCGTCGCATCGACGCCGCTGCCTCCGACCTCCACGCAGGCGCTGCCAAGGACCGTCGCGCTCGCCGTCGACGTGCGCTTCGTGCCACGCCGCCCCGTCATCGACCTCCGCGCAGCCGCCACCGACCTCTGCGCCCTGCCACCGACCTCCGTGAGCCGCGTCGGCGCGTCGCCTCCGCCTCCACAACGCGCCCCCTCTCCTGTCGCTCCCCGCCGGCCACCGGCCACCGCCGTCTCCGCCTAAACCCTAACCCTAGCCACGCGTCGCGCCTTGCCGTGCTGGCCCGTGGGCCGTGCCGTGCCCGGACCGGCACGCTACAAGATCCGTGTCGTGTCGTGCCAGCCCACGGGCTCAGCCGGCAGCCCAAGCACGACACGTCCAATCGTGTTGTGCCGGTCCGACCCGTTTGCATCCGTTCCGTGCCGTGCCCATGCCATGAATAGTACACGCGTGCCCATACCGGCCAACTATGACCCGGCCCATCTGGCCACCTATAGGGTAGAGGAGGTGGCGGTAGTGCCGGGCATATGAGGAATTAGGGGCGCCGGGCCATTTTTCCATTCGGGGGTGCGACGGAGCCAAGCCGCGAGAGGAATTGAGGGGTTTTCTGAGCCATGCGGACGTTGCCGTTGGATGCATGAAAAAAGTCACGTGTCGCAAAACTGGGTGAGGTCGCAATGGATTGGTTTTGAAACAGGGTTGCATGGAATTTTTTTCCACACAACGACCTCGCCCGGCTACTGCATCATCCGCACAAGGAGACATCATGCCGCTCATAGTCGATGAAAATAAAATAGAAGCTAGGCTCCAGACGACCGAATCCATCGATGAGGAGGCTCGGGACAGAGCTGTTGACGACAAAAATCAACACGTCGCCTGGGAGATCTGCTTAGCTCCAGTGTAGGTCCTAGAATAGATGAAGCGCGGGCGTGCCAGTCAGTTTGATCCTGCCACTGACAAGTTATGCAAAACAGCAGAACATAAATCATATCGGCCGATAGACCGATACCCAAAAACTAACTGATCGGCTAATAAGCCGATGGTGCAATTTTAGCCGATGCCGATGCCAGCCGATGGTGTTAGGGTTTGAATCCATTGGTTGTACGGTTAACAGACATATATAAAGGTGATCGGCCGACAATAACGTGATGATATATAACATTGCATGAACCAATCACATGATGCAATAGATATTGATTTAAAGATTAAAGCACATATCGGCTGGAAGTCCGATATCATAAAATCTAAATGATAGAATATTCAATGACGTCTCCGCTGCAATCGGCAAGATCCAACTTGTACATAATCCTTGCAAGCCGATGTAGTACCTAGATAACTCACCGGCTGAAACCCCGATGAAACCCTTAGTGGCAATCAACAGGTATGCTAGATATTGTGGTTCTAATCACGACTTAGTAGATTCAAACTGATGCAGCACTAAGTATGAAAAGAAAAGCAATATCTAGACAATCAAGCCCTTGGCTGATTTTTAGGATGGTAGATGTCTAAACCAATCTAATCTAGTAAACAGTTTAGCCAATAACGACAGAGACCGTAAAACGAGAGACAGCCGATAGGGCTAAACTGAAATGCTAAGATTAGATTAATATAGACATATGATAAATAGTCAGGCAAGCATGCTAACTAAACCGGAGCAATCCAAGAGATCGAACGTACTGATGCAGCCTTGGACAACGTCGACGTAGTCAATATGATCGCCTGATCCGACAGAATGTTGGACTTATTTCTTTGCTGGAGGTCGAACCTAACCGATGCAGCCCAGCGCTGGATGCCAAGTTCCGTCGGATGTTGAACGAAGATGAAGAATAAAAAAGTGGCGATGCGTCGAATTGTATTGATCGAGAGATGATTTACATGAACCCTGGGCTTACATATTTATACCTGTAGGGTGACAAAGATCCTAACAGATTACAAAACAAATTTTCCTAAAGATAAACTAGGAAACTAACAATCTCTTCCTAATTAATAGATATAAGTCGTATCCTCCCTAGACTCGGTTTCTTCTGGATAAGATCTTGTCAAACCGAATTTAACAAGAATCCCGACCGCTTAAGATATGGATCCTCCATCGGCGACGCAAAACTCTCGGTGATTTTGCTTCGAGCCGATACTAACCCTTAATCGATAAGGACTTCGGGGATTTTACCAAATTTTGGTGTTAACACATGCCTCCCAGTTTTGGAGTATGAGAAGTCATACTTCAAAATTGTCCTTGTCTTGATCGCCCCAAAACTGATTCTTCTCTTCTTCTTGACACCGGCTGTCATAAGCCGATACCTTCTGTAATAGCTGAGTCAGGCTGTCAAACTCATGGATGAAAAACATACCTCGGTTAGCTGCCGACAACCCTTGAAATGCAAGATCTGCTATCTGCTCATCGCTTAGGCTCAAACTGTAACATCGGCTGTGTATATTACGAAACCTTTGAATGTATTCCTTAGCGATTCTCCTTCTTGCTTGTTTAAGCGATATCAAATCCGCAAGTCTCAACTTGCTAACCCCAGCAAAGAAGTACATGTGAAACTGCTTTTCAAGATCGGCCCAACTTCTGATGGAATTCAGTGACAATAATGAAAACCATGTAAAAGCCGATCCAGTCAAAGACAATGGAAAAAGTCTAACTTTCAGAGCTTCTTCAACCGATGCTTCCCCACATTGAGCTAAGAATCGGCTGATATGTTCCATTGTGGATATACCATCTTACCCTGAAAACATGAAGAAATCTGGAACCTTGTATCGGCTTGGAAGTGGAACCCCATCAAACCACTCAGGATATGGCGGCCGATACACATAAATTTGAGTTTTACGTTTAATTCCAAATTGCTCCTCCATTACCTTTGTAATTATATCGGCCCAATCCTCTTTGGACGGATATCTTTGAATTTTCGCTGGCCGATATTGCTGACGTGGCTCTGCATACTGATATCGATCAACTTGTCCCCCGAGCCAATTTTGTTATTGTCGATAGTGTTGAGATTTGCTCACCAATTTGCCCACCATGCTGACTTCTTAAGGCAATTACCCTGGGAACTGTTTTCTCGATCAAACCATACAATGCACTCATCAAGACTCTAGATTGATCGAATATAGCACGATTAATGACGTTATTAACCATCTCTTGAAGTGTCTCGTCATCCATCGGCTCAGTAGACTGTTCCCTGTCTTCATTTGGCAGATTGAGAGATTGTTCTTCCTCGGCCTTGACTTCTTTCATCAGACATTGTGGCAATTATGGGTCCGTCGAGTCGTGTAAAAAGATGTGTTATCCAAAACACGGTCCCACCAGCGTGCCAAAAAATGTGTTGACGAGAAAAATCAACACGTCGCTCGGGAGATCCGCTTAGCTCCAGCAGGGTCCTAGAATAGATGAAGCGCGGGCGTGCCGTCGGTTTGATCTGCCACGACAAGTTATGCAAAACAGGAAACATAAATCATATCGGCCGATAGACCGATACCCAAAAACTAACTGATCGGCTAATAAGCCGATGGTGCAATTTCAGCCGATGCCAATGCCAGCCGATGGTGTTAGGGTTTGAATCCATTGGTTGTACGCTTAACAGACATATATAAAGGTGATCGGCCGACAATAACGTGATGATATATAACATTGCATGAACCAATCACATGATGAAATAGATATTGATTTAAAGATTAAAGCACATATCGGTGGAAGTCCGATATCATAAAATCCAAATGATAGAATATTCAATGACGCCTCCGCGCAATCGGCAAGATCCAACTTGTACATAATCCTTGCAAGCCGATGCGCACCCGGATAACTCACTAGCGAAACCCCGATGAAACCCTTAGTGGCAATCAACAGATATGCTAGATATTGTGGTTCTAATCACGACTTAGTAGATTCAAACGATGCGGCACTAAGTATGAAAAGAAAAGCAATATCTAGACAATCAAGCCCTTGGCTGATTTTTAGGGTGGTAGATGTCTAAACCAATCTAATATAAACAGTTTAGCCAATAAAGACAGAGACCGTAAACGAGAGACAGTAGATAGGGCTAAACTAAAATGCTAAGATTAGATTAATATAGACATATGATAAATAGTCGAGCAAGCATGCTAACTAAACCGGAGCAATCCAAGAGATCGAACGTCGATGCGGCCTTGGACAACGTCGACGTAGTCAATATGATCGCCGATCCGACGAACGTTGGACTTATTCCTTTCTTGGAGGTCGAACCTAACCGATGCGCCGTCTTGGATGCCAAGTTCCGTCGGATGTTGAACGAAGATGAAGAATAAAAAAGTGGCGATGCGCCGAATTGTATTGATCGAGAGATGATTTACATGAACCACTGGGCTTACATATTTATATCGTAGGGTGACAAAGATCCTAACAGATTACAAAACAAACTTTCTTAAAGATAAACTAGGAAACTAACAATCTCTTCCTAATTAATAGATATAAGCCGTATCCTCCTGGACTCGGTTTCTTCGGATAATATCTTGTCAAACCGAATTTAACAAGAATCTGACTGCTTAAGATATGGATCCTCCATCGGCTGACGCAAAACTCTCAGCTGATTTTGCTTCGAGCCGATACTAACCCTTAGTCGATAAGGACTTCGGGGATTACCAAATTTTGACGTTAACAAGAGCGTGTGGGGTGCGAGATGGAGAAGAGGACACATGATGATGACTAGTGTGGTGGGGGCTGGACCTTCCTCTCCTACGGGGCGAGGTCATCGGGAGAGCGGCGGACCGGCGGTGTAGAGGTCACGGGGGAGTGGAGGCGTGGAGGAGGGAAGGGTGAGCTGCCACCTGCGATTTTTTTATCCAACAATAATTTTAAGGTTTCAATATATATGCTAAATATTTTTTGTGTAAATATATATGCTAAATAGGCAGCCGATTTGTTCGCTCTTACTTCTTCGGCTAGGAACTGGGCCGTGTATGAAGATGGGCGAGTTTCCTGTTTGGGCAAGCTGGGCCAGACACAATCCATCTCTGGGCCTCTTGGGCCTAGCTCCACAAGCAAGTTTGGCCCAATTATAGCCTTCTCGGTGCCTTGCCTAAGCCTGGGCCTCGTCCACCTTAACCCACCTTGGGCCCGGCCTCCATTGCCAACTCGCTCGCCGCCGCCCGCCACCGCTACCACCATCCGCAACCGCAACCCCGTCTCCTGACCCGCCGGTGCGGACCCATCCAGCGACCAGCACGGCCAGCCACGCGCAGCAAGAGAGTCCAGATCTCCGCCTCGATCCGCGCTCCTCCGTCTGCCTGCTCACCGTTAATCCGCCCCCCGACGGTGCGCACCCGATTCAATGCCATCTCCGTCCTCACTCTGGTGCGACCCTGATGGTGTCCAACGCCACCGACGTCTCCGCCATGTGAATGGGAGAAAGAAAGATGGAGTTTTCTTAGTCTACTATTATCAGTTGCAGTAATCAGATGACAGCGACCTCAAACTCCGGAAATTCACACGTTTTTCAGCTTACTCACAGATTCTTCTGCAGAATTTTCTTCAGCGTTGTTCTTCTCTCTTTTCTTTTTTTTTTTCCTACCATGGATTCTGGAGTTCTTCGCTATAGAAGATTCAGTCTCTGCATCTTAATCAGTTAGAGGTGCAAAATTTATGATACACTTGCTTTGGTTTCATTGGCACAAGCATCAGCATCAAGCCATCAACTTGCTAAATTTGACGGTGTCCAAGCTCTGAAGCATTCTATTGCTTCCACTGGGTGGATGGATGGATACAGCTTTACCATTTCTTACATCACAATCTAACGCGGTAACTTTTGCAGCCTGGGTTTTGCATCATGCGTGGCTCTGACCGGCCTCAATAATTTGTTGGCTACTGCTATAGTTGACTTGTGGAATTATAATACTGTTAATTACTTATCCCAAGTTATTCTTCTCCAGACCCTGATGCTGTACATGTAGCTTCATGGGTTGCATGTAGACAGCCATTTCGGTTCCCCATGTCTGACCTTTAGTTAGCTGTATACACCGAACCAAGGTGGAGATAGATGCGTAAGATGGCGGCAAATCTGATCACATGCTGTCCAATTATACCATAATGACATAGCAACCATTGTTTAATTAGCTCTTCTTTTTTTTTCTTAATTGGTTAGCTTAAAGAGGTTCGGTGGTGTGTCATGGACTCATCGGAGACTTTTTGATTAGTGGAGGTTTGGTGGCCTCTTGGCAAAGCATAAGACCAACTCAGACCTGCTCATTTATTCTGATTTCTGACCAGCCTTGACACGGTAAATTTTTCGGAGGGGGGTAGATCTGATCTGGTGGGTTTGTGGGGAGGGGCATATAAGGAGCTGAGGCCTCCCTCTGAATGCATCTTTGTAGGCAGCTATCCTCTGCATACAAGAGGCTGCCTCCATATCTCTTCTCTGTTGGTGTTCTCCTCAAGATCTCCCTTAAGTTCTTGAGATCTGGTAAGATCCTTCATGATCTCGTGCATGCTTCTGGGGTTGATTTGTAGTTCAAGTATGGTCATACAAGCTGTATGGTTTCCTGTTTTAGTTGTTCGTCTCAAGATACTTAATGCTGTAAATCTCTGAATTTGCTTGAGATTCATGCTTTGCACATATGTGATCCCTTATTAGATTCCGTAAGTTGATTAATGTGCCACTAAATTCCTTTCCTTTCACCAACGTTTGAACCAATTGCCTTCTATTTTACTGCTTGCTGCAGTGCTGCCGGCGTTGATGAATTAGAGGTGTCATTCTGCTCGTAACTTGAATTCGTTAGCTAAACTTTATGTTAGTATTTTTGTGGTGATGGATCTCAATCTGTCATTCTTCTGATGCAGTTTGACTCCAATAGGCACATATTATTATCATGAACTGCTCCTTTGTTTATCGGTTTAATTGTGGTCCTCAGAACCTGACTATGTATGTATTTGTCTTTGCATGTTTCTCTTGACATACTGGTCATTCTGCTTGTAAACTGTGTATCTAGATAGCTTCTATTAACTCAAAAATGCTGCTTACTAGTTCTGATCTATATAATTACTTTTCATGATCACAGGTTCAGTACTAAGCAGAGAAGATGGTGAAGATCTGCTGCATTGGAGCTGGCTATGTTGGCGGCCCAACCATGGCCGTCATTGCCCTCAAATGCCCAGCAATCGAGGTGGTGGTTGTTGACATTTCCAAGCCTCGCATTGACGCCTGGAACAGCGAACAGCTCCCGATCTACGAGCCTGGTCTTGATGAGGTCGTGAAGGAGTGCAGAGGCAGGAACCTCTTCTTCAGCACTGACGTGGAGAAGCATGTCGCCGCGGCGGACATCATCTTTGTATCTGTCAACACCCCCACCAAGACCCGTGGTCTTGGAGCAGGCAAGGCTGCTGACCTCACCTACTGGGAAAGTGCTGCTCGCATGATTGCTGATGTCTCCAAGTCTGACAAGATCGTTGTTGAGAAATCCACTGTCCCTGTCAAGACTGCAGAGGCCATTGAGAAGATCTTGACCCACAACAGCAAAGGCATCAACTACCAGATCCTCTCCAACCCGGAGTTCCTCGCGGAGGGCACTGCGATCGAAGATCTCTTCAAACCTGACAGAGTGCTCATTGGTGGCCGGGAGACCCCTGAGGGCAAGAAGGCTGTTCAGGCTCTCAAGGAGGTGTACGCCCACTGGGTTCCTGAGGACAGGATTATCACCACCAACCTGTGGTCTGCTGAGCTTTCCAAGCTCGCAGCCAACGCGTTCTTGGCACAGAGGATCTCCTCTGTGAATGCCATCTCCGCTCTATGTGAGGCGACTGGTGCCAATGTGACCGAGGTGGCTTACTCTGTGGGAAAGGACTCCAGGATAGGCCCCAAGTTCCTGAATGCCAGTGTAGGCTTTGGTGGCTCCTGTTTCCAGAAGGACATCCTGAACCTTGTGTACATCTGTGAGTGCAATGGCCTCCCTGAGGTGGCCAACTACTGGAAGCAGGTCATCAAGATCAATGACTACCAGAAGAGCCGGTTCGTCAACCGTGTTGTGTCCTCCATGTTCAACACAGTCTCCGGCAAGAAGATTGCCGTCCTTGGCTTTGCATTCAAGAAGGACACCGGTGACACCAGGGAGACACCAGCCATTGATGTGTGCCACGGTCTGTTGGGTGACAAGGCACAGATCAGCATCTACGACCCACAGGTCACCGAGGACCAGATCCAGCGGGACCTCGCCATGAGCAAGTTCGACTGGGACCACCCGATGCACCTGCAGCCAACCAGCCCCACCGCGTTTAAGCAGGTGAGCGTGGTCTGGGATGCATATGAGGCCACCAAGGGTGCCCATGGCCTCTGCATCCTCACCGAGTGGGACGAGTTCAAGACCTTGGACTACCACAAGATCTTTGACAACATGCAGAAGCCTGCATTCGTCTTCGATGGACGCAATGTGGTCGATGCCGAGAAGCTCAGGGAGATTGGCTTCATCGTCTACTCCATCGGCAAGCCGCTTGATGCCTGGCTCAAGGACATGCCCGCGGTTGCATAATAATTTTCCATATTCCACACCTGAACCTCTTAGCTCTCTACACTCTACTGGTGCTGAAGAAAGTCCGCGTCGAAGAGCAACAGGTTGACCATCATTTTTTATAGCTCGTGTCTTTACATACAGGAGAGGCTACCATTTTGTCAGGCAGAAAGTTGATTTCTGTTAGTATCTCTGTTGAAGTTATTTTTCTTGTGTTGCACCATTGTAGATCTGAAATCCTCAGGCCTCTGCCGTTTGAGTGCCACCCTCAAGCTTTCTTGTATTATGACATTAATTCTTATAGCCGATTTATTCTTCAAATGTATTCCTGTGTCGCTACAGATCAAATGATGCAAATTCTTTTGCCAAATCGCACGAGTCTTGTTTCCTCTGGTTTCATTGTTTTTGCCTAAGCAAAAACGGGCAGCACTGTGAACTGGCCTCCCACTGTGTAATATGCTGTAACTGAATGAAAAGATTGGTCCAATTTATTTGGTGTTGCCTCTCCTCTGACCAACCCCTGGAGAAGAGAGCCAGAGATGGGCCGGTGACACGGAGCTAGACAGTGACAACGGTCACAGCCTCACATGATTGGAAATAGCTACACTGCCTCCCAAACCAGGAGGGGCAGCTTTGGTACTTCACACAAGTGTTTTCAAAAAAAGGAAAAGAAAACCCGGAACAAATAACGGAGTTGAACGGTAGTGATTGAAAAAGGAACACGGCAATATAGAAATAAGTTTGAAGAACAAAATTAGCGGCAATAGACGCGAACAGTGCATGATAAAGGCATTAGGGTAACATGTAACCTATGGGTTAGGAGGTTATGGAGCAACAGTTGTCATCGAAGATGGTGACATAATATTTTATTCATTTGCTGTTATGCTCATGCAGTTTTGATACCAGACTAGACTATATATGTATTTTGCAGTCATGTAATTTTTTATTATATTTTGAGATATTATTTGTTTTGCTTATAAATTTTTAATCCAAATTGCCTCTATTATTTTAGAAATATGCTCACATTAACCTACGATTTATAAATGCGCCTCCGTATAACAAATTTCAATTTAAATAAAAATTTGGTTATTAGTTTGGCATGTGCTACATTCGCAAGAAATAGAAGCACTTTTTATAGTTTCATACTTCCAATTTATTTTGAATAGGCTAAAGAAACCACTCAAGATGTTTTTTCAAACAATTCTCTGATAAAGGATGTAGCATAGGCATATGAAATTAAGAAAATAGTTAATGCCAGTTTGAGCCATCTTTTATTTTTGAACTTGATAACTTTGCTTTTGTTTACTTTGGACCACCCCAATTCTCTTCTCTTGCTACATCTGCTCTCTCCTCTACCAAGGACATGGTTTGCTCATAGATGGGGGAGATTGTCAGTGTGCAAGTGTTGAGGCACTTTAGGTTGTTGATGTGTTTAAAACGAGAGTTGGGTTGATCCAAATTACAACCAATGCCAGATTACTTGGTCCAAAGTAAAAAAAATTGATTAAGAGCAAAGTAAAACTTCAGCAATAAAAAGTATCCAAAACCGCAATTCGTTTAAACAAAAAATTGTATAAAGTTGATCTGAGTCTTCACATGTTTCACGACTCATCGGTCATTTATTTTATATATTTGATCACAAAATCTTAGTATGTCTCATAGCCTATAAATTGTAGCATTTCATCATGGAATTAAGTGAATTTCATGGACCATCTTTTCTTACTACTAAAGTTCCACAATAGGTTAGGTGTAACTCAATGTTTTCATTTAACACCATTAATGTTTTCATTCCATTGTACTTTGAACCAGTGTTGATGTCCGACCCAAATAGGCATATGATAGCTGCCGCTTCTCTTGTGCACCAGCGTCGACAATCCCCAACGTGACGCTGCAGGCCCACAGCTACATGGGTGTTTGGGTGAAGATCGGCTTTGTTTGGGCGTCGCAGCTTACGCAGAGTACTCGAGTAGAGGGTGGTCAAGGTGACACGGGCAGAGGCCAACTTGGGTGCTGGCCATCGAGGCAAACGCTACTTTGTCCTTCCTCCACCACCTCATCTCTCTCGTCCTCTTCGGTGGGATCCTATTGCAGCTAGCTCAAGCAGCTGCAGCTGGGCCTAGGGACTATGGAGTCCATCACCGGGACGAGCTCATCAACCCCTGTTCAGCGCACATGATGACAACAACATAATCGAATGTTACAAAGAGAACCGACGGCGACAGCAGCTGGCCAACTGGGTCACACATATAGTGCTAGAAGATGAGCATAGTAGTCTAATCCTCAACACTAGTCTAAAGTGTGACCCAATGTAAAAATCTAAGCAAATTTTGCTGTTGAATGCAACAACTTAACGTTTTTAGCTTTTGGACACGATAAAAGTCTATCTTTGACGAAAGACACTTTCAAAATATGAATATGTGCTTCTGAACATCGTGCCCATTAGAATATTAATTTCAGACAGAATATAAGAGAAAAATACCAAATGACATAAATGCCCCTGGTCCCACGTGTCATATTCATCCTCTCATTCCCTTAGCAATGAACGAGGAGAGGAAATTGGCATTCTACCATCATTAAAATAGAACTTCGCTAAAATACCACTCTGTAGTTGGGATTCGTCAGAATACCACTCTTAACTAGGGGGCTTCGCACAAATATCATTTTATTCCAATTCTAGAAAATAAAAATAGTTTTGTCCCTTTCCTCCCATCTTTGCGGACCAAAATGCCCCTGGTTAATCAAAGAAGATCAAATATCAAAATAACCCCATCCTCTACTCGAGCAGGACAACAATGGCCTAGGAGGCTAGGTTCGTGCATCTCGTCGCCGCACCTCCCCTCATGCCACCCCGCCCCGTCACTCTGCCCCGTCGCCACACCTACCCCCACGCCATCCAGTTGGCCACTTGCTCGCGTCGTCCTGTTGCTCGCACTCACTGGCCTGCCTCTTCACTGTCATCATCCCTCCCCTTGCGTCGCCCCGTCGCT
This sequence comes from Oryza australiensis, assembly GCA_019925245.2. Lineage (NCBI taxonomy): Eukaryota > Viridiplantae > Streptophyta > Magnoliopsida > Poales > Poaceae > Oryza > Oryza australiensis. The sequence continues at coordinate 529,555 of JAIFGZ020000609.1, read as the reverse complement.
TGACCGCCATTCAACCAAGGGCATTTTGGTCAGCAAAGATGGGAGAAAATGAACACAATTATTTTTGTTTTTCAGAATGGGAAGAAAATGACATTTGGGCGAAGCCCCTTGGTTGAGAGTGGCATTCTTACGAAACCCAATTACATAGTGGTATTTTGGTGAAGCCCAGCAAACAGGGGTGCGCAGCACAAGAATGAGACTACTGTAGTTGGCAGCAACAAAAAAAACGAGCGGGTAGTCGCCTAGCTCGGTCGTGCTAAGTAGTGGCAACACGGTGACCACTAGCTTTAGGATAGCATCCTCCATCATGAACATCCACGTTGTGCGACACTCATGGACACCGTGAACATGAAGCCATGACCCCAAGCGTCGCGCGCCATAGTCGATGTCAATTGGGCTTTAAGTGATATGCCCTAGAGGCAACATAGAGATGTTGGATATAATGGTCAATGTTTATGTATCAATGAATAAAGTGTTATTTAGTTTCATAAAATAGATAACTTATATTGATGAATAAGTATGTGACTTATCTATGAGACTTTTTATGTATGAATCTATTTTTAAATGATCCCTGATCATATATCATATCTAATGGAACAAATATGATTCTAAGATCAACATGTTTATTGATTGATGATCATGTCTCATAGATCATGGTATGGAGATACCAAATTAATAAACGTGAACATGTGTTAGAGAACACATTGTTGGATAGACCCACCTTGAGACACTACAGGAAATTATGTGTCATTAGTTTGTCTCAAGTAGTGTTGGTGCAAAGTCCTCTGACCTGAGATCATCATAGATTCCAACATGTGTAGTAGCTTACTTAAGGACTACCAAACGCTATTCCGTAACTGGGTAGTCATAAAAGTAGTCTTCGGGTTTGATATGAAACATGTAGTGAAATGTGAATGATCAAGATGGAATTTGCCCCTCCTATGGGAGAGATATCTCTGAGCCCCTTGATGTAATGGATTACGGAAGTGCATGGCCATGTCGAGTTGATTGAGGAGTCAATCAACAGATAGATGATCCAAATACGAGATCGAGTAAAGAATTAAGCTACAGATAGGACGGCACGAGTCTTGCCTATAGCTTAATTGATATCGTGAGGCAAAGGGATTTGTGCACACATTATAGGTTCAGCCAATTTGATCTTTTTGTAGACTTTAGTGTCAATACGTTTTGCTAGGGGCCGTTATTGACGGTCGGCCGAGAAGCATTCTCGGGTTAGAACCAAGTCTGCATGAACCTACAGGGTCACACGCTTAACGGGAAAGAACTGGCATTCAAGTTTGACTCAGATACGGCTCAATCAGATAGAGATCCGACCGGACAGAGTCCGGATGGGCCTTTAGGCCCAGTCAGCAACCCTATATAAAGGAGACAAGGGGGTGGAGGGTTGTGTGTGCAACCTCTAAGCCAGATCAACTTCTCCACGAAAACCCTAGTCCACATCTGAGCCAAAACCCTAGCCGTGCATTGCATGCTAGCACACGGGTGTTCTGAAAGTGCATCTAGCCTCCTAAGTGGGTTTTGTGGTTAATAACAATTTGGTTAAGGGACTAATGCATTTAGTTGAGATGTGTGCAGGAGAATTAGTCCCTAGATGCTTAGTTGTGCAGGTTTTGAAAAAGGAGAACCCTCAAACATCAATTGCAAAAAGGAGAAAAGATTCGACGACGGTTTATAACGATATTTTTTCTTGAATCTTGAGTTTTAGGAAAAACTGTACTATTAAGAAGGGTGAAACTCATGCCATGAGATGATCTAAGTGCTCTTAGTTAGAGCAATTCACGTTTGTGGTTCACGCTAGAGGATCGAATTTGGATCTTTGTGGTCAATTGGATCTCTAGGCAAGAACCTAGAAACGTTAGAATTGAAGGCCGTAGACTTCTTCCCACGGATTTGCTTGGTGAGGCAAGGGGTTAAATGAGACCCAACTCCATGGAGTTCCTCAACGCAGAATAGGATTCTTTGAATCCGAACTTTGGGTAAAAATCCTTGTGTCACGAGTGCTATCCCTTTACCTCCTGTTGTTTGTCTATATTGCCTGTGTGTATCTTCCTGTTGTTTCCACTTAAATTATGTAGAAAATATTTAAAATTGAGTTCATATTCTTTTGAGACACAGAACACTGGAGGTTCCAGACAGTAACACCGAAAGTTCCGGACAGCTTCTGCTGACCGGATGTTCCGAGGTTCAAGTACCGAAAGTTCCGGTGCTTGTGTGCTTTAACCGCTGCATTTCCAAGAAAATTTTAGGATCGCCTATTCACCCCCTCTCTAGGCGACATCTACGGGCCTTCAATTGGTATCAGAGCCTACGCTCTTAATAGGCTTCACCGCTTAGAGTCGATCCAAGATGTCGGGAGTGAATAATCAATATGAAGACGATGCAAGTGAAGAAAAATCTCCAATCAAGGAGACAGAGGGAGCTTCTATACCTTTTGATTACAGCAAGCTTAACAATCCTTCTAACAACATCATCTCCATGCCTTACAGGCGTGCACCTCACTTTGATGGTACACACTATGCCGCTTGGAAGCACAAGATGAAGTTGCATCTAATCTCTTTGCATCCTAGCATTTGGAGGATTGTTTGCACAGGTATCGATGTGCCTACGGAGGATATGAACCTCACTCCAGAGCAAGAACTAAGCATCCACCGCAACGCTCAAGCCGCCAATGCTATTCTCTCTGCCTTGAGCCTGGAGGAATTCTACAAGGTTGATGGGCTTGAGGAGGCCAAGGAGATTTGGGACACATTGCAAGTGGTTCATGAGGGCACCTCCGGAGTGAGAGAGTCCAAGATTGAGCTCTTGGAAGGAAAGCTCGGAAGATTCGTGATGGAAGACAATGAGACTCCTCAAGAGATGTACGACCAGATGATGCTTTTGGTCAACAAGATTCGAGGCCTTGGAAGTGAAGACTTGACGGATCACGTGGTGGTCAAGAGACTTCTTCGGGCCTTTGGACCAAGGAACCCTACCTTGGTCACTCTCATCTGTGAGAGGAAGGACTTCAAGAGGCTTACACTGAGTGACATTCTTGGAAGAATTATTGCTCACGAGATGCTAGAAGAAGAAGCAAAGGAAGTCAAGAAATGGCAAAGAATGTCGCAATGATCAAGAACAAGGAAGTTGCTTTGAAGGCCTCAAGTGATCAAGCTTCATGTGAAGATGAGAGCGATGATGAAGAGATGGCTCTTATGGTGAGGAATTTCAAGAAATACCTTCGCCGAGGAGGATTTGGCAAGAGCAAGAGAAGTGAAGACAAAGGAAGAGCTCGTCAATCCAAGAGAGCTTGCTTTCAATATGAAGAATATGGTCACTTCATCGCCGAGTGCCCAAAGAACAATGAAGCCAAGCCAAAGATGGTCAAGAAGAAGGTTGGGAGATCTCACATTGGAGAGGTGTGGTATTCCGGTGATGAGGCGGATCGCGAGGTGAAGAATGAAGGTGATGGAGGAGTTGCCATCATCGCCATCAAGTCGTCATCACCCACCGAGGAGCACCTCTTCTCCAACTTGAGTGACGAGACGAGGGATACACCAACCCCTCTTGCTTCATGGCCCATGGGCACAAGGTAATACCCTCATCCAAGCTCTCTATTGATGATGATCTTGAGAGTGATGAGGGAAGTGAGGATGATTTGAATGATGTGATTAAAAGCTTTAGCAAACCGGCAATGCAACATGTGGCTAAGCTAATGAAGACATTGGACTACAAGGAGAAATTCCTCGAAAGTCAAGAGGACTTGCCCATTCTTGAAAAGAAGAGAAACCTTGTTCTAGAGGAGGATTTTGCTAAGGAGCGAGAGAGGATTGAGAAATTTATCGAAGAGCTCTCTTTGGTCAATGGATCAATGGCTAGCCTAAAGGATATCAATGACACACTCCAAGAAAATCTTGTGACATTGGACCAAAGTCACAAAGCACTTGAAGTGCAATTTGATACCCTTTGGAATAGCACCTCTTCCTCCAATGAAGCCACTAAGTCGTCCAATGCCTCCTCTAACAATAGTTATACTAGGTTGTCCTATGCAACTAACCTTGAAGCTATAGCAGAACTAAAGAAGGAAAATGAGAGGTTGGGCACTTTGGTGAAATATGGGTGTTTGAAGAATTTTCACTCAAAAGACGCCCTCTACAAGACCATAGCCACCCATGTCAACAAAGATGGGCATGGTCTTGGATTCTCCGAAGAAAGCAAGCCCTCAAGAAGGACAATTGTGAACGGGAAGCCATGCTTGAAGTTTGTCACAAAAGGAGAAGCCCCACAAGCAAGAAAGACAAGCTGTCTCCTGGCTGGTCAGTGTTGCGGAAGTTCTGGACCAGTTGACCAAAAGATCCGGGCAAGAAGATCTCTCGAATAGAGAGAAATTCCAGAAGTTCCAGTCGGACCAACCGGAAGTTCCGGACCTCTACCAGACCCAGGGAGCTGGCAGGAAGTTCTGGCCAAAAGGTATATACCATGATTCATTTGTGATCAGCAAGAACCACAATGGTAAGATGGTTGCTCACTTCAATGGAGGTCACAACGATGAGTATTGTGCTTGTGTGTGGGTGCCCAAGGCGCTAGTGGCTAACATTCGAGGACCCAAACTTCGATAAGTTTGGGTACCTAAAATCCTAGTGACTTTCTTTTGTAGGCATACTCCTCCGGTGGATCAAGTTGGGTGGTGGACAGTGGATGCACCAACCATATGACGGGGGAGAGGAGTGTGTTTACAAGTCTTGACGAGGAGGGAGGAAATCATGAGAACATCATATTTGAAGATGACGGTAAAGGAAAGGTAATTGGGTTAGGTAAATTTGGTATCTCAAATGATCAATCCATCTCCAATGTCCTCCTTGTCAAGTCTTTGAGCTATAACCTTCTTTCCGTTTCACAATTATGCAAAATGGGTTACAATTGCTTGTTCACCGATGAGGATGTGACCGTTTTTAGGAGAGATGACTCATCCGTGGCCTTTAAGGAAAGTTGAAGGGTGATCTCTATCTTGTTGACTTCGACATAGATAGAGTAAACCCCGAAGCTTGATTAATGGCTAAATCCTCCATGGGTTGGCTATGGCATCGAAGGCTAGCCCATGTAGGAATGAGGAATTTGTCAACTCTTTTAAAAGGTTCTCGGTCTTACTAATGTGACCTTTGTGAAAGATCATGTGTGTAGCACTTGTCAAGCCGGAAAGCAAGTTGGAAATCCACATCCTATCAAGAACATCATGACTACCTCAAGACCACACGAGCTTCTTCACATGGACCTATTCGGCCCCGTGGCTTATCTAAGCATAGGAGGTAATAAGTACGGTTTTGTGATTGTTGTTGATTATTCCCGTTTCACATGGGTATTCTTTCTCCATGACAAAAGTGAAGCTCAAGAAGTCTTCAAGCACTTCGCTCGACAAGCCCAAAATCAATATGATCTCTCCATCAAGCGAGTGCAAAGCGACAATGGAGGAGAATTCAAGAATACACAAGTGGAGGAATTTCTTGATGAAGAAGGCATCAAACACAAGTTCTCCACGCCATATGATCCACCTCAAAATGGCATCGTCGAAAGGAAGAACCGCACACTCATTGAAGCGGCAAGGACGATGCTTGATGAGTACAAGATCTCCGATGTCTTTTGGGCGGAGGTCGTGAGCACCGCATGCCATGCCATCAACCGTCTCTACCTCCACAAGCTTTTGAAGAAGACATCCTATGAACTCTTGAGTGGTAAAAAGCCTAACGTTTCTTATTTTCGTGTCTTTGGGAGCAAGTGTTTTATTTTGAGTAAGAGACCTCGTTCATCTAAGTTTGCACCTAAGGTGGATGAGGGTTTCTTACTCGGTTATGAATCAAATGTGCATGTCTATCGGGTTTTAAACAAGACCTCCGGTATTATTGAGATCACTAGGGATGTGACATTCGATGAATCTAACGGCTCCCAAGGAGAGCAAATTGTGGTGCATATTGTAGATGATGTGGATCCAAACAAGGCAGTTGCAACGAAGGCTATTGGCAACATACGACTAGTTGAGATGCAGGATGATCAAGTGAATGGTGATCAACCTCCGTTGTTGACAGCCAATAGCTCTTCGTCAAGTCAACAAAATGAGGTATCGGAAGTTCCGGTGCACACAGCCCGGAATATCCGATCACATGCTCCAAACCCTAGGGGTCGAAACATCCGGGCATTAGGTCGACCGGAAGTTCCGGGCCCAATAGGCCAAAACCTCCAGGATACTGGACATGAAGGCGAGCCTCCGGCACAAGTGTGTTAGTGATATGCCCTAGAGGCAACATGGAGATGTTGGATATCACATCAATGTTTATGTATAAATGAATAAAGTGTTATTCAGTTCCATGAAATAGACATCTTGTATTGATCAATAAGTACGTGACTTATTTATGAGACTCTATATGTATGAATCTATTTCTAAACGATCCCTGATCATATGTCATATTTTTGGAACAAATATGATACTAAGATCGGCATGTTTATTGATTGATGATCATGTCTCATAGATCATGGGTATGGAGATACCAAATCAATAAACATGGACACATGTGTTGGAGAACACATTGTTGGATAGACCCACCATGAGACACTATAGGAATTAATGTGCCATTAGTTGGTCTCGTGGTAGTGTTGGTACAAAGTCCTTAGACCTGAGATCACCATGGATTCCAACATGTGTAGTAGCCTACTTTGGGACTACCAAACGCTATTCCGTAACGGGTAGTTATAAAGGTAGTTTTCGGGTTTGCTATGAAACATGGAGTGGGATGTGAGTGATCAAGATGGAATTTGCCCCTCCTTTGGAGAGATATCTCTGGGCCTCTCGAGGTAATGGATTATGGAAATGCATGGCCATGCTAAGTTGATTGAGGAGTCAATCAACGGACGGATAATCCAATACGGTTCGAGTGAATGGTTAAGCTATTGAAGGGATGGCACACATCTTGCCTATAGCTTAACCGGTATCGTGAGGCAAAGGGATTTGTGTACACATTACAGGTTCGAGCCGATATTATTCTTGTATACTATGGTGTCAATATGTGCTGCTAGGCGCCGCGTTGGTGGTCGTGAGTTAGACTCGAGCCGACGATCGGCTAAGTTAGACTATAGCCGAAACCGAGTATACCTGAACCTACGGGGTCGCGCGCTTAAGGAGATAAGAACGGGCATTCGAGTTGGACTCGGATACGGCTCGATCGGATAGGGATCCAATCGGATAGAGTCCTATGGGCTTACGACGTGTGGGCGGCCAACTCTATGAGATACGGATGAGATCCGATTCAAAATAGAGTCCTAATCGGCCACTAGTCCCGTCGGCCAACTCTATATAAAGGAGGGAGGGTGGAGAGGCTGCGGCATGTCAATTGCATCGCGTGCAACGAAGTCATCGAGATCAATCTCCACGGAAACCCTCCCCACTTTCGAGCTAAACCCTAGCCTTGCATCGCGTGCTAGCACACGGGTGTACGGCGTTCGTCCCCGGACGTGTGGATACCGGTAGAGGCGCCGCTACGTTGCGCGCTGTTGATTGGCCGGATCGGCCGCGGTCGGGCGCATCGGAGCGAGGCGTGAGAACGCGGCCGGACGACTCGAATCGGCCGATTGGCGAATTGGTGTCTCCGGGAATCGGCTACACGTTCGGATCGGATTGCCCCGATTGGCTATTCCGCGCACTCTAATCCAATCGGTAACGATCTATCGCCCTTACTTGCAAGTGTTCTGGTTTGCGCGGTAAAAGTTTTTGTTTTCGGCTAGCGTAGCCTCCGCGTAACCCTTCGGTGGTATCGAGCTTATCTTGCTTAGTTCGGGTTTTAGATTGGATCTGGAACAAGTTTTGCGCACGTGTTGATTTGATCAATCGGTTTTACGGGATCTGTTGAGGAGAGTTAATGGTAATTGCGTTCCTTGATAGTGTATCGGAACGGCGTAATGTGATTACGTCGAAGCAATTTCCATATAACTCGGTTTGAGTTGGGTTCGAGATAGCGTTCCTTGATAGTGTATCGGAACGGTATAATGTGATTATGCCGAAGCTATCTCATAGTCCGATCTTGTTTGCCTCGCACCTACGCAAACCATCTCCCTTGATATTGTATCGGGACGACATAATGTGATTATGCCGATATGGTTTCCGTAAACGATTTCATAGCGGGACCGCCGTGTGCGTACCCCCTTATAGGTCGTCTCGATGCCGTAGCTCTGCGATAAGTAGAAAACGTTTCTACGCCTAACTTGTTTTTGCAGAGAATGCTTTGAGATGGTATGGCCCTATTGTATGTATGAGATGCATGTGATGCATGTAATATTCTTTCATATGTGCAATCCCTGTAATATTCTTTCATACGTGCAATGCTTGTAATATTCTTTCACGACCTGCGAGTCGATGTAATCTTCAATTAGAGCTTCTATAGTAGTAGCTTAGTTTGAAGAAATCAAGCATTCGGCACTCGAAAGAACAGTGATGAAGATGGAGATCCTCAGCGCCGACATGGAGATGGAGATCACCATGTGAAGGGGGCCATACTATTTCACTATATGCTATTCTTCTTGCTTTCATATGTGATATGTTTGTTTGATAGGATAGCATCCCTCTCAAAATTAAGTATCGCAACTTGAGAATTGTTCTCAAGCAAGAGCGTAAGGAGTACGTTCTTGAAGTACCCTATCCCGAGGATTTGCCAAATAATGCCACCGCAACCGCACGGAGGGCTTATGAGAAGCACACTAATGATGCCCTAGATATAAGCCGTCTCATGCTTGCTACAATGTCCCCGAGCTTGAAGCAATATGAGAGCAGACGATGCTCACACTATTATTCGGGGACTGCGTGGCATGTTTGAGAACCAAGCTCGGGCTGAGAGGTTCAACACCTCAAAGTCCTTGTTTGCGTGTAGGCTTGTTGAGGGGAATCCCGTCAGTCCACATGTGATAAAGATGATTGGCTATATCGAGAGTCTGAAAAAACTAGGTTTTTCCCTTAGCCAAGAGTTGGCTACTGATGTGATTCTCCAGTCGCTCCCTCCGAGCTTCGAGCCATTCATATTAAACTATCACATGAACAATATGGATAGAACCTTGGCTGAATTGCATGGGATGCTAAAGACAGCTGAGGAGAGTATCCAGAAAAACGGTCATCATGTGATGATGATGCGAAGGCAAAGCGCAAACCACTGTCAAGAAACTTTGCACCAAGAGGAAGTTAACTCCCGATGAGATCGCGAGTGCCTCCAATGCAAAGAAGGGCAAGAAGGGTCGGCGGCATCGATGCCGTTTGCTTCTATTGCAAGGAGACAGCCATTGGAAGAGGAATTGCAAGAAGTACATGGAGGATCTCAAAAAGAAGCAAAGTACGACTTACGCTTCAGGTATTAATGTTATAGACATTAATCTTGCTACTTCACCTACGACTCTTGGGTATTTGATACCGGATCGGTAGCTCATATTTGCAAATCGTTGCGAAATGAGAAGAAGTAGAGGATTGAGAAGGGGCGAGGTGAACTGCGCGTCGGCAATGGAGCAAGCGTTGCTACGATTCTTGTCGGCACGGTACCACTTCATCTACCTTCGGGATTAGTTTTGGAATTGAATAATTGTTATTGTGTTCCAACACTATGTCAAAACGTTATTTCGCTTCATGTTTGCAAGCGAAAGGATATGATTTTAGATCAATGAACAATGGTTGTTCAATATATCTCGAGATATGTTCTATTTTCATGCTCCATTGGTGAATGGATTATACGTTTTGAATCTTGAAGCGTCTCCCATCTATAACATTAATACGAAAGGCAACTCTCTAATGATATAAACCCCACGTTTATCGGCATTGTCGCTTAGGCCATATAAATAAGAAACGCATGGAGAAGCTCCATAAGGATGGACTGCTTCACTCTTTTGATTTTGAATCATTTGAGACATGTGAGTCTTGTTTACTTGGTAAGATGACAAAGGCACCTTTCACGGGACATAGTGAGAGAGCAAGTGACTTATTGGCACTCGTACGTGCGATGTATGTGGACCAATGAGCTCAACGGCCGGAGGTGGTTATCGTACTTCATTACCTTTACCGATGACTTTAGTAGATATGGTTATATCTACTTAATGAGGCATAAGTCCGAATCCTTTGAAAAGTTCAAAGAATTCCAGAATGAAGTACAGAATCATTTAGGGAAAACAATCAAGTTTCTACGATCAGATCGTGGAGGAGAATACTTGAGCCAAGAGTTTGGTAATCATCGAAAGATTATGGAATTGTTCCACGCTTGACTCCGCCAGAACTCCACAATGGAATGGGGTGTCCGAACGGAGAAATCGCACCTTGTTGGACATGGTGCGGTCGATGATGAGCCAAAGTGATCTTCCGTTATCCTTCGGGGATATGCTCTTGAAACATGCGCTCACACTAAATAGAGTTCCATCTAAGTCGGTTGAAAAGACACCATATGAGATATGGATAGGGCAAACCCATAGTTTGTCTTTTCTCAAAATTTGGGGATGCGAAGCTTATGTAAAACGTTTACGACTGACAAGCTCACACCCAAATCCGACAAGTGCTTCTTTGTGGGATATCCTAAGGAAACTAAGGGATATTACTTTTATAATCGGGAACAAGGCAAAGTGTTTGTCGCCCGACACGGTGTCTTCTTGGAGAAAGAGTTTCTTTCAAGAAGGGTTAGTGGGAGCAGGGTGTATCTTGAAGAAGTTCAAGAAACACCGAAAACGTTTCGACGACACGAACCACAACAGGGAGGAGCAAAGTGTTGCGCCACCGCTTGTAGATACACCAGCCCCACGGAGGTGCGAAAGATCACGTCGTGCACCGACGGTACACAGTGCGGAACAACGTGATATATTGTTGTTGGACAACGATGAGCCTAAGACCTATGAGGAAGCGATGGTGGGACCCGATTCCAACAAGTGGCTTGGAGCCATGAAATCCGAAATAGAATCCATGTACGACAGTCAAGTTTGGAACTTGGTTGATCCACCGGATGGTGTCAAAACCATTGAGTGCAAATGGGTTTTTAAGAAAAGGCCGATATGGATGGAAATGTTCACATCTATAAGGCGCGATTGGTGGCGAAAGGTTTTAAACAGATTCAAGGAGTTGATTATGATGAAACCTTCTCGTCCGTCGCAATGCTTAAATCTATTCGGATTATCCTAGCGATTGCTGCATATTTCGATTAGGAGATATGGCGATGGATGTCAAAACGGCTTTCCTAAATGGAAACCTAAGCGAGGATGTATACATGATACAACCTCGGGGTTTTGTCGATCCAAAATCACTGGAAAGATATGCAAGCTACGAAAATCCATTTATGGATTGAAGCAAGCATCTCGGAGTTGGAATATTCGTTTTGATGAAGTAATCAAAGGGTTTGGTTTCATCAAAAACGAAGAAGAGGCTGTGTTTACAAAAAGGTCAGTGGGAGTGCAATTGTATTTCTAATCTTATATGTGGATGACATATTGTTGATTGGAAATGATATCCCTATGCTAGAATCCGTCAAGTCTTCATTGAAAAATAGTTTTTCCATGAAAGACTTAGGGAGGCAGCATACATATTAGCATTCGGATCTATAGAGATAGATCCGAGAGGCTAATTGGATTAAGCCAAAGTACATACATTGACAAGGTGTTGAAAAGGTTCAACATGCATGATTCCAAGAAAGGTTTCTTGCCCATGTCACATGGCATTAATCTTAGCAAGAATCGGTGTCCTCGGACACATGATGAGCGGAATAAGATGGGTATGGTTCCAGCTTCGGCAATTGGATCCATCATGTATGCCATGCTTTGTACACGCCGGATGTCTCGTACGCTTTGAGTGCTACGAGCGTACCGCGATCCAGGTGAATGTCACTTGGCTGGTAAAGAATATCCTTAAGTACTTGAGAAGAACTAAGGATATGTTCCTAGTCTATGGAGGTGAAGAAGAGCTCGTTGTAAGTGGTTACACCGATGCTAGCTTCCAAACGGACAAGGATGATTATAGATCGCAATCGGGTTCGTGTTCTACCCGAACGGAGGCGCGTCATGGAAGAGTTCCAAGCGGGATACGTTGCTGATTCTACAACGGAGGCCGAGTACATTGCTGCTTCGGAAGCTGCAAAGGAGGCTGTTTGGATCAAGAAATTCGTTTCGAGCTTGGTGTGATGACTAGTACGACTGGTCCAATGTCTCTCATTGTGATAATAGTGGAGCCATTGCGCAAGCCAAGGAGCCGAGGTCACATCGAAGTCCAAACACATACTTCGGCGATATCATCTCATCCGCGAGATAGTGGACAGAGGTGATGTCAAGATATGCAAAGTGCACACGGATCTCAACATAGCCGATCCGCCGACAAAACCTCTCCCTCACCGAAGCATGAGGCGCACACAAGAGCAATGGGTATTAGATACTTACATGATTGACTCTAGTGCAAGTGGGAGATTGTTAGTGATATGCCCTAGAGGCAACATGGAGATGTTGGATATCACGTCAATGTTTATGTATAAATGAATAAAGTGTTATTCAGTTCCATGAAATAGACATCTTGTATTGATCAATAAGTACGTGACTTATTTATGAGACTCTATATGTATGAATCTATTTCTAAACGATCCCGATCATATGTCATATTGTTGGAACAAATATGATTCTAAGATCGGCATGTTTATTGATTGATGATCATGTCTCATAGATCATGGGTATGGAGATACCAAATCAATAAACATGGACACATGTGTTGGAGAACACATTGTTGGATAGACCCACCATGAGACACTACAGGAATTAATGTGCCATTAGTTGGTCTCGGGTAGTGTTGGTACAAAGTCCTTAGACCTGAGATCACCATGGATTCCAACATGTGTAGTAGCCTACTTTGGGACTACCAAACGCTATTATGAAGGTAGTTATAAAGGTAGTTTTCGGGTTTGCTATGAAACATGGAGTGGGATGTGAGTGATCAAGATGGAATTTGCCCCTCCTTTGGAGAGATATCTCTGGGCCCCTCGAGGTAATGGATTATGGAAATGCATGGCCATGCTAAGTTGATTGAGGAGTCAATCAACGACGGATAATCCAATACGGTTCGAGTGAATGGTTAAGCTATTGAAGGGATGGCACACATCTTGCCTATAGCTTAACGGTATCGTGAGGCAAAGGGATTTGTGTACACATTACGGGTTCGAGCCGATATTATTCTTGTATACTATGGTGTCAATATGTGCTGCTAGGCGCCGTGTGTGGTCATGAGTTAGACTCGAGCCGACGATCGGCTAAGTTAGACTATAGCCGAAACCGAGTATACCGAACCTACGGGGTCGCGCGCTTAAGGAGATAAGAACAGGCATTCGAGTTGGACTCGGATACGGCTCGATCGGATAGGGATCCAATCGGATAGAGTCCTATGGGCTTACGACGTGTGGGCGGCCAACTCTATGAGATACGGATGAGATCCGATTCAAAATAGAGTCCTAATCGGCCACTAGTCCCGTCGGCCAACTCTATATAAAGGAGGGAGGGGTGGAGAGCTGCGGCATGTCAATTGCATCGCGTGCAACAGAAGTCGTCGAGATCAATCTCCACGGAAACCCTCCCCACTTTTGAGCTAAACCCTAGCCTTGCATCGCGTGCTAGCACACGGGTGTACGGCGTTCTGTCCCCGGACGTGTGGATACCGGTAGAGGCGCTGCTACGTTGCGCGCTGTTGATTGGCTTCGGATCGGCTGCGGTCGGGCGCATCGGAGCGAGGCGTGAGAACGCGGCCGGACGACTCGAATCGGCTGATTGGCGAATTGGCTGTCTCCGGGAATCGGCTACACTGTTCCGGATCGGATTGCCCTGATTGGCTATTCCGCTGCACTCTAATCCAATCGGTAACGATCTATTAGCCCTTACTTGTAAGTGTTCCTGGTTTGCGCGGTAAAATTTTTTGTTTTCGGCTAGCGTAGCCTCCGCGTAACCCTTCAAAGTGGATGGGCTCAACGCCGAGGGCACTCAAGAGCTATGTGATCAGGCTGTAGTGCCCTCAGTGCACCATCCAAGGATACACCATACCGTTCAACGAGATCACCCCATCAACAACATTCTTGGAGACGTTCAAAAGGGGGTAACCACTCGATCTCGTGTTGCAAGTTTTTGTGAGAATTACTCGTTTGTCTCTTCTTTGGAACCTGTTAAGGTGGAGGATGCACTTGGTGATCTGGATTGGGTAATGGCCATGCAAGAGGAGTTGAACAACGTCACTCACAATCAAGTATGGTCATTGGTGGAGAGACCTAATCAAAATGTGATCGGCACCAAGTGGATCTTCCGTAACAAGCAAGATGAAAATGGAGTAGTCACTCGTAACAAAGCCCGGTTAGTGGCACAAGGGTTTACCCAAGTCGACTGCCTCGACTTTGGTGAAACCTTTGCACCGGTTGCTCGTCTTGAGTCCATTCGCATTCTTTTAGCCTATGCCGCTAACCATGATTTCAGATTGTATCAAATGGACATCAAGAGTGCTTTCTTGAATGGACCAATCTACGAATTGGTGGTTGTTGAGAAACCACAAGGCTTTGAAGATCCCAAATATCCAAATCATATGTTCAAGCTTCACAAGGCACTCTACAGGCTCAAGCAAGCCCCTAGAGCATGGTATGAATGCCTTTGGAATTTTTTTTCTCAAAAATGGCTTTGAGATAGACAAAGCCGACACTACTCTCTTCACTAAGAAATTCAAAAATGATTTGTTTGTATACCAAATTTATGTTGATGACATAATATTTGGCTCAACTAATGTCTAATTTAGTGAAGAGTTTAGTAGGATAATGACCAAGAGATTTGAGATGTCGATGATGGGTGAGCTCACATTCTTCCTCGGGCTTCAAGTCAAGCAACTCAAGGAAGGGACCTTCATTTCTCAAACAAAGTATTTGAAAGATGTACTCAAGAAGTTTGGGATGGAGGATGCAAAGCCCATCAAGACGCCAATGCCTATCAATGGTCATTTGGATCTCGACGAAAACGGCAAAAGCATGGACCAAAATGTATATCGCTCCATAATTGGATTCTTGCTTTATCTTTGTGCATCTAGGCCCGATATCATGCTTAGTGTGTGCATGTGTGCTCGCTTTCAAGCGGCACCCAAAGAATGTCATTTGATTGTCGTTAAGAGAATCCTTTGATATTTGGTGCACACTCCTAACCTTGGCTTGTGGTATCCTAAGGGTTGTGCCTTTGAGCTTGTTGGCTATTCCGATTCCGATTATGTCGGGTGTAAGGTTGATCGCAAGAGCACTACCAGCACGTGCCAATTCCTTGGACGATCACTTGTTTCTTGGTCCTCCAAAAAGCAAAACTCCATTGCCCTATCCATCGCCGAAGCCGAATACATAGCCGTCGGATCTTGTTGTGCTCAACTCCTTTGGGTGAAACAAACCCTACAAGACTTTGGCTACATTTTTTCCAAGATTCCTCTCCTATGTGACAATGAGAGCGCCTTAAAACTAGCCAATAATCCCGTCCAACACTCAAAAACCAAGCATATAGACATTCGCCACCATTTCTTGAGAGACCATGAGGCAAAGGGTGACATTGTCCTATTCCATGTGAGAACCGAGAATCAACTAGCCGACATTTTCACCAAGCCCTTGGATGAGAAGAGGTTTTGCGAGCTTAGGAGTGAGCTCAATATCTTGGATTCTTGCAACATTTGTTGAGGATTGGTTGGCTAATCAATAGTCAAACATTAATCAAATTTAGTGTAAATTGAAAAATGAACCTTTGTATCTTGAGATCGCTTCTTGGGTAGAAGCTGGTTTTGATATGAAAATAAGGTTCAAACATTTCCATCTTGCCCAAAACCATTTCCAAAATGTTTGCGAAAATTGTTTTATGCTTGTGTTGATTGCGAAAACTTGGTCTTTGGTCCTTTTGTGATGCATTGTGACCATTGTTATGTAATGATTACTTGTGTGTTGTGCATCACATTTGTTTACCTTTCCATCCATCTCTAGACTCCTTCGTTCAGCTTCTTGTCGGAAGATCCGAACCCCAGCCAGGAACTTCTGGTATTTTCTCTTTGTCTGTTTTTCGAGCCGACCGGAAGTTCCGGTCAGGACCGACCGGAAGTTTCGGTAGTCGGGGTGTTCAAATACCAGGGGTGGCCGATGGAGAACCCTAACTCCCCTCTTCTCCACCGTCGCCATCTCTCTCCTCTCTCACCCCTCTTCCGGCGATTTCTTGTCTCCACCATGAAATCTCTTCACTCTTGATCGTTTTTCGGGTGTTTTTGGTCGAGGATCATCTCCCAGCGCTTGCTTTCAACTTCCGTTCGTCCAAGGTACTTCGTTCGATCCCTCTCCCTAGTTTCACCTTATTTTGCCCCGATCTCTCAATTCTTGGACCTAGGGAGAGTTCCTTTCGGTTAAAGATCAAGTTAGTACCTTGTAGGAGGCCGATCTGTGCATTTTGAGGCAATGCGCTTGATTTTCGGTCGAGGGTCACGTGGCTGCCAGGCACATCGGAAGTTCTGGTGTTCTTGGACCGAAAGTTCCGGTCTCTGTGCAGTCTACTGCAACCTTTCTATCATTCACTCCATTTTGTCACTGCATCTTCCTTATCTTTGCTTGTTCCATATTGCAGTGATTCCATGGCTCGCGAAAAGCATCAGAAGGATCGCTAGGACATCTCGGGGGATGAAGATGACAATAATGCCCCCGTTCGAGGCCCTCGAGGTCATCTCGGCAAAGAAAAGGTGGTCTTTGAGGAGAGGCGTAAGGATCGGTCTCCTCCCAGGCCATCCCGTGCTACTCGAAACCAACCCTTGACCATTCGAGATGCCATAACCGAAGCAACAGGAGGTTCTCAAGCTACTGATCCTCCACCTCATCCTGCTGAACGTTCCACTGCCACCCGTCCTCAGCCAGGCGAGCCGGGTTCCTAGGGAAATCTCATCCCTCTGTACCCGTCTCAGGGTTATGATGTTGACCCTGCTCACCACACTAGGCGCTAGAGGTTAACTATCTCAAGCAGATAGCCCGGTGTGGTCGCGATCGCCTGGTGGATCCTGACACCGTTCCTCAGGTGTCCTTGGATCCATGGTTCAGGACCTTCTTCCAGCTCGACTGGTACAACTCCATCTTTCTCTCCCGGACCAATCGGGTTGTGGAGATGAAGTGGCTAGACTGGGGCTATCTTCAGTCAAAGAACAACGCGTACTTCAATGACTTGATGCAAGTATGCGAAGCCAAGAACCTCAGGGATGTCCTCTGCCTCGACTACTCCTGGAACACTGAGATTATAGGACAGTTCTATGCCACTGTGTTCTTCGACTCCACCAAGAACGGGGTTCCCTTCTTGAAGTGGAGGACAGAGGGACGTCCCTAAAAAGTGTCTCTGTCTCAGTTCGCGGAGATTTGTTGGATCAAGTTGATCTAAACCGCCCCAACATCCAAACTGAGGATTCCATCCCCATGGTGCGCACCAGGTTCTTCTACGCGCCAGATGCCCCTCGTGACTGTCTCGGGACCACAAAGGGGCTTCTACCTCAGTACAAGCTTCTCTACTCCATCTTCAGGTGAACCCTGCTGCCAAAGGCCGGGGATGCGACGACACTTCCTGCGCGTCATGCGCATCTCGTGAGTCGCATGCGATACAATCAGCCGCCCTTCAGCATCTCCAAGCTCATTTGGTTCGAGATATACAACACCGCCTGCGATCCTAAGCGGGGGTGCGTGTATGCTCCATTTATCATGAAGATGATCAACAATGTGACCGGATTCTTTTACACCTGTGACTCCACTCACAAGCCGTTTCACCCGCATGTGTCGTCTATACCCAGGATTCCTCCTTCCCGTCCTTCTGGCTCGGCATCAGGTGTCGGTTCTTCCTCAGCTCCCTCACGCCCTTCAGGCTCAAGCTCCAGCTCACCCATCAAGTAGGTGTTGCGCTCGATCTTCTGTCTCTGCGCCAAGACCGCCTCCAAGGTCAAGAAGATCGAGCGGCGTTAGAAGATGCTTCTGAGGGAGGCTGGTCACTCAGTCTCCGATGACTCCGAGGATGAGGTCTATGAGGACCCCTTCGCAGCCTATGAGACCGCTCGCGATGTTGCTGCCGGTGAGGGAACTTATGCTTCTATTCCTTACGCCTTCACTGAGGTGTCTTTGCACTCAGAAGGGGACGAGGAGGATGACAACTCTCCGGCTGTGGCTTCGCCAGCTGCTGACTCTGGTAGCGCCACCGACATTGCCGAGGCCTCCCCTTCTCCTGGTGGTGGCAAAGACGACATTCAGAGTGGAGATACTGGGATCGTCGCCCACTCCGATAACTCCGAGTGACTTCCCATCTCTCTTGTCCCTTTTTGGTGTCTTTGAAGGGTTACGCGGAGGCTACGCTAGCCAAAAACAAAAAATTTCTACCGCGCAAACCAGGAACACTTGCAAGTAAGGGCCGATAGATCGTTACCGATTGGAGTAGAGTGCAGCGGAATAGCCAATCGGGGCAATCCGATCCGAACAGTGTAGCCGATTCCGGAGACGCCGATTCACCAATCAGCCAATTCGAGTCATCCGGCCGCGTTCTCACGCCTCGCTCCGATGCGCCCGACCAGCCGATCGCTCCGATTGCAGCCGATCCGGCCGATCAAGAGCGCGCAACGTAGCAGCGCCTCTACCGGTATCCACACGTCCGGGGACGAACGCCGTACACCCGTGTGCTAGCACGCGATGCAAGGCTAGGGTTTGGCTCGAAAGTGGGAGGGTTTCCGTGGAGATTGATCTCGGCGACTTCGTTGCACGCGATGCAATTGATGTGTCGCAGCTCTCCACCCCTCCCTCCTTTATATAGAGTCGGCCGACTAGGACTAGTGATCGATCAGACTCTATTTTTGAACCGGATCTCATCCGTATCTTATAGAGTTGGCCGCCCATACGTCGTAAGCCTATAGGACTCTATCCGATCGGATCCCTATCCGATCGAGCCGTATCCGAGTCCAACTCGAATATCTATTCTATCCCCTTAAGCGTGCGACCCGTAGGTTCAGGTATACTCGGTTTCGGCCATAGTCTAACTTAGCCGATCGTCGGCTCGAGTCCAACTCAGCCGACACCAACGGCGCCTAGCAGCACATATTGACACCATAGTATACAAGAATAATATCGGCTCGAACCTGTAATGTGTACACAAATCCCTTTGCCTCACGATACCGGTTAAGCTATAGGCAAGATGTGTGCCATCCCTTCAATAGCTTAACCATTCACTCGAACCGTATTGGATTATCCGTCCGTTGATTGACTCCTCAATCAACTTAGCATGGCCATGCATTTCCATAATCCATTACCTCGAGGGGCCCGAGATATCTCTCCAAAGGAGGGGCAAATTCCATCTTGATCACTCACATCCCACTCCATGTTTCATAGCAAACCCGAAAACTACCTTTATAACTACCCGATTTAATAGCGTTTGGTAGTCCCAAAGTAGGCTACTACACATGTTGGAATCCATGGTGATCTCGAGTCTAAGGACTTTGTACCAACACTACCCGAGACCAACTAATGGCACATTAATTCCCGTAGTGTCTCATGGTGGGTCTATCCAACAATGTGTTCTCTAACACATATGTCCATGTTTATTGATTTGGTATCTTCATACCCATGATCTATGAGACATGATCATCAATCAATAAACATGCCGATCTTAGAATCATATTTGTTCCAACAATATGACATATGATCGTGGGATCGTTTAGAAATAGATTCATACATATCGAGTCTCATAAATAAGTCACGTACTTATTGATCAATACAAGATGTCTATTTCATGGAACTAAATAACACTTTATTCATTTATACATAAACATTGACGTGATATCCAACATCTCCATGTTGCCTCTAGGGCATATCACTAACAATCTCCCACTTGCACTAGAGTCAATCATGTAAGTATCTAATACCCATTGCTCTTGTGTGCGCCTCATGCTTCGGTTGAGGGAGAGGTTTTGTCACGGATCGGCTATGTTGAGATCCGTGTGCACTTTGCATATCTTGACATCACCTCGTCCACTATCTCGCGGATGAGATGATATCGCCGAAGTATGTGTTTGGACTTCCGATGTGACCTCGGCTCCTTGGCTTGCGCAATGGCTCCACTATTATCACAATAGAGAGACATTGGACCAGTCGTACTAGTCATCACACCAAGCTCGAAACGAATTTCTTGATCCAAACGCCTCCTTTGCGCTTCCGAAGCAGCAATGTACTCGGCCTCCGTTGTAGAATCAGCAACGTATCCGCTTGGAACTCTTCCACTGATCGCGCCTCCGTTCAGCGAACACGAACCCGCATTGCGATCTATAATCATCCTTGTCTGTTTGGAAGCTAGCATCGGTGTAACCACTTACAACGAGCTCTTCTTCACCTCCATAGACTAGGAACATATCCTTAGTTCTTCTCAAATACTTAAGGATATTCTTTACGACAGTCCAGTGACCTTCACCTGGATCTCGCGGTATCTGCTCGTAGCACTCAAAGCGTACGAGACATCCGGGCGTGTACAAAGCATGGCATACATGATGGATCCAATTGCCGAAGCATATGGAACCATACCCATCTTATTCCGCTCATCATGTGTCCGAGGACACCGATTCTTGCTAAGATTGATGCCATGTGACATAGGCAAGAAACCTTTCTTGGAATCATGCATGTTGAACCTTTTCAACACCTTGTCAATGTATGTACTTTGGCTTAATCCAATTAGCCTCTTGGATCTATCTCTATAGATCCGAATGCTAATATATATGCTGCCTCCCTAAGTCTTTCATGGAAAAACTATTTTTCAATGAAGACTTGACGGATTCAAGCATAGGGATATCATTTCCAATCGAATATGTCATCCACATATAAGATTAGAAATACAATTGCGCTCCCACGACCTTTTTGTAAACACAGGCCTCTTCTTCATTTTTGATGAAACCAAACCCTTTGATTACTTCATCAAAACGAATATTCCAACTCCGAGATGCTTGCTTCAATCCATAAATGGATTTCGTAGCTTGCATATCTTTCCAGCGATTCTGGATCGACAAAACCCCGAGGTTGTATCATGTATACATCCTCGCTTAGGTTTCCATTCAGGAAAGCCGTTTTGACATCCATCTCGCCATATCTCATAATCGAAATATGCAGCAATCGCTAGGATAATCCGAATAGATTTAAGCATTGCGACGGGCGAGAAGGTTTCATCATAATCAACTCCTTGAATCTGTTTAAAACCTTTCGCCACCAATCGCGCCTTATAGATGTGAACATTTCCATCCATATCGGCCTTTTCTTAAAAACCCATTTACACTCAATGGTTTTGACACCATCAGTGGATCAACCAAGTTCCAAACTTGATTGTCGTACATGGATTCTATTTCGGATTTCATGGCTCCAAGCCACTTGTTGGAATCGGGTCCCACCATCGCTTCCTCATAGGTCTTAGGTTCATCGTTGTCCAACAACAATATATCACGTTGTTCCGCACTTGTGTACTGCCAGTGCACGACGTGTGATCTTTCGACTCGTGGGCTGGTGTATCTACAACCGGTGGCGCAACACTTTGCACCTCTGTTGTGGTTCTGTGGTCGAAACATTTTCTCGGTGTTTCTTGAACTTCTTCAAGATGCACCCTGCTCCCACTAACCCTTCTTGAAAGAAACTCTTTCTCCAAGAAGACACCGTGTCGGCGACAAACACTTTGCCTTGTTCCCGATTATAAAAGTAATATCCCTTAGTTTCCTTAGGATATCCCACAAAGAAGCACTTGTCGATTTGGGTGTGAGCTTGTCGATCAGTAAACGTTTTACATAAGCTTCGCATCCCCATATTTTGAGAAAAGACAAACTAGGGGGTTGCCCTGTCCATATCTCATATGGTGTCTTTTCAACCGACTTAGATGGAACTCTATTTAGTGTGAGCGCAGTGTTTCAAGAGCATATCCCAGAAAGATAACGGAAGATCACTTTGGCTCATCATCGACCGCACCATGTCCAACAAGGTGCGATTTCTCCGTTCGGACACTCCGTTCCATTGCGGAGTTCCCGGCGGAGTCAACGTGGAACAATTCCACAATCTTTCGATGATTACCAAACTCTTGGCTCAAGTATTCCCCTCCACGATCCGATCGTAGAAACTTGATTGTTTTCCTAAATGATTCTGTATTTCATTCCGGAATTCTTTGAACTTTTCAAAGGATTCGGACTTATGCCTCATTAAGTAGATATAACCATATCTACTAAAGTCATCGGTAAAGGTAATGAAGTATTGATAACCACCTCGGCCGTTGAGCTCATTGGTCCACATACATCGCATGTACGAGTGCCAATAAGTCACTTGCTCTCTCACTATGTCCCGTGAAAGGTGCCTTTGTCATCTTACCAAGTAAACAAGACTCACATGTCTCAAATGATTCAAAATCAAAAGAGTGAAGCAATCCATCCTTATGGAGCTTCTCCATGCGTTTCTTATTTATATGGCCTAAGCGACAATGCCAAATAAACGTGGGGTTTATATCATTAGAGAGTTGCCTTTCGTATTAATGTTATAGATGGGAGACGCTTCAAGATTCAAAACGTATAATCCATTCACCAATGGAGCATGAAAATAGAACATATCTCTAAGATATATTGAACAACTATTGTCCATTGATCTAAAATCATATCCTTCCGCTTGCAAACATGAAGCGGAAATAACGTTTTGACATAGTGTTGGAACACAATAACAATTATTTAATTCCAAAACTAATCCCGAAGGTAGATGAAGTGGTACGTGCCGACAAGAATCGTAGCAACGCTTGCTCCATTGCCGACGCGCAGTTCACCTCGCCCTTCTCAATCCTCTACTTCTTCTCATTCCCCGCAACGATTTGCAAATATGAGCTACCGATCCGGTATCAAATACCCAAGAGTCGTAGGTGAAGTAGCAAGATTAATGTCTATAACATTAATAAGGGAGAAGTCGTACTTTGCTTCTTCTTGAGATCCTCCATGTACTTCTTGCGTTCCTTTTCCAAGGGCTCGTCTCCTTGCAAGTAGAAGCAAACGGCATCCGATGCCGCCGACCCCTTCTTGCCCTTCTTTGCATTAGAGGCACTCGCGATCTCATCGGGAGTTAACTTCCTCTTGGTGCAAAGTTTCTTGACAGTGGTTTGCGCTTAGCCTTCGCATCATCATCACATGATGACCGTTTTCTGGATACTCTCCTCACTGTCTTTAGCATCCCATGCAATTCAGCCAAGGTCCTATCCATATTGTTCATGTGATAATTTAATATGAATGGCTCGAAGCTCGGAGGGAGCGGCGGAGAATCACATCGTAGCCAACTCTTGGCTAAGAGGAAAACCCGCTTTTCCGGACTCTCAATGTAGCCAATCATCTTTATCACATGCGGACTGACGGGATTCCCTCAACAAGCTCGCACGCAAACAAGGACTTTGAGGTGTTGAACCTCTCGGCCCGAGCTTGGTTCTCAAACATGCCACGCAGTCCCCGAATAATAGTGTGAGCATCGTTGCTCTCATATTGCTTCGAAGCTCGGGGACATTGTAGCAAGCATGAGACAGCTTATATCTAGGGCATCATTAGTGTGCTTCTCATAAGCCCTCCGTGCGGTTGCGGTGGCATTAGTTGGCAAATCCTCGGGATAGGGTACTTCAAGAACGTACTCCTTACGCTCTTGCTTGAGAACAATTCTCAAGTTGCGATACCAATCCATAAAGTTTGTTCCATTTAATTTTTCCTTTTCGAGAATAGATCGCAAATTAAAGGTACTGGGTGTAGTATTAGCCGCCATTTATTCTACAAGAAAAAGCAAAGTTTAGCACAATGTTTATGCTATGTCTATTGTTAAACAATTTAACATTAGACTCCCATTACGTATTTTCCACCTTCCCTCTAGGTTACGTATTGGGTCAAGATCCACATGTTAATTAATTTTCTAGTGAGCTTTGGCATCACCGCTAGAAAATTAGTAACATCGTAAGCAACACCTTGCTAATCACATCTCTATGTGACTCTTGTTGTTGGTGTGGCATCTCCATGCCCCGGCCCCAACCTATGCCCCAAGGCCCAAAACTGTTTTGATAGCCTTGTTAAGTAAACCAAATGCTCCCGCATGTATATGTCGACATATACCCCTCGTGTTATGATAGAGAATGACACTCTGCTTTGGCACCCACCATTGACGAGCATAACGGTGACGGGTGCAACATTTGGAAGGGCATCATTACTACTTAATTTTGCGAGGGATGCTATCCTATTAAACAAACATATCACATATGAAAGCAAGAAGAATAGCATATAGTGAAATAGTATGGCCCCCTTCACATGGTGATCTCCATCTCCATGCCGGTGTACAGGATCTCCATCTTCATCACCGTTCTTTCGAGTGCCGAATGCTTGATTTCTTCAAACTAAGCTACTACTATAGAAGCTCTAATTGAAGATTACATCGACTCGCAGTCGTGATAGAATATTACAAGCATTGCACGTATGAAAGAATATTACGAGGATTGCACATATGAAAGAATATTACATGCATCACATGCATCTCATACATCTCATACATACAATAGGGCCATACCATCTCAAAGCATTCTCTGCAAAAACAAGTTAGGCGTAGAAACGTTTTCTACTTATCGCGAGCTACGGCATCGAGACGACCTATAAGGGGGTACGCACACGGCGGTATAATCGAGCCGTCCCGATACGCTATCAAGGGAGATGGTTTGCGTAGGCGCGAGGCAGCAACAAAGTCGGACTACGAGATAGCTTCGGTATAATCACATTATACCGTTCCGATACACTATCAAGGAACGCTATCTCAAACCCAACTCAAACCGAGTTATTTGGAAATTGCTTCGACGTAATCACATTACGTCGTTCCGATACACTATCAAGGAACGCAATTACCATCTACTCTCCTCAACAGATCCCGTAAAACCGATTGATCTAATCAACCCGGGCGCTAAACTTGTTCCAGATCCAATCTAAAACCCGAACTAAGCAAGATTAGCTCGATACCACCGAAGGGTTACGCGGAGGCTACGCTAGCCAAAAACAAAAATTTCTACCGCGCAAACCAGGAACACTTGCAAGTAAGGGCCGATAGATCGTTACCGATTGGAGTAGAGTGCAGCGGAATAGCCAATCGGGGCAATCCGATCCGGACAGTGTAGCCGATTCCGGAGA
This sequence comes from Oryza australiensis, assembly GCA_019925245.2. Taxonomy (NCBI): domain Eukaryota; kingdom Viridiplantae; phylum Streptophyta; class Magnoliopsida; order Poales; family Poaceae; genus Oryza; species Oryza australiensis. Next base: position 504,345 of record JAIFGZ020000609.1, on the reverse strand, counting down.
CACCGATTCACCAATCAGCCAATTCGAGTCATCCGCCGCGTTCTCACGCCTCGCTCCGATGCGCCCGACCGCAGCCGATCGCTCCGATTGCAGCCGATCCGAAGCCGATCAAGAGCGCGCAACGTAGCAGCGCCTCTACCGGTATCCACACGTCCGGGGACAGAACGCCGTACACCCGTGTGCTAGCACGCGATGCAAGGCTAGGGTTTGGCTCGAAAGTGGGGAGGGTTTCCGTGGAGATTGATCTCGGCGACTTCGTTGCACGCGATGCAATTGATGTGTCGCAGCTCTCCACCCTCCCTCCTTTATATAGAGTCGGCCGACTAGGACTAGTGACCGATCAGGACTCTATTTTTGAACCGGATCTCATCCGTATCTTATAGAGTTGGCCGCCCATACGTCGTAAGCCTATAGGACTCTATCCGATCGGATCCCTATCCGATCGAGCCGTATCCGAGTCCAACTCGAATATCTATTCTATCCCCTTAAGCGTGCGACCACGTAGGTTCGGGTATACTCGGTTTCGGCCATAGTCTAACTTAGCCGATCGTCGGCTCGAGTCCAACTCAGCCGACCCGTCAACGCGACGCCTAGCAGCACATATTGACACCATAGTATACAAGAATAATATCGGCTCAACCTGTAATGTGTACACAAATCCCTTTGCCTCACGATACCGCTTAAGCTATAGGCAAGATGTGTGCCATCCCTTCAATAGCTTAACCATTCACTCGAACCGTATTGGATTATCGTCCGTTGATTGACTCCTCAATCAACTTAGCATGGCCATGCATTTCCATAATCCATTACCTCGAGGGGCCAGAGATATCTCTCCAAAGGAGGGGCAAATTCCATCTTGATCACTCACATCCCACTCCATGTTTCATAGCAAACCCGAAAACTACCTTTATAACTACCCGATTACGGAATAGCGTTTGGTAGTCCCAAAGTAGGCTACTACACATGTTGGAATCCATGGTGATCTCGGTCTAAGGACTTTGTACCAACACTACCCGAGACCAACTAATGGCACATTAATTCCGTAGTGTCTCATGGTGGGTCTATCCAACAATGTGTTCTCTAACACATATGTCCATGTTTATTGATTTGGTATCTTCATACCCATGATCTATGAGACATGATCATCAATCAATAAACATGCCGATCTTAGAATCATATTTGTTCCAACAATATGACATATGATCGAGGATCGTTTAGAAATAGATTCATACATATCGAGTCTCATAAATAAGTCACGTACTTATTGATCAATACAAGATGTCTATTTCATGGAACTAAATAACACTTTATTCATTTATACATAAACATTGACGTGATATCCAACATCTCCATGTTGCCTCTAGGGCATATCACTAACAGTCTTGATGCCAAAGGGGAGAAGATTGAGAAAGAGGGGGTCATTTCTCGTTTTTGTGCTTCCTTCTTGGCTTGTTCCTGTCAGTCGGCCCGAAGTTTCGGACCTTTCCACCGGAACTTCCGGCCGTGCAGCTATCTCCTAGGACTTTTATCCTTTCACTATCGTTTGGACATGTGAACTCTATTTGTGCTGGGATGTAATGATTGCTAGACCTTACATATTAATTAGGCTTATTTGCAAGATCGCTTGTGTGATTTGTGAGTGGTAAAATGTTGTTTTCAATTTCTTTGTGTGCTTGCCATGTCATATGCTCTTAAAATTATTTCATTTCACCTTTGTTGCACCCCACTAAGTAAGATGAGTTGGTTAGAAATTCCCTAAACTCCTCTATCAAAAATGCATATGAAATTCACTATTATTTCACACTATGCATACATTTAGGGGGAGTTCTATCTAACCCTTTTTACTCAAAACTTCTTTTACTCCAATCTGTTGTAAGCTTTAACCAAGTTGTCATCAACCACCAAAAAGAGATAGATTGAAAGTGCATCTAGCATCCTAAGTGGGTTTTGGTGGTTAATAACAATTTGGTTAAGGGTAATTGAGATATGTGCAGGAGAATTAGTCCCTAGATGCTTAGTTGTGCAGGTTTTGAAAAAGGTGAACCCTCAAACATCAATTGCAAAAAGGAGAAAAGATTCGATGACGGTTTATAATAGTACTTTTTCTTGAATCTTGTGTTTTAGGAAAAACCATACTATTAAGAGGGTGAAACTCATGCCATGAGATGATCTAAGTGCTCTTAGTCAGAATATTCTTGAGTGAGAATTTTTTGGAGTTTTTTTTTTGAAAATTACCCCTTCCCATTGCAGTGAAAGCCGATCGGAAGTTCCGAGGTTCCAAGCCGGAACTTCCGGACACCTTCACCTCATAGCCAAACCCTAAGAACCAAGTGTTGACCGAAACTTTCGGTAGTCCTAGACCGGATCTTCCAGACAGTATTTCAGCTGAGTTTGTGAGTAATGGCTAGGTGACGCAAGAGTGTACCTATATATATCCCACCTTGTCCCCACCTCACTTTTGGCCATCCAACTTTCATATTTCAGTTCCCTAACCTCTCCCATGGTGTTCTAGCTCATTCCAACTTAATTCTTGAGCCACAAAACCAAATTTTGTGAGAAGATTGAGTGTTTGGAGTGATTATGACAGTGAGAGAGCTAGGTGACTTGAGCTCTTGGTGATTCTTGCAGGGCTTTGGAGTGGTGCCTATTACTCTTGGAGAGCAATCTCCTAGACGGTTAGGTGTCTCCCGCGAGCTTTCGAAGAATTGTGGATTGTCCCGAGAAAGTTTGTGAAGGATCACCTCTCCTCCGCAAGGAAACGAGGTATGAATAGTGCAAACCAAGCTGATCTTCTAGAGGTTGTCTGGGTAGAGAAATTCACGTTTGTGGTTCGCGCTAGAGGATCGAATTTGGATCTTTGTGGTCAATTGGATCTCTAGGCAAGAACCTAGAAACGTTGGAATTGAAGGTCGTAGACTTCTTCACAGGGATTTGCTTGGTGAGGCAAGGGGTTAAATGAGACCCAACTCTACAGAGTTCCTCAACGGAGAGTAGGATTCTTTGAATCCGAACTTCGGGTAAAAATCCTTGTGTCACGAGTGCTATCCCTTTACCTCCTGTTGTTTGTCTATATTGCCTGTGTGTATCTTCCTATTGTTTCCACTTAAATTGTGTACAAAATATTTAAAATTGAGTTCAGATTCTTTTGAGTCACAGAACACCGGAGGTTCCGGACAGTAACACCGAAAGTTTCGGACAGCTTCTGCTGACCGGATGTTTCGGGGTTCAAGTACCAAAAGTTCTGATGCCTGTGTGCTTTAACCGCTGCATTTCCAAGGAAATTTTAGGATCGCCTATTCACCCCCTCTCTAGGCGACATCTACAGGCCTTCAATTGGTATCAGAGCCTACTCTCTTAATAGGCTTCACCGCTTAGAGTCGATCCAAGATGTCGGGAGTGAATAATCAATATGAAGACGATGCAAGTGGAGAAAAATCTCCAATCAAGGAGACAGGAGGAGCTTCTATACCTTTTGATTATAGCAAGCTTAACAATCCTTCTAACAACTTCATCTCCATGCCTTACGGGCGTGCACCTCACTTTGATGGTACACACTATGCCGCTTGGAAGCACAAGATGAAGTTGCATCTAATCTCTTTGCATCCTAGCATTTGGAGGATTGTTTGCACATGTATCGATGTTCCTACGGAGGATATGAACCTCACTCCGGAGCAAGAACTAAGCATCCACCGCAACGCTCAAGCCGCCAATGCTATTCTCTCCGCCTTGAGCCCGGAGGAATTCAACAAGGTTGATGGGCTTGAGGAGGCCAAGGAGATTTGGGACACATTGCAAGTGGCTCATGAGGGCACCCCTGGAGTGAGAGAGTCCAAGATTGAGCTCTTGGAAGGAAAGCTCGAAAGATTCGTGATTGAAGATAATGAGACCTCTCAAGAGATGTACGACAGGATGATGCTTTTGGTCAACAAGATTCGAGGCCTTGGAAGTGAAATTTTGACGGATCACGTGGTGGTCAAGAGACTTCTTTGGGCCTTTGGACCAAGGAACCCTACCTTGGTCACTCTCATCCGTGAGAGGAAGGACTTCAAGAGGCTTACACCGAGTAACATTCTTGGATGAATTGTTGCTCACGAGATGCTAGAAGAAGAAGCAAAGGAAGTCAAGCAAATGGCCAAGAATGTCGTAATGATCAAGAACAAGAAAGTTGCTTTGAAGGCCTCAAGTGATCAAGCTTCATGTGAAGATGAGAGCGATGATGAAGAGATGGCTCTTATGGTGAGGAATTTCAAGCAATACCATCGCCGAGGAGGATTTGGCAAGAGCAAGAGAAGTGAAGACAAAGGAATAGCTCGCCAATCCAAGAGAGCCTGCTTTCAATGTGGAGAATATGGTCACTTCATTGCCGAGTGCCCAAAGAACAATGAAGCCAAGCCAAAGATGGTCAAGAAGAAGGTTGTAAGAGCTCACATTAGAGAGGTGTGGTATTCCGGTGATGAGGCGGATCCCGAGGAGAAGAATGAAGGTGATGGAGGAGTTGCCATCATCGCCATCAAGTCGTCATCACCCATCGAGGAGCACCTCTTCTCCAACTTGAGTGACGAGACGAGGGCTACACCAACCCCTCTTGCTTCATGGCCCATGGGCGCAAGGTAATACCCTCATCCAAGCTCTCTATTGATGATGATCTTGAGAGTGATGAGGGAAGTGAGGATGATTTGAATGATGTGCTTAAAAGCTTTAGCAAACCAGTAATGCAACATGTGGCTAAGCTAATAAAGACATTGGACTACAAGGAGAAATCCCTCGAAAGGCAAGAGGACTTGCCCATTCTTAAAAAGAAGAGAAACCTTGTCCTAGAGGAGGATTTTGCTAAGGAGCGAGAGAGGATTGAGAAATTGACCGAAGAGCTCTCTTTGGTCAATGGATCAATGGCTAGCCTAAAGGATATCAATGACACACTCCAAGAAAAGCTTGTGACATTGGACCAAAGTCACAAAGCGCTTGAAGTGCAATTTGATACCCTTTGGAATAACACCTCTTCCTCCAATGAAGTCGCTAAGTCGTCCAATGCCTCCTCTAACAATAGTTATGCTCTGTGCTATAGCTTTGATTTGGATTCCTATGCAACTAACCTTGAAGCTATAGCGGAACTCAAGAAGGAAAATGAGAGGTTGGGCACTTTGGTGAAATATGGGTGTTTGAAGAATTTTCACTCAAAAGACGCCCTCTACAAGACCATAGCCACCCATGTCAACAAAGATGGGCATGGTCTTGGATTCTCCGAAGAAAGCAAGCCCTCAAGAAGGGCAATTGTGAACGGGAAACCATGCTTGAAGTTTGTCACAGAAGGGGAAGCCCCACAAGCAAGCAAGGCAAGCTGTCTCCTGGCTGGTCAGTGTTCCAGAAGTTTCGGACCAGTTGACCGGAAGATCCGGGCAAGGAGATCTCTCGAACGGAGAGAAATTCCCGAAAGTTCCGGTCGGACCAACCGGAAGTTCCGGACCTCTACGAGACCCAGGGAGCTGGCAGGAAGTTCTGGGCACAGGGCCAGGAAGTTCTGGCCAAAAGGTATATACTATGATTCATTTGTGATCAGCAAGAACCACAATGGTAAGGTGGTTGCTCACTTCAATGGAGGTCACAATGATGAGTATTATGCTTGTGTGTGTGTGCCCAAGGCGCTAGTGGCTAGCATTCGAGGACCAAAACTTCAATAAGCTTGGGTACCTAAAACACTAGCGTGACTTTCTTTTGTAGGCATACTCCTCCGGTGGATCAAGTTGGGTGGTGGACAGCGGATGCACCAACCATATGACGGGGGAGAGGAGTGTGTTTACAAGTCTTGACAAAGAGGGAGAAAATCATGAGAACATCATATTTGGAGATGATGGTACAGGAAAGGTAATTGGGTTAGGTAAAATTGGTATCTCAAATGATCAATCCATCTCCAATGTCCTCCTTGTCAAGTCTTTGAGCTATAACCTTCTTTCCGTTTCACAATTATGCAAAATGGGTTACAATTGCTTGTTCACTGACGAGCATGTGACCGTTTTTAGGAGAAATGATTCATCCGTGGCCTTTAAGGGAAAGTTGAAGGGTGATCTCTATCTTGTTGACTTTGACATAGATAGAGTAAACCCCGAGGGTAAATCCACCATGGGTTTGCTATGGCATCAAAGGCTAGCCCATGTAGGAATGAGGAATTTGTCAACTCTTTTAACAGGGGAACACATTCTCGGTCTTACTAATGTGGCCTTTTGTAACACACTGAAAATTGAAGAATTTAAAAACTGGAAATTAAAAATCAGAACTTACAAAAACTTTTGGCTCATTGCTTCTCATCGTGTTTATTGCTTCTTATTTGCTAACTTTGTTGCATAAAATTTGTAAAGTGAGTGATTCATCTCGATGTTTGAAGAAAATTCAAATGATTTGGATTTCCAATGGGGAGAAAATTTTCAAAGTTTAGAGTTGGAAATTTTAATATAAAATAGGAAAGGGTTGTGGATTTATAAAAAAATATATATTTAGGATCAAAACATTATTTTGTGATTGAGTAATATTAACTAATGAGCAAAATGAGTGATAAAATATTTTTAAAAGGATATATATGAAGTCCAGAAATTATTTCGAATCAAAATCACATTTTCTGAATTTAAGAAAAGAATTAAATTAAATATGTAAAATAATTTTTTAAAATAATAAAAGTGGGTGACAAGGTTGAAAACATAATTTACAACTTAATTTTGAATTTTGGGTGTGCTATAGTTTATTTTAAATTTTAGAGGTGAAAGGAAAAAAGAAATGGGAAATTAGGAAATTAAATCGGGAAATTGCAAAATGGCATTGTTCATTGTGGGACACGTGCTCGACGCCGTACCGCCGTACGCGCGCGCGACACGCGTCGCGCTGCACCGCGCCGCACGCCCGGCCCCCACCTCGTGCCGCGCGCCCGCGCTCGCCCGTGCACGGACCCCGCCGCCCGCGCACGCCACGCGACACCGCGCCGGACCCGTGCTCCGCGCCGCCCGCGCTCGACCCCGCCTGCCTCGCACGCGCCACGTGTCGCCCGCGCCGGACCCGCCACCCCGCGCGCGCCACGCGTCGCCCGCGCCGGACCCCGCCGCCCCGCGCGCGCGCCCGCGCCCGAGCCATACCGACCCGTCCCGCGCCTCGCCGCGTGCCGCACCGCCCGCGCTCGCGCGGAACCCCTCCTTCTCTCCCTCCCGGCCGTCTATAAAAGGGAGCCCCTCTCCATTTCTTCCCCCACCTCGCCGTCCTCTTTCCCTCACTTTTCCCTCTCTCACTCGCCGGTTTTCTCCCCGCCGCAAGCCGTCGCCGCCGTGCGCCGGCGCCGCCGTCGTGCGCCGTACGCCGAGCCGCCGCCGTCGTCCACCGTGCGCCCGGAGTTCCGCCGCATCCCTCGCCGTCGCCATCGCCGCCGGTAAGCCCCTGTGTCGCCCTTGCGCCTTGCGCGCCGCCGCCGAAAAACAGAGAGAGAGAGAGCACGGGCAAAACAGAGGGAAGGAGGAAAGGAAAAAAGAGAAAAGAAAAAAAGAAAAGGGAAAGAAAGAAAAGAGAAAAAAAAGAAAGAAAAAGGAAAAGAAAAAATAGGGAAAAATTAGGAAAAATCCAGAAAAATTAGGAAAAATTTTGGAAAATATTTGGACAAAAATATATAGTTTTCTCATATATTTTCTCATAACAAATTCGGATTTCAAAAATAATTAAGGGCCGACTGTTAAAATGTGAATTTGGAAATATTTAACTGTCGTATAGATTATTATTTAGGAATTTCTTTTCGACTTAGCTTGTCATCAAATATTATTTTAATATATGGATTTTCTGAACCTAAAATTCTAAACTACTTAGTATAGAGTCTAAGCTTCATGGTTAATTATTTATTTTTGGATTCAATTATTTTTAACCCTAGGATTTGTCGGCTTAATAAAAATTGGATAAAATTAAAATTAACCATTTCTCTTTGTTATTTTATTTTGAGTCACCAACCGTAATATTTCTCAAAATTAAAATGTATTAACTTGAAATAACGCCACATCATGATTAATTAAATCGATTCAACGCGGAATTTCAAATCTTTGCAACTCGTTCATTCTAACCCGGATTTTGTCGAAACTCAAACCTAAATCTACATAAAATCATAACCTAGTATTCGGAGCCACTTTCGCGATTCATTTGGCTTTTATTGGATCTTATTGGACGTTATTTGAATTCTAATCGAATTCAAATTGGATTTCTTGCACGTATGATAGAGTCCGAGGGAACCATTGAGAGCGTCGAAGACTCAAGCCAACAAGGTCACGAGCAAGGCAAGTCAACACTCCCCTTTGAACATATTGATCCTATTTTACGAAATGATGTTGATTTAAACTACAAAACATGCATGCTATACACAAATGAATACCTATGCTTGATGTACCATGCCTTGATATTGATTATCCTTAGAAATATTCTTTGTAACCCTCGATGTGATACAACCGGAGGATATCTTCGGTAAAATGCTTAGAAATGCTTATACTAGAATCTTGCATACTCATATTTTTACAAAATGCTATATGCTTCGGCAACTACCTTAGGGAAGGTAGTTGAGATACGGCATGTGGAGACATGAGCGCCACATTGCCTAGAACATGATGAAATGAGTTTTTATGAAAACCAAAAATGTAAAACCAATGTTTTAGACTGGGGCGGATGGATATATTTGGGTGGATTCTGGTAAAGGCAAGTACCGTCCCTGGGCAATTAAGGACCGAGCCATGAGACTACAACTTAGAACGAGCCAGTACAGCCATACTTCTCGAATGGGTATAGACCTAGCGGAGTAGATAGCCGAGCGGAGGCAGTATCCCTGTATAGTGGTTCAGGTGTAGGTGTTGAGTTAAGGACCTACCAATAGGTAGAGTGTCCTGGGCCTACCAATGGTAGAGTGCCCATGATTGTGATAAGACAAAAGGCCTTTATGTGAATAATAAACTGAACTTAACGATGACTTAAAGATTAAGTGAGTTTTCTCTCTTACCCCGGGAACGCCAGAACTCCTCTCACTGCTAGGAAATGATGGCTAGAGTGCATGAGGACTTAAGTTCATGGAGCGGGTACTGCCAAAGTGAGGTTATCGAAAGGCTTTGCCGTGACCATCCCATATAGAGGGATGTAAGCTCATTCAATGAGCAAGCTATGAGTACGGGTAAAGTGTACATCCACCTGCGGTGTGAGTAAATGAATCTATTCGAATAGCCGTGCTCACGGTTAATGAGCGACGTGACAAGTTTCTCCCGTGGCTAGACTCATAAATTTTAAAATGATGGGTAGGTATGCATAATGATTTTGTGTGCTGGAGGACTCAACTTCTCGACCTGTGAGAAGGGATAGACTCCCTAGAAAACCATGACGATCCGGAGACGGAAAACCATCCTTGGTATCACGATGGATGGCAAACAGAACCGTCATCGATTTAATATACTCTGAAACTAAAACTTGACTGGCTATATGTTAGGTTTGTGAAATGATTTGTGAAAATTGGCTTTGTGCAAATAAACCACTGCCACCCTTTGAATGACCCTATCATGTGCATCATTCCATGTTGGCTTGCTGAGTACGCTGGGTACTCACCCTTGCTATATGCACAAATGTAGGCATGGAAGACCTGGAGGACCCGTACGCATACTATCAGGATGAATGAAGACAATGGAGAGCAATAGGTCTTAGTCCCCAGTCGTTGCCTGTAGGCGATCGACATGCCGCTGCCTTTCGTCTGCTATCTTATCTAATTTCTGTTTTTGGTTGTATCCGGACCGGTAGGTCATATATGTATTGGATATTGCCTTCGGGCCTAATATTGTAATACTTTTGGTGTAAGACTATTCATGCACTTTGCACTTGATAATTCAGTACTGTACTTCGTGGGTACCAAACTACTCGATCCAGAAAAATGGTACTATGAACACGAACGATTCCCGTCCTCAAAAACGGGGGTCCACACCTTTGAGAAAGATCGTGTGTGTAGCGCTTGTCAAGACGGAAAGCAAGTTGGAAATCCACATCCTATCAAGAACATCATGACTACCTCAAGACCACTCGAGCTTCTTCACATAGACCTATTCGGTCCCGTGGCTTATCTAAGCATAGGAGGTAGCAAGTACGGTTTTGTGATTGTTGTTGATTATTCCCGTTTCACTTGGGTATTCTTTCTCCATGACAAAAGTGAAGCTCAAGAAGTCTTCAAGCACTTCGCTCGACAAGCCCAAAATCAATATGATCTCTCCATCAAGCGAGTGCAAAGCGACAATGGAGAAGAATTCAAGAATACACAAGTGGAGGAATTTCTTGATGAAGAAGGCATCAAACACAAGTTCTCCGCGCCATATGATCCACCTCAAAATGGCATGGTCAAAAGGAAGAACTGCACACTCATTGAAGCGGCAAGGACGATGCTTGATGAGTACAAGATCTCTGATGTCTTTTGGGCGGAGGCCGTGAGCACCACATGCCATGCCATCAACCGTCTCTACCTCCACAAGCTTTTGAAGAAGACATCCTATGAACTCTTGAGTGGTAAAAAGCCTAACGTTTCTTATTTTCGTGACTTTGGGAGCAAGTGTTTTATTTTGAGTAAGAGACCTTGTTCATCTAAGTTTGCACCTAAGGTGGATGAGGGTTTCTTACTCGGTTATGAATCAAATGTGCATGTCTATCGGATTTTCAACAAGACCTCCGGTATTGTTGAGATCACTAGGGATGTGATATTCGATGAATCTAACGGCTCCCAAGGAGAGCAAATTGTGGTGCATATTGTAGATGATGTGGATCCAAACAAGGCAGTTGCAACGAAGGCTATTGGCGACATACGACTAGTCAAGTGAATGGTGATCAACCCCCATTGTCAACAGCCAATAGCTCTTCGTCAAGTCAAGAAAATGAGGTGCCGGAAGTTTCAGTGCACACAGCCCGGAACATCTGGTCAGATGCTCCAAACCCTAGGGGTCAGAACATCCGGGCATTAGGTCGACCGGAAGTTTTGGGCCCAACAGGCCGGAACCTCCGGGATACTGGACATGAAGGCGAGCCTCCGGCACAAGTGGATGGGCTCAACACCGAGGGCACTCAAGAGCCACCTGATCAGGCTGTAGTGCCCTCACTGCACCATCCAAGGATACACCATACCGTTCAACGAGATCACCCCGTCGACAACATTCTTGGAGACATTCAAAATGGGGTAACCACTCGATCTCGCGTTGCAAGGTTTTGTGAGAATTACTTGTTTGTCTCTTCTTTGGAACCAGTTAAGGTGGAGGATGCACTTGGTGATCCGAATTGGGTAATGGCCATGCAACAGGAGTTAAACAACGTCAATCACAATCAAGTATGGTTATTGGTGGAGAGACCTAATCAAAATGTGATCAGCACCAAGTGGATCATCCGTAACAAGCAAGATTAGAATGGAGTAGTCACTTGCAAACAAAGCCCGGTTAGCGGCACAAGGGTTTACCCAAGTTGAGGGCCTCAACTTTGGTGAAACCTTTATGTCGGTTGCTCGTCTTGAGTCCTTTTATATTCTTTTAGCCTATGCCGCTAACCCTAACTCCCCTCTTCTCCATCGTCGCCATCTCTCTCCTCTCTCACCCCTCTTCCAGCGATTTCTTGTCTCCACCGTGAAATCTCTTCACTCTTGAATGTTTTTGGGTGTTTTTGGTCGAGGATCGTTGCCCCGCGCTTGCTTTCGACTTTCGTACGTCCGAGGTACTTCGTTCGATCCCTCTCCCTAGTTTCACCTTCTTTTGCCCCAATCTCTCAATTCTTGGACCTAGGGAGAGTTCCTTTCGATTAAAGATCAAGTTAGTACCTTGTAGGTGGCTGATATGTGCATTTTGAGGCAATGCGCTTGATTTTCGGTCGAGGGTCGCGCGGCTGCCAGGCACACCGAAAGTTCCGGTGTTCTTGGACCGGAAGTTCTGGTCTCTGTGCAGTCTGCCTCAACCTTTCTATCATTCACTCTATTTTGTCACTACATCTCCCTTATCTTTGCTTGTTCCATATTGCAGTGATTCCATGGGTCGCGAAAAGCGTCAGAAGGCTCACCAGGATGTCTCGGGGGATGACGATGACAATAGTCCCCCTGTTCGAGGCCCTCGAGGTTGTCTCGGCAAAGAAAAGGTGGTCTTTGAGGACAGGAGTAAGGATCGGTCTCCTCCCAGGCCATCCCGTGCTACTCGGAACTGACCCTTGACCATTCGAGATGCCGAAACCGAAGCAACAGGAGGTTCTCAAGCTGCTGATCCTCCACCTCATCTTGCTCGGCGTTCCACTGCCACCCGTCCTCAGCCAAGCGAGCCGGGTTCCTAGGGAAATCTCATCCCTCTGTACCCGTCTCAGGGTTATGATGTTGACCCTGCTCACCACACTGGGCGCCAGATGATTAACTATCTCAAGCAGATAGCCCGGTGTGGTCGCGATCACCTGGTGAATCCTGACACCGTTCCTCAGGAGTCCTTTGATAGCTTTTGTTGACCAGATGTTCCAGGGTTCCAGACAGCTTTTGCTGACCAGATGTTCCGTGGTTCAAGTATCGAAAGTTCCGATGCATGTGTGCTTTAACCGCTGCATTTTCAAGAAAATTTCAGGATCGCCTATTCACCCCCCCTCTCTAGGCGACATCTACGGGCCTTCGTGTTCGGCGTTCCTTCCCTGGATGTGTGGATACCGAGAGACATCGCTATGTTGTGGTGTAAGTCGGCAAACCGGAATGGATTCGGTGAGATCGGATCGTGGTCAGCGATGTGGTCGGCAAGCTGGTCAGAAGATCGGATCTTGGTCAGTGACGTGATTGGGGAGCTGATCGGGAGGTCGGCAAGGTTGGGCGAGGCGCTGTCCGAGGTCGGCAAAGCATTGTCCGAGGTCAGCAAGACTTCCCGACGTATGTATGTTGGGTCGACTATCCAACGTAGTTTTTCCGCTGCACTGCACGTCACTTGGTAACAATCTATAGACCCTTACTTGCAAGCTTTCCTGGATTGCACGGTAGAAAAATTTTGTTTTATGCTATCATAGCCTACGCATTTTCCTTTAGTGGTATCAGAGCTAGACTTGTGTAGTTTGGGTTTTAGATTGCATCTGGAACAAGTTTAGCACACAGGTTGATTAGATCAATCGGTATACGGGGTCAGTAGGGGAGAGTAGATGGAAACTGCGTTCCTTGAGATTGTCTCGGATCAACATAATGTGATTGTGTCAAAGCGGTTTCATAGTACTCGGGATTAGCTTGAGTTGGATTCAGGATGGAGTTCCTTGAGAGTGTCTCAGATGGGTACAATGTGATTGTGCCGAAGCTATCTAGTAATCCGACCATAACTGCCGCCTTGCGCCTATGCAAACCATATCCCTTGATAGTATATCGGGTTGGCATAACGTGATCATGCCTATGTGGTTTTCGTAAGCAATTTCATAGATTGGATCTATGATTTTCCTGTGGTGTTCCGAGCGCTGCCTGGAAGACCGCGAGGGGGTGGCTTCCCCCTCGACCGCGAGCGAGTGGGACCGCCATGTGCGTACTCCCTTTTATGTCGTCTCGGTTTCGGATCTCTATGGTAGGTAGAAAATGTTCTACGTCTAACTTGTTTTTGCAAATAATGTTTTGAGATGGTATAGCCCAATTGTATGTATGAGATGCATGTGATGCGTGTAATATTCTTTCATACGTGCAATCCATGTAATATTCTTTCACGACCTGCATGTCGATGTAATCTTCGATTTATTGCTTCTATAGTAGTAGCTTAGTTTGAAGAAATCAAGCATACAACACTCGGGAGAACGGTGATGAAGATGGAGATCCTCAACACCGACATGGAAATGGAGATCACCATGTGAAAGGGTCATATTGTTTCGTTATTAATTGCTATTCTTCTTGCTTTCATGTATGTGATATGTTTGTTTGGTAGGATAGTATCCCTTAGAAAATTAAGTAATAATGATGTCCTCCAAATGTTGCACCTATCACGGTTGTGATCGTCAATTGGTTTGTCTGCCAAAGCAGAGTGTCATTGTCTATCATAACACGATGGGGTATATGTCAGACATATACATGCAGGAGCATTTAGTTTACTTAACAAGACAATCAAAACAGTTTTGGGCCTTGGGGCATAGGTTGGGGGCGGGGCATGATGATGCCACCCAACAAATAATAATCACATAGGGATGTGATTAGTAAGGTGTTGCTTACCCATGTTATTAATCTTCTAGCCATGATGCCAAAGTTCACTAGAAATTAATTAACATGTAGATCTTGACCCAATACGTAACTTAGAGAAAAGGTTAATAAACGTAGTGGGAGTCTTTTGTTAAATTTTTTAATAAAAGACAATGCATAAATATTGTGTTAAACTTTGCATGTATTTTCTATTGTAGATTATGATAGCTAATACTGCACCCAGTTCTTTTAATTTGCGATCTATACTTGAGAAAGAAATGTTGAATGGAACAAACTTTATGGATTGGTATCGAAACTTCATAATTGTTCTCAAGCAAGAGCGAAAGAAGTATGTTATTGAAGTTCCTTATCCTGATGGTTTGCCTGATAATGCTAATGCGGCTGCACGAAGGGCTTATGAGAAGCACACTAATGATTCCCTAGATATAAGCTGTCTCATGCTTGCCACAATGTCCTCTGAGCTTCAGAAGCAATACGAGAGCAGTGATGCTCACAGTATTATTGAGGGTCTACGTGGCATGTTTGAGAACCAAGCTAGGGCCGAGAGGTTCAATACTTCAAAGTCCTTGTTTGCGTGCAAGCTTGCAGAGAGGAATCCGGTCAGTTCGCACATGATAAAGATGATTGGCTACATTGAGAGTCTTGAAAAACTAGGTTTTTCTCTTAGCCAAGAGTTGGCTACAGACGTGATTCTCCAGTCGCTCCCTCCGAGCTTTGAGCCATTCATACTAAATTCACATGAACAGCATAGATAAAACCTTGGCAGAATTGCATGGGATGCTAAAGACTACTGAGAAGAGCATCAAGAAAAATGGTCATCATGTGATGATGATGCAGAAAGCTAAGCGCAAACCCCCTGTCAAGAAACTTTCACCAAAAGGAAGTTAACTACTGATGAGATCGCGAGTGCTTCCAAAGTAAAGAAGGGCAAAAAGGGGTCGGCAATGGCAGTGTTGTTCACCTTTTATTGCAAGGAGACAGGTCACTGGAAGAAGAACTGCAAGAAGTACTTGGAGGATCTCAAAAAAAAAAGCAAAGTGAGACTTATGCTTCAGGTATTAATGTTATAGAAATCAATCTTGCTACTTCATCTACTGACTCTTGGGTATTTGATACCGGATCAGTAGCTCATATTTGCAAGTCATTGCAGGGAATGAGAAGAAGTAGAAGCTTGAGAAGGGGCGAGGTGAACTTGAAGGGTTACGCGGAGGCTACGCTAGCCGAAAACAAAAACTTTTAACCGCGCAAACCAGGAACACTTGCAAGTAAGGGCCGATAGATCGTTACTGATTGGAGTGTGCAGCGGAAACAACCAATCAGGGCTATCCGATCCGGAACAGTGTAGCCGATTCTCGCAAGCCGACAGCCGATACCCGAGGACAGCCGATTCGTGGATGTAGCTGATTCGCCGAATCGTCTGACCGCGTTCTCGCGCCTCGCTCCGATGCACTCGACCGCAGCCAATTCGAACACAGTCAATCAACAGCGCGCAACGTAGCAGCGCCTCTACCGGTATCCACACGTCCGGGGACAGAACACCGAACACCCGTGTGCTAGCATGCGATGCAAGGCTAGGGTTTGTGGCTCGAAAGTGGGGAGGGTTTCTGTGGAGATTGATCTCGGCGACTTCTGTTGCACACGATGCAATTGACGTGCCGCAGCTCTCCACCCCTCCCTCCTTTATATAGAGTTGGCCGACTGGGACTAGTGGCCGATCAGGACACTATTTTGAATCGGATCCTATCCGAATCTCACAGAGTTGGCCGCCCATACGTCATAAGCCCATAGGACTCTATCCGATTGGATCCCTATCCGATCGAGCCGTATCCGAGTCCAACTCGAATATCTATTCTATCCCCTTAAGCGTGCGACCCTGTAGGTTCAGGTATACTCGATTTCGGCTATAGTCTAACTTAGCCGATCGTTGGCTCGAGTCCAACTCAGCCGACCCGTCAACAGCGGCGCCTAGCAGCACATATTGACACCATAGTATACAAGAATAATATCGGCTCTGAACATGTAATGTGTACACAAATCCCTTTGCCTCACGATACCAGTTAAGCTATAGGCAAGATGTGTGCCATCCCTTCAATGGCTTAACCATTCACTCGAACCGTATTGGATTATCTATCTGTTGATTGACTCCTCAATCAACTTAGCATGGCCATGCATTTCCATATTCCGTTACCTCGAGGGGCCAAGAGATATCTCTCCAAAGAAGGGGCAAATTCCATCTTGATCACTCACATCCCACTCCATGTTTCATAGCAAACCCGAAAACTACCTTTATAACTACCCGATTACGAAATAGCGTTTGGTAGTCCCAAAGTAGGCTACTACACATGTTGGAATCCATGGTGATCTCAGGTCTAAGGACTTTGTACCAACACTACCTGAGACCAACTAATGACACATTAATTCCTGTAGTGTCTCATGGTGGGTCTATCCAACAATGTGTTCTCTAACACATATGTCCATATTTATTGATTTGGTATCTCCATACCCATGATCTATGAGACATGATCATCAATCAATAGACATGCCGATCTTAGAATCATATTACTTCCAATAATATGATATATGATCAGGGATCATTTAGAAATAAATTCATACATATCGAGTCTCATAAATAAGTCACGTACTTATTGATCAATACAAGATGTCTATTTCATGGAACTGAATAACACTTTATTCATTTATACATAAACATTGACGTGATATCCAACATCTCCATGTTGCCTCTAGGGCATATCATTAACAGAACCTGCACGTCGGCAATGGAGCAAGGGTTGCTACCGTTGTCGTCGACACTATGCCACTTCATTTACCTTCAGAATTAGTTTTGGAATTAAATAACTGTTATTGTGTTCCAACGCTATGTCAAAACGTAATTTCTGCTTCATATTTGCAAGCAGAAGGATATGATTTTAGATCAGTGGACAATGGTTGTTCAATTTATCTTAGAGATATATTCTATTTTCATACTCCATTGATGAATGGATAATACGTTTTGGATCTTGAAGCGTCTCTCATCTATGACATCAATACAGAGAGGCAACTCCCAAATGATATAAACCCCACATTTATTTGGCATTGTCGCCTAGGCCATATAAATGAGAAACGCATGGAGAAGCTCCATGGAGATGGTCTGCTTCACTCCTTTGATTTTGAATTGTTTGAGACATGTGAATCTTGTTTACTTGGAAAGATGACAAAGGCACCTTACACGGGTCAGAGTGAGAGAGCAAGTGACTTGTTGACACTCGTACATACTGATGTATGTGGACCAATGAGCTCAACGACCAGATGTGGTTTTCAGTACTTCATTACCTTTACCGATGACTTTAGTAGATATGGTTATATTTACTTAATGAGGCATAAGTCTGAATCCTTTGAAAAGTTCAAAGAATTCTAGAATAAAGTACATAATTATTTAGGAAAAACAATTAAGTTTCTACGATCAGATCTTGGAGGTGAATACTTAAGCCAAGAATTTGATAATCATCTAAAAGGTTGTGGAATTGTTCCACAGTTGACTCCACCAGGAACTCCTCAATGGAACGGGGTGTCCGAACGGAGATGTCGCACCTTGTTGGACATGGTGCGGTCCATGATGAGCCAATGTGATCTTCCACTATCCTTTTGGGGATATGTTCTTGAAACAGCTGCGTTCACACTAAATACAGTTCCATCTAAGTCAGTGGAAAAGACGCCATATGAGATATGGACCGGGCAGCCCCCTAAATTGTCTTTTCTTAGAATTTGGGGATGTAAAGCTTATATAAAGCATTTACAATCCAACAAGCTTACACCCAAATCTAACAAATGCTTCTTTGTGGGTATCCTAAGGAAACAAAAGGATATTATTTTTATAACCGGAAACAAGACAAAGTATTTGTCGCCCGACATAGTGTTTTCAAGAAAGGTTAGTGGAAGCAGGGTGCATCTTGAAGAAGTTCAAGAAACACCAGAAAACGTTTCAGCTATCACATAACCATAACAGGAGGAACAAGATGTTGCGCCACCTGTTGTAGATACACCAGCCCCACGGAGGTCCGAAAGATCACATCGTGTGCCTGAAAGGTACAAAGACGCGGAACAACGTGATATATTGTTGTTAGACAACGATGAACCTAAGACCTATGCGGAAGCGATGGTGGGACCAGATTCCAACAAATGGCTTGGAGCCATGAAATCCAAAATAGAATCCATGTATGAGAATCAAGTTTGGAACTTGGTTGATCCACCTGATGGTGTCAAAACCATTTAGTGCAAATGGGTTTTTAAGAAAAAGGCAGACATGGATGGAAATATTCACATCTATAAGGTGCAATTGGTGGCGAAGGTTTTAAACAGATCAAGGTGTTGATTATGATGAAACCTTCTCGCCCATTGTAATGCTAAAGTCTATTTGGATTATCCTAGCGATTGCTGCATATTTCGATTATGAGATATGACAGATGGATGTCAAAACGGCTTTTCTAAATGGAAACCTAAGCCTGAAGGTTTTGTCGATCCACAATCAGCTAAAAAGATATGCAAGCTACAAAAATCCATTTATGGATTGAAGCAAGCATCTCAGAGTTGGAATATTCATTTTGATGAGGTAATGAAAGGGTTTGGTTTCATCAAAAATAAAGAGGAAGCCTGTGTTTACAAGAAGGTCAGTGGGAGCGTAATTGTGTTTCTAATCTTATATGTGAATGACATATTGTTGATTAGAAATGATATCCCTATGCTAGAATCTGTCAAGTCTTCATTGAAAAACAGTTTAGAGGCAGCATACATACTGGGCATAAGGATCTATAGAGATAGATCTAAGAGACTAATTGGATTAAGCCAAAGTACATACATTGAAAAGTGTTGAAGAGGTTGAACATACATGATTCCAAGAAAGGTTTCTTGCCAATGTCACATGACATTAATCTCAGTAAGAATCAGTGTCCTAGGACACCTGATGAGCAGAGTAAGATGAATATGATTCCATATGTTTTGGCAATTTGATTCATCATGTATGCTATGCTTTGTACACGTCCAGATATCTCGTACGCTTTGAGTGCTACGAGCAGGTACCAGTCGGATCCAGGTGAAGGTCACGGGATAGCAGTAAAGAATATCCTTAAGTACTTGAGAAGAACTAAGGATATGTTCCTAATCTATGAAGGTGAAGAAGAGCTCGTTATAAGTGGCTACACCGATGCTAGCTTCCAAACAGACAAAGATGACTATAGATCACAATCTGGGTTCGTATTCTGTCTGAATGGAGGCGCAGTCAGCTAAAAGGGTTCCAAGCAGGACACTGTTGTTGATTCTACAACGAAAGCCGAGTACATCGCTTGTTCTGAAGCTGCAAAGGAGGCTGTTTGAATCAAGAAATTTGTTTCTGAGCTGGGTGTGATGACTATTGCTACTGGTCCAATGTCCCTCTATTGTGATAATAGTGGCGCCATTGCGCAGGCTAAGGAGCCTAGGTCACATCAGAAGTCCAAACACATACTTCGGCAATACCATCTCATTCGCGAGATAGTGAACAGAGGTGACGTAAAGATATGCAAAGTGCACACGGATCCAAATATTGTCGATCTGCTGACAAAGGCTCTCCCTCAGCCGAAACATGAGGCACACACCAGAGCAATGGGTATTAGATACTTACATGATTGACTCTAGTGCAAGTGGTAGACTGTTAGTGATATGCCCTAGAGGCAACATATAGATGTTGGATATCATGGTCAATATTTATGTATCAATGAATAAAGTGTTATTCAGTTCCATGAAATAGATAACTTATATTGATGAATAAGTATATGACTTATCTATGAGACTCTTTATGTATGAATTTATTTCTAAATGATCCCTGATCATATACCATATCTAATGGAACAAATATGATTCTAAGATCAACATGTTTATTGATTGATGATCATGTCTCATATATCATGGTATTGAGATACTAAATCAATAAACGTGAACATTGGTTAGAGAACACATTGTTGAATAGACTCACCTTGAGACACTATAAGGAATTAATGTGACATTACTTGATTTCAAGTAGTGTTGGTGCAAAGTCCTTTGACCTGAGATCATCATGGATTTCAACTTATGTAGTAACTTACTTAGGGACTACCAAACGATATTTCGTAACTAGGTAGTCATAAAAGTAGTCTTCAGGTTTGATATGAAACATGTAGTGAAATGTGAATGATCAAGATGGAATTTGCCCCTCCTATGGGAGAGATATCTCTGAGCCCCTTGATGTAATGGATTACAGAAGTGCATGGTCATGTCGAGTTGATTGAGGAGTCAATCAACAGATAGATAATCCAAATACGAGATCGAGTAAACGATTAAGCTACAGATAAGATGGCACGAGTCTTGCCTATAGCTTAATTGATATCGTGAGGCAAAGGGATTTATGTACACATTACAGGTTCAGTCGATTTGATCTTCTTGTAGACTTTGGTGTCAATACGTTTTGCTAGGAGCCGCTGTTGATGGTCGACTGAGAAGCGTTCTCGGGTCGACACCAAGTCTGCATGAACCTATAGGGTCACACACTTAACGGGAAAGAATATGCATTCAAGTTTGACTCTGATACGGCTCAATCAGATAGAGATCCGACCAAACATAGTGTCCCGATGGGCCTTTAGGTCCAGTCGGCAACCCTATATAAAGGAGACGAGGGGTGGAGGGTTGTGTGTGCAACCTCTAAGCCAGATCAACTTCTCCACGAAAACCCTAGTCCATGTCTGAGCCAAAACTCTAGCCGTGCATTACGTGCTAGCACACGGGTATTCGGCGTTCCTTCCCTAGATATGTGGATACCGGTAGAGACATCGCTACATTGCGGTGTAAGTCGATGAATCGGAACGGATTCGGTGAGATCGGTTCATGGACAGCGACATGGTCGGCGAGCTGGTCAGGAGATCGGATTGTGGTCGGCGACATGATCGGGGAGCTGATCGGGAGGTCGGCAAGGTCGTGCGAGGCGCTGTCCGAGGTCGGCAAAACATTGTCCGAGGTCGGCAAGACTTTCCGACGTGCGTACGTTGGGTCGGCTACTCCAACGTAGTTTTTCCGCTGCACTGCAGGTCACTTGGTAACAATCTATAGACCCTTACTTGCAAGCTTTCCTGGATTGTGCAGTAGAAAAATTTTATTTTATGCTATCATAGCCTAAGTGTTTCCTTCAGCAGGCTCCCTTTTTCTTCCCTTTCCTTCCCTATTTCCCTTTTCTCCCCTTTGCGGTTGCCTCCAGCTATGGCTTTGCCTAGAACATTGGACGACGATGATATGC
The DNA here is from genome assembly GCA_019925245.2 of Oryza australiensis. Classification (NCBI taxonomy): domain Eukaryota; kingdom Viridiplantae; phylum Streptophyta; class Magnoliopsida; order Poales; family Poaceae; genus Oryza; species Oryza australiensis. The sequence goes on along the minus strand of JAIFGZ020000609.1, from coordinate 482,866 downwards.
TCGTGGAGGGCCACAAGGACGGTGCGGGGGAGAAGGTGACGGGTGCCCTTGCTGGGCGGACGTCCTTGATGCCTCGTAGCGGAGAATGACAGAGAGAGTTTTCTGGGACATGATCTTACGGTGCACTTCCTCCTTCCGTCTCCTCTCCATCTCGGTATCAGCTTCACCGTCCTCCTTGCCCGCAACCACCTCTCTCTCACGCCGGCCCAGGAGGATCCCCTGGCACGAGCCGGCTCGTGCGTCGTGGCAGTGGGAGCCACACATCGTGGCAGTGGCATGAGGTGGTGGCGGTCGCCATGAAGGAGGAGGACGGGAGTGCGAGGAACATGGAACTCACCGGAGAGCCATTGCAGATGGTGCATATGGCATGGAGTAGTTTGAGTCAGAGTAAAATGAGAAAATTGGGAGAAAAAGAAAGAATGAGGAGTATGTCCGAGGGCATTGTTGACCTGATGTTTATCTCTTATAGTCAACTGCAAATTAATGTTTTAATAAGTACAAGTTCAACGTCAAATTATCACATTTAAAAGAGTGTCTTCTTTCAAAGATAAACTTTTGTCGTATTAGAAGCTAAAATCGCAAAACCGTAAGCCGCAAAGTCACAAAATTTCCTAAAGATTATAGTGTTAAGTGAAAATATTAAGTTGTACCTACGTTATAACTATGAAATTTTGGTCGAAATAGGAACTCCAACGTGAAATTTACTTTAATAAAAAAAACTGTTAACCTCCCAAACCATCTATCTTGTCATCATTTCTGCTCAGTCTCCTGCCATTCTCCCTCCCCGCCGCGGTTGCTCTCGTCGCCGATGCAGCGGCTAAGCCGGCGACGAACCCGAAGCCACCAGCGGTGGGGGCGCGGTGAGCTCCAACTCGAACTCGATCCGCCCGCCGCCTTCCACCGCCGATCCGCGCGCCGACGTCGACTTTGATCCAGCTCCCCGCGACACACGGTGCGTCTCTCTCCCAGCCTCTAGGACCACTACTGACACCCAGCTCGCCTCCATGTTGGCACCCAGCTGAGGGAGGAAGCGCTGGATTGCGAACGAACGAACGAATGCCTCGTGTGCACTCAAAGGCGGCAGCTTTAAGCTAGTTAGTTGCGGTTGCAACCGATTCGATTTCTGGTTGGTTGGTTGTTTGCATACTGATGGGAACCAACCTTTATACATATAAATGGCTTGCATAACTTTCACTCGTATTGCTAACTGTCACAACCTGCTGTTGCTGTGCGTTGGCCTCTGACCATCCTGAAATTACCGGGAGGTCGAGGTAGATCCAATTGTTTTGGGGTGAGTTGTGGTTGTGGAGACGAGGAGAGCATATAAGGAGCTGTGGTTTGCTCCCCTCTGAATACAAAAGTGACAACTTGTCTTGTAGGCAGTGCCTTCGTAGCAGAGATCTTCCTGTCTTTCTTTCCTGTCTAGTGGTGACATCTGGTGAGGGCCTTCTCCTCAAGATTCCCTTTTCTCTATGGTTTGTAGTTTGTTCTGAACATCTGTATTTTGTCCTCAAGGCATGTGCTTTCATGATCTAGCTGTTTGTTCTGAACATCTCTGAAACAGATACTTACTGTCTTAGGAAACTGGGGGATCTCATTTCCCTTTCATCCATATATGTGGTTCAGAGTTTGTTTCATTTTCCTCTTAGATTCATCATTTCGCCTGCTGTTGATTTTTCTTTGTTTAGGTATATAGCCGTGATAGAATTGTGGTTAGGAGTAATTTGACAGTCTTCCCAGAACTACTGGTGTTTCTTTCTCCGTTCAGTTGGGTGGTTGCTTTCTCACAACCAGACTTTGCAATCCTGCACTCTTCACATGTTTATTTCGACGTCCTGGTTGGTGTGCTTGTTATCTGTGAACCCTGGTTGCTTATGTTCACACATAATTGCGCACACTCCTTCCAGTTTACTACTATGCAATCTCCCTAAAACTCGAATTTACATAATGACAGGTTCGCCGTGAGCAGGCAAGATGGTGAAGATCTGCTGCATCGGAGCTGGATATGTCGGCGGCCCAACCATGGCTGTCATTGCTCTCAAATGCCCAGATATTGAGGTGGTGGTTGTTGACATTGCGAAGCCTCGCATTGATGCATGGAACAGCGACCAGCTCCCTATCTACGAGCCTGGTCTCGATGAAGTCGTGAAGGAATGCAGGGGCAGGAACCTCTTCTTCAGCACTGACGTCGAGAAGCATGTTGCTGAGGCAAACATTATCTTTGTATCTGTGAACACCCCTACAAAGACCCGTGGACTTGGAGCAGGCAAGGCTGCCGACCTCACCTACTGGGAGAGTGCTGCTCGGATGATTGCCGATGTCTCCAAGTCTGACAAGATTGTCGTTGAGAAGTCCACTGTCCCTGTCAAGACTGCAGAGGCCATTGAGAAGATCTTGACCCACAACAGCAAGGGCATCAACTACCAGATCCTCTCCAACCCGGAGTTCCTCGCGGAGGGCACTGTGATCGAAGATCTCTTCAAACCTGACAGTGCTCATTGGTGGCCGGGAGACTCCTGAGGGCAAGAAGGTTGTTCAGGCTCTCAAGGAAGTTTATGCCCATTGGGTTCCTGAGGACAGGATTATCACCACCAACCTGTGGTCTGCCGAGCTCTCCAAACTTGCAGGCAATGCATTTTTGGCCTCAGGAGGTGGCTTACTCTGTGGGAAAGGACTCCAGGATAGGCCCCAAGTTCCTGAATGCCAGTGTAGGTTTTGGTGGCTCCTGTTTCCAGAAGGACATCCTGAACCTTGTGTACATCTGTGAGTGCAATGGCCTCCCTGAGGTGGCCAACTACTGGAAGCAGGTCATCAAGATCAACGACTACCAGAAGAGCCGGTTCGTCAACCGTGTTGTGTCCTCCATGTTCAACACAGTCTCCGGCAAGAAGATTGCCGTCCTTGGTTTTGCATTCAAGAAGGACACTGGTGACACTAGGGAGACACCTGCCATTGATGTGTGCCATGGCCTGTCGGGTGACAAGGCACAGATCAGCATCTACGACCCACAAGTGACCGAAGATCAGATCCAGCGGGACCTTGCCATGGGCAAATTTGATTGGGACCACCCGAGGCACCTGCAGCCAACCAGTCCCACCGCGTTCAAGCAGGTGAGTGTGGTCTGGGATGCATATGAGGCCACCAAGGGGGCCCATGGCCTGTGCATCCTAACCGAGTGGGACGAGTTCAAGACCTTGGACTACCAGAAGATCTTTGACAACATGCAGAAGCCCGCATTCGTCTTCTATGGTCGCAATGTGGTTGATCCCGAGAAGCTCAGGGAGATTGGATTCATCGTCTACTCCATCGGCAAGCCCCTTGATGCATGGCTCAAGGACATGCCCGCTGTTGCATAATGATTTTCAGTATACCCAACTGGAGCTGAAGAAATTCGATAAGTAAGAGGAATCGGTTGACCATTATTTTTTATAGTTCGTTTTTGTCAGAGGCGCTACCTTTTTCTCAGGCATAAAGTTGAATTTCTGTTAGTATCTCTGTCGAAGTTTTTCATGTTTGTGCCTTTGTAGATCTGGAATCCTCAAGCCTCTGCTCTTTGAGTGCCACACAGAAAACCTCTTGTATCACAGGAACTTCTTATAGCTTATTTATTTCTCTCATTGTATTTCAAAGACGCTACAGATTAATAATGCGTATACTTTGCCAAATAACAACAGCTTTGTTTGCTCCCTTTTCATGGTTTGTTTGCTGTCATTTCATAGCATTATGCCTGAGCAATGAATGGCAGCAGATGTAATTGGCTGGGCCCTGTATGCTGCGACTGAATGAAATGATCCAGGAGACGGCTTCTTTTAAGTTCTGATGCTGCCATTTGATCTGTCCAGCCAGTTTTGTGCTGCTGTAATCTTTGCCGACCAGCTCTGCAACCGGACCTACTTGTGCAACGCGTGCAAGAGGAATGGATTGTGGTAAAATTTTGGTTATATGAATCTGTTGATATTTTTTTTGCATAAGAAGGCGTTCGAATTTTTATCATCAATTGTAAGAAACTCGAATAAACAAATAGCGTTTCAAGAATCCAGTGCCAAAATCTCTTGTAACCTTCAGCGAGGCCTTTACTACTTTTTTTCGAGAACTCAGCGAGGCCTTTACAGGACCTGTATTTTCAGCAACATCAAAATATGGCACTATTATACTAGATCAGAAAGTCACTCAATTAGGCTATAATCAATTTAATCACCCATCCAGTTCATTTGCTATAATCAGATATGCGGATTCAACTGCATAACATGTCTGTTCCCAGAGGAAAATAAAAAGAGAGGGCAGGAAACAGTTAAATTTGATAGGGGAAATTATTAGATTTTGCATTACAATGTGGTACTTCCATAGCTAACCAATTGCATCAGCTGTATAGATCATGCTTAAAAAGCATGCTATGCAGGTGCTTTGTGTTGTGAGCACAAGCATAGTTGTTCAGCGTACTGAAAAATACTTCTGCTGGATTTCCCCGCTTGTTGCACAGTTCTCGTTTGCACTTATAACAAGGATAATAGTAGGAATAAGTTAGCTATAAGAAAGAGAAAAATATAAATATGGAGCATTGACTCTCATGCAAAAGCTAATCTAAAATAGATGCTTAGTAAGAAAAAGATGAGGAAAAAAATGAAGCTAACCTATCTATTATACATATTAGCTTTAATATGAATTTATAGCTACTATCTATTATACATATTAGCTTTAATATGCGTTTATAGCTAGTAGAGTAGTAGTGCTATTAAACTTGTTCTAAAATGAATTATGCTATTAGTAAAAGCCAAATCATTTAATTTTTGTTTTATTTTCTTCAATGACAACCACAGCTAGTTATATACCCTTGTATGCACCCATGGAGGCGATTGAGAAATCATTTCGTTTTTGTTTTATTTTCTTCAATGATAATGACAGCTAGTTATATACTCTTGTATGCACAGGTGATTTGAGAACCTACGTGTACAAGCTAAAGGTTGTTTCAGATCATCTCAAGGACTAATCCACCAAGATGACCACAGGTAACTGGGATATATGAATGTATATTTTGGAAAATGTCAACAAGTATTGTGCTTGCTATGATGCGATTGAGCGGAGAAATCAAAGTAGAAAAACCATTTAAGACAAGGTTAGTGTTAATGTACTTTTTTCTCAAATTTCATTAATCTTAGAACACATACACGTTGATATTTAATAAACTCATATGTTTGCAGGTTTCTGAAGCATTAACTATGTTCAAAGGAATGAATGGTGAGAAGACATTCACTCTCATGCATTGCTGGAACATTTTGAAGGATGAAGAGAAGTGGAGGGCCAAGAGGAGGGAACTGGCAGAGGTGAAGCAAGCCGCTAAGAAGGAACAGAAGGTTCACCCAGAATCCACTCACACAAATGTACAAGTCAACATCACTGAAGATGTCACTGAGATTGCATCCCCAGAGTCTGAAGTCCAAAAGAGGCCACAGGGACAAAGGAAGGCAAAATATGCTCTAAGGCGAGGAAGAGGTGAAGCTTGCATGGAGGCTTTGGACAAAATGTGGGCTAAGAAGGAGGCATTTGACGTGGAGAAAGAGAAGAAGAAAGAGGAGAGGCACATGGCTTTACTTGAGCTAGATAAAAAATTCCTGGCATTAGAAGAAAAAAAGGTGGAAAATGGCATGATCGAAAAAGGAAGAAAAAATAATGGCAGTGGACATAGCGCCCTGACCCAGCTGCAGCAACAGTACTACACGGTTATGCAGCAGAACATTGTTGCTCGTCGTCTAGCCAATTAGATGTAGTTGCTTTCATTTTATTTACCCAGCCAAGTATTTTTATCTTGTCATTCAATGAACATGTATTCGGCCAAGTACTATTTACATTTTTAGTATTGTGGTTTAGTATCTGCCAAGTACTATTTGTATTGATATTATGTGTACATGTGCTTTTTAATACTACTACTAATACTAGCTTTGAGATGTTTTCCATGACAAAAAAGAAAAAATGTTGTAAACTAATTGATGTGGGTCCTAAATTTAATTTTTTAGATGCCATTTATTAGAAACTCTTGGAGATGACATTCTTTTTTCCTCCCCAAATATTTTTAGAAGTGGCCAAACTCTAAGCTTTTAGGAGAAAAAATAGAGAACTCTTGGAGATGCTCTTAAGCAGGAGTATCTCTGCTTGGAAAAGAAATAATAGCTCTTCTCTTTTTGGCAAGAGCATCCCCAGCAGATGCTCTGTCCCATTCTTCATTGGTTAAATAGTGTATGTGAGATAAAAGTCAAGCAGATACGCCATCAGGGCATCCAAAAATAGTACATATGCTATCGAGGAAAGAGGAACGTCAAATTTGGTGTTCCTCTCTCCTCATGCCAAAACACAACCACCACCCCGACTTAGCTCTCGCCCCCATCCGAAACCACCGAGCTTCCTAGTTGTCAATCATTGTCGTTGTCGCTAGCCACCAAAGACCGGTGTATGTAGTCGTGGAGAAGTAAAGTAGACAGGAAGGGGCATACCGAATCTAGGGGTGAAGCCTAGCTCCCCCGCCTAGTCCTGTCGCCCGCATTGAGCTACCCGAGCCGCATCGCTGCTCCATTGCGACTCCGCCCATGCCATCTCACCGCCCATGTCCCTCCACTGCTCCTTCGCCACGCCACCATGCCCCTAACTACCGCCCCGCTGCACGCCCTCCACTACTCCTTCACTCCTGCTGGTCGTCCGCCTCTCGCCTCTCGGTTGGAGTCAATGAGAAACTGGCCTCTCGCCTCTCGTCTCCATCACTCTTTCTTTTTTTTGTGAGATTGCATAAGGTCCGTTCACTAGCTATGTCTCAGAGGATTAAAAGCGGTAAACAAAGTATTTTCAAAGTGGTAACTTTAGTTAAATCGAACAAACATCTACTTAAATCACTGTAAATGTACAACCCTTACAAAAAATGAAAGAAATATATGGGTAATTGAAAAATATTAGTAAAATATAGAAGGGTGTGATATGGAGGGTGTAATATGGATGATCTATTGGAGTAGGTAAAGGTATGAAGAAGGATTTTTTTTGGATGACCAAATTCAGATGATCTATTGGGGATGCTCTATTCATAAAAGTTTGGAATGATACTTTTTTTTGGGTGAATAGCCAAACTGGTCCTCCAAGTTTCATCGAAGGCTCAATTTGGTCTTTGACGTTTCAATCTGTTCATATTAGTCCTTCGAGTTTTCATTTTAGTTCAAACTTATCCATGGACCTACTTACCTACTTAGAAGCCACGTGGCTAAACATAACCAATATCTTTCTTGAAAAATGACACTTATACCCCTCATTCACATATATAAGAAAAAATGGAAAAGTCCTTACCATTCAGGCGATAAAACTGAATGACGAGACCCACCCTAAATGCCCAACTTTCTATCAAACATACATATATGACGTTTTTCAATGAAATTTGCATGCAATGAATTTTCTTATAGATAATGCATAGTAATCTATGTAAAATGAATAACTATGTATTTCCAAGTGTAGATGATAGTCATTAAGCTCAACCTTTATGTGCACATGTTGAAATAATGGGAAGTACATCTGAAATAATTTGCACATGTTGAAATATTTTCGCTTTTCTTGTGTATGCAAATTATGGGCAGAAAGGATATTTTATAATAGAAATGTTGACATGAAATAGCCATGTGGCATATTAAGTGGGCCCAAGGATGATTGTAAGCCAAAACAAATAATTAGAGGACCAATGTGGACAAAATAAAACATGAAAGACTAAATTGAACCTTTAGTGAAACTTGATGGACTAGATTGGCTATTCACCCTTTTTGTCGAAGCCAGTCTGAAAATGTAGATTGAAAATCTTCGTAAAAGATGATAACATTGTAGATCTGATCATATATGATATAATGGGTACAACAATAATGCTAGCATGAAAATAATTAATTATACGGTGATATTAGAATGTCCTAAACTAAAGTGGTAATGAAACCACGGCGATGCCATATATTTCTGTGGACAGTAATCTTGAAAATTTATGGAGGAAAGCAAATAGGTGTTCTATCAAAATTGGGGTTTCATCAATTTTTGTGAAGTAAGAAGATCAATGCACTAATGTGAACTAAAATAACAGCTGAGCACGAGAAAGACAGCCTTGCATAACAAAGTAAGCAGAGGAGAGGTCACTACTAAAAAACCTACATAGGTACCGGCCTCACCATTAGGCCGGTACCTATAAGGCGTTCCCCGCCCACCATTTTCACGAACCAGCAGTTATAAGATTTTATAGGTGTCAGTTCTTTGAGAGAAGTACATTTGTGCCGGCTTTTTAAAAAAAACGGCACCACTCCCCTCCAAACAGTCATCACATTCAAAAAGATGTCGCCCCTTCCTATAAACCGGCACCTATTACATAGGTGTCGGTTCGTAATAAGAACCGGTACCTATGTGGTAGCTTCCGACGGAAGGAAAGCTAAATCCAGCACCTATATCTCCAGTCTATATATACCCCTCTGTTCACTATATAGCTCGTGATTTTAAGGCTTTTCTTCAGCTCATTGTTGACGGTCCTTAAATGCTAAAATTCGACCGTTACATCCTGCATAAGATGAATAAAAGATGAGCATCAACGCAGTGGTAGGGCTATTTACTAATCCTTTCCATAAGTCTTGGTGAATATTTGTATACAAGTGAATAAAAAAATCAAAATAAAGTGAAAGCACGCTTTCGTAGCGAAGAAACACAACTCCGACCAGTCGACGCTCGCCACGTCAACATCCCATGGATTGGAGGGCCCACAAGTCAGATAAAACCAACTTAAAGTGGGGCCAAATACCTGAAAACCGACCAAGGGGCCCACCTGTCATCCTCTGGCCAAAGTCGGTGGCCAGAGGCGATGGTGCTGGTTTGGCCGAACCCTGGTTCGACTGAACCAGACTTGGCACCTCTGGCTCCCTTCTTCCACGTGGCACAATCTCAACCCCCTCAATGGCGGTTATACACGTTTGGCGGTCGGGAACCGACTCTACAACCGCCATTTGAAGGCTATAAAGGGAGAAGGCTTCACTTCAATCAACACACAACACAAGAAGATCAAAGCTCCATTCCAAAGGCATAGCCCTAGTTCTCTAGTGCATAGAAAAATAGGGTAGAGAGTGAGGGGTAGTCCGAAGGAGTGTCGGGTATCTTTGCACCGACCTCCGATCTTGTAACTCAACGGATGCTTATTCAATCAAGTAAGTATTCATGATTTCCTATGGTTGCATTCCTTTTCGTTGAGTAATTACTTTACTTCATTTACTTACGGGATCATAGTCCATTCATGGGTTCTCTAGTCTAAGACCCCTCATGAAGATGGGTGTTCTTGGCCAAGATTAGAGTAGTATTTATTAGCGTAGACGTGGTGTCTAGGCTGAAGTTAACTTTGTTTGCCGCGTACTCCACGGGTTGTAGAGGTAGGCGGTAGGTGGTGACAGCCCTATCCGTCTTTTATAATCCTCCATGTTCGGGTACATAGTAGAGCTTTAGACCGGAGTCACTCAGCAGACCGAGCGTAAGCCGGCGCCCGAAGTAAGTAAATAGAGTAAAGCGATTACCATCTATCCAGAGCCTCAACCATAGAAATCCTCTCTATACCCTAGCCTATAAATTTGTGGTGTCCTTGGATGAACCTGACCCTTAGATAATCCACACATGTTCCATGTGAATTCGAATCCTTGGAATACTCTCGGGCTACAACGGTATTCCGTGCGCTTGCGGATTTATCTGTGACGGTAAGAAATACCAACACTCATTCAAACAGGGAGAGGATGTTTTGCCGAAAAATTTCAAAAATATCAAAAGATCTATGTGTTTGCATGCTAAAGGTTAGTATATCTTGATTCTCTATGTAATTTGCACTAATATTTGTCAAGTTAATTTTTATAATTTCTTTTGTTGACTTGGAGATGGTAATTTTAGAAAGTATGATGACTTATTAATATTGGAGTAATTTAGAGATTAATCATCAATGAGTAATGTACCTATTATTAATATATATATTAGAATTTCAATAAATATAGAGAATGATAATTTTCAATCTTGAGTAATGTAGAGTGTATTAAATCATCGAGTATTTTTAGATGATTTTTGGTTGATTTACATATTTAATTGATATTTGTATGTTAGTGGTTAATTTAAGAATTTTGGTAGGACCGATGGATAAAGGAGGAAGGAATGTTGCGGAGCGTGGTACCTTGGAGTATGCTAGGGGAGTAACCAACTTCATGATCGCAGCCACGAGTTCTAGATCGTTGAACATGACGGAACACTTGCGTTGTCCATGCACTGATTGCAGGAATGAGAGACAACCTACAAAACAAGTTCATGAGCATCTCCTAACAAGGGGTTTTATGCCTAATTACACATGTTAGGACAATCATGGTGAAGATGAGAATCCTGATGTAATGGACGAAGACAATGTCGAGTTGCCTGCTAACTGAGGTGGATATGATAGTGACGAATCAGATGGTTTGGATCAGATGTTACGTGATGGGGAGACAACCTACAGCGATGATAGGCAATACGAGAAGTTCAAGGGCATGGTGGAGAACTCAAAAACCTCGCTTTATCCAGGATGCAATGAGGAGCACACCAAGTTGCACATCATCCTCTCATTGCTGTAGATGAAATCAACCAACGGTTGGAGTGACAAGTGCTTCACAGAGCTTCTACAACTGATCAAAGAACCCCTTCCAGTGGGTCATGTACTTCCAGAAACAACATACCAAGCAAAGAAGGTTGTCTGCCCACTCGGACTAGAAGTACAAAAAATTCACACATGTCAAAAATGATTGTATCCTATATCGAGGTGACTATGCAGACTTGGATACGTGTCTAGTTTGTGAAGCACCGCGATATAAGGGTGGAAATAACGATGGTGATGATGTTGATGATGATAGTGGGCCATGTCCTGAAGAAGAGGAAACTGTCCGTTAAGGTTGCGTGGTATTTTCCTATAATCTCTCAGATTGAACGCATGTATGCAAACAAAAAGCATGCAAAGATGATGCGTTGGCATCACGAAAAGCGTAAGAAGGATGGGATGATAAGGCACCCTTTCGACGGATCTCAATGGAGAAAGATAGATAGAAAGTACAAAAAGCATGTCACGCCCAGAAATTCAAGCCAGAATTTTCTCAGCTAATTTGTGCATTCATTCCTCGTTCAGGCATCAGCCGAGGTACACAAATCGATAATTATTGATATTACATAATCCACGTCTTAGAAACAATATAAAAGATTACATAAATGCAACGGAAAAGAAAAAAGACTGAATAAACCAAAACTCTAACACTGACGGAACTCCAAAACACCACAGGCAACCTTGACGTCGGACGCAAGCCTAAACATCGTCGAAACTTTCTTCTTCTGAAACCTCTGGCTCTGGAGGGGGAAAATTAAGCAAGACTGAGTACCTCCACCGTACTCAACAAGTCATACCGGAAGAGAAGGTATGATGCAGGATAGTCCACAAGGAAGGAATATAGTCTCATTTGCATAAACAACATTTCAGAAATAGTAATAGTTGAAAGCAGTAAAACAGTAATAATAATTAAGCAATATTAAATAAACATTGTCCAACGTTAAACCCACGTTGCAACAGGCCCAACCATCCATCTATACTAGTCAAGTTCCATTGGTCAAACCATTACTTAAGTGAGACTAATCACGGTGAATCTGGTTGATCGCCCATAACCGCGGGCACGGCTATTCGAATAGTTTTACTCTGATCAGAGGTGTACAACTGTACCCACAAGACATAGTCCCATGACATGTAACCGTGTGCCGGTGTACCATCACGATACCCCAAAAAAGAATTGTGACAGAACCCTTTGCGTAATCCCCTCTCCCATCGGGGTAATGGGCAGCCCCCTCTCGTGCCGTGGTGAATCCGAAAGCCGATCAACCCTTAAGACCGGGGATGACCCAACTCCATAACACCGACCCTCACTAGGGTACGTCAGCTAGAGACAGCTACACTACAGATCTAGCCATTACCCATGCTGGCTTGTGGTATGCACGGTGATTCTTTCAAGGTTTTCTGAGAACCTGTCCGAAATATGATAATGGTGGGTCGTAAGCACATGGTTGGATGTTTTGGTAGAGTGCTCATGACAATTAAGGACCGGTTCTCGGGAAACCCTGGAAGAATCACCGTGCATACCACAAGCCAGCATGGGTAATGGTTGGATCTGTAATGTAGCTGTCTTTAGCTGACGTACTCTAGTGAGGGTGGGCGTGATGGAGTTGGGTCGGCCCCGGTCTTAAGGGTTGATCGGCTTCCGGATTCACCGCGGCACGAGAGGGGGCTGCCCAATACCCCGATGGGAGTGGGGGCGAAACCTTGGTGTGGTACGATTGGTTAGAGGGGGTTACACAAAGGGTTCTGTCACAGTTCCTTTTGGGGTATCGTGGTACACCGGCACACGGTTACGTGTCATGGGACTGTGTCTTATGGATACAGTTGTACACCTCTGATCAGAGTAAAACTATTAGAATAGCCATGCCCGTGGTTATGGATGACCAACCAGATTCACCATGATTAGTCTCACTTAAGTAATGGTTTTACCAATGGAACTTGACTAGTATAGATGGATGGTTGGGCCTGTTGCAACGTGGGTTTAACGTTGTACAATGTTTATTTAATATTACTTAATTATTATTACTATTTTACTACTTTCAAATATTACTATTTCTGAAATGTTGTTTATGCAAATGAGACTATATTCCTCCTTGTGAACTATCCTGCATCATACCTTCTCTTCCGGTATGACTTATTGAGTACGGTGGAAGTACTCAGTCTTGCTTAATTTTTCCTCCTCCAGAGCCAGAGGTTTTAGAGGAAGAAAGTTTCGATGAGGTTTAGGCTTGCGTCCAATGTCAAGGTTGCCTGTGGTATTTTGGAGTTCCGTCAGTGTTAGAGTTTTGGTTTAGTCAGTCTTTTTCTTTTTTGCTGCATTTATGTAATCTTTTATATTGTTTCTAATACGTGGATTTTGCAATATCAATAATTGTCGATTTGTGTACCTCGGCTGATGCCTGGACGAGGAATGAATGCACAAATTAGCTGCGGAAATTCTGGCTTGAATTTCTGGGCGTGACAAGTTGGTATCAGAGCCAGCCTTTGACTGTGGGACAAGCCAACTGGAAACCCTAAGAGCCCTCTAAACTCCTTTCATTTGTATAAGTTTGAAAAAAATCTTGGCTTTTTCTTAAAGGGGAGGGTTTAAAAAGAGTAAAGTCGGTCTAGGGTTTTAGAATTTGTGAAAATGGGTCTGAGGTCTTTTTGGTTTTGAGCATGCTTTGATTCCCATTCCTTTGTCTTCTATAGATGGTAGGTTCCCCAGCTACGCACTGTGGAAAAGGTATGGTGAGTTTCGTCACAGAGCTGGCTCGCATGGCCCTGGCAGTTGGGTACCCTAGAGCACAGGAGGTTAGGAATATAAGGTTTGGGCTGAGCATAGACGGGATGAATCTATTCGGTGACATGAGCAGTCGGCATAGCACGTGGCCACTACACTTGTTATCTACAACCTTCCTTCATGGTTGTGCATGAAGAGCAAATATATCATGATGTGACTTCTAATCCAAGGGCCCAAGCAACCTGGCAACAATATCGATGTCTACTTTGGGTCATTAGTGGATGATCTTAAGTTACTATGGAACCGGGGATGCAAATGTGGGATGCGTGCAAAAGAGAGTACTTCACTTTAAGGGCAATGTTGCTCGTTACCATCCAAGATTACCCTGCGGCTGGTAACACATCCGGGCAAACAGTGAAAGGTGGTTGTGCATGTGTGCAGTGCATACGGGACACAGTGAGCAGGTGGCTGAGGTATCTGGAAAGACTGTGTACATGCGTCATCGGAGGTTTCTTCTAGCCGGCCACCAGTACTGTAGCAATACAAGAGATTTTGATGGCACGATAGAGGAGGGTATAGCCTGTCACGCCCAGAAATTCAGACCCGAATTTCCAAAGCTATATGTGTATTAAAATCCCTGTCCAGGACCAGCCAGGGTACACATACGACAATTGTTGATATTACAGTTCCACGTCTTAGAAACAATACAAAAAGATTACAAAAGAGCAGCGGAAAAAGAAAAAGGGCCTAAGCCTAAGCTTGACGCTGTCCACGCGGCTTCGACCATTCCACAGGCAGCTTCCAGAGTGCAGGACAAAGCCTAGTCCACTTCATCTTCATCTTCAACCTCGCTCGAGTTCCGTGAAGAAGCAAGGATGAGTACTTCCACGTACTCGGCAAGTCACGCCGGAAGAGGAGAAGAATGAATGCGGGGGAGACAAAGGTCTGGCTAAGGTTTGCTTTTGCGCAAACGGCGGGGTTTTTCCAAACAATACGAATTTGAACAAAGCCAAAACAACAAGAATTGAGTAAGTAAAGCATTTTTACTCCAACACCGTCCAACGTTATCCCCACGTTGCGACGGGCCCAAACCATCCACCTATACTAGTCATGTTCCAAAACTTTAGGGTGTAAAAGTGTGAGACTAATCACGGAGAGCTCGGGCGATCGCCCCATCACCGCGGCACGGCTATTCGAAAAGATTTACTCGATCGAGGTGTACAAGCTACCCACAAGACACGCCCCACAACACGGTTTCCGTGCGCGGAATACCACCGTGGTACCCGAAAAGGGACCGTGATAGGACCTTTCGTATAACCCCCTCTAACCAAGCGAACCCCACCAAGGTTTCGCCCCACTCCCGACCACGGGAGTGGGCAGCCCCAGTGCCTCGGTGAATCCGGCAGCCCAAGAACCCTTATACCGGGCCGACCGAAACTCCATCCCGCTCACCCTTGCCGATGGGTTCGTCGGCCTAGGAGAGGCTACACTACGGGACCTACCTTACCCATTTCGGCTTGTGGTTTGCACGGTCATTCTCCCGAGGGGTCCCGTGAACCGGTCCTTAATTGCTATGGGCGCCGCTAGCCAAAACCATAGCGCCCACACCCACCATTTGTCATATTTTAGTTATTAGTCCGGTTCACTGAATCTTTAATCATTAATCCTCCGAACATAAGTCCGGGGAGATATATATTAAGTGAGAAAATGACTCATTTAGTGAGCTAGTGAAACTAAGCCAGGCTAAGCATAACCTAGTCCTGAAATCTAATCACATTATTTTCCCAAGTTTTATCAAAGGGTTTGGGGTGTCAAACCTAAGGCATAAACTAAGCATAGGGTGTATTATTTCCCATGAAATGACCACATAAAATACATGAAATTTCATAGAGTAAAACAGGTGTTTTAGCAAAATGGAAGCAATATGATCAATAATATAGCATGACTTGCCTTGCTCTTCGGTTTGGGGGACTTCTGCGACGACTTCGAAGTAAACCGGGACGGAGGGACTACCGGGATCTACACGACAAACAAGCACTTCAACAAAACAGGCTAAAAAGCTACTAAAACAGGAAACAAAACCATTTTTAATGGATTCTTAGCATTTTTACGAATTTAATGAAATTTGAATGGGCTAAAATGGAGGTCGGGTTGAAAAGATATGATTTTTAGAAGATTATTTGTGTTTTTACTAAAACAGGAAAATCCTTAATAATTTATTGTGCAATAAATTCCGGAATTGCGTCAGCGCAAGGGCTGACGTCAACGATGGCGTCATCGGCCACGGGAGCACCGGTCCATGGTGGACCGAGTCCATGGGCCGAGAGGGAGAGCGGCGCACCATGTGGCGCACACGGGGCGCCGACTCAGCGGACACGCGGTGTGCCACGCGGGCCAGCGGGGACGGACGGCCCCGATCTGCCGAGGCAGATCGGACGGCCGGGAAGGGGTTCGGGCGGCGCGATCGGCCGGCGATGGCGCACGGTGGCCGGAGACCGACCGGCGCCATTCGGGCGGCGGCGCGGGCGGTGGAATACCGCGGCTCTTGCGTGGGCGGAGCCGTGCACACTCGGGGACGGCGGCGCGCACTCGGCCGAGAGGGGAAATAGGGACGAGTGCTCACCGCAGTGCGACCGGAGTCGAAGGGGACGACGGCACAGACAGTGAGGGAGGCGACGGAACCACTCGGGAAGGGGTGGCCGAAGTAGCGCGGGCACCGGCGACGAGGAGGGAGGAGTCCGCGGAGCTCGGAGTGTCTCGGAGCGGCGGGAACACACGACCGAACCTCGGCGATGAAGTCTCGAAACGGGCGCACGGCGCGGGAACGACGGAGAGAGAGAGAGACTTGAGTGGAGGTGTGGGGAGCTCAGGGAGGGCGAGGGGTGCTTAAATAGGGGATGGGGAGGTCGGCGGCGACCGAATAAGGGCGCAATTACTCGCCGGCGTGATTTGGGGGAAATAATGGCCGGTGATTAAATCCGACCATTAAGGGGGCGCGGGAGCGGCGGCCGGGGCGATTGAAGGCGGCGGGAGAGACGGGAAGTTAAGGCGGTGCCTTTAGGGCACGCAGGAGGGACGGGCGGCCGAGATCCGCGCGGGGCAGAGGCGGCGTCAATGGCGACGGGAAGCGGAGGTAGGGGACAGGGCGACGGGTGGGCCCCACCGGTGTCCCCACGGCAAGAAGGGGAGACGAATTGGACTTAGCTGGCAGGCGCGAGGGTTTGGCGGGCCGTAGCCTTCGATCGGCCAGCGAGTAGAGGAGTGTGCGTTGGGCGGTTTGGGCTTGGCCGGTCGGGTGGGCTGATCGGGCAGCGCGCGGGAGGATGGGCCGTCGGCTCGGGCCGGCGGCCCACAACCGGAAAAAGAGCGGGAAAGGACGGAGGAGAGAGACATTGATTTTCCCAGGATTTATTAATTCCAATTTTGATTTTAATTGGTTAAAAATTATGTCTCGTGCTCAAAATTCCACTAAAAATCTTGTTAGCGTATTTTGACATGTAGAATTTAGGAAAAATCCTACCATGTCATTTCCATTTATCATTTGGATTTTGAAATTATTAATTCTCTCCGTTAATTCCAACGATTTTCTTTTACGATTTTCTTTTGGATTTTTAAAGGGAAAACACCTCGGGTGTTACAAACCTACCCCCTTAAACGGAATCTCGACCCGAGATTCGGAGGTAGCAAAACGCATTGGGATGAGCGGCCTTTAGCTCATCTTCCCTTCCAGTTGCTTCTTCTTCGGAGTGATGAGTCCATTGAACTCGGCAGAACCTGATGACCTTGTTCCGGGTCCTTCGTTCACTGGTTTCGAGTATCCGTGCTGGTTTCTCCACATAGGTCAGATCTTCCTGGATTTCAATCTGGTCTGGACTAGCTTGTTCTTCAGGAACTCTCAGACACTTCTTGAGTTGGGAGACGTGAAAAACATCGTGGATTCCTGCCATGGTGGGTGGCAGTTCGAGTTGGTATGCCACTTCACCTCGTCGCTCTTGAATCCGATATGGTCCCACATAGCGTGGTGCCAACTTGCCTTTGGTTTGGAATTGGTGCACTCCCCGAAGTGGGGTGACACGAAGATATACATAGTCTCCAACTTTAAAAACTAGCTCTCTGTGGCGGTTGTCTGCATAACTCTTCTGACGTGACTGTGCGACTTTCAGCCTTTCTCTTATGATTCTAACTTTCTCTTCGGCATCACTTAACACTTCGGTCCCGAACAACTGACGTTCGCCGGTCTGATCCCAGAAAAGCGGGGTTCGACACTTTCGTCCATAAAGTGCTTCGACAGTGCCATTTGTAAACTAGCTCGATAACGTTGTTATAAGAGAACTCGCATAGGGCGTGCTCTTATCCCAAGCTCCTCCGAAATCCAGAGCACAAGCTCTCAGCATATCTTCCAAAACCTAGTTCACACGTTCCATCTGACCATCGGTTTGCGGGTGATAAGCCGTGCTAAAATTCAACCGGGTGCCGAGTTCCTCTTATAGTTTTTGCCAAAACTTGGAGGTGAACTGCTACCACGATCGATACTATCTTCTTAGGTACACCATGAAGACACACAATCCTTGCAAGGTATAACTCGCTAACCTTCTACCCGTATAGGTGGTAAGCACGGGATGAAATGAGCCACTTTAGTGAGGCGGTCAATTATGACCCAGATGGAATCGTGTCCTGATGATGTCCGGGGTAAACCGTGATGAAATCCATCCCGATTTCCTCCGACTTCCATTCTGGAATTTGGAGTGGCTGTAATAATCCAGCAGGCCTCTGGTGTTCTGCCTTTACTCGCTGACACACGTCGCATAGTGCCACGAACTCTGCTATTTCTCTTTTCATGCTAACCCACCAGAACTTCTCCTTAAGATCCTGGTAGATTTTGGTACTTCCCGGATGGATAGAGTACTGACTCTGATGTGCTTCAGTAAGGATTAACTTTTTCAATTCCTTATCTTCTGGCACACATATCCTGTTGCCCATCCATATGGTTCCATGCTCGTCTTCCGTGAAGTCACGAGCTTTTCCCACTCTCATATTCTTCTTAAGCTCAACTATGTCCGGATCTGAGGCTTGAGCTATGCGAATTTGATCTAAGAGTGTGGGTTGGGCCTCAAGAGCGGCCATAAATCCGAGTTCAACAATTTCCAGGTTGAGGTGCTCTAAATCTTGTAGTAGCTGCTCACATCTTCCTTCTATGTGAATAGAGTTGCAATAACTCTTTCGGCTCAGAGCATCAGCTACCACGTTAGCTTTGCCGGGATGGTAGTGTATATTGAGATCATAATCCTTGATCAACTCCAACCATCGTCGCTGATGGAGGTTCAAATCCGGTTGGGTGAAGATGTATTTCAGGCTCTTATGATACGTATATATTTCACAGCGATTACCGACGAGGTAATGTCGCCATATTTTCAGAGCATGGACGACTACTGCTAGCTCCAAGTCATGTGTTGGGTAATTAGACTCATGAGGTCTCAACTGGCGAGAAGCATACGCGACCACCTTTCCATCTTGCATCAACACACAGCCTAACCCCTTGTGAGATGCATCGCAATAGACTTGGAAATCCTTGGTTTGATCTGGCAAGATCAACACGGGTGCTGACGCCAGTTTTCTCTTGAGTGTTTCAAAACTCTGGTTGCGCTCGGCGTCCATATAAAATTTTCATCCTTCTTTAACAAGCTGTATCAAAGGCTTGGCAATTCGGAGAAGTTTTCGATGAACCGACGATAATAACCCGCAAGTCCTAGAAAACTTCGACTGGGTAACGGTTTTAGGTGGAGTCCATTTGGTCACGCTTCTACATTGGAAGGGTCCACTGCGACGCCTTGGGCATTCACGATATGGCCAAGGAATTGCACTTCCTTCAACCGAAAAGCACATTTGCTAAACTTAGCATAGAGTTGGTGGTCTCTTAACTTTTCAAGTACCAACCGGAGATGGTGCTCATGTTCCTCTTTCGATTGCGAATAGATCAAGATGTCGTCGATGAACACCACGACAAACTTGTCTAGGAATTCCATGAACACTTTGTTCATGAAATTCATGAAAAGGTGGGGCATTTGTAAGTCCGAAGGACATGACCGTGCACTCATACGGACCGTACCAGTGACGAAGGCGCTTGGGAATATCTTCTTCTCGGATTCTTAGGCGATGATAGCTCGACCGCAGTCTATCTTGGAGAACACCTTTGCTCCCTTTAATTGATCGAACAGTCGTCAATCCTAGGGAGAGGGTATTTATTCTTAATAGTGACCTCGTTGAGTGCGCGATAGTCGACGCACATCCTTTTGGTCTTATCCTTTTTCTCCACAAAAATGACTCGGTGCACCCTGGGCGATGTGCTCGGGCGGATATAACCTTTCAGAATCGTTCATCTACTTGCTTCTTGACCTCTGCCACTCATTGGCTCCCATTCTATAAGGTCTCTTGTGGATCGGAGCGTGCGGGGACTAGGTCAATCCGAAACTCTATTTCTCTTTCAGGTGGCATTGTGGTTAGGTCTTCCGGAAGACTTCCGGTACTCACAAACCACAAGAATATCTTCTAACTTTTCCGATCCTTCCCTTTCTCTTCGGGCTTCTCCTTAGCCGAGATCTGATTCAGACTTGCTACTACCCTCAGTGATTTATGGGAGCAGTAAATTACTTTCTTCCCCTCGTCATTGGTTAAAGAGATCATGCGGCTTGCGCAATTGATCGACCTTTATGACGGGTTAACATCCATCCCAAGGATGACATCCGAGCCTTTTGATTCGAGAAGGATAAGATTGGCTAGAAAGGGAATCCTTGGATTTTTATTGCCACCGAAGGGCAAAAGTGGGCGGTGTTCAAACGGTTCCCGGGTGTTTGGACCCGCATGGGTATCTTAAGTTTTAACACCGACAACCCATGTTTCCCCACAAATGCTTTTGATATGAAAGAAAGGGTTGCACCGAATCAAACAGATCGATGCATTAAAGGAGTTCACGGGGAACATACCCAGTATGACATCCGTGCGTCCCGTGCCTCCTCTGGAAGCATGATTCACTCTTGCTTGGATGAACACAGGTGCACGTTTTGGTCTTGGACATTTGTCTGCGAAATGTCTAGGTTCTCCACAGTTGAAACTATTACCGGTTTGAATCCCGAGTCCTTCTTTGGTGGCATTGGCTTGGGTCGGTGGCGGCGTCTTGTTGGCGGACGTGGGGCGGATTCGCCGGTGTCCGAGACGGCTTCCGCCGGGTTGGAAATTCTCGGGATGGTACGGGCGATGCGACGAACGATCATAGTGGTAGGCCCATTCGACCACCGGAGTGAAGCGCGGCGGCGCGGGAATTCCCTTTTGGGGATGTGGCCTAAACGGGTAGCTTTCCGTTTTCGAGCATTTTATTGCGTTGGTCTTCTTGACGGATGGCTTTGTCGACCAACTTCTCGAAGTCGGCATACTCACCGGAGATGAGTTTGTCCGTCAACTCATCGTCCGCCGGCCAAGAACTTCTCTTGACGCTCGGCGTCCGTACGTACGTCCTCTGGAGCATATCGCGCTAAGCGATTAAATTCGTGCGATATTCGGTGACGGTTCGAGTGCCTTGCTCCAAGGATCGAACTCCCTCTTTTCGGGCTACTATCCCTCCGGGGATGTTAGCCTTCCGAAATTGGTGGCAAAACTCGCCCAAGTAGCTGGGTGCGTCCGCCCGACGGGTGACCATGAAATTGTCCCACCAGGCTGAGGCGGGACCTTGGAGTTGGTGAGCGGCGAAAGACACCCTTTCTTAGTCTGTGAACTGGAGAAGGTCCAACTTCTTTTCTATGGCAATGATCCAGTCATTAGCCTCCATGGGGTTGGTGGTGCTGGAGAAAGTTGGGGGTCGGACTCGAAGAAATTCTGATAGTGTGTTTTGTGGGGGAGGGGGTGGTGCGAAATGGTCGTGCTGATGCTGGTTCTGCTATTGAAACTGTTGCATCATTTGCAACTGCATCTGCTAATGCTGCTGTTGCATTTGCTGCATCATTGCAGCCATCATCTGGGTCTGGTTGGCCAGAACTTGTGCCAAAGTGATGTTCTCAGGGGGAGGAGGTGGGTTGTTGGTATTAGCACGGGTGTTGTTCTCAGCTGACTCATTGTTGTTGCTACCATTCCTGGTGTTCACCATCTGAAGGAGCGGAACAAACAAGGCGGGGAGAAGGAGTAAAATAGATTGAACAGAGAAGTTGATCTTTATTACTTGTTTTGATCTGTTCTTGACTTAAAACACTTAAAACACACCCAACATCCTTAATTGGGCAACCCATATCCACACTTGATATAGGTTGACCACTACCCACGCACAGCACACCTAACACACAGCAACTAGGCAAACAGAAAAACTAGGAAAACGGTAAACTAAGGGTGGCGACGTTCTAAGGGTCGAAACGGCTTCCACGGTCGGAGGAGTCGAAACCACTTCCAAGGGAGTTCCCGTCTTCCTTTTCCTTTGAGTGGCTTCGAGAGCGGCTAACTCGCCTTTCCGTCAGGGACTCTTGAGCCGCCGCCGCACTCGGCGCTACCGGACACCGAGATCCATCCTCCTCCTCCGCTTGGGGCAGGCACCAGAGCAAGAGCAGGATCTGGTACTGGGACTGGGGAAGGCGGTGGTGCAGGAGGTGGAACCCTGGGCGCCAGTTGCATCCGTACCGGAGCCTTGGTGTTCTTCCGTGGCGTGATCCTTATCCGAAGGATGTTGGGAGGTGGAAGCCCTTCGATCGGCGATCTCTCTCTTGAGTTGATCCACCTCATCCTTCAAACTCTTGATCTTTAAGATCTTCGGTCATTCGGGGCCTTTGCCGCCATGTGAAGCTCGCATGCATCTTATCCACCCTTCAATCACCGTCCTCATGTGGGAGAAGGTGGTGTCGTCTCCCCTCGGCGACTAGAAGGTGTTGGTTGCTGATGAAGTTCCCCGCCGAGGATGGTACCGGTAGGCGAGTGGCGGAGATGGTAGTCATGCATCTCCCTCATCCGAGCCGATTAGATAAGCCGCCTCTTGGCGGGCATGCTCATCTGTTCCTCCCGACGCCGTGACCACCATGTTCGGGATATTGGTGCCTACGAACCCGTGCACCTCCGACGGACTTGGTGAGGCAACTCACTGCCAAACGGTGAGACGACCGTGTACTCAGGTGCATCCGGATAGCCCACTGTCAAGGCCATTCTTGCCAGCTCCGCGACGAACCCTTTCAGACCCTGACCGTTGTGGGTGACTGGACGGCCTGCCATCTAGAGAAGACAAGGTAGGGGATCAATGCATGCTCAAACCCAAGTTAGACAAACGATAAAGGACTCAAGTAAAGTAAACGAGAAAAAGAGGGTTTTTAGGAAACATTTTTATGAGGCTAAGTAAAACTTCTAAGGACATCCCCTAAATGATGCTGAAAAATAGATGCTTAGTTATAATATAAAATTGGCGACCGTTTCCTCCTATCTCGACTTAGGACATTGACCCCTTAGAAAATCCCAACTTGGCGGCTGAATAAGAGATCAAATGATTTTCCAAATTTTAACTCTAAAATCCCGTCACTTAGACTTGACTAGGTTTTCAAAATGCTCTGAGAGAAACTTAAAATTTTTCCCCAACCCCGAGGAATCAAGACCCATTTTCCCGAAACCGTTTTCAAAAGCCAGGGCTTATGCATATGAAAAGATTCAGAGGGCTCCTAGGGTTTTTCCGTTTGGCTTTTCCTACGGTCCGGAAATTGGCTCGATACCAACTTGTCACGCCCGAAATTCGACCCGAATTTCCAAAGCTATATGTGTATTAAAATCCTGTCCAGGACCAGCCGAGTACACATACGACAATTGTTGATATTACGGTTCCACGTCTTAGAAACAATACAAAAAGATTACAAAAGAGAGCGGGGAAAAAGAAAAAGGGCCTAAGCCTAAGCTTGACGCGGCCACGCGGCTTCGACCATTCCACGGGCGGCTTCCAGAGTGCGGGACAAAGCCTACTCCACTTCATCTTCGTCTTCAACCTCGCTCAGGTTCTGGTGAAGAAGCAAGGATGAGTACTTCCACGTACTCAGCAAGTCACGCCGGAAGAGGAGAAGAATGAATGCGGGGGAGACAAAGGTCGCTAAGGTTTGCTTTTGCGCAAACGGCAGGGGTTTTTCCAAACAATACGAATTTGAACAAAGCCAAAACAACAAGAAATTGAGTAAGTAAAGCATTTTTACTCCAACACCGTCCAACGTTATCCCCACGTTGCGACGGGCCCAAACCATCCACCTATACTAGTCATGTTCCAAAACTTTAGGGTGTAAAAGTGTGAGACTAATCACGGAGAGCTCGGTCAATCGCCCCATCACCGCGGGCACGGCTATTCGAAAAGATTTACTCGATCGAGGTGTACAAGCTGTACCCACAAGACACGCCCCACAACACGGTTTCCGTGCGCCGGAATACCACCGTGGTACCCCGAAAAGGGAACGTGATAGGACCTTTCGTATAACCCCCTCTAACCAAGCGAACCCCACCAAGGTTTCGCCCCCACTCCGGACCACGGGAGTGGGCAGCCCCCGAGTGCCTCGGTGAATCCGGCACCCAAACCCTTATACGGGCCGATCGAAACTCCATCCCGCTCACCCTTGCCGATGGGTTCGTCGGCTAGGAGAGGCTACACTACGGGACCTACCTTACCCATTTCGGCTTGTGGTTTGCACGGTCATTCTCCCGAGGGGTCCCGTGAACCGGTCCTTAATTGCTATGGGCGCCGCTAGCCAAAACCATAGCGCCCACACCCACCATTTGTCATATTTTAGTTATTAGTCCGGTTCACTGAATCTTTAATCATTAATCCTCCGAACATAAGTCCGGGAGATATATATTAAGTCGAAAAATGACCCATTTAGTGAGCTAGTGAAACTAAGCCGGCTAAGCATAACCTAGTCCGAAATCTAATCACATTATTTTCCCAAGTTTTATCAAAGGGTTTGGGGTGTCAAACCTAAGGCATAAACTAAGCATAGGGTGTATTATTTCCCATGAAATGACCACATAAAATACATGCAATTTCATAGAGTAAAACAGGTGTTTTAGCAAAATGGAAGCAATATGATCAATAATATAGCATGACTTGCCTTGCTCTTCGGTTTGGGGGACTTCTGCGACGACTTCAAGTAAACCGGACGGAGGGACTACACGGATCTACACGACAAACAAGCACTTCAACAAAACAGGCTAAAAAGCTACTAAAACAGGAAACAAAACCATTTTTAATGGATTTTTGGCATTTTTACGAATTTAATGAAATTTGAATGGGCTAAAACGGAGGTCGGGTTGAAAAGATATGATTTTTAGAAGATTATTTGTGTTTTTACTAAAACAGGAAAATCCTTAATAATTTATTGCGCAATAAATTCCGGAATTGCGTCGCGCTAGGGCTGACGTCAACGATGGCGTCATCGGCCGCGGGAGCATCGGTCCATGGTGGACCGAGTCCATGGGCCGAGAGGGAGAGCGGCGCACCATGTGGCGCACACGGGGCGCCGACTCAGCGGACACGCGGTGTGCCACGCGGCCGCGGGGGGACGGACGGCCCTCGGCGGATCGGACGGCGGGAAGGGGTTCGGGCGCGCGATCGGCGGCGATGGCGCACGGTGGCGGAGACCGACCGGCGCCATTCGGGCGGCGGCGCGGGCGGTGGAATACCGCGGCTCTTGCGTGGGCGGAGCCGTGCACACTCGGAGGCGGCGCGCACTCGGCCGAGAGGAAATAGGGACGAGTGCTCACGCGGTGCGGCCGGAGTCGAAGGGGATGACAGCACGGACGGTGAGGGAGGCGACGAAACCACTCGGGAAGGGGTGGCCGAAGTAGCGCGGGCACCGCGACGAGGAGGGGAGGAGTCCGCGGAGCTCGGAGTGTCTCGGAGCAGCGGGAACACACGACCGAACCTCGGCGACAAAGTCCGAAACAGGGGCGCACGGCGCGGGAACGACGGAGAGAGAGAGAGACTTGAGTGGAGGTGTGGGGAGCTCGGGCAGGGCGAGGGGGTGCTTAAATAGGGGATGGGGAGGTCGGCGGTGACCGGATAAGGGCGCAATTCCTCGCCGGCGTGATTTGGGAGAAATAATGGCCGGTGATTAAATCCGACCATTAAGGGGGCACGGGAGCGGCGGCGGGCGATTGAAGGCGGCGAGAGAGACGGGAAGTTAAGGCGGTGCCTTTAGGGCACGCGGGAGGGACGGGCGGCCGAGATCCGCGCGGGGCGAGGCGCGTCAATGGCGGCGGGCGGCGGAGGTAGGGGACGGGGCGACGGGTGGGCCCCACCTACCGGTGTCTCGGCAAGAAGGAGAGACGAACTGGACTTAACTACGGCGCGAGGGTTTGGCGGGTCGTAGCCTTCGGCAGTGAGAGAGAGGAGCGCGCGCGCTGGCGGAACGGCCGGCTCGGCCGGGCCGATCGGGGCGCGCGTGGGAGGGGATGGGCCGTCGGCTCGGGCCGGCGGCCCACAGCCGGAAAGAGAGCGGAAAAGGATGGAGGAGAGAGAAATTGATTTTCCCAGGATTTATTAATTCCAATTTTGATTTTAATTGGTTAAAAATTATGTCGGTGCTCGAAAATTCCACTAAAAATCCTGTTAGCGTATTTTGACATGTAGAATTTAGGAAAAATCCTACCATGTCATTTCCATTTATCATTTGGATTTTGAAATTATTAATTCTCTCCAGTTAATTCCAACGATTTTTTTTTACGATTTTCTTTTGGATTTTTAAAGGGGAAAACACCTCAAGGTGTTACACAGCCCCAACACACCATAACAGTGTAGAGATTTTGAAGAGGTACAAGATATTGAATGTATATTTGGTAAGGGGCATTGCAATACAAGCGTGACAGACAAGGGTGGTGAGAAGCCACTTTGGAAGAAGAAATCTATCTTTTGGGAACTACCATATTGGAAAGATTTGGATGTCCACCACACAATCGACATGATGCATGTTGAGAAGAATGTGTGCGAGAGTTTGACGCGAGTCCTGCTAAACATACCCGACAAGAAAAAGGGTACATTGAAAGCTCGGAGAGATCTCGCAGACATGAACATGAGGTCTGAGCTACATCCTCAAGAACGTCCCAATGGCCACCAGTACCTCTCTCCCGCGTGCTACACCCTTAGTGCCGCAGAGAAAATAAACCTGTTGAAGTGCCTGCAGAGTGTCCGAGTGCCATCTTGTTACTCCGTGAACATTAAAAGGCTTGTCAACATGAAAGATAAGAAATTAGTGGGCATGAAGTCACATGATTGCCACGTGCTGATGACACAGCTGCTTCTTGTTGCTATTAGAGGCAACTTGCCAGATAAGGTTCGAAACCCAATCATAAAGTTGTACTCGTTCTTCAACACTGTATATCAGAAGGTGATCAATCCAAGCACGGTAAACAAGCTCCAAACAGATGCAATCATTACCCTTTGCCAGCTCAAGATGTGTTTTCCACCATCATTTTTTGATATAATGGTTCACCTCGTGTCACATATCGTGAAAGAAATAAAGATTCTTAGCCCAGTGTATCTGCATAACATGTGGGCTTTCGAGAGGTTCATGGGGATCATAAAAAAGTATGTGCACAACAGAGCTCGACTGGAAGGCAGTATCATAGAGGATTATGCAACAGAGGAGGTGGTTGATTTCCATATCGACTATATGGATTTGCATCCCATTGGTGTGCCAGTGTCCCAACACGAGAGCATGCTACTAGGGAAATGGACATTAGGGCATAAAGCAATATTTGCTCCTAGCCTAGAAACATTACAGCAAGCACATTCGAAGTGCTCCCGCAGTCGACCTTGGTGGCTTCATTTGTTGACGTGCATTACAACACACTCTGTAGGGAGAACCTAAGCAAATTAGAGGCATGGATCGCTAAGCAACATAGGCTAAATTTCGGCGATTGGTTACAGAAGCATATCTTTTGTCTTGGGGGCCTGTGAACACAATTCATTCATTCCAAGGGTATGACATTAATGGGTATAAATTTTATACGAGAACCAAGGATGCCAAGAGCTCGTATCAAAACAGTGGTGTCCGCATAGACACCTTCGACAGTAATGGTATAGAACAAACGTACTATGGCTATATAGAGGCAATCTGGGAACTTGAATATGGACCGCTGAAGGCACCACTTTTTCCAGTGTCAATGGGTCAAAATTCCAAGTGGTTTGAAGATTGACAAGTACATAATGTTTATCGCGGACCTAAACAATGTGGGTTATCAAGATGAACCATTTGTGCTCGCAAAATTCGTAACACGTTTTTTGTGTCAAAGACCCTTCTTTGGTGACCAATCATCATGTGGTTGTCCATGGAAAGAAAAGCATTGTCGAAGTTGAGAATATCGTTGATGAGGAAGGCTACGATCAAATCGATGAGCTACCACCCTTTGCAACAGATGTAGAAGAAGGTGAAGAAAATCAAAAAGACGAAGACGAGGAGGAAGCCCCATATGTTCGCAGCGATCATGAAGGAGTGTTATGATCAACTTACAAGTTGTTACAAGATGAAATTTGATTGTAACAAACATGAATGTGTAATTTTGGAACTGGATGTTTTGTTTAATGTTGTCTAAAGGAACGTATTTTAGAACTAATGTTTAACTATAATTGTGTTGTTAAAATAAATGTGCATGCATAAATAAAAATATGTTCATATAATTAAACAAACATTTTGGATCATACATTTGTAAGGAAACAAAACGTACAAATAATTAAACTATGTATGATTTATTTTAAATCATAGAATCCATATAGGTAAATTGGTTATAATTAGAACCGGTACCTATAGTGATTATAGGTGTTGGTTATAATTTAGAACCGATATCTACGTGGTAAAATAGATAATTGTTCTAAATTAGAACCGTTGCCTATATGGATTCCATATAACCACAGACCGTCGACAGGGTCTCCAACTGATCCCCAAACCGCTGACGGGGTCTCTACCATCGCTCGCCGTTCGTCGCCCGCCGTCGGCACCAGCGCCGACGCCACCCCCAGCATCGACGCCACCGCCAACTCCTGGATCTACGCCGCCCGCCACCTGTCTTCGTCGCCCGCACCTCCTGTCGAAACTTGGTTTCGGCAATATATTTTATGGGGTCGCAGTCGAGATCGCCAAGCACAATGGGTTAGGAGAAGAAGAAGATTTAGACAGGTTCAGGCCCTCTCGTGAGGTAATACCCTACTCCTGTTTCGGTGGATTCGATCCGCCGAGTGTCTTTATTGATCTCGTGATCTAAAGCTCTTGCTTGTGAAGTTGTATCTAGAATCTAATCTCTGATCAAGTCTAAGATATCCCTCAAGGGACGCCCCTTACCCCCCTTATATAGTCTTGGGAGGAAGGGTTTACAAGTCGGAAACCCTATCTTATTCTAAGTTGGTTTCCTCAATCTTACCAAACCGTGACTATAGGCCGATTGCCTTATCTCTATCGGCAACCGTAACACCTAAGTCAAGTTCGGCTTACAGATATAGCAGGCGCAATCTATCCCTACCTCCAGTCGGATAAGCTTGCCATGTAGATACCCGATTGCCACAATCTCCACAGTAGCCCCCGAGTCCTTTTCAGTCGACGAGACAACTCAGTTTCAGACCAAAGCAGCACTCAACCAAAAAATCTCTTTGACCGAGTGCTTTTGGCGCCGAGTGATTCCATCATCTCTACCTGAATCTTCCCGAGTGGCTCCAAAGACTGTGAAGGGCTGGAAAAATATACATAAAAATTTCTCAAAAATAAATATCTAGGTGCATCTCCTAATGCACCTAATTATAGGTGTAGCCCCGACTATGTGGTTAGTCAAAAATAGACTAAGCATATAGTCAAGAACTATAAAAAATTATTCGATGTAGATGCCTAGCTCATGCTAAAGCAATCATAGAAATCTCATTACTCGGCAAGTTCATACTCAACCGAGTGAATTTGCCCGAGTCATCTCGAACAAATAATTCAATCATCCCTCATGGGTAAAAAGCACTCGGTAAACTTTTGCTCAACCGAGTGGATTCGCTCGAGTAATCCCGGAATAAATATTTCATTCATTCCTCATGGGAAAACAAGTTCTTTCAATCATATGAAAAATATGACCAAGTTATTAAACAGCTTTTGCCATAATATCGGTCTCAATCTTATAAAGATCTTCACCAAGGTAGAAAAACAAACAGCATTGGCAAGATTACCCGACCAAATGCCAAAAAACCAAACGACCCTTGTTCACCAAGGCAGCTATAAAAACTCATTGTTGGTCACCTTCCAAATTGCATCGTGCCGCCTTCTCATGAAGTCGCAAACCGCGGTATGGAAGGATCTTTTAAAGGTATAGGGCACTCGGATACGCGCATATTGCCGGGCAAATCGCTTAAGCTCATCCGCTTAAGTCCCTAAGGACACGTATCGGACCACACCTTAGCCGGGCCGTAGATTTTCTTATGGGCTCGGCCCACTCACCGAAAACCTAGCGCAACCCTCAAATCTTTCTTAAAGACACAAGGTCATCCCTCCTCTTCGCCTTCCAAACGATTCCCCTTCTCACGGTCTGTTCAACACTCACCGCGGAGAACCCTAGGCTTGCGCGCTCCCCAGTCCATCCGCCAAGAAGCTCGCTTGCCGCGACAACTAGCTTCTGCAGCCAAAACTCCCACATCCATCGCCCAAGATCTAACCTTTCTCGGCGGATCCGCTCCCCAACAACCTCGCTCTCATGGCGGAGGAGAAGAGGATTCCGTTCGACCAATGGGCCACCTCGGACGTGAGGGAATACACCCTCAAGGAGATGGTAAAGCACGGCGTGCTTCCGCCGAAGGAACTTGTGGGATGGCGCCCGGCGGCGGGGAGGACTTCCGACCCCAAACACCGGTGAGCTCGTTGTCTTTACCTCCTTTTTCTATTGCGGGTTCAGCCTCCCCACCTCCGAGTTCTTTCGGGGCTCTTGGACTATTATGGCCTTCACATCTACCATCTCGAACCCCAACTCGATGCTTCACATAGCACTCTTTATTCATGTATGTGAAGCTTTTCTCGGCATTCTTCCTCATTTCAATGCTTCGTCGTATGTTCTACCGAAACCCCATCCGAACAAGGATCAACCTTGCGTCGTTGGTGGGGCGGGCTTTCAACTTCGCGGATCTCTCCGCAAAGACTACTTCTCTCTCCCTTGAAATCCTCGAACAAAGGCGGCACGCGAACCGGTTCTACATCGCAATCTTGAACCCAGCCTTCCCGCCTTTGTCGGTCTTCCTCCTGTCCCCAAGCCATCTTGGAGCACCGTACCGGTAGCCCAAGAATGGGACGAAGCCAATGATCCGCTCGCGAAGATCCCGGCGATGAAGAAGAGGAATCTTCGCGGGGAACAAATCACTCGGCACTTCATCGTGCCGACGGCGCCGATCAAGGAGCGGTCGAAGCCGGCCTACGAGTATGAAGGCGATGCGACCCCAATCGGGAAGACCCGAGATCCGCTCACATACGAGATCCCGAAGATTCGTATGTACAAACTCTTCTCATCCGGGATTTCAGTCGAGCGGGCCCTCATACTGCTAGTCCTTCCATTCAGCATCCACCGACCTCCTCCTCCGGTAAGCCGATTGGATGCTTCATAGTATCTTTCGATCTTGACGCCTTGTCGTTTAATGTTGCACTTTCTCTTTTCTGCAGGAAAACGCTTCTATCACCTCCATGCCATATAAGGTGGCTCATGATGACGCGCCGCGTCGCCCCGCCAAGAAGCCGGCGGGATCAAAATCCAAGCTGATCCAGTCGGGAAGCGGGCTGCGCCGAGTGAGGACTCGAACAAACGCGCAAGCAAAAGGCGGCTGATCATCGAGGATTCGGATGACGACGTCCCGGCTCCTCCAGTCGAGACCCCACCTCTAAGGCGATCGCCGCGGACGGCGCCAAAGATCCGCCGATCCTCCAGGTATGCTCTGAAACCAAAGTCCTGAGCTTTTTCGTAGAAAACTTTTCTTTATCTTCGTTGTGTTCACTTGTGTAGGAGGCCCCAAGACATAGATCCTGCCGGAGGGGGTGAAGGGCCGACCCCGCCGCTGCTCCCGAAGTGCCAAGGCCATCGAGCCAAAACCCCGAAGCCCGCAACCGAGCGCGAGCGTTCGGAGAAGCATCCTTCTCCTCGAAGGAGCGCCCCTAGGGAGGAGCCCCCGACTGCCAGCCGGGGTATCCCGACTGGAAACCAGTCGGCTGCCGGGGAACCCACGGCTGCGGCCCGAGCGCCCCCGACTGAGGGTCACTCGGCACGAGCCCGAAGAAGAAGAAGGGCCCTGCCCCACCTAGGCGGCGACCACCGAAACCGGTGAGACTTGCTTCGAACTTTCCTTTGTTCTTTCAATTTTGAATCCTTCATGTCTTCATTGGTCTTTCTTGTTTGCCGCCACGGTAGAAGAGATCCCGGCTACGATCTGCTGAGACACAGGTTCCTCCGATCGAATCGAGTGGCGGGACTCGGAAGGCGAGAGACGGGGCATCATCCTCGACCGACACGGGCTAAAAGGATGAAAGGGATGCCCTCGTCGAGAGCCTGAATGAGGCGACCCGACCGCTCAACGTAAGCCTTCATCTTTCTTTTTGATTATATCTTCGTTACTCTTGATCGATCATTCTTACGCTTTCGCGTGCGAAAGAATATTGCCGCTCAATGGCAAAATCCGAGGTGCTTGGAAAAGCGGTGCCTCACTTAAACTCCTTGGAGGACGTTCGGCGACAGTGAAGGTCACTCGGGAGGAGGCCGCTTCGAGGAGGCCGCTTTAAGGAGGGAGATCTCGGAGCTTCGGAAGCGAACCTCGACCTCCGCGGATCAATCGGAAGTAAGCCCGCCTCTCCCGGCTTTATCATGATTCTTTTGTTGATCTTGTCAATTGATAACCTTCTTTCGTTGTAGAAAATTCTTCGGAGGTCCACTCGCTTCAAGTCCAGTGGAAGCGGTCAACCTTGACAAGGCCGAAATGGAGGCCGAATTTGAAGGTAACTTTCTTTGAAGTCAAATCCCGTGTCTTGCTTTATTTCCGAGTGCCTTGACCGATCTAGGACTCCTTGCAGCTTATAAGATGAAGACCCGAGCCCAATACGACGTCTTGCTTGGGCGGATTAAGTCCAGCGACGAGATACGGGAAGAGGTCGCTAACGCCGCCACGCCGATCTTAACCTCCTTGTTTGATCAAGGAGTTGGGGCCGCTTCGGCGGAGCCGATCGAGATCTTCGACAAGCTCGGATGGCTCCCAAGCGATATCGAAGAACATCACCGAAGCGGCCAACATGGGGGCTGGTCGGCTCTTGCAGACCAAGTCCCTCTACCCCGAGTGGATATTCATTCAATCGGGAGGGCTTCGCGAGGGGACAAGGACGAGCAGGCCTTAGATATGCTCGGCGAGGCGCAAGAGGCGGCGAAGAAGATCTCTTTGGATGTAGTAAACAATTTTAAACTACGAACCGTATTTTGACTTTGCTTTGTAGATATCATGTAACCGTGAAACTCGACGTGGAATCTTTGTGACTATTTTTAGTTTATTTATGTCAATGCCTTGATTCGAGCCTTTGCGTGAAATTTCTTAAGTAGTTTTCGTCGCATGTCATCAAGCCTAGGCTCGATTAGGTCATCGGAAAACTCTCGGTCCTTAGACACCGAGCTCGAGTCGAAGAACATTAAACAATGATAAACCAAATTGTGCACAAAAATTTGATGAGGAAAATTCGAGCTTTATTGATATGTGTATCAGCCCCCGACTGCTAGCTAAAGAAGTCATCTTGCTTGAGGTTGGCAGTCAAGGAAAACATGAGGCCTTAGCCAAATTAGGCGTAAAACCGCCGAAGATGCTCGATGTTCCGGGAGTTCTCCACCATGGACCCGTCTTCGCGCTTTAGCCGGTAAGCACCGGCCGAGTCACTTCGGCGATTATATAGGGTCCTTCCCATAAGGGAGATAACTTGTGTCGGTCTTTGGTGGTCTGGATCTTGCGTAGGACCAGGTCGCCAACAATGAAAGCTCGTGCTCGCACGTTGCGCTGTGGTATCTTCGAGCCCTTGAAGGTATTTGGCCGACCGGATGAGGGCTACCTCGCGGGCCTCTTCCAATCGGGTGAGGTCATCCACTCGGTCGATGTCGTAGCGTTCATCGCTGAAGCTGCGGACCGGAGGGACTCAAACTCCATCTCGTTTGGCAACATGGCTTCGCGCCATAGACCGAAAGAAAGGAGTTTGGCGGTGGCCGACCGGGTGTAGTTCGGCGACCATAGAACCGGGAAGTTCTTGGACCCACTTGCCGGCGTAAGGGCTTAGCCGGTCGAAGACGCGAGCCTTGATGCCTTGAAGGACCGTGTCGTTTGCTCGCTCGACTTGCCCATTGCTTTTGGGGTGAGCTACGATGCGTAGCGCATTTTGATTCCAAAGTCTTCGCAGAATTCCTTGAAGATGCCTCCTGTGAATTGAGTCCCGTTATCGTTATGATTCTTTTGGGACGCCGAAGTGGTGCACGATGTTGAGGAAAAGTCTCGTGCTTTGTCGGCGGTGATTGTGGCAACCGGCTTGGCTTCAATCCACTTGGAGAACTTGTCGATTGCGACGAAGAGGTGTGTGAAACCTCCCGGAGCTTTCTTGAAAGGGCCAACCATGTCCACCCCATACCGCGAACGGCCGGGAAAGCGGGATTGTTTGGAGTTCCGGGCGGGACATGGGTTTGTCGGCAAAACGGCGCCTTCGCAGGTTCTTACGACTTTTCCGCGTCGGAGACCGCGGTGAGCCGAAGAATCCTTGCCTATAAGCTTTGCCGACCAGAGTGCGTGCTGCCGCGTGGCTTCCGCATATGCCCGAGTGGATATCTTGGAGTAATTGTTTCCCTTCTTCGGGTGTGATGCACCTCATTAGAATTCCGAGGGGCTCCTCTTGTATAGATCGGAGTCGACCATGACGTACGCTTGGCAACGACGCCGGACGCGTTACGCTTCATCCGGTCATCCGGCTCTTCTTGAGTTAAGAATTTGATGAGCGGCGTCCTCCGGTCGGTATCGATCATGGTGACTTCGTTCGTGGTTTGTTCGTTGAGAGCTGTCTTAGCCGTGACTGTTGGCTCGTAAAGATGTTCGACAAAGACATCTGTTGGAGCAGCTTCGCGCTTGGATCCGAACTGCTAGCTCATCGGCGCTTCGTTGTTATGTCTCGGGACATGTGAGAGTTCGAGCCCGTCAAACTTGTCCTCAAGCTTGCGGACCTCTTGTCGGTAGGCCTCCATAGTGTCGTTTAAGCGAGACCCGCTTTCATCACTTGATTGACGACCAGCTGGGAGTCGCCTTTCACAATAAGCCGACGAATCCCGAGTGAGACTGCGAGGCGCAGTCCGTGTAAAAGAGCTTCGTATTCGGCGACGTTGTGTGATGCGGAGAAGTGGAGGTGAAGGACATATCTTAGCCTTTCCCGTCGGGGAGATAAGCACAACTCCCGCTCCCAAGCCGGTGATCCTCTTGGATCCGTCGAAGTGCATGGTCCAATGTTGGAGGTCTTCCCGAGGTACGTGTTCTTCTTGTTCACCACTCGGCCGGGAAGTCCGCTAAGGCTTGTGACTTAATGGACGTTCGGGCTTGAAAGTCAAATCCAGCGGCATCGGTTCAGGGCCCACTTGGCGATGCGCCCGGTTGCCTCGCGGTTGTGGATGACGTCGCCGAGTGGAAAAGAGGTGATGACGGTGACCGAGTGACCACGAAAGTAGTGTGCCAATTTCCTCGCGGTTATTAGAACACCATAAAACAATTTTTGTACACGGGGTATCGGACTTTGGCTCGCCAATACTTGCCGACAAAGTAAATTGGTCTTTGAATCTTCGGGCCCGTCCTTCTTCTTCTCGTTCAACCACAAGGACCGTGCCGACCACTTGGTGAGTGGCGAGACGTACGGCAAGAGGGGTTCCCGGGCGAGGTGAAGCCGGGACGGGTGGCGTGGTAAGGGATTCTTTGAAATCTTCAAAGGCCTTGTCGGCTTCGTGGTCCACTGGAAGTCGTCTGTCTTCTTCGCGGCTCAAGAAGGGCATGCCTCGTTCACCGAGTCGGGATATGAAACGGCTTAGTGCCGCCATGCACCAGTGAGCTTTTGGACGTCTTTCGATTACTCGGGGCTTCATGTTTAAGATGGCGTTGATCTTTTCGGGTTTGCTTCAATGCCGCGATGTGATACCATGAAGCCGAGCGTTTCTGATGGGACGCCGAAGGTGCACTTCTCTCCGGTTCAACTTCATTCGAAGGCCCGGATGTTTGCAAAGGTTTCTTCTAAGTCGGCGATCGGGTCTTCTTTCGCTTGGTCTTGATGACAACATCGTCGACATAAGCTTCAACGTTTTTGCCGATCTGCGTTTGGAAGCATCTTTGGATCATGCGTTGGTATGTAGCTCCGGCGTTCTTCGAGCCGAAAGGCATGGTGATGTAGCAGAGGCCCCGAACGGCGTGATGAAAGATGTCTTCAAGCGGTCGGATTCTTTCGACGATCCGGTGATAGCCCGAGTAACAATCCAAGAAACTCGGAGTTCGCAGCCGTTGAGTCGACGACTTGGTCGATGCGAGGCAGCCGAACGGATCTTTGGGGCGGCTTTGTTGAGGTCGGTGTAATCGACACACATGCGCCATTGCCTGTCTTTTTGCGGACCAGACTGGATTGGCTAACCGGTCGGGATGAAGGACTTCTTTAATGAAGCCGGCGCCAAGAGCTTTGCAAGTTCTTCTTTGATCGCGTCTTTTCGATCCTGTGCGAACCTGCGTAATCGTTGCTTTATTGGTTTGGCGTCATCTTTGACGTTCAAAGAGTGCTCGATCACCTCCCTAGGAATTCCAGCATATCGGATGGTTTCCAAGCAAAAACATCTTTATTATTTTGGAGGAAGGTGACGAGCGCGTTTTCCTATTTAGGATCTAGGTCGGCGCCGATTACGGCTTTGGAGGGATCGGACGAATCAAGGGAGATCTTCTTGGTCTTGGCGTCGCCGGATCCCGATTTGGCTATCTTCTTCGCGGGGACTTTGCCCTCTGCCGAAGTTGATGCAGCCAATCGGACTTCTTGTTGGCCACGTAATCTCTCGCGAGATTGGGCCATGTCGCAGCTCTCCTTGTCGCAGTGAAGGCTTGCTTCACGTCGCTGCGAAGAGTGATGACGCCGTTGGGACCCGACATCTTCATGCAAAGATAAGTGTAGTGAGGGATCGCCATGAACTTGGCAAGCGCAGGCCTTCCGATGATGGCATGATACGCCGTTTCGAAGTCGGCCACCTCGAAGGTGACGTTCTCCGTTCGGAAGTTCTCTCGGGCTCCGAAGGTGACTGGGAGGGAGATATGCCCGAGTGGAGTTGAAGACGCCCCGGATAACTCCGTGAAAAGGGGCTGAGCTTGCTTTTAGTTCGGCCCTCGGGATCTGCATTTCGTCCATGGTCTTGGCGAACAGGATGTTGAGGGCGCCCCCATCGATGAGGACGCGCTTGAGCCCGATATTGCGGACCACGGGGTCCGGGGCGAGTGGATAGCGCCCGGATGAACCACTCGGTCAGGATGATCCGAGCGGTCAAAGGTGATGGCCACTTCCGACCATCGCAGATACTGAGGGACTTCGGGTTGAGCCGCGTTGACCTCTCGGTCAGTTAGCTTTTGTTTCCTCTTGGATTCATAAGCTAACGGGCCCCGAAGATGTGGTTGAGCTCTCCCTTGGATCTTGAAAAGGTTCGGCATTTTCACCGCGTTGTTCTTCTTGGCGCCGGACGGGCCAGCCTCGTCGGTCGGCTTCTTGTTGAGCTGCGCCGCATCTTGTGGCGCTTGTAGATAAAGCGATCCTTTGCCGCGTGCTTGTGATTCGGATGGTGGGTGCACTGGGCGTTCATGATGGCGTCGTAGGCGGCGACTCGGGGACGGCGTTGAGTATTGGAGGTTGCGGCCACCAGGTCTTCAGATCGGCGCTTGCGATCTTTCGGGCCCTGGTTGCCGTTGTTGCCGCCATCCTTCTTAGGATTTCGGCTTCCTCCCCTTTGCTTGTCCTCTCTTCGTCGGGCCGGTCTTGACGGGCGGCCTTGATGGCGTCGTTTGATTTGGCGTACGACCGCCGTCTCAAACATCCGCTTCACCGTCTTCGGTGGCTTGCGTCCGAACTTGCCGATAAGCGGCTCATCACGGACTCCCTTCCGGAAGGCGGCGATGATGATGTCATCGGTGATGTTCGGGATCTTGTTGCGCTTCTCGGAGAAGCGACGAATGTAATCCTTCGAGGCTCGTCCGGCTCGGATGACATTGTAGAGGTCGAAGTGTGTGCCGGGCCTCTCGAAGGTGCCTTGGAAGTTGGCGATGAAGTGGTCCTCGGCTCGCTCCACGAGCCGATTGAGCCTCTTGGCAGCGGTGAGCCAATTTCGGCCGAGTTTGCGAGGGCCACGGGCGAGTAGTTGGCCATGGCTTTGTTGTCGCCACTGCAGCTCGGATGGCAAGAGTATATACAGCTTAACCAAGATTCGGGGTCGGTTTTGCCATCGTACCTTTCTATCCCTGTTGGCTTAAAGCCACTCGGCCAATGCACTCGGCGGAGCTCCCGAGTGAAGGCCGGTACTCCATCGTCGCCGCTATCGGGTGATCCCTCCGATCTTCCCGAGTGCGACGGTCGCGCTCTTGGTAGCGGCGGTCGAGGACTTCCCGAGATCACTCGGCGGGGTCTTCTTGGCTGGTTGGGTAGCCGGAACCGTTGCGGCG
This sequence comes from Oryza australiensis, assembly GCA_019925245.2. NCBI lineage: Eukaryota > Viridiplantae > Streptophyta > Magnoliopsida > Poales > Poaceae > Oryza > Oryza australiensis. The sequence goes on along the minus strand of JAIFGZ020000609.1, from coordinate 444,802 downwards.
GACTCGGTGGTGGACGGGTGGACGTCCATGTCGTTTGTGGCGGGAGTCGACCGTCTGCTCTTGGTGCCTCGGGGTGGACTCGGGAGGTGGGCCTCTTGGCCTAGTTGACGACCGAGCCGGCTCGGGCCTCCTGTAGTCTCCTGACCTTAGGGGTGGGAGCCGGCTCTTGTCAGGTGTTTCGGCCACGGATTCAGTCGGCCTTCTTGCCGAAGTGGTGGGAGGGCCGTTAGCCGTGGCGCAACGATGGTCTTGATCTTATCAAGTATAGGAGTCACGTTGGCCGGAGCCGTCTCCATGACGGTATCCAAGAGCGTGAGTGCGGCGACGCTGCTTCGCGTGGCGTGGGGAAGACATTGGTGTTGCGAACCCGTGTTTGGAGGATGGCCACCGGGCGGATCGTCCGCCGCACACGATCCCGCTTCCTTTTGTCGGCCTCGTCTTTGCGTTGTTTGTCCTCCTCGGCGTCTTGCGCTCAAGCTCCACTCTAGCTCGCTCCTCTTCGGCAAGCCTTCTGGCCATGGCTGAGTCGGACTCATCCGGCTCGGCCATGAGGACGTCGAAGCACTTCGGCTCGCAGTCCATGGGGCAGTCGGAGTTGTCGGCTTCGTCAGAAGGGATGCCGTAGAGATTGTCGAAGCCGGCGGAGCCGAGGTATCCGTTGAGCTCGAAGATGAGCAGGAGCCAAAGGACGGGAGGATGACAGCGACCTCCCTTGATCCCGGGAAATCCGGATCCGGATCGCTCCGTCCGAGCCTGAGCTTGGGGATTAGGCTCCTCCGAGTGGATCCTCGCCGGCTCGGGGAGCGCTGGACTGTAGATCTTGGCGATGTTTGGTAACCCAAACGGCACCGAGAGGTCTTCACTGAGTAGATTGCTTCCGTCGGGAGGCAAGAAGATTGGCGCAGATCTCGGCGGCATTCGGTAATCCGAATGGCGCCGAGTAAAGTCCGTCGTCGGAGAAGGTGGATCGCATCTTGGTCTTCAAGATGTTGTCGAAGATCTCGGCGCTGTTGGAGAGCCCGAACGGCGCCGAGTAGGTTTTTCCCTTCTACTGGTTCGAATCCGAGTCGAGGGAGGAGTCGCCGGCGAAGTTGGCGGCGAAGTCGCCGAGTCTTGAAGGAGATTCCATCATGCTTGTCGGCGAGATTGTTGAAGAAGTCTCGACGCGCGGCCCCTACCGGCGCGCCAACCGTCGAAATTTGGTTTCGGCAATATATTTTATGGGGTCGCATCGAGATCGCCAAGCACAATGGGTTAGGAGAAGAAGAAGATTTAGACAGTTCAGGCCCTCTCGTGAGGTAATACCCTACTCCTGTTTCGGTGGATTCGATCCGCCGAGTGTCTTTATTGATCTCGTGATCTAAAGCTCTTGCTTGTGAAGTTGTATCTAGAATCTAATCTCTGATCAAGTCTAAGATATCCCTCAAGGGACGCCCCTTACCCCCCTTATATAGTCTTGGGAGGAAGGGTTTACAAGTCGGAAACCCTATCTTATTCTAAGTTGGTTTCCTCAATCTTACCAAACCGTGACTATAGGCCGATTGCCTTATCTCTATCGGCAACCGTAACACCTAAGTCAAGTTCGGCTTACAGATATAGCAGGCGCAATCTATCCCTACCTTCAGTCGGATAAGCTTGCCATGTGGATACCCGATTGCCACAATCTCCACACCTCCACACTCTGCCGACGCTGTCTTCCACTGCCGTCGACCTCCAGCGCCCGCCCGTCTTCGCCGTCACCGTCCTCCTCCCCTACTCCATCCATCCGCCGTCGACCTCCAACGCCCGCCCGCCATTTCCGTCACCGTCCTCCTCCCCCCGCTCCATCCATCTGCCGTCGACCTCCAGCGCCCGCCCGCTATCGCCGTCGCCGTCGCCGTCCTCCTCCCCGCCATCGGGCTGGCTCCCTTCTTCACCGCTGCCCACCATCGTCACCGTGGACCACCTCCCACTGTGGTAAAAGTTGTGTTCCCTTCTCCTCTTCCCTTCCCTCTCCTTTTCTCTCCTCTACTCTCCGTGGATGCAATTTGTTGATGCAATTTGTTGAAAATGAAATGCAAATGTTGATGCAATTTGTTGACGAACTTATGATTTAAATATAGGCATTTTCAAATATAGGCACATGTAATTGTAAATGTCTAGCTAGCTGTGTAATTAATCAGGTGACTTAGATAACATCTTTTTTTCGATGGATTAAGATGATGTCGCCTAGATGGTGAATTAATTTACTCTTGTATATTTGGTTGCTTGTCTTTAGTGTATGAGTTGCAAATGAAAATGGGGACTCGATCCATGTGTGTGACGCATGCATACATTATTCCATCGGATTCCCCTGCCTGCAAACGTGTAGATACAGTTGATCGAGCGTAAAAACAAACCATCAATAAAATGGTCCTTATTGTGCATGCTGCTGCCTGGCCTAAAATGAGTGACTGGTTAATTTGCTGGATGGATGGTTTGGATAGGTTAGTGCGTTAAAACTGCTGCTGCTGCTGTATCCAAGCAGCACTGCTGCTGCTGCTGCTGCTCTTTTTTTCAGCATTGCTGCTACTACTCTTTCATTTGTACACTGATTTCTGAACTTACTACAAATGGAATTACAGTTCCAATTACAATCACATGGACTGATTTCTTGCTATCTATCTATCTATCTATTAATTTATCGTCTTGTGTTAACAATTTTTTTAGTGCAAATTCACTGCTTGCTGGGGACTTGAGAATAACCGATGTTTTTTTTAATTTAACCCAGCATGCTATGGCCAACTGGAATTGGTATAGCTGATTACTCAAGACATGTATTTGATTATTTTACTCTTCTTCCATACTGTACCTTATGCTGTTTGCATATTTATATATATTGAGGTTTCTTATGGCGATGATCCAAAGTGCTGATGTAGATGCTTGTGATCTCATCTTTCTCTTGCATTGATATCTGTGAATATGCATTTTATGCTTGGTGATGTGAATATGGAGGATGTGTGATTTATGTGTTTGGTGATGTGAATATGGAGGATATGTGTGATTTATGTAAATTGATGGAAATTCATGTGTGTGATTTTTGTGAATTATATGTGTTGTAGGAAATATTTTGTATTATACGAATATTTTTTTCTTCAGGACTATAGGTGCCGACCGACATCTATGTGGCATTGTAGGTGCTCACCTATAATACTAACCGACACCAATGACTTTGATCATTGGTGTCGGCCAATTGATGCCGGTCCTGAAACCAATACGAATGAGACCTTTCGAACCGACACCTATGATGTAGTAGTGGGTTTAGGCAAACGAAGATGGTTGCATACCATACACATGGCACAGATTTTTAACACAAATGCTAATTGAATGATTAGTACTCTTGCCGTATTATTTTACTATGTCATATGTGAAGTTTATTAGCTAGTTAAATTATTAAGTCCTTGTTCAATCAGGTGTTGGAGTTGGATTGAGTTGAGCCAACCGTTTATTTTACTATATGTCATATGTTAATTTATTAGCTAGTTAAATTATTAAGTCCTTGGTGTTGGAGTTGGATTCTGTTGAGCCAACCGTAAATGCAAGCGCGCACCAAATAAATAGGCCTAGGTCTGGCCATGTAAAGATTTAATTGGTTTTTATCAAGTTTAGGGTTATGCCTATCGACTTTAGGATGGCGATCCCATCCAATTGAGTTGCCGTCGCTGCCGTCGCCGCGGGGTGTACGATGAAAGAGTAATCCTAATCATTGGTTACGTACTATGACAATATCCACGCACTGTAGCCGTGTCCTCATCAAGTAACATCTATCTCTAATGTTGGTCGTGCTATATTGCAAATTAAGATGTTGTGGACATAAATCAAAGACAAGTCAGAACGTTGCTACCGATATGTGGGTCAATGTTTACGTTGTCATGGCTACAAACATAATAGATGAGATGACATGAACGGGGTGTAGCACAAGGTGATCATATGAAAGACGAAGTTGAATCAAGGTTGCTCAATAAAATGCTCGGAAACATTCTGTTGTTGCGTCCTCTGTTGATGTCTTTTTTTAGATATTGGTCATTGGCTTTAACATAAGATTATAACTGGTACTTAAAACTCACCGTTTCAATTATGTTTTACATACGAGAGTTTCAGACATTTTGTTCATTTATTGGTATTTTGTAAATATTTTACTCTATTGTTAGTTTATTTTATAGTATTGTTTTCTATTGGTTGTAATTCTGCAATATTCTTAAAGTGTAAATACATCTTTAATCTATATTGAATGATCATGGTCTTTGGAGGCACTAATATAGGACACGTGTAGTAACAAAATAGCCAACACATAATATACTTATTAGAATCGACTGACTTTCTAATCTCTTTATGAACCCACCCATAACACGTGCTCTATCTTATGGCTATAATTTTTGCTGCAATCACAAAAAAAATTTCAGTCAGATAGCCCTTCTTATTTTCTATCAATATGTAAATCCAACATTAAGAAAAAAATGCTAAGATGGTATTAGAGCCAGCGACATGGTAGCAAAGTTCTTTTTTTTTTAAAAAAAGACACAACAGCAAGTCTAGAAGGGAATCAATATACCTTAAAAGAAGAAAAGGTAATCAATGCATCACATCAATTTTATGTCCAAACATTGCATACAAAAGTGAGAAGTCAGAGAAGATAAAGCTATTCCCAGTGGAAAGTTTCATCTCACAGCTAAGAGTAACATGTCAATAAAAAAATGTTTAAGTGGATGAAAGAAACACTCTTTCCCAATGCAAAGTTTTATTTCACGGTTTCATAGGCTGGACATATCATTTAATTGCAAGACATATGATTAGACATGATGAGATGAGATGAAACTATGTAGTCCTCAGTGCTAGTTCCATCAGGTTTCATAGTTTTGGAAATAGTGTATACAAAGTTTTATCATGATAAAACCCCTTTCATTTCTCTCCTTTTAAATTTTCTGTCATGTCATCATATGAGCTGATGTGGCAGTGTTTTTAATGTGCATGAAACTACTATGAAACTAGCATTGGGAATGCCTAACAAATCTATTTCTGCCATGAATTATTTTGGAAGTAAAGAGAAACCGAGCAAGTGAGCCCGAAGGCAAGCGAGCACAAACAGAATTCTGAATCAGTGAGGAACACATTGCTCGTGTGTTACGTCACGGCGTCGAGTTCATCTCATAGTTGAAAAAAATAAAGACCTGATCTATAACTTGGTTCACCAGTCCGGCGAGACTGATGAACCCGGTTAAATCGTGGTTCACTAATGAATAAAAAAGATTTATGTTTCCACATCAACACTAATAAACTAAGAGCATCTTCAAAAACTGTTGTATAAAAATTATGTATAATCTCTGTTTAAAGAGTCTATGTAAAAATTAGTTTTTTATTTGTGTTGACATCCTTCGATAGATTAAAAAATCGTGACTCTGTGTGCGTTTGGCTATAAGAAGCAAACGAGAAACTCGGGATGTCAGACTAGTTTTTATGTAAAATTATATATTATTGAGATTAATAGAGATATACACTATTTGTTTGAAGATACTCTAATGCCCAACTCAACGCCCAGATTGCTACTGAAGTTAGCTTTCAACCCATTCATCACAGGTTGACTCCACACCATGCTTTATCACCGATTCACCTAAAAACTGGTTGTTGTTTGATGATTTTTGCCTAAAAATTAAGTTGCTGCGGCGTTTTTTCCGGCCAACTGTCGGACGGTCAGTTTTTTCAGGAAAAATCCAAGAAAACGTTTTACACTTAACCTCTCGAAACTCCACGTAATCACCGTCCCACCCATCCCCCTCCTTCTCCTCCGGAGCTTCTTCGCCCGTTCTTCGTTTGCTTCTTCAAAACCCTAGCCCTTCCGCGCGTGATCCTCGAGACCCTAAGCCTCGCCACACCACGATTTTTTTCCTACAACGAGGTTTTTTCCGGCCAACCGTCGGACGGTCGTTTTTTCCCACGAATAATCCGAGAAAATGTTTTACACTTAACCCCTCGAAACTCCACGTAATCACCGTCCCACCCATCCCCCTCCTCCGGGGCTTCTTCGCCCGTTCTTCGTTCGCTTCTCCAAAACCCTAGCCCCGCGCGCGATCCCCGAGACCCTAAGCCTCGCGCCCCCCTCTCCCCCAACCACGTCGCCGCCGTCACATGGCGTCCCGGGAGCCTACGAGGGCGGCTCCTGCGCCGGAGGCAAGATCCGAAGGCGCCCCCGTCCCGCGCCGCCGCCGCCTCGCCCTACGCGCGCCCCGCTCCCGGTCCCGCCACCGCGGCGACGCGCCTCGGCCGCACTGGCGATGGGGGCGGCGGGGGGGTGGTTCTCCCGCCTCGTAGCCAGCGGCGTCTCGCTCCTCCTTCCCTCCGTGTTCCGCAAGCCGCCATCGCAGCTCCCCGCGCCGCCGCAGCCGCAGCAGGAGCCGGAGCGGGAGCGGGAACCGCTCGGCGCGCCGCCTATTTCGCTGCCCGAATTGCTCGAGGAGGTGCCGTCGCAGGCGGAGACGCTTGATACTCCGCCATCGCCTCCGCCTCCGCCTCTAGGTTTGTTTGACCGCGTTTGCCGTTAGCTTTGTTGGGCCTGTTGGTGTTGTGTGATGTTGTGCAGTTTGGTTTGGGGCATTGCTGTTTGGTACAATCATTTCGTATAGGCCAAACCAACTCTAATCTCTCTAGTCAATTAATTTAGTAGCTTTAATCAATGTAGATCGCCATGTTGCCGTTGCATATGGACTCTTAGCTATGTTATGAAGTAGCTGTTGTTTATTTTGTCCGTTGTTCTGACTATTGGGGGATGATGGCGTAACCGATGCTTTAATACAAAGTGGCAAGTGTCGGTTCCGTGTTGTTAGTGACTGCTGGCAAACTTACAAAGTTTCCTGTTGTTTGCATGTACAGAAGATGACATTCCGGAAGAAGAAGAAGAGGGCACTGGAACCATTGCTAATGTAAGCTGACTCTGTAAATGCATATTGTACATTTACGTATTCCACATTGTACTTGTCTGGAGTTGGGTGACAGGATAATAACCTACTAGTTATCATGGTTAGATGTTGGCTATGCTTTTTTTTTAAGCAGTACAAATTTATTTAGAAATTAAAACATTGACTTCAGGTTTCTCTTTTATGCCGGTAGAATTCAACCTCTTTCACATGAAATATATGGTTGTTATTGTTCTTGGAAGATTTATTAATTGCTACTTCTTTAAGAGGATAATAATATAACACGTGTAACCATATGAAGAATTTTCTTCTTAAGTTACATACTTACTTTTTTGTCCAGTGCCAGTGCTACTTATTTTACCTTGATACCCTATTGAATCTTCCATATGATCAAGTTCCTAAACACGTGTTTCTTTATACGTGGAATCTGTCCATTGTCAATCCTCAGAATTCTGCCAAAGATGGAGATGATATTCTTAGAAGGTCTGATAGCTATGATGTTATGGATCTTGAAGAACTATTGAAACAGAGGACATTCACAAGGCAAGTACCTGTTTTTGTATAACATTAACAGGCTCATGTTCAGCAAGTAATTTGAGCAGCATTAGATTTGTTGCCAGCATTTCAGTAACTTATAGGCATAGGTACTGTGGATGTCTTTTAATTGCACAATACCCTTAATACAGCATATAACCTAAGGAGCTGAACTTGATCTGCAATGATGGGGTACATCCATGATGTTCACAACACAGCATCACATTATTACCATGAGATGATTTGCACTAGTAAATAATTTCTCCGTGGCCAAGAAAATATAAACCACGAGGATACATAAAACATGTGATGGGTTTTCCCTAACTGGTTTGTCTTTTTTAGAACAGAAGTGTACTTCAGTTCTAATGCCTGGGAATTAAGAAATGGACAGTTGTATGGCATTTACCTTGATATTAGTTGTTGAAAATACCATAGAAATTTTTGGAAGGTTCCGTTACCTTAGAGAATTTTCCTTACCCATGTCTTCTTTTCCTTCATATGTTTGTTTATGCTACCACATTCTCTCCTGTACAGCATGTAATACCTTCTCCCTTCTTCTTCTCACTTATCAAGACCAATTTTCTATTGTGAAGTTATACTTCATTGTTAATGTCATGACCTGAGGCCGTGACGTGATAACCCACCGCCAGGAGGATAGCCAGGTGGCGTCGGCTACTGGAGAAGGAATGTAGCTTTAGACCAGGGAGAAGAAGATATTAGGGAAAGAGATTAGACTAATCTGATTCATTGCTTAATGATAACAGACACAATCCCATCCTTATATAGATGGTATAACCTGACCCCTAAGTAAGGACTCAATCTAATCTTATCTCTAACCTGACTGATAATCTTATCTCTATATGGGCTGCCTATGGGCCTCGGCCTTTTGGCCCAATGCTCATGACAATTAACTTGCTTTATTGTAGTTCCATTTAAGCTGGAATACCTTGGAGAACACTAAGAAAGTTCATACATCCTGCATAGAAAAAGAAGTCCAGATTTTCTTTGTAGCAGTTAATGCATCAGCATGCAGTTGTATATGATCTGTGTACATGATTTGTGTGGAGTAGCAATACAGTTGGGGAACACATCTTCTTGATAGTTCATTCCTCATTTATCCTTTAATACTTTCATGCTTCTGTATGAGTTGAATTTTAATGTCATGTTTTCATTGTCTTTGTTTGCTATATGCCTAGACCCTATTGTTGTGAATCAATTTTTGCAGCTACTCCTTTGATATTATGCTGGATGCATTATACAAATTAGAAGTATAAATACCTGTTTCCCTATTGCGTTGTAACTTGCAAATTGTTTTGCTAATGTCCAAGTGTACAGTACAAATGCGAAAACATATTCCTATCTTACAAATAATTTTGTCTTGCAGGAGTGAATTTGAATATTTGTCTGAGTTGTTGTTATCTAGAACAGTTGGGTCCAAATTATTGAATCCAGGAGTTGGTAATATGAAGAAAATGTATTTTTCTGAGAAGGCAAGTGGATCTAGAGACTTACCTGTTGATTTCTCCTTTAGAACATTCAACGCTTCTGTTAATATGAAATTCATGTTGCTCACTAAATAATATTCCTGTTCATCTGATGAAATTGATTTCTTTTACAATCACCCATACTGTACTGTAATGAACATAATTTAAAGTGTTGAAGCAACAATATAGTTTCTTTTTTTTAAAAGATATATAGCATATTATTGAGTTAAAACCCTTAACCAGCAGAATAGTCTGTATTTTTTTCAAAGATGAGGAAAGCATATCATAGGTTCCCCCTATTCCCTAAACTTTTGCAGGTCCCTGGATTTGAGTGGGTACATAAAATTGTATAAGTGGATCAACAAAGTCATTCTACTTTTTTTGGTATACTTGTATAAGTGTTTTCTAGTTGCTTATTAGGCATTGTTTGAGCCTGTACTGATGCACACACACACATGTTTAGGGGCCTAAATGTGCAATTTTCGACTTTAGAAACCCAAGTTTTAGTAGTCCCTGGTACACATACTCCTTTTTTCCTATCCCGGCATGAGTTTCACTTGCGATTCTATCTACATTTGCCATGAAAATAGCAGAGCTCATACCATGAACTATTTTATCTCCTGACACATTTGTTGTTTATACCATTGCTATGCCATATGTTCTGTGACTACAAGGCTAACATAATCTCATGCTATTCATTCCTGCAGGATCAAGTTGCTTCACCTGCAGAACTTGCAAAGGCATATATGGGTTCAAGATCTTTGAAGGGATCCCCATTACGTCTTAGATTGCATGATCCCTCTCTGCCTACCAAATCAATAGAAGCTAATACAACACACATAACCAGGCCTCCCACCCTCTCTCTGCTCCCGAGTGCAAGAATTCATGCTCCAACGACCTCTGATCGTCTTGGGAGCAACTACACGACACCAAATAGATCAGCAATATACAAAATGTCATCATCTCCTTATTTTAAGGTTCTGTTATTTCCTACTTCATTTAATGTCTATTACTTTATACCCACAGTATTTCTGTTATGTATTTGCACAAAGAGCACAATAGTACATCAGATCTTGCATATTTATTTCAGAAAAAATATTGAATGGGTAGCCACAGACTACTTGAGAAACTCAAAGAGACAACTAAGAATGTATTACACCTTAATCAATCCGTTTAGTGCAGCATGGCAACCATCAAGTATTATGTTACCACACTGTTGCAGTTGCTCTCTGAATTTTATTAGTAGAAAATAAACCTTCCACACATTCTTTTCTTATTTGACCTTTTTAAATCACAATTTAACATGGAAAGGTCCAAGATGATCAAGTTGTCGTACATATATCTAGTATATGAGTTATTTAATTAGTGAGTGTGAACAATGTCAAATATGTCTTTTAGCGAACAAATATCTTTGTTTTAAACAATACTGGGAATTTCATAATTTTTTTGACCAGGAAACAGTAGGGGAGGCCCCTACGGTATATTAAAATTCAAAATCAAGAGTTTAATTACATAATAGTTTTTTTTTGAAAAGACGTGCAATTAGCTAGTGCTCTACATACTGCCTTATTTTAGCGAATGTTTCCCTGGAAACTGGTAGGGTGAGAGTGTGTGTGTGTGTGTGTTTGTGGTGTTGTTTGGGCTCTTGCCCTTTACTCTCTTCTTAATCTAATGAAGCGCAGCTCTCCTTCGTTTTCGAGAAAAAAATACACTGTCTCTAATACTATGTGGTTAACATCTCTCACTCAAGTTCCTCAATCTGTTCAGAGTGCTGTTTCTTCCAGGGATATGTCTGGTACTGTATCTCCATATCAGGCTCCAAGTAGCCTTCATACATTTGGAAGGCAGGTATTAATCATGAAAGTAACACAATCTTGTTTTGCAGTAAATTTGTTTTGGGTTTATTCCTAGCTTCTGGATTTTATGTTGAACTGCTACTGCATGACTTTTATCTTGGCTGATTCATGACATGAAATGTTTGGACCTTCAATATTGCTCACTGATCTGACTCACCACATAATTTATTGCCTTCAAAGTACATGATACATTGTTAATTGCAGATTTTATTAATTGGATGCTGCCTATTTTATGCGTAAAACATTGACAAGCTATTATTTTGAATTCTATAGATAAACTAGAAAACTCTGGAATATGTATTCTCGAACCCCCTATAATCATGGTAAATTGTTAATAGTAGTTTGCAATCAGTGGCGGACCTAGAAGTTTTCTAGATCTTGGGCAAAACCAACTTCAGCTAGCCTCTGGCGTCGTCAAGCGCCAGTGGTATGGCATGCCCGCCATTCTGCTGTGTGCCGGTGAGGCCTGGTGTCCCACAAGTGTCTTCAGGCCCTGTATCCACCACTGTTTGCACTGTATACCTTAATGTTTTAGCCCTGCTATTGTAATTCCCGAGTGCATAAATATAGCAAACATAAATTTCCAGGATGTGATTTACACTTTAGATATTGCTAGCAGTTAGTGACATTGCTTAAATGTCTAATAATTATTTTGAACTGGATTCCTGTGCAAATTTCCATGGTTACAGAATTTACTTGTGGGCTACAGTCGACTTACTGTTCTTTGCTGCTGTCCTACCTGCTTAGATTTGACACTACCTTGTGACATTTACTGTTAATAATGAATTGACAGGTCCTGAAGAGGAAGAGTACTGCTCTCAACCATGAGAGTGCCTCTGTTGGTCCCATACGCAAAATGCATCTGAGGTACAACAGAGTGTCACCACTGCTGGAAACTCGGCCAGGTCATCGTGGATATATTGGCAGTCATGCTAGCAAACTTGATGAAGGTTTGGAACACTCGGTACAAAGTCAGAAACGTAGGTGTCTGGATAAAGTTGGTGATATTACTCAAAGTGGCGGACATGACAGAGCAAATGATAGCAGTATTGGTCAGGCACCGGCACAGTCAATTCAAATGGCTGCAAAGATATTGAAGCAGCTTGATACAATAGTTCCTTCACAGAAGGAAGGCACATTAGCAACAAGGCAAAGGCATGTGGAAATCTTAGATGTTGGGGATCCTATTTCTCAGAAAAATGAAGTATCAGCACAGGGCAGTCTTTTGAAACCATCTTCATCTGGAGTTAAGGAGCCTTCTTTACTTAGTAACTCTGCTAAAGTTACCTCCACCGCAAAAGACAGCAATACTGTTGATGCTACATCCGACAAATATGCTAAATTGATGCCCAAGGTAATGGATAGATGGTACCGTTTTCCTCCTAGGATACATAATATTTTATCAACTCACTGACCTTTTTCCTATTGTAGGATTGGTTGGAGATGGAGAACTATAGGGGAAGTACAAAGTTATCACTCAACCAAGGAAATGATAAAGCCGAGAGAAAGCAATCACCAATCCCAGAGAATACCGATACGAGTTCTGGAATAATAAATAAGGAGAAGCCCCCAACATTGCCTTTGAGAAGTCATGCACCTTCTAATCTAGTATTATCCAGTGAAATTGACCGAAACAAGATGCTAGCATCATCAAATGGCTTTTCATTCCCAGTTCCGGCTGCTCTGACTGGCCATTCTCAGGCCCCTCCAACACCTACTTTGGCATCTCCACCTGTACTATCTGTTGAGAAGCAGCAGCTGTTTGCATCATCTAGTGCACCAGTTACTTCAGTGGAAAGTATTCCAAGGTTAGTTTCTGATCGGGTGGTTTGAACTGATGTAGTTACAGTCAGAAGCATAGTTTTAAATTTGAAGTACCTTTGCAATAAAAATGGACAATGGTTATCAAGTAGGTTAACGCATAAGTACTTTTGTTTTATCATTTTATAGTTGAGATTGTTAATCCGACACTTGCCAATTATACTTCAGTTTCCAATTTATGAGGATATCTACTCACTTATTTTAGCAAGACTGGAGCACATTAGTCTTATATTAATGTCTTTTTGTCCAGGGTTTTCAAACCAGTTTCAGAAGAAGCCTCAATTTCTAACCAATGTGATACAAAGTCGAATGCAGATAACTCACCAATTTCTCAAAGCTCTGGGCAAGTTGTTTCTTTCACTAGTAATCCAGTATTTAACGTCATCTCCTCCAAACCAACAACCTTAAGCAATGGCCTGGCAGATACAACAAAATCTACTGCTGCTGTTGTATTTCCTTCTAATGGATCAACCAAGTCAGTTTGTTCTACAAATGCTGGCTCTTCAACCCCTTCGCTCCCAAAGTTCTCATTTCAGCCTGGATTCAGAACATCAACCTCTTCAGCACAATCTAGTGGTACTCAAGAGCCTCCTATAACAGCTCCATTCAGCACTGTGAGTAGTTTATCTGGGGGCAGTTCATCGCCATCCCCAATGATATTTGCTGGCGCTACTTCTCAATCTAGTTCCATCACCATCAGTGGCAGTGTTCCCTTCCAATTCTCCTCTCAATCTGGCAGTGAAAGTTCATTAGCTGGCCAAGACAAATCCAAGGCAGCAAGCAGCAGTGCCCCTTTTAGTTTCTCTCCACAGTTTGGCACTACAAGTTCAATTGCAGCCCAGGGCAAATCCAATGCAGTCTCTCCTCAGTCTACTTTGTTGTCTGGAAGCCAATTTAGCAATTCACTATTTGCACAGACTTCAACAAGCAATTCAAACCTATTATCTTCAGAAAAAGTAAATCCTGGGAGCTCACCAAGTTTTGCTAATTCACCAGTTGGTTCATCAGCACCAGGTTCAAGCCCTGTGTTTCCGTTTGCAGTTGGTTCTGGCACTACTTCTGCAACACCTGCTTCATCATCTTCACCAGATACAAGCTCTGCTTTTGGACACAGTACAGCATTCTCAGCGTCACCAATATTTGGCAACAGTTTAACTAGCATAACTGCTCCACCGACTTTTGGCTCCCCTGCCACTTCACCTTTTAGCTCAACCTCTAGCCCTGTATTCTCTTTTACCTCAGCTACGCCGATACCAAATGCATCACCTACAACACCGCTATTTGGTACACCGAGCCCGACTGTTGGTTTAAGTACAGGAACTGATCAGATGAATGGAGGTCAGATGGCTGGGGACAAGAACCAGTTTGCTTTTTCAGCAGCTTCACCCTTTAGTCTGCCAAGCAGTTCACCATCAACTCCAATTCTGTTTAGTACGCCGGCAACTCAGTTTGCTTCAGCTACATCCGCTTCACCGGGCATGTTCCAATTTGGCCAGCAAAGTCAACCATCCCCAGGTGGCTTCTCAATGGGCACTGGTGGCAACAGTGAAAAGTCTGCAAGAAGAATTCTAAAAGTTAAGCGAAAGAAATAAGTCACTTCGTCCTGTGTCAAGGATCATGAGAAACTTATTACAGCCTGCATTTCAAATTGCTCTGTTTTTTCAGGGCTGAGGCGATCGGCAAACAGAATTCGCGTTTCTTCACTTTATACCAGGAATGTTTGCCCGAGCTGGCAAAGATGCCAGTTGTTCTCTTTTGGCTGATCTGAATTTTGGCACATGAGCTATGGTGGAGGTACCCATGGACTTTTATGAACTGGATTTTTGTATGATTTAACCTCTGATGAACCATTGCGAGGTAGACAACATTTGAATGTCATAGTCATACTGTTTTCGGATATATCATTGAAGGAATACAATTTCATTTACTGTATGCCGCTATATGGTTGCATGTTACATTGTTTTGACTGAAAAATACTATGGGGGAGAACGACCAAATTTTAATTAAATAAAGGGGAGAAGAGTACAAACGAGGACACTTACAGTCCAGCAAAAAAGCAAAGATCAAAAGACCCACGAGTACAGGTTCGTAGGCGAGGCAAATCAGCTAAAAGTATCTAATCAAGCGCAAAAAGAGGATTTAAGCTCTTTCTCAAAACAAACCGCTTGGAGATAGCATTGGTTTTTAAAATTGACCTTTCATAGAAACTTTGTTATTTCTTAATTTTCACATTTTCCTAGCTGCTATTATAACTATGTGAAAAAAAAGCAAAGACCTTGTGGTTGTTACCTGCATGAGCCTATCAGCGTAGTGTATGGTATAATCCCACTGAAAATGAATGGATGCTCAGCACATGGGCAAAAGTGCATCAGAAACAGAGATGATCAATCGTCTCTTCCTCTTCCTTGTCGTACAGAACACAAAGAGCGTTGTCTTGCACTTTGAGATGTCTTTGCTGGAGCATGTGTTGAGTCTGTTCACTAGAAGCAGTCAGGTAAAATTTTTATGCGGGGGGTGCAGCTAGAATACCATAATGGCTCCATGTTGCGAAAACGTGGCAATAAAAACGACGTGAAGTGTATTTGTTCCCCTAGATCGGCGTAATTTTTCTCATACGG
Organism: Oryza australiensis; assembly: GCA_019925245.2. NCBI lineage: Eukaryota > Viridiplantae > Streptophyta > Magnoliopsida > Poales > Poaceae > Oryza > Oryza australiensis. The sequence continues at coordinate 429,563 of JAIFGZ020000609.1, read as the reverse complement.
CAGACTTTGTAATGAATTTGTAGGTCTTTCAATTCTTGAAAAGCTTGGTGCGAAAGAGGGAGGTGAAAGAGGTTATCCATATTTTTAGCTTGTACAATCTTTGCCACAGACGTATTTCTATTCTTAGCAAACGATGTCAAATGTGAGTGCATCTCGGATTAAGGCAGTGTTATTCCAATGATTATCCTATAAACAGATTGTTCGACCATCGTCTAGTTTGCACCGTTCTGGAAGATAATATCATAAGGATCTAGTTTTTCGGCATCTTGCATTGTTAAGACGGAGTGTTCCAATTCGTAATCAAATGGAAATTGGATTATGGTGACAAATTATGATGATGAAACATTAAACATTCTCGTATACCATCTCAGGTATTTGGCTTTTAATTTTTTTCCCCTGTCATTCGGAGTTGATTCAGGCTGCATAAAAGGCGATGATTCCAGATGATCAGAGAAGGATCTTTTGTTTGTTTTGTATGTAAAGCGTTGGGGGCATTGACCATCAGTGATCGTTTGGTACTTCCTTCGTACAGAAAAAAATAACGTTTAAAACAAAATTTTGATCAAACATTAAAAATATAAATTATGAATAATTTTTAAGTTAGTTATGTTTAGAAATATAAAATCTATATAAATAAATTTATCTTAAAAATATTTTTATAATAATATACATATATCATTATATAACATATATTAAAAAAAAGTTATATTTTAAAGACTCTGTCATTGTTCCAAACGTTATTTTTTTTCTATATGAAAAAAGTATATTTTTTGTGTTTTAAACTGCAGTTATTTCAATGCGTGGTTTACGCTGATTTGATAGATTGGCAGGATTTACTTTCACCCACTTTAACAGTTCCAAAAGACCGAAACTGCTGGAATTGGTCAGCACATTTTGCGCATGCCAACCATTTACCTCTGTTTCGACGCCGAGGAAGTAACTGTAGTAAGACGACAATGGGGTTGGAAATTTGATTTTACCTTTTATGTTTCACGAAGAAAAAGCATAGTAGGCACGTGGATTAACAGTAATCTTGACATGGTGTAATCTTTAGAAGAAGCGTACCACACTGAACTACTTTTGTCCTTCCTTTTAGTACTTTGGCTCACGGCAAACACGAAGAAAAGAATCAGGAACTAAGACATTTGAAACACACATGCTGATGATTTCAAAAGATTGTAGAGGTTGAATCACTGTATCCATTTTAAAAAGTACTTATCTCTCAACATTACGTATAAAAGGTAGGTGTATAAACTAGATATTTGACAGATGTACTTCTGATCGAGTACAGATACATCGATCCTCAATCAATCTCGTCCTGACAATTTGTACTCAACCAACCTCATAGTAGTGAGATATCATATATACATGTGCCACGATTTTGAACCGTGGTAAAACACATGTATCACATGAAGAGTTCTTGCTTCTACCCAAAAGATATAAAAAAGCACGAAACACATTTACTGAAAAAGGGGTCCTGGATGCCAATTCCAAACCTTTCACTTACCCTATCTCTAGAGCGATGGTTGTGCTGCAGATGCATAATTATAAAGAATCAAAGCAACATGCACGAATAACACAACGATTTACGTGGAAAAACCTCCCCAAGACGAGGAGTAAAAAACCACGGGGCATAGCCCTCTCAAAAAATTCCACTATTTGATAATGACATATTACAATTGTCAGCGGAGTTCTCTCTAGATTACACTGCTGGACACACCAAGGCCACCACAGTATTAGGCTGATGACTACAGGAAGCAAAGCACAACAAGAGGTACAATTTGTGTTTTTATTCTGTCCAGCAAAGCAGCCCAGTAATAAGCCATTGAACTCTTATCTCATATATCACAAACCATGGTTCCAAAATGTGTAAAATTGACAAGTCCTGTAAAATCTATCTATGTTCCATTCCAGCATTGTTTTCGCCACTGAAAAATACCCCTTGACCCAAGCAGCATCCTCCTGAATCTGCCAATCACTTATCTGAAATCTGGCAGAATACATTCAACTCCATTGTTTCTCTGAACCAGTACTCAAGAGAACACATCAATGATCCAGCAGAATGTCGTACCAAACTTATGGACTCTTTAACTCTCAACTTTTGGCATAATTAAAACATAACTTTCTCTTTTCACCTCTTGTTTAATTGGTTTCCTTTTGTGGCTCAAGGATAAAGATTTATGATATGTACCGAGATTGCCGAGCCTGTTAAATCCAAGCTTGACAAGTACACTGTTGAAAATTTTGGTGCAAACAACAAGAAGCTGCAAATAGTTTGTTTAAGAGGGCCTGCGCACCAAAAGAAAACAAGTGATCAGAGTTCCCAGGAGTTGAAAGAAAAAACAAAAGAAAAGGTAATGTCTTGAGTATTTATCAGTTTCTGAAACTTTATGTGCACTGCCTCTTATCCATTCCCGTTCGATCGTGGCGGGGGAGTAAGTTAAAATAGAAAAAACTCACATTGGGCAAGGAAGCAATAGAATTGAATCAGTATGATGGTCGGATCAAGGCCTAAGGCACCATAAAGGACTGACACTATGGATTCGCCCGGAAAAATGCTTTCTTACGTGGCACTCATTCGTAGGCTAAAGGAGAGCCTGCCTTGTGCTGAAAATAAGAGCTCTTTCGGAGAGAAGTTAGGTAGTATTCTGATAGAACATCAAATATACTAAACGATGCTAGCTCTTTTGCAGCAACATAGACAGAACTCCCATGTAGCTAGCACTTGATACACATGTACTGGAGTAGAAAATAAAGCTTGGGGGCAATAAAGAAATTCAATTCAGCAAGTAGCAAATAGAAACAACATGTCATGATTACATAATAGTTGTAATCCAGTGTGGAGAAATAAATGTAAATCCTATGCCACGCAAAACTTGGACGAGTATGAACAAGGAAATATTAGTCACCTTTGCATCAGTCTATAGTATGATTTTGAGATCTCTTGACTTTTATGGGGAATATTTTTCACTCTCTTTTCCTTCTCATCTTGGGTCATATATTTACATCTATGGGCCACATGAACCTACACGGGCCAAATATGCACACATCAATACTCCCCCTCAAGATGGGGCGAACACATCATGTAGACCCATCTTGCTACAAAATGAAGAAAAAACTTTCTCAGGCAACCCTTTAGTTAAAACATCCTAGCAGAGGTTACATATGATAAACAAATAACCCCTTTATCAAGTTTCTCCTTAATAAAATGTCGATCAATCTCAATATACTTGGTTCGATCATGTTGCACTGGATTATTAGCAATATCAATGGCAGCCTTGTTATCACAATATAGCATTAATGGCTTGCTCTTGAACAATTGCAACTCCCTTGATAGAATCTGTAACCACAATAGCTCACACACTCCATGCGCCATGGATCTAAACTCAGCTTCAGCAGTTGATCTTGCAACAACACTTTGTTTCTTACTTCTCCATGAAACCAGATTACCTCCAACAAAGGTACAATACCCAGATGTTGAATGTCTATCATCTAAACAACCAGCCCAATCAGCATCAGTATAACATTTAACTTGCAAATCTCCATGGCATGTATATAAGAGTCCCTTTCCAGGACAACCTTTGAGATACCGCAGAATCCGATACGTGGCATCCATATGTGAAGATTTGGGATCATGCATAAACTGACTTACCACGCTTACAGCAAATGCAATGTCAAGTCGTGTATGAGAGAGATAAATAAGTCTTCCAACTAACCTTTGATAGCTCTCATGATCCACTGGAGCCCCCAAATCTTTGCTTAAGCGATGATTTTGTTCAATAGGAGTAGCTGCAGGTCTACATCCCAGCATACCAGTATCTCTTAGCAAATCTAGAACATACTTTCGTTGAGAAAGAAATATGCCCTTGGGACCACGGGAGATCTCAATTCCAAGGAAATATCTTAAATGCCCCAAATCTTTCACCTCAAATTATTGTGCAAGATATTTCTTTAACGCTGAAACCTCAGTAGAATCATCCCCAGTGATCACTATATCATCCACATACACAATCAGAACTGCCACTTTACCCATGGCATGCTTATAGAACAACGTGTGATCTGCATTACTTTGAAGATAACCCCTCTTCAATATAGATTGTCTAAACCGATCAAACCAAGCCCTTGGTGATTGCTTCAGTCCATACAAGGATTTACGTAGGCGGAGTACTTTTCCTTCAGTTTGATTTGTTTCAAAACCAGGTGGAACATACATGTACACCTCCTCATGAAGATCTCCATGTAAAAAGGCATTTTTCACATCCATTTGATAAATATCCCAACCTAAGTTTGCAGCACAAGATATAAGTGTTCTTACCGAATTCATCTTAGCCACAGGTGCAAAAGTCTAATCATAATCAATCCCATACGTCTGGGTATAACCTTTTGCAACAAGACGAGCTTTATATCTATCCACTTTACCTTCAGGTGTTTGCTTGATAGTGAAAACCCATTTACAACCCACCGGTTGCTTACCTGGTGGTAAATCTACAAGTTCCCAAGTTTTGTTCTTCTCCAAAGCTCTCATCTCTTCCAGCATGGCTTCCTTCCATTTAGGATCCTCTTTAGCTGATTTCCAGTCTTTGGGTATGGATGTGGCATCTAGGGAGGCAATAAAGCTTAAGAAAGATGCGTTGCAATTTTTGTAAGACACAAAATTGGCAATATCATGTTTAGGACCAACGTAATCCTTGAATCGTGCTGGGATATTGGAAGATCTAGTTGGTTTTCTTAAAGCGATGGGCAAGTCATTTTCAAGGAAAGGTTCAACAGGAGATTGAATTTCACCTTGCTCTAAAGTACTAGTAGGAGCATCGGTTAGAGGATTAGTACTAGAATCACCATGCCTAAAGGGGCTCTATGTCTTGGGAAGGCAGACTAGCCTGCACCTGCACATCTTCATGACAAGAATTAGGACTACCACTATTATCAAGTTCCTCCCCCTGACTTAAAGTAGGGTTAACATCACAAGAATCACCTCCAGTAGGAAAAAGAGTAGAGCCCACAGGAATAGGGTTAACATCACAAGAATCACCTGAAGTAGGAACAAGAGTAGAGCCCACAGGAATACCATTACTCCCCCTCTCTTGTTGCACTTCAGGAGAGGACAAAGTTATGTCAATATTATTGATTGGGCCATAATAAGCTTCATGTTCCCAAAAAGTTACATCCATACTCACAAAAAAACGATGTTCAGATGGACACCAACATCTATAACCCTTTTGGGTAGGAGGGTAGCCAACAAAGACACACTTGAGAGCACGAGGATCAAGCTTTCCAACATTGTTTCTTTAGTCATGAACAAAACACACACACCCAAAAACTTTTGGCGAGACAACAAAATCATTTGAACCCAAAAGTAATTCAGCTGGAGACTTGTTGTCAAGAACACGAAGAGGCATGCGATTTATTAAGTATGTAGCAGTCTTCACTGCCTCTCCCCAAAGAAATTTTGGAACATTCATAGTAAACATCAAGGACCGAGCAACTTCAAGCAAATGTCTATTTTTACGTTCTGCAACCCCATTCTGCTCTGGAGTATTAACACAGGTAGTTTGGTGTTCTATACCATTTTCAGTCAAGAAATGGCTAAACTCCTGGTTAATGTACTCAGTACCATTGTCAGAATGTAAAGTTTTAATTGTTGCTCCAAATTGATTTTTAACCTTGGCAACCAAATCTTTAAAGACAGATAGGACATCACTTTTGTGTTTCAGTAAATAAAGCCAGGCATAACGACTAAAACCATCAATAAAAGTCACAAACCATCGATGTCCCAAAATAGAGTTGACCTCACAGGGTCCCCAAACATTAGAATGGATAGTCTCAAAAGGCTTACTACTCCTTCGACTCAGGATAAGGGACTCTCGTATGCTTGGCTAACTCACAAGCATCACATACAAGAGCTTCCTTTTGACACGAACTAAAAAGAGCAGGATAACAACGAGACATAGTTGCAAAAGAGGGATGTCCAAGCCAGCGATGGAGTAGCAACAATTCTTGACATGGAGAAAATTTTGTTGCAAGTGCAACTTCGTCACTTCCTTCATCAAGATAATAGAGCCCATTATGCATGGTCCCAGTCCCAAGAATCCTCCCAGTACCTATCTCCTGAAAAGTACAATGAGAAGGATCAAACCAACTCCTACAATTGAGAAACTTGGTAATTGAGCTGACAGATAAAAGGTTAACTGGAAAATTTGGAACATATAAAACAGGTGACAAGGACAAGGTTTTGGTGCATTTGACAGATCCACGGCCTGTAATAGGAGCTGTGGACCCACCAGCTACTCTCACCTTATCCTTACCTGAGCAAGGTGTATAGGAGGTGAAAAGATTAGACGCTCCTGTCATGTGGTTAGTTGCTCCAGAGTCAATAATCCATGGCTTGGGATGTGTTATAGGTATGTTGTTTTTCGTACCTTGGGATGTAGCATGAAAACTGGAATCAGCTGTAGAGGGATCCTTAGTGGAAGTTGACAAGCCTTCTGAAACTTTGAGCTTGGATTGATACCTCTCAAGAGCCTGCACATCTACCACCTGAGGTTCACTTCCAGATGTTGCATGATTTGCTTTATTTTGTTTAACACTTGGGGCTCCCCCTGGCTGAAATCTTCCTTTTCTCCATCCTGGTGGGAAGCCATGCAGCTTGAAGCGCCTATCAATAGTGTGCCTCTCATCACCACAATGGTCACACTTTACCCTTTTATTGCCTTTTCCCTTTTGAGATTGGACAAAGTGTCTATTTTGCATAGTCAATGCTGCACGATCACCAGCTTCTCTTGGGCTATTTACTTTGGATTGTGCTAGCCTTGTTTCTTCTTCATGGATACTAGAGATAATATCATCAAGCTCAGGCCATTCTGCTTTGGAGAAAATAAGTTGACGTCGAAGATCAAATTCTTCATTCAGGCCATCAAGAAAGAGCTTCCCAACAAATGATTGAAACCAAGTATGATGAATCTCCATATCTTTCTTGTCAAGTGGTTCAAAAGGATGATAGTAGTGCAAGTCCCTATATAATTTTTTCACTTCACCTGCATACTCAGTCACAGACCTTGAACCTTGCTTCAAGTGCAACAATTCATGCATAATCCAAGTTGCTTGCATCTTATTACTTTTTCCTGAAAATTGTTTCTCCAAAGCTGACCACACATCTGCCACTGTCTCCATAGTTTTAACTTGTTCTCGGATAGCTGATTCCATACTACCAAACATCCACACAAGAACTCTATCATTGATTTGTTTATTATGAGTGCCACTCTCTTTATCTTCTTGTCCTTTCATAACAGAGAGCAACTTTTCATAACCATGAGCCCCTAGAATTAACTTGGCTTGACGAGCCCAGCTAACATAATTCTCTGGTCCTGACAGCTTGGGCTCTAACATATATTTAACAGTTTCTGAAACTCCCTTAGGCTGCTCCATTATTTTGCTAAGAATTTCACATAGCTTCCCTATTCCAGAATCAGTCTCCTTTTCTCCACTAATACCAGCCATGATTTTATATTGATTAAGTTACTAAATCTCCACTACAGAACACTCACAAAATTAAACCACTTCACCTGCAGGGAAAAAACAACAGCACTACGGGCTGTCTAACAGTAGCAGTCAACACAGCTCCTGCCAAATTCTTGTCTCCCACTCCTCTCAGACCAAACGTCGAGCAGCTTGTGGGCAGGGAGAAGGCAACACATGCAGCAGCAGCAGTAGCCAACGATGGCCATGAGCAGGAAGCGAGGAAATAGCAGCAGTAAGCTTGGTCCCAGGCTCCAAGTCAGCAGAACCTGCTCCCGTGCAAGCGTGGTGGTCGACGTCACCGCCTTAGACGCCGGAGAGGTGGTCAACGTCGGTAGTGTACGGTAGGAGCCGAGCAGCGGTGGCGCGCGTCGCCGGCATGGAAGCAGCAGCTTAGGAGGCAGACCAAGGCGTCAAGACGGCGCCACGAAGCAGACGCAGCCACATCCAAGGCAGTTCTACACGTTGGAGGTGGAGGCCCGCGGATCTGAATTTGACGGTAAGTCCTGCAGCTCCCCGCCTCCTCCCACGACTAAGCAGCCCAACGACATTGAGCCTGACTGTGACCTCCAGGTACGCGACGATAATCACTAGATCTGGTCGGCGACAGCGACTTGCCCTCACCTCACACGCCGACGAGGAGCGCCGCCATCGCCATCGCCAGGAACGGTTGCTCTGATACCATCTTGACTTTTATGGGGAATATTTTTCACTCTCTTTTCCTTCTCATCTTGGGTACATATATTTACATCTATGGGCCACATGAACCTACATGGGCCAAATATACACACATCAACAAGATCCATGGTCCCCATCAACTCTCTGCACTGCTGCTTCAGCTCGTCATTGCCTCACCAACTGACATGCAATTCTTGCAGTGAACAGGGGAGGCCATCCTTGGGAAGGGACCGGATGGCTTGACATTCCTGGGTCTGCAATCTCCCAAGACAAGGAAGTCTATGCAGACATGAGGGGATGCATTGCAGCTTAGGACAGAAGACGAGTTCTTGTTTCGCCGTCATGTGCTCGTGGTTGGAAGAAAAGCATAAGAAGTTCAGAGACAAGGAGAGGAAGCTGCAGATCGGCACTACAAGGACTCCTGCGATGTCATCAGTGTAAAGGCTCTGCGGTGTAGATGAGCGCTGCAGACGAAGCTGATGGTCCTGTTCATCCGGCAGGCCCTGAAGCACGGTACCCAAGCCCATAAAGAATTTGGGGGTTGACCATACGTTTAATCTGTTGAGATGACCTCTGGTGAGGATGGGCAAAATGCCCTCGGAGTTTAGTTCGTTGCCACATTGGTCTATGTATAATTCAGTGAGAGTGTCTGAAGATGGCAAGAGTAGCAACTCTTCTAGTTCATTTTCTTCTGCAGCTGAAGAGTACCATACCCGATGCTGCTGCTCCTCTGCCTCCATACCTACCACCCAGCTGTTGTATGCCTGGGCAATCAAATATTGTAAAATACCAATATTTCACTTTTGATAGCCCTTGAAGATTTAGACTTTTCAAACAATGTAAGCCTTGGTTTATGCTAAGGCTTACTTTTTAATGGGCAATTGCTGAAAAGGTGAAAGTACTTTCCTGAAAGACGAATACCCACTATAAAGGGATGGTTTGAATATATCTTTCTAAAATTTTTCCCTAAATACCTGTTCAAAATTCTTTCTCAAAAGGCTCCTTTAGACCGTAGTTATTGCCCAATCTAAATCTAGAAAGAGGTTGAAAAAAACTTGACGAAATCATACACGTTTGAGAACTTCAACATCTCAATTTGCTTGAAAGCATATGAGATTGTCTCTCCCTTCATCACGAGAAAAACCGAGTCCAAAAGTATCACAGAACAAAGAAAAACACACTCCATAGAGATAGAGATTAGAAGAAAAGGATTTTATATCCGTGCAGGAATTTAAATTGCATGAACTAAAATTTAAATTACACAACTCAAATCATCTCCACTATAAATGAGTTAAAAAGAAAACACTCAAACATACACCTCTTTCCTTAATTTTTGAATTTAAACTTTCAAGATGCACTAGAGACAATCTCTCACATAGAGGCACACAAGGGACACCAAAGAGACTCCTAGGACACCTCAAAACCTGATCCTTCCACCTTTTTTACACGCTTAAGGTTGGTTGAAACCCTAACTCAGCTGAAATCTCACCCGTCCATTCACCCTTAGCTTCTAAGGAAAAGCCTCACATGGATGAAACGTCGCTGGCCACACCAGATCTGATCTTCCACAGAAAATCCGCCTGTGCGCTCAGGATCCTGAGAAAACGCATCGCGCGGTCCAACTGGACGCCGCCACGTCGCCAGCCGCGCCTCTTCTCTCGCGAGCGCTCTCTTCGGTGGGCCCCACGATCCGGAGCAACTCCTCACCAGCCGCCGCACCGAGTCCGTCGATCGGCGTTGTCCTCTTCGCACCGAACCGGAGGACGCCGCGTGGAAACCTCACCGTACGGTCTCCGCGTCGAGGTAGCACGCGAACCCGACGCCAACACGTCTCCCTGGCGCCGCACCTTTGCGCCGTCTGCGTGCTCCGGCGCACCGGGCCGCCTCGTCCTGACTGCTGCTTCTCCTGGCCGCTTGCCACCAAGCCAGTTGGCCCACAGCCTGTTCGGTTTGTCCTCCTGCCAACCGAGTCAATCAGACCCATGTGCACAAGTGCATGGCCTGGACCACGTGCACACATGCACAATCCAAACTCCTAGTAGTGGCCAGGTCGACATGGCACGTGCCAACCTCGTGGCCCAAGCATAGGCAGTGGTCGGGTCGTGTCGTGTCGATATGGATACGCATACGGCTCACGTGCCGTTTTGGCCCACGAGACAAGGCCGGCCTGGACACGACTGTACCCTGTCCAAAAATAAAAAAATCAAAGCAAACTATTTCTCATCCGAATTTTTTTTAAAAAATATTTCTCATTCGAAAATTCAAAAAATAAACTATTCCTCGTCTTGAAAATTTGAATTGTCTGAATAAAAAGGAAAACATTCACACTTAGTAAAATATTTCAAAACAATATGTTCAAAAACAGTAATAACTTTTATTGATGTTTATATCATTATATGATTACATGCCGTCTCGTTAAAAACTTTGTCATAAACTCATATGAGAATCTGAGAAAACCATGACAAAGAAAAGAGTACAACTTATAGGTCATTGCTACTTATAAAATAGATTGATGCTATTCAGTTTAGTCTTCATCTATGTAAAGGTTCTTGAACTGGACAGCCAATTCTTGGTTTTTAGCAGTGTAGTGGGCATGTTCTGTTGCTAGCTCCCAGTTTTTAAAGTTTAGTAGCATTTCGACGTGGTCGCTGCTCGGACTCGTTCTTATGTCTTCGATGATTCTTCCGCATAGATTGAAGGCCGATTCGGAGGACACCGTAGATACGGGCACCGTCAACACATCCCGTGCTAGTTTTAAAAGCACATGATATGTTATCTTGTGATCATTCCACCACCCGAGGGCGTTGAAGTCTTGTGATTCATGCCTGATGGCGTCACTGTCTAAATAGTTGGACAACGGCTGGACCATGCAATCGAGCGTCTCCACTTGTCGCTGACGAACTGCTTCCACCATGGCTAGAAGATAAGCCACCCCAAATTCTGCCCCACTGTAGCTTTTTCTTACCTGCTGCAGGGACATGTGGTGGTCTTTGTAGGCAAACTCCCTGAAACTTTAGTTCATACTTTGCAAATACCTCATATGATTTAGTTCTAACATCAGCATAATAGGTAATATAATCAACCCGTATAGTATCTCCAATGAGAGATAGAATATTGAGGAATCCTCGTAGTTTTCCTCTATAATCAAGTATAAATACAAAAGCATACAACATGGGGATACTTTTTCAATATTTAAGATATTTTTGTTTTATGCTAAAGACATCTTACATTAAAAGTTTGTCATTTTCATACTCTTTTAACAAAATAACAAATTTAAAAATATTATATAAAATTAAATTATTAGTTGGATAATAAATTTGAGATAAAAGAAGAGGGCGAGTCATGAAAGGTAGCACCTCAAGATTGCAATGTGGTTCAAGTTTTGAAGAACTTGTGCTTCCATGTCACTGTCAATGTCTTCTGCTTCCAAGTTCTCGACATCACGTCGACTATGAACCCATGTAGCTCTAACCCTTTCAAATGGGTTTTATCTATTAATTTTGCTTGCCCTTCTTCATTCTTTTGTACATTTTCAAGACGATATATTTTGTGTGTTCGTCGAAGCTCTGTCAACTCTCCTATCTCCTTTAGATCAAAACCATTACTTTGTTTTCTAACATGAAATCTCCTTAGTTATTGCAAGCATTTTAGTTTTCCAACGTTACAAATGTAAGAGTGTAGCAAATCGTCCTGGCAAACAAAGTGGCGCAATTTTACCAAATTATATATGTTCCTTGCTTATTCATAGTTATCTTCAAAACCTCTTAGGTCTAGGATCATTCGGTGGTATAATCTAGAGATGGTCCTTGGTAAAAGAACTCCACCGTCATTGTTCGCTCCAAGCCTAAGGTACGGAGATGCAAAAGATTGGAAAGATTATTGTGCAACACAGATTCCATATGAGGTAACAGTGTAGACAAGTGAACAATTCGAAGGGCTTTTGCTTAATTAAGGTTTCTGAGATTTCCTAAATAATGTTGTACGGTTTTATAATATTATAGATTTTTTTTTCAAAGTTTAATTTATTAGACAGAGAATCACTAGTTTCCATGCGTTGTTCAAACTCCAAAGTTGCAATAAAATATATCTGACGATTCCTGCAACTCCATGAGATGTTTTTAACTGAAATATTATGATCAATGATGCTTTCTAGGCATGTATCCTACACAATATGGAGCCACAAACCATACTTCTAACAGATTCTATTCGATTCAAGGTCAGCAACGCCCTTTGTATGCATCCAGGACAAATGTGGAAATAGATGACACACAACAAAGAGCACAAATGAATTTTGAAGTCGAGAAGCATTCATTGAGTTCTGCAGCAGCACACGTTCAGAGGAATCCAGCCTATTCAGTGCTGAATTCTGATGATGTCTCCTACTTTAAGAGTACCTTGGGTGAGAGCAGTGTAGTTCACAATGAAGACATAGTAGCGGTTGCAAATGTAGATTGGATGGGTAAATACAAGGGTGAAAGTCAGCTATTGCTTTTACCAAAAAGTACTGCTGAGGTATTCTTTTTCCTTTTTCTCTAGCTCATTTGTTATAGTTCAGTTCTATTCATGGTCAGACAAAAAAAAGTTCACGTGCAGATTGTTTATTAAACCATTCTTTTATTTCAAGTTTCTAAGATTATTTCTTATTGCAACTAGTCGATTGGTGTGGTCCCACAGGGTGGGAACACAGGTCTTCCATTACAGGTTTGCTCATACTTTGAATTGTTCAATTTTATCAAATTTTAGAACTTGTATTTTGTGCTGAACCATTTCTACAGAAATTTCATAGGTGTTATTAACCAATTGTATTCCTGACTAGTATGGTATTTTTGGTCATGTGAACTTGGATTGGTTATCTTATGTGAGAACTAAGAAGAGAAGCTTATGTGCTGCTGGTCCTGTAATATTTTGGTCATGTAAACCTATTATTCTGGCTGTGAACTTATTTATGGTCCTTTGTTGGTTTTGTAATGAGGTTCTGACTTTAGAGACTTAGCTATGAATATAATGCTTGGTGGAATGGATGTTATTTGAAATGCAAGATTTGTGAATTGGCTGTATTTGAAATGCAAGATCTGTTGTATTTGGAATGCATATATGAATGTTTTTTAATTTATAAATTGTGTTGTTTGCCTGGCCCAATTAAAAGCTATTTGGGTGCGTCCAAATAAGCATTGGGTAGGCTAAAAAAATAGGCTGATCCAAAAAATTGTATGGGCATAAACAATGTTAAAAAGAACTTGGCTGGCCCAAAATACCACATGTGGGCTCATCCTAAATTAGGTTGGCCTGGAATTAAAAAAAATGGGCTAAATGGGTGGGCTAAAATTCAACCACACTAAGCCCACTATAAGGTTATACCTATGTCGATTTTAGCAGGCCATGGTTTAATTTTATGACATAAAACCCAATGTCATAAAAATTTTTTATGACATCTAAACCAACGTCATAAATTTATGACTCCAACATCAAAACGTTATAAATCATGGTTTAAGGCGCATGGATTTTGATGTAGACTTTTTTGTCATCCAGTCGTCATAAACATTAACCTATGACATAAATTGTAGATATTATGACAAAAATAAAATGACATAAACTGTGGCACCCCGAGTTTTTGCCCCTAAATCTTTTAAATAATTTACCTTGAAATAATCGAAATTTCTCGAATTAATCTGGAGTCAACAAATAATTTTAAAATGCATTTAATGAAGGGAAATAACATGGTAGGATTTTTCTAAATTTCTACGTGTCAAAACACGCTAACTAGATTTTTGCGTGAATTTTCAGAGCACTGGAGCTATTTTTAATCAATAAAATAAGAAATCCGCAATTTAAATTAAGTCCCAAATTTCCTTTTTCCTCTTTTTCTTTTTTTTTCATTTTTCCCGTATGGCCCGTACAGTTTTCCCGCCCTTCTCCCTAAGTCGGGCCGTCGGCCCATCTGCTCCCCGACGACCTCCTTTTCCTCTTGGGCCATGCGGCCCATTCCTTCTCGGGCCGCCCCGCAAGTCTGCCGGGCCTCCCTCACGCCCGCAGGCACCGACAGGTGGGCCCCACTAGTCGGGCCTTCTCCCTCACGCCTGGCCGGCCCAGCCGCCGCCACCGCCATGCGCGCCGCCACCCCCGCATCCTCCGCGCGCCCCGCGCCACGTCGGACACACGCCAGGCCCGAGCTCGCGCCGCCGCACCCATCCCTGCGCTTCGCGCACGTCGAGGCAGTCTTATCCGCACGAAAACCGTCGTCGCCGTTTTCTCTCTCTCCCTCCGAGTCCGATTGCTTCGGCGAGGAATTCACGTTTATCCCGTGTGCAATCCAATCTCTAACCCCACCTATAAAATCCCCCACGAGCTTCGCCGCCCGATTCCTTTTTGCGCCGTCGTTTCTTGTGCCCTAAATCACCGCCGCCATCGTCGTCTTCCCCGTCTCCGGTGAGTTCACCGCCGCCCCTCCCCCTCCGGTTTCCCGTGGTTCCGAGCCACCCCGAGCCGTCCCGAGCCATTGTCCCGAGCCGCGGCGCTCTCCGCCGTTGTTTCCCGTGCATCGCGCCGCCCGTTGTCGCCTCTTTGAAAGCCGCTGGAGTTCGGCCGGCCGCCGCATGGCCATGGCCGGCGAGCGAGCTCGACCCGCCGCCGCCGCGTCCAAACCCTAACCCTAGCCGCCGTCCGTACCGTCCGATCTTTCGGATCGTGCGGATTTGGACCGCTCACCCGCGCGCAAGCCGTCGCCGTCCGATTGCCGCCGCCCCTCGCCGATGCGTGCCACGTGTCACCGCCGCCCTTTGCCTCTCGCCGTGGACTCGGTCCACCATGGACCGAGCGAACCGCATCACTTGCGTCAGCAGACGCTGACGTTAGCCCTAGTGCGCGTCGGCCCTAGGCGACGTCGTGCTACGCGCGCCGCTCCCATGCGACGTCGGCATGACGTCACCCTTGCCGCCCGCGCAATGCTTGCGTCATCCGGGACTTAATTACGCAATAATTAATTTAGTCTTTTCTGTTTAGTTTAATAATCGTAATTAAACTTCTAAAATTCATATCTTTTTAATCCGAGCTCCGTTTTAGTCCATTCAAATTTCATTAAATCCAGAAAAATGTCAATAATCCATTAAAAATACTTTTCAGTGCTATTTCAGTAGACTTTTTAGGGTGTTTTGTTGAGTGCTTTGTTTGTCGTGTAGATTCCGAGTTTTCCGGCGAGTCCGTTCTCCTCGAAGTAGTCGCCGAGGTTCCTCAGTCTCCAGAGCAAGGCAAGTCATACTTTACATTGATCATATTGTACCTATTTTGTCTAAATATCTTGTTTCTCTAAAATATTGCATATGTTTTAGAATGTCATTTCATGGGATTATGCCTACTGTACTCAACCATAGGATTGTTTACCTTATATCATTGATAACTTGGGTTCAACATGACTAGATGTTAGTTTAAGGCTTGCTTAGCCATGCTTAGCTCAACTAGCTCACTTAAGGGGATCACATTAACCAATTAGTATACTCGAGACTAATTCTCAGATGAGGTCAAGTTTGTGACTCTACTCTAATAATATTGAATTATGACAATGGTGGATTGTGAGCACATGGTTGGTTTTTGGTTAGCGTGCTCATGACAATTGAGGACCGGTTCTCGGGAAATCCTGGAAGAATTACCGTGCATACCACAAGCCAGCATGGCTAATGGCTGGGTCTGTAGCGTAGGTGTCTCTAGCCGACGTACCCTAGTGAGGGTGGGCGTGATGGAGTTGGGTCGGCCCCGGTTTTAAGGGTTGATCGGCTTCCGGATTCACCGTGGCATGAGAGGGGGCTGCCCATTACCCCGATGGGAGTGGGGGCGAAACCTTGGTGTGGTACGATTGGTTAGAGGGGGGTTATGTGAAGGGTCCTGTCACAGTTCCTTTCCGAGGTATCGTGGTGGTACTCTGGCACACGGTAACATGTCGTGGGATTGTGTCTTGTGGGTACAGTTGTACACCTCTGATCAAAGTAAAACTATTCGAATAGCCGTGCCCTCGGTTACGGGCGATCGACCAGATTCACCTTGATTAGTCTCACTTATTCACATAAATGAACTGTTGGAACTTGATTACTAAAGATGGATGGATGGGCCTGTTGCAACGTGGTTTTAACGTTGGACAGTGTTTATTTAATATTGCTTAACTATTACTATTGTTTTACTGCTTTCAACTATTACTATTATTTCTGCAATGCTGTTTATGCAAATTGAGTCTATTATCCCTTTCCTTGATATTTATCCTACATCATACCTTCTCTTCCAGTATGACTTGTTGAGTACGGTGGTTGTACTCAGTCTTGTTTTTGTTTCCCCTTCAGTGCCAGAGGTTGAGGTCGAGGTCTCCGAAGAGGTGTAGGCTTGTTCGCCGTCAAGGGTTAGCTGTGGTGTTTCGCCTCGCTCGAGTCCAGTTTAGCTTAAGTCAGTTTTTTTCCTTTCCGCTGCATTTTTCTAACTCTTTTATATTGTTTCTAAGACGAGGTTTCTGTATTATCAATAATGTCGATTTGTGTACCTCGGCTGATGCCTGGACGAGGATTTAATGCACAAATTACCTATAGAAGTTCTGGTGTGAATTCTGGGCGTGACAAGTTGGTATCAGAGCCAGCCTTTGACTGTAGGATGAGCCAACTGGAAGCCTTAAGAGCCTCTCATCTTTTTATTTGCATGTGTTTAAAAAAAGGGGTGTTTGAAAAGTGAAGTCAGTCTAGGGTTTTAGAATTTGTGAAAATGGGTTTTTGGTCGTTGGTTTTTGAGCATGCTTTGATTCCCGCTCCTTTGTTTCTATAGATGGCAGGTTCCCCAGTGAGGCACTGTGGAAAAGGAATGGTGGGCTTTGTTGCAAAGCTGGCGCGCATGGCCCTTGCAGTCGGGTATCTTGGAGCGCTGGAGTACGCAACAGTTGCGCCTCTCAGCGGCGAGTTGCCCTACCGTGTCCGTTTGGAGGTTCACGGGTTTGTGGGAATGTGTCTTCCCAACATGGAGGTCACAGCTTCAGGAGGCACGTCGGACCACGCTTGTCAAGAAGCTGCTTACCTGATATTGGCCAGGATGAGGAGGCGCATGATGCCGACCTTCGCACCTCCGCTTATCGCTACCATCCTCGTCGTGGCAGTTCCTCCGATGTCAGTGCTTTCAAGTCTACAGCAGATGAGAACGACTCTACTTTCGGCCGCATGTGCACGGTGATCAGGGGACTGGACAAGATGTACTCTGACTTGCACAAGGCAGCCAAGGAGCTGAACGACAGGAAGATGCTGAGGATTGCGAGACTGCAAGACGAAGTGGTTCGTCTCAAGAAGGTAGTTGCTGAGTTGAAGGGACTCTACGTCTCGGAAGACCACCACTGCACCTGTCCGTATCCAGCTGGCGCCCCGGATTCCTCCACCGTCTCCTCCTGCGCCTCCTCCAGCTCCTCTCGCTCCACCAGCTCCAATTCCAGCGCCTGTCCCAGTTCTTCCTGCTGTAGGTTCTGCTCTCGCCTTCGCTCTAGCTTCGACGTACCAAGGCGGAGGTGGCAGCACCGGTTGGATCTCCATCTCCAGTGACTCAAGCTCTGAGGATTCAACTGGAGACATGGATTCAGAAGAGACTCGGAGTTCTTCGGAGGGAAGAGGCAGGATTGGTTGGGCTACGACCACCGATTCCGAAGAGTCAAAGTCTGAGATGAAGCCAAAGGACTCCAGGAGCCGTTTCGAAGAATGGGGATCTTCTAAAGGAAGCAGTTTCAACTCCTCGTCTCGCGGATCGTTCTAGTTGCTCTTCTTAGTTTTATCGTTTTGCTTAGTTTGTCTTCTTGGTAGTTGCTGTGTGTTAGGCTGCTGTGTGTGGGATAGCTGGCAGTCGATATCGAGTGTAATATGGCTGACCAATTAAGGATGTTTTGTGCTTTTCCTTGTTTTAATCAAGATTAGAACAATGCATTTGAATCCAATAATAAAGTTTAGTTTCTAAGTCTCTCTGTTTTTCTTCTTTTCACTCTTTGGTTCGGTCGTCTTCTCCAGATGGTGAACACCAGGACCAGCGGAGCGAACAGCAACAATGGGCAGTCAGGTGCCAACAACAACGAGGCTCATGATGTCAACAGCAATGCTCCTCCACCGCCACCTGAGAATCCCACTATTGCTCAAGTGCTTGCTTCGCAGATGCAGATGATGGCTACGATGATGCAGCAGATGCAACAACAGCACCAGCAGATGCAACAACAGATGTTGCAACGGATGCAGCAGCAGCAGCAGAATAATCAGTTTGCTCCTCCACCACCCCAGTCTAAGTTGCCAGAGCTTCTTCGTGTCCGACCGCCGACCTTCTCCAGCACCACTAATCCTATGAAGGCCAATGACTAGCTTCATGCTATAGAGAAGAAGTTAGATCTTCTGCAGTGCACGGACCAGGAGAAAGTCTCTTTTGCTACCCATCAGTTGCAAGGCCCTGCTTCTGCTTGGTGGGACAACTACTTGGTCACTCGCCTAGCTGGAGCAGCGGTTACATGGGAAGAGTTCTGCCGCAGTTTCAGAACAGCACATATTCCTGCAGGAATAGTTGCGCAGAAGAAGCGTGAGTTCCGTTCTCTTGAGCAGGGTAACAGGTCAGTTACTGAGTATCTGCATGAGTTCCACCGTCTTGCACGTTACGCCCCAGAAGATGTGCGCACCGATGCAGAAAGGCAAGAAAAGTTCTTGGCTGGTTTGGATGATGAACTCACGGACAAGATGATTTCAGGAGAGTAGTCTAACTTTGAGAAGTTGGTTGACAAGGCCATTCGACAGGAAGACCAGCGCAACAAGATGATCAAGAAAAGAAAGGCAGTCCAGTTCAGACCTCCTCAACAGCAGGGAAATCAGCAGAGGCCGCGTTTCATGTTCGGAAATCAGGGTGGACCTACCACCATGATTGTTCGTCAGCATCGGCCTTATCACCCAGGGAATTTTCAAGCTGGTAGTAGTGGCTGTGGACAACAATAGCGCACTTCCGCTCTGCGTCCTCCAACAGCGCCACCCTAGCAGCAGTCCAAGCCACCACCTCCAAGGAAGGACTCCGGAGGGAAGCCAGGAGTCTGCTTCAACTGTGATGACCCTGGGCATTTTGCAGACAAGTGTCCAAAGCCAAGGCGCGCTGGACCAAGGTTCATCCAGGCCCGTGTCAATCATGCATCTGCAGAGGAAGCGCAGGCCGCTCCTGAAGTTCTACTGGGTACGTTTCTTGTAAATCTCACTCCCTACTGATATTATTTGATTCTCGTGGTACGCATTCATTTATTTCAAAGCGTTTGTTGGGAACATGGGTTATCAGTAGTGGAACTTAAGATACCTATGCGGGTTCAAACCCCTGGAAACCATTTGGTCACGGCTCAGTATTGTCCCTCAGTGACAATAGAAATCCAAGGATCTAAATTTATAGCCAACCTTATCCTTCTTCAATCCAAAGGCTTAGATGTCCTTCTTGGGATGAATTGGTTATCCAGACATAAGGGAGTAATTGACTGTGCTAGTCGCACAATTACTTTAATCAATGGGAAAGGAGAAAAGATTGTTTTTCGTTCTCCCATGCAAGCCGAGACTGTGGCAAGTTTGAACCATGTTTCTATCAGTGGATCGTATGAAGTAGCAGCAAAAATCCCTATGAAATTAGAAGATATCCCCATAGTCAGAGAATACCCTGAAGTTTTTCCCCAAGACTTAACTCAGATGCCACCAGAAAGAGAAATTGAATTCCAGATTGATTTAGTACCCAAGACCACCCCAATTCACAAGAGGCCGTATAGAATGGGAGCCAACGAGTTGGCCGAAGTAAAGAAGCAAGTGGATGAACAGTTGCAGAAAGGGTATATCCGCCCGAGCACGTTGCCTTGGGGTGCTCCGGTGATATTTGTGGAGAAGAAAGACAAGACCAAGAGAATGTGTGTCGATTATCGCGCACTTAATGAGGTCACTATCAAGAACAAATATCCTCTACCACAGATTGATGATTTGTTTGATCAACTCAAGGGGGCAAAGGTGTTCTCCAAGATAGACCTGCGATCAGGCTATCATCAATTGAGAATTCGGGAAGAGGACATTCCCAAGACCGCTTTTATCACCCGGTACGGTCTATATGAGTGTACGGTCATGTCTTTTGGATTGACCAATGCACCGGCCTTCTTTATGAATCTGATGAACAAGGTGTTTATGGAGTTCTTGGACAAATTTATCGTGGTGTTCATTGAAGACATTTTGATCTACTCTAAGACTAAGGAAGAACATGAGCATCATCTCCGGTTAGTGCTCGAGAAGTTCATGGATCATCAACTCTACGCCAAGTCTAGAAAGTGTGCTTTCTGGTTAAAGAAAGTGTAGTTCCTCGGCCACATTGTGAATGCTCAAGGAGTAGCAGTGGATCCGTCAAATGTGGAATCAGTTACCAAGTGTACTCCGCCAAAAACAGTCACACAGATCCAAAGTTTCCTTGGACTTGCGGGTTCTTACCTCCGCTTCATTGAGAATTTCTCCAAAATTGCCAAGCCGATGACTCAATTGTTTAAGAAAGATGAGAAATTTAAGTGGTCAGCGGAATGTAACAAGAGTTTTGAAGTCATTAAGAGGAAGTTGGTGTCTGCACCAGTACTGATACTGCCAGATCCAGCAAAAGATTTCCAAGTTTATTGTGATGCATCTCACCAAGGGTTGGGATGTGTGTGTCATGCAAGAAGGCAAAGTGGTTGCATATGCTTCTCGTCAATTGCGTCTACATGAGAACAACTATCCAACTCATGATCTGGAATTAGCTGCAGTGGTTCATGCCCTGAAGATCTAGCGACACTACCTAATTGGCAATCATTGTGAAGTGTATACAAATCATGAAAGTCTTAAGTATATCTTCACCCAACTGGACTTGAACCTTCGTCAACGAAGATGGTTGGAATTGATCAAAGATTATGATTTGGGGATACATTACCATCCTGGCAAAGCTAATGTGGTAGCAGATGCTTTGAACCAGAAGAGTTACTGCAACACCATCAACGTCGAAAGAATGTGCAACCAGTTGCAGCAAGAATTTGAGCACCTAAATCTACAGGTTGTGGATTTTGGTCTTGTGGCTGCTCTGGAAGCCCAACCCACTCTCATTGATCAAATTCGGGCTCCTCAAGCATCAGATCCCGAGATGGTTGAACTCAAAAAGAACATGAGAGTCGAAAAAGCTCGTGACTTTACAGAAGACGAGCATGGCACAATCTGGATGGGAAAGAGGTTGTGTGTGCTAGAAGATAAGGATTTGAAAAAGCTGATCCTTACGGAAGCCCACCAAATTCAATATTCAATTCATCCAGGCAGTACAAAGATGTATCAAGATCTTAAAGAGAAGTTTTGGTGGGTCAGTATGAGGAGAGAAATAGCTGAGTTTGTCGCACTTTGTGATGTCTGTCAGCGGGTTAAGGCAGAACATCAACGGCCCGCAGGACTGTTGCAACCCCTCCAAATTCTGGAATGGAAATGGGAAGAAATTGGAATGGATTTCATCACGGGTTTACCCCGCACATCGTCGGGGTATGATTCAATTTGGGTCGTTGTGGACCAACTCACGAAAGTGGCTCACTTCATACTAGTGCATACTACCTACTCGGGAAAGAAGCTAGCAGAGCCATATCTTGCTAGAATCATGTGTTTACATGGAGTGCCTAAGAAGATCGTGTCTGACCGAGGAAGTCAGTTTACTTCCAAATTCTGGAAGAAGTTGCAAGAAGAGCTTGGTACCCGTTTGAATTTCAGTACGACCTATCATCCGCAAACAGATGGTCAAACTGAGAGAGTGAATCAAATTCTGGAAGACATGTTGAGAGCATGTGCGCTTGAATTTGGTAAAGCATGGGACAAGAGTTTGCCCTATGCAGAATTCTCCTATAACAACAGTTATCAAGCGAGCATTCAAATGGCCCCGTATGAGGTGTTGTATGGACGGAAGTGCCGCACACCTCTTTTCTGGGATCAGACTGGTGAACGTCAGTTGTTTGGCACAGAAGTGATAAGCGAAGCAGAAGCAAAAGTCCGAGCGATTCGGGAAAGGTTGAGGATTGCGCAATCCCGACAGAAGGGCTACGCAAACAATCGTCGAAGAGATATCGCTTTTGAAGCAGGAGATTTTGTGTATCTTCGTGTTACACTGCTTCGGGGAGTACACCGTTTCCAAACCAAAGGCGAGCTGGCACCACGTTTTGTGGGACCATACAGAATTCGGGAACATCGAGGAGAAGTAGCCTATCAGCTTGAGCTTCCATCCAACATGGCTGGTATTCACGACGTGCTTCATGTGTCTCAGTTAAAGAAGTGTTTAAGGGTACCAGAAGAGCAGGCGAGTCCAGACCAGATTGAAATTCAAGAGGACTTGACCTATGTGGAGAGACCAGCTCGTATTCTCGAGACCAGTGAGAGAAGGACTCGGAACAAGGTTTTCAGATTTTGCAAAGTTCAGTGGACTCATCACTCAGAGGAAGAAGCTAATTGGGAAAGAGAAGATGAGCTAAAGGCCACGCACCCGCACCTCTTCGCGAGTGCCTCCGAATCTCGGGTCAAGATTCCGTTTAAGGGGGTAGGTTTGTCGCACCCGAGTTTTGCCCCAAAATCTTTTAAATAATTTACCCTAAAATAATCAGAATTTCTTGAATTAATCTGGAGTCAACAAGTAATTTTAAAATGCATTTAATGAAGGGAAATGACATGGTAGGATTTTTCTAAAATTCTACGTGTCAAAACGTGCTAACAGGATTTTTACGTGAATTTTCAAAGCACTGGAGCTATTTTTAATCAATTTAATAAGAAATCCGCAATTTAAATTAAGTCCCAAATTTCCTTTTTCCTTATTATCTTTTTTTCCTTTTTCCCGTACGGCCCGTACGGTTTTCCCGCCCTTCTCCCTAAGTCAGGTCGTCGGCCCATCTCCTCCCCGACGGCCTCCTTTTCCTCTTGGACCATGCGGCCCATTCCTTCTCGGGCCGCCGCGCAAGTCCGCCGGGACTCCCTCGCGCCGCGGGCACCGACAGGTGGGCCCCACCTGTCGGGCCTCCTCCCTCGCGCCCGACCCGGCCCAGCCGCCGCCGCCGTGATGCGCACCGCCGCCCCGCATCCTCCGCGTGCCCCGCGCCACGTCGGACCCACGTCGGGCCCGAGCTCGCACCGCCGCACCCATCCCCGCGCTTCACGCACGCCGAGGCGGTCATATCCGCACGAAAACCGCCGCCGTCGTTTTCGCTCTCTCCCTCCGAGTCCGATTGCTTCGGTGAGGAATTCGCGCTTATCCCCGTGTGCAATCCAATCTCTAACCCCACCTATAAAATCCCCCACGAGCTCCGCCGCCAAATTCCTTTTTGCACCGTCGCTTCTGGTGCCCTAAATCGCCGCCGCCATTGTCGTTTTCCCCGTCTCGGTGAGTTCACCGCCGCCCCTCCCCCTTCGGTTTCCCGTGGTCTCGAGCTGCCCCGAGCCGTCCCGAGCCATTGTCCCGAGCCGCGGCGCTCTCCGCCGTTGTTTCCCGTGCATCGCGCCGCCCATCGTCGCCGTTTCCCTTGCCGCCGGAGTTCGGCCGACATCCGCGCGGCCATGGCCAGCGAGCGAGCTCGAGCCGCCACCGCAGCGTCCAAACCGTAACCCTAGCCGTCGTCCGCACCGTCCAATCTTTCGAATCGGGTGGATCTGGACCGCTCACCCGCGCGCAAGCCGCCGCCGTCCGATCACCGCTGCCCCTCGCCGATGCGTGCCACATGTCCTCACCGCCCTTTGCCTCCCGCCGTGGACTTGGTCCACCATGGACCAAGCCAGCCGCATCGCTTGCGTCAGCAGACGCTGACGTCAGCCCTAGCTGACGTCTGTACTGCCCGCGCCACTCCATGCTGACGTCAGCATGACGTCAGCCCTTGTTGCCCACGCAATGCTTGTGTCATCCCGGGACTTAATTGCGTAATAATTAATTTAGTCTTTTCTGTTTAGTTTAAAAATCGCAATTAAACTTCTAAAATTCATATCTTTTTAATCCGAGATCCGTTTTAGTCCATTCAAATTTCATTAAATCCAGAAAAATATCAAGAATGCATTAAAAATACTTTTCAGTGCTATTTCAAGTAGACTTTTTAGGGTGTTTTGTTGAGTGCTTTGTTTGTCGTGTAGATTCCGAGTTTTCCGGCGAGTCCGTTCTCCTCGAAGTAGTCGCTGAGGTTCCTCAGTCTCCAGAGCAAGGCAATTCATACTTTACATTGATCATATTGTACCTATTTTGTCTAAATATCTCGTTTCTCTCAAATATTGCATATGTTTTAGAATGTCATTTCATGGGATTATGCCTACTATACTCAACCATAGGATTGTTTACCTTATATCATTGATAACTTGGGTTCAACATGACTAGATGTTAGTTTAAGGCTTGCTTAGCCATGCTTAGCTCAACTAGCTCACTTAAGGGGATCACATTAACCAATTAGTATACTCGAGACTAATTCTCAGATGAGGTCAAGTTTGTGACTCTACTCTAATAATATTGAATTATGACAATGGTGGGTTGTGAGCACATGGTTGGTTTTTGGTTAGCGTGCTCATGACAATTAAGGACCGGTTCTCGGGAAACCCTGGAAGAATTACCGTGCATACCAGAGGCCAGCATGGGTAATGGCTGGGTCTGTAGCGTAGCTGTCTCTAGCCGACGTACCCTAGTGAGGGTGGGTGTGATGGAGTTGGGTCGGCCCCCGTTTTAAGGGTTGATCGGCTTCCGGATTCACCGCGGCACGAGAGGGGGCTGCCCATTACCCCATTGGGAGTGGGGGTGAAACCTTGGTGTGGTACGATTGGTTAGAGGGGGGTTATGTGAAGGGTCCTGTCACAGTTCCTTTCCGAGGTATCGTGGTGGTACTCCGGCACACGGTAACGTGTCGTGGGATTGTGTCTTATGGGTACAGTTGTACACCTCTGATCAAAGTAAAACTATTCGAATAGCCGTGCCCATGGTTACGGGCGATCGACCAGATTCACCTTGATTAGTCTCACTTATTCACATAAATGAACTGTTGGAACTTGATTACTAAAGATGGATGGATGGGCCTGTTGCAACGTGGTTTTAACGTTGAACACTGTTTATTTAATATTGCTTAACTATTACTATTTTGTTACTGCTTTCAACTATTACTATTATTTCTGCAATGCTGTTTATGCAAAATGAGCCTATTATCCCTTTCCTTGATATTTATCCTGCATCATACCTTCTCTTCCGGTATGACTTGTTGAGTACAGTGGTTGTACTCAGTCTTGTTTTTGTTTCCCCTTCAGTGCCAGAGGTTGAGGTCGAGGTCTCCGAAGAGGTGTAGGCTTGTTCGCCGTCAAGGGTTAGCTGTGGTGTTTCGCTTCGCTCAAGTCCAGTTTAGCTTAAGTCAGTTTTTTTTCCTTTCCGCTGCATTTGTATAACTCTTTTATATTGTTTCTAAGCCGAGGTTTCTATATTATCAATAATGTCGATTTGTGTACCTCGGCTGATGCCTGGACGAGGATTTAATGCACAACTTAGCTGCAGAAGTTCTGGTGTGAATTTCTGGGCGTGACATAAACTCTAACATCTCTTGTAGTGCATAAATGGCCGCGCGCGCCATCGTCGGCCATTACTCCCCCCTTTAACTCCGGTGAGCTATTACCGCCATCCCCGGCCAAATCCGTGATCCCCGAACTCCCTCCCTGTTCTCTCCACACGTCGCTCAAGCTCTCCCGTGCCCTATTTCGTCCTAGCGCCGTGCTCCCAAGCTCCACCCTCTCCCGCCGCCGTTTGGCCGCCGCTCCTTGCCACCACGAGCCGTGCCAAAGCCCCGCGCCGTCCCATCCTCTTCGCCAGCGTCCAAGCCACCACGGTCGCCCCTCGCCTTGAGCTCCCACCGTTCTCATGCCGCCTGCATCATCGTCTTCATCCTCCCTCTCTCTCGGCCCATGCGCGTCAGCCCTAGCCGCTGACGCAAGCCTCAGGATTTATCGCGCAATAATTTATTGAGGGTTTTTCTGTTTTAGTAATAAACATAGTTAATCTTCTAAAATTTTTTATATCTTTTAATACGAGCTCGGTTTCAGTCCATTCAAACTACTTTAAATTCATCAAAATGCCAAGAATCCATTAAAAATGGTTTTCTTCCCTATTTCAGTAGACTTTTAGCATGTTTTGTTGAGTGCTTTGTCTGTCGTGTAGATCCCGGTAGTTACGTCGATCCCATTTACTTCGAAGTCATTGTGGAGTTTCCCCAAGTCAAAGAGCAAGGCAAGTCATGCTTCATTATTGATCATATTGTACCTATTTTGCTAAAATACTTAATTTCCTTATAAACTGCATTTACTTTAGAATGTCATTTTATGGGAATATTACACCCTTATTATTAGTACTCAACCTTAGAACTTGATCACCCTGAATCTTTGATAAAACTTGGGTGCTAATATGACTAGATATTGGACTAGGATATGCTTAGCCCTGCTTGGATCAACTAGTACACTAAATGGGTCATTTAACTGAATCATATTATTCTGGACACATTAAATGAAGGACTTACCTTGTGACATTATGATCATGAGTTACAACTAAAATATGGCAAAGGTGGGTTGTGGGTGCATTGGTTTTAGATAGTCGCACCCATGGCAATTATGGACCAGTTGACGGGAAACCCTGAAAGAAATACCATACTAACCACAAGCCAGAATGGGCAACGGTGGGTCCCGTAGTGTAGCCTTTCCCTAGCCAATGTTCCCTAGCAAGGGTGAGCGGATGGAGTTGCAGTCGGCCACGGGCTTACCGGTTGCTGGGCAGCCGGATTCACCGCGACACTCGGGGGGGCTTACCACACTGCCTGGTTGGGAGTGGGGGCGAAACCTTGGTGTGATTCGATTGGTTAGAGGGGGTTATACGAAAGGTCCTATCACAGTCCCTTTTCGGGGTACCATGGTGGTATTTTGACACACGGAAACATATCGTGGGGATGTGTCTTGTGGGTACAAATGTATATCTCTTATCAGAGTAATACTATTTGTGGAGATTATGGCAATCGGGTATCTACATGGCAAGTTTATCCGACTAAAGGTAGGGATAGATTGCGCCTGCCATATCTGTAAACCAAATATGACTTGGGTGTTACGTTGTCGATTGAGATAAGGCAACGGCCCATAGTCACGGTTTGGTAAGATTGAGGAAACCGACTTAGAGTAAGATAGAGTTTCCGATCTGTAAGCCCGCCTTCCAAGACTATATAAGGGGGGGTAAGGGGCGTCACTTGAGGGATATGCGATATCAGAGTTGATAAGCAAGAGCTTTAAACTTTAGGAGCCTTAGATCTTGAGATCAATATACACTCGGCGGATCGAATCCCCGAAACAGGAGTAAGGTATTACCTCACGAGAGGGCCTGAACCTGTCTAAATCTCGTTTTCCGTCTAACCCATTGTGCTTGGCGATCTTGACTGCACCCCCAAAATTCTATTGCCAAAACCAAGTTTCGACAGTTGGCGCGCCAGGTAGGGGATCCGTGCGTCAAGACTTCTTCAACAATCTCGCCGACAAGCGTGATGGGATCTTCAGGATTCGGCGACTTCGCCGCCAACGACTTCGACAGTTTCTCCTCCTTCGACTCGGATTCGAACCAGTCGGAAGGAGAGACCCACTCGACGCCGTTCAGGCTCCCGAACAGCGCCAAGATCTACGACGGCATCTTGGAATCCATGATGCAGTCCACCCACTACGACGAAGGAATTCACTCGACACCGTTCGGACTACCGAACGCCGCCGAAATCTGCACCAATCTTCTCGTCTCACAAACAGAGACGATCTACTCGGAAGAAGACCTCTCGGCGCCGTTTGGATTACCAAACGCCGTTGAGATCTACGGCAAGCTCCTCTCCCCCGAGTCAAGGTCGACCTACTCGGAGGAGTCCGCGTCCTCAAGCTCTGACTCAGACTGGAACGATCCAGATCCGAGCAACCCAGGATCGAGGGAGGTCGCTGTCATCCTCCAGCCATTCGGCTCATGCTCATCTTCAGAGCTCAATGAGTATCTCAGCTTCGCAGGCTTTGACGACCTCTATGGCATCCCCTCAGACGAAGCCGACGACTCCGACTGCAACAAGTTCTACGAGCCGAAGTGCTTCGATGTCCTCATGGCTGAGGTGGCCGAGTCCGACTCAGCCATGGCCCGCAGACTCGCGGAAGAAGAGCGAGCCAGGATTGAGCAGGAGCGCAAGCTGGTAGAAGAGGAGAAGAAACGCAAAGAAGAAGCCGACAAAAGAAAGCAGGATCAACGGGCAGCCGGACGGTCCGCTCAGGAGGCTATTCTTCAAACGCGAGTCCGCAACACCAATATCTTCCAGACGCCACAGCAGAACGCTGTTGCTGCCCTCACACTCCTGGACACCGTCATCGAGACGGCACCCCCCGACGTGACTCCAATACTAGACAAGATCAAGACCATCGTCGCAGCCACAGCCAACGGTCATCCCTCCACCTCAGCACGAAGGCCGACTGAGTCTGTGGCTGAAACGCCCGACAAAAGCCGGCTCCCGCCGCTAAGGTCAGGAGACTACAAGAGGCCCGAGCCAGACCGGTCGACAACTAGGCCAAGAGGCCCACGCCACGAGTCCACGCAGAAGCATCAGGAGCAAACGGCCGACTCCCGCGAGAAGCGACATGGATGTCCACCTGTCCACCACTGCGTCCGTCGCAACATCAGCTCCAGCTATCGAACCAGCCAACCGAGGACCCCGCCGAGCGATCTGCGGGAAGTCCTCGATCGCCGCTACCAAGAGCGAGATCAACGCACTCGGGAAGATTGGAGGGGATCACCCGATAGCAATGACGATGGAGTGCCAGCTTTCACTCGGGAGCTTCGCCGAGTGCACTGGCCGAATGGATTCATGCCAACCGGAATTGAGAAATATGACGGCAAGACTGACCCCGAGTCATGGCTTATCGTGTACACTCTCGCCATCCGCGCAGCAGGCGGCGACAACAAGGCTATGGCCAATTACCTGCCCGTGGCTCTCGCCAACTCAGCCAGGAACTGGCTCACGAGCCTGCCAAGAGGCTCAATCGGCTCGTGGAGTGAGCTGAGGGACCACTTCATCGCCAACTTTCAAGGCACCTTCGAGAGACCCGGCACCCACTTCGACTTGTACAACGTCATCCAGAAGCCAGACGAACCTCTGAAGGACTACATCTGGCGCTTCTCCGAAAAGCGCAACAAGATCCCCAACATCACCGACGACATCATCATCGCCGCCTTCCAGAAGGGAGTCCGTGATGAGCTGCTAATCGGGAAGTTCGGGCGCAAGCCACCAAAGACGGTGAAGCAGATGTTTGAGATGGCAAACTCCTACGTGAAATCCAATGATGCCATCAAAGCAGCGCGCCAAGACCAGCCCGACAGGAGGGATGACAAGTAGGCGGGAGGAAGCCGGAATCCTAAGAAGGATAACGTCAATAACAACAATCAGGGCCAAAAGGACCGCAAGCGCCGATCCGAAGATCTGGTTGCCGCAACCTCCAACTCTCAACGCCGCCCCCGTCGTGGCCTACGACGCCATCATGAACGCTCAATGCACTCATCATCCCAATCACAAGCACGCGGCTAAGGACTGCTTTATTTATAAACAGTTCGCCGAGCAGTATGCGGCGCAACTCAAAAAGAAGCTGACTAATGAAGCCGGTCCATCGGGCGCCAAGAAAAACAACGCGCTGAGAATGCCGAGCCTTTCCAAGACCCCGTGGGAGAGCTCAATCACATCTTCGGGGGGCCGCTAGCCTATGAATCCAAAAGGAAACAGAAGCTAACCGACCGATAGGTCAACGTGGCGCAGCCCGAGGTCCCTCAGTACCTACGTTGGTCGGAGGTGGCCATCACTTTTAACCGATCGGATCACCCCAACCGAGTGGTTCACCCGGGGCGCTATCCACTCGTCTTGGACCCGGTGGTCCGCAACATCAAGCTTAAGCGTGTCCTCATCGATGAGGGCAGAGCCCTCAACATTTTATTCGCCAAGACCATGGACGAGATGCAGATCCCGAGGGCCGAACTGAAGGCAAGCTCAGCCCCCTTCCATGGAGTTATCCCGGGGCTGTCATCTACACCACTCGGGCACATCGCCCTCCCAGTCACCTTCGGAGCTCGAGAAAACTTCTGGACGGAGAACGTCACTTTCGAGGTGGCCGACTTCGAAACGGCCTACCACGCCATCATCGGAAGGCCTGCGCTCGCCAAATTCATGGCGATACCCCATTACACCTACCTCTGCATGAAGATGCCGGGCCCTAACGACGTCATCACTCTTCGCAGCAACGTGAAGCAAGCCTTCACCTGCGACAAGGAGAGCTGCGACATGGCCCAATCTCGCGAGAGATCACGTGGCCAGCAAGAAATCCGATTGGCTGCATCGACTTAGGCAGAGGGTGAAATCCCCACGAAGAAGATAGCCAAATCAGGATCCGGCGACGCCAAGACCAAGAAGATCTCCCTTGATCCATCGGATCCCTCGAAAACTACTGTAATCGGCGCTGAACTAGATCCCAAATAGGAAAGCGCGCTCATCACCTTCCTCCAAAATAATAAATATGTTTTTCCTTGGAAACCATCCGATATGCCTGGAATTCCTAGGGAGGTGATCGAGCACTCTTTGCACGTCAAAGATGACACAAAGCCGATAAAACAACGATTACGTAGATTCGCGCAGGATCGAAAAGATGCCATCAAGAGGAGCTCACAAAGCTCTTGGCTGCCGGCTTTATCAAAGAAGTCCTACACCCCGACTGGTTAGCCAACCTAGTTCTGGTCCGCAAGAAGACGGGGCAATGGCGCATGTGCGTTGACTATACCGACCTCAACAAAGCCTGTCCCAAAGATCCATTCGGGCTGCCTTGCATCGACCAAGTCGTAGATTCAACAGCCGGCTGCCAACTCCTGAGCTTTTTGGATTGTTACTCGGGCTACCACCAGATTAGTTTGAAAGAGTCCGACTGCCTGAAGACATCGTTCATCACTCCGTTTGGGGCCTACTGCTACATCATGCCTTTCGGCCTGAAGAACGCCGGCGCCACATACCAACGCATGATCCAGAGATGTTTCCAGACGCAGATCGGCAAGAACATGGAAGCTTATGTCGATGATGTCGTCATCAAGACCAAGCAGAAAGAGGACCTAATCGCTGACCTAGAAGAAACCTTCACGAATATCCAGGCCTTCAGAATGAAGTTGAACCCGGAGAAGTGCACTTTTGGCGTCCCATCAGGCAAACTGCTTGGCTTCATGGTGTCACATCGTGGCATTGAAGCCAATGCAGAGAAGATCAATGCTATCTTGAACATGAAGCCCCCGAGTAACCAGAAGGATGTCCAGACGCTCACTGGCTGCATGGCGGCGCTAAGCCGTTTCATCTCTCGACTCGGCGAACGAGGCATGCCCTTCTTCAGATTGCTAAAGAAAACGGACGACTTCCAATGGACCACGGAAGCCCACAAGGCCTTTGAGGATTTTAAAGAATTCCTTATGACGTCGCCCGTCCTAGCTTCACCCCGACCCCAGGAGCCCCTGCTGCTGTACGTATCAGCCACTCACCAAGTGGTTAGTACGGTCCTCGTGGTCGAACGCGAAGAAGAAGGGCGGGTCCAGAAGATTCAGAGGCCGATCTACTTTGTTAGCGAAGTGCTGGCAGGAGCCAAAACTCGCTACCCGCAGGTACAAAAATTGCTTTGACGGACTCAAACTATCACATGTCTTAAGACACAACAACGAAGCAGCTGACGAGTTGGCGCAATTCGGGTCCAAACGCGAAGCCGCCCCAACAGACTTTTTGTCGAGCACCTCTATGAACCAACTATTGCGGCAAAGCCAACCCCCGACGAACAAGCTGCAAACGAAGTCGCCATGATTGACGCTGACTGGAGGACACCACTCATCAAATTTTTAACACAGCAAGAGCTACCGGAAGACCAGGATGAGGTAGAACGTGTCCGACGTCGTTGCCAAGCTTATGTCATGGTTGACTCCGACTTATACAAGAGAAGCCCCTCCGGAGTCCTGATGAGATGCATCACACCCGAGGAAGGACGACAACTGCTCCAAGACATCCACTCGGGCATATGCGGAAGCCATGCGGCAGCACGCACCTTGGTGGGCAAAGCCTACAGACAGGATTTATTCTGGCTTACCGCGGTCTCCGATGCGGACAAAGTGGTACGAACCTGTGAAGGCTGCCAATTTTTCGCCCGACAGAGCCATGTCCCAGCCCAAGAGCTACAAACAATCCCACTATCCTGGCCGTTTGCGGTATGGGGCTTAGACATGGTCGGCCCTTTCAAGAAGGCTCCAGGAGGATTCACTCACTTATTCGTCGCAATCGACAAGTTCTCCAAGTGGATTGAAGCTAAGCCGGTCGCCACAATTACTGCTGGCAAAGCACGGGACTTCATCCTCAACATCGTGCACCGCTTCGGCGTCCCAAACAGGATCATAACCGACAACGGGACTCAATTCACAGGAGGCATCTTCAAGGAATTCTGCGAAGGCTTCGGAATCAAGATCTGTTATGCGTCAGTTGCACATCCCAAAAGCAACGGACAAGTCGAGCGGGCCAACGACATGGTCCTTCAAGGCATCAAGGCCCGCGTGTTCGATCGCCTAAGTCCTTACGCAGGCAAGTGGGTTCAAGAGCTCCCCTCGGTTCTATGGTCTCTGCGGACCACACCCAGTCGGGCTACCGGCCAAACTCCTTTCTTTCTGGTCTATGGCGCAGAAGCCATGCTGCCAAACGAGATGGAGTATGAATCCCTCTGAGTCCGCAGCTTCAACGATGAACGCTATGACCCAGACCGAGTGGACGACCTCACCCGACTGGAAGAAGCCCGAGAGCCAGCCCTCATCCAGTTAGCGAAATATCTTCAAGGGCTCAGACGATACCACAGTCGCAACGTTCGAGCACGAGCTTTTTTCGTTGGCGATTTGGTTCTACGCAAGGTTCAGACCACCAAGGACCGCCATAAATTATCCCCCTTATGGGAAGGACCATACATAATCGCTGAGGTGACTCGGCCAGGTGCATACCGATTAAAGCGAGAAGACGGATCTATGGTGGAGAATTCCTGGAACATCGAGCATCTTCGACGATTCTATGCTTAAACTGACTTAAGTTTCATGTTTTTCTTGACTGCCAACCTCAAGCAAGATGACTTCTTGAGTTAGCAGTGGAGGGCTGTACATATGTCAATAAAGCATAGTTTTTCTCATCAACTTTTGCGCCTGATTCGGTTTATCGTTGGTTAACGATCCTTGATTCGAGTTCAATGCATAAGGACTGAGAATTTTTCGATGACCTAATCAGGCTTAGGCTTGGTGACAGTCGGACGAAAATTACTTAAGAAATTGTACAAGAAAACTCAAATCAAAGCGTTAACATAAATAGACTGAATATTTACAGGAAGCATCAGAATGTCACAATCATACAATGTCTACAAGACAATGATTACAATACAATTAAGGCCGAAAATTGTTCACCACATCAATGGCAATCCTCTTAGCCGAATCCTGCGCCTCACTGATCATGTCCAGGGCTTGCTCGTCCGAGGTGCCATCGGCAAAGCCTTCCCCGACTGAGTTGACATCCACTCGGGGGTAGAGAGATTTGGTCTGCACAAGAGCAAGGCCATCCCCCATGGTAGCAGCCTTGGTGATGTTCGCCAAGTATTGGTCGGGGGCTCTCCGCAGCTTATCGAAGATTTCGACTGGATCCAATGAGCTAGCCCCGACTCCCTGATGAAACAAAGATAGCAGGATTGGCGTTGCCGCGTTGGCGACATCTTCTCGAACCCTTCCAGCTTGTTTGACCCTCTCAAGTAAGACGTCATATTGAGCTCGGGTCTTGACTTTGTAAGCTGCCAAAAGAACATGATCACGCAAAGTACTCATAGACAAAGCAGCACAAAGAATGTTACTTCAAAAGAAGCTCACCTTCGAACTCGGCCTCCAACTCGGTCTTCCCGAGGCTGATTGCCTCCAGCTGGAGTTGGAGCGAGTGGACCTCCGACGAATTTTCTACAAACAAGAAAGTCTATCAACAGCCAGGATCAACATGGAAACCATAAGGAGGCTGGGAGGGTTAAGCTTACTCCCGACTGATCCCCGGAGGTCGAGGTTTTCCTCCCGGAGTTCAGCTATTTCCCTCCTCAGGGCTGCCTCTCTCGACGCGGCCTCTTCCTGAGTGGATTTCAGCTTTTGCTGGATATCCTCCAAAGAGTTTAAATGTGGGATCAACTTCTCCAGCACCTCGGACTTGGCCATGGATCGACAATACTCCTTCTGCACGCAAGATCCAAAGTTGACCGACTGAAAAGAAATGGTGATACAACAATAGAAAAGATCAAGGCTTACGTTGAGTAGCCGAGTCGCCTCATTCAGCCGTTGATGAGGGCATCCCTTTCCTCGCTTTCCGCTTGCTTATCTAGGATGATGCCCGCCTCGCCTTCGAATCTCGCCACTCGATCTTAATCGGGGAACCCGGGTTTCGAAGACGTAACCTGGGATCTCCTCTACCGTGGCCGGCGATCATGAAGAACAGATGAAGACACGAAAGATTTGAACTGAAGATTAAAGACAAGATTTCGATTCAAGACTTACCGGCTTTGGCGGCTGAACTCTTGACTGGAGCAACCCGGTTGGTCTTTTCCTTCGGCTTTTCACCGACCGGTCTTCGCCGGGGCTCTTGAGCCGCAGCTGGGCTTCTCCGCGCCGACGGTTTCCGGTCGGGACGTCCCGCGGCGGTCGGGGATCCTTCCTCGGGATATCTTTCTTTGGAGGCGAGGGCTTTTTGCCCGGAGCGCTCTCGCTCGGGAGAGGGCTCCGGGGTCTTGGTTTCGCAGCAGCTGGAGTTGGCCTTTCGCTCTTCCCGGCCGGGTCTATATCTTGGGGTCTCCTACCAAACAAACGATAAATGCAGTTGGAATAATGACAGAGAAATTTTCAAAGAGCTTAGCTTCAGTCATGAGGTGCACCTGGACGACCGGTGGATCTTCGGCGCTGCTTTCGGCGACGGCCTTGGAGGGGTTGTTTCGACTGGAGGAGCAAGGACATCATCGTCCGAGTCGTCTATGACGAGCCTCCTTTTGCTCGCCCGTTTGTTGGTGTCCTCACTCGGGGCCGCCCGTTTCCCGACTGGATCACTTTGGATTTTAACTCCACCGGTCGGCTTCTTGGCATGGCGAAGCGGCACGTCATCATGAGGAATTTTGTATGGTTTCAAAATAATGGAGGCATTTTCCCGCAAGAGAAATTCTCAGAATACTAAGAGGTATGACATCAAGATTGCAAGACAAGACAAAGAGGTCGCGGCTTACCGAGGGAGGAGGCCGTGAGAGCGAAGGGAAGAATCGGCGGCACGACGGGCGCGCTCGACGCAACTCCAATCGAGAAGATCTTGTACATCCGGATCTTCGGGATCTCGAAACTAAGGAGATCCCGTCTTCCCGATTGGGGTCCTTCCCGCCTTCGTACTCGAAGGCCGGCTTCGATCGTTCTTTGATTGGTGCCGCGGCTCCCGATAAAGTGCCGAGTGATCCGTTCGCCACGAAGACCTTTCGCTTCATCTCCAAGATCTTCGCTAGCAGTTTGTTGGCTTCATCCCAATCTTCGGCTACCGACACAGTACCCCAAGTATGCTTAGGCACAGGGGGAAGGCCGACAATGGCTGGCAGGCTGGGTTCGAGGTTGCTGATATAGAACCAGCTTGCATGCCAGCCCTTGTTGGAGGATTTCAAGGGAAGAGAGAAGTACTCCTTGCGGAGAGATCCACGGAGTTGAAAACCCGCTCCACCAACAACACATGGATGGTCCTTATTCGGATGCGGTTTGAGGTAAAACATGCGGCGAAAAAGTTGGAAGTGGGGGAGGATGCCAAGGAAAGCTTCACATACGTGGATGAAAAGAGCGATGTGAAGCATGGAGTTGGGGTTCAGATGATAGAGTCGAAGACCATAATAATCCAGAAGCCCCCTAAAGAACTCGGAAGTGGGGAGGCTGAACCCGCAGTAAAAGAAAGATGTGAACACAACGAGCTCACCAGTCTTTGGTGTTGGGAAATCTTCGCCCGCCGCCGGGCGCCAACCCACGATCTCCTTGGGGGGAAGCACGCTGTGCTTCACCATCTCCTTGAGGGTGGACTCCCTCACATCCGAAGTGATCCACTGCTCAAAGGGGATTTTCTTTTCGTCCGCCATGAGCGTGGTTTGGATGAGTGACAGATCTGGCTAAAAGGATGGGGATTTGAGATGGGGATCTTGGGAGCTGGATGCGGAGGCTATTTGTGGCGAAGGATGAGCTCCTAGGTCGATGGATTCGGGTGCGCGCGAGTCTAGGGTTTTCCGCAGGGAGCTGGTGAACAGTGCTGCGAAAAGAGGAAATTTTTGGGAAGACGAAGTGGCGGGGATGACCTCGAGGCTTTGTAAAGAGATTTGAGGGTTGCGCTAGGTTTTCTCGTGATTGGGCCGAGCCCATGAGAGACCTGCGGCCCAGCTAATGTGTGGCCCGACGCGTGTCCTTAGGGACTTAAGTGGATGAGCTTAAGCAGATTTGCCTTGGCAATATGCACGTGTCCGAATACCCTATACCTTTGGAAATCCTTTCATACCACGGTTTGCTTGACTTCATGAGAAGCTAGCACGATGCAATTTGAAAGGTGACCAACGGCTAAGCTTTTTATAGTTGCCTTGATAACAAGGGCTGTTTGGTTCTTTAGCATTTGAATTGGATGATTATATCAATGCTATTTTTCCACCTTGGTGAAGATCTTTATAGATTGAGACCAGTATTATGGCAAGAGCTATTTAATAACTTGGTCATATTTTTCAGATGACTGAAAAACTTATTTACCTATGAAGGATAATTAAAATATTTGTTCCGAGATGACTCGGGCAGATCCACTCGGGCAAGGATGAGTTTACCGAGTGCTTTCCACTTATAAGGATTGATTAAGTTATTTGTCTTGAGGAGACTCGGGCAAATTCACTCGGATAAGCATGAGCTTGCTGAGTGATAAGATTTTTTATATTTGCTTTAGCATGAGTTAAGCATTTACATGAGTATGTGCTTAGATATTAATTTTGAGAATTTTTTAGATATTTTCCAGCCCTTCACAGTCTTTCGAGCCACTCGGGAAATTCAGGCAGAGATGATGGAATCACTTGGTGCCAGAAGCACTCGGCGAACGAGGTTTTTGGCTGTGTGCTGTCTTGGTTTGAAGCTGAGTTATCTCGTCGACTGAAAAGGACTTGGGGGCTACTGTGGAGATTATGGCAATCGGGTATCTACATGGCAAGTTTATCCAACTAAAGGTAGGGATAGATTGCGCCTGCCATATCTGTAAACCAAATATGACTTGGGTGTTACGTTGCCGATTGAGATAAGGCAACGACCCATAGTCACGGTTTGGTAAGATTGAGGAAACCGACTTAGAGTAAGATAGAGTTTCCGATCTGTAAGCCCGCCTCCCAAGACTATATAAGGGGGGTAAGGGGCGTCCCTTGAGGGATATGCGATATCAGAGTTGATAAGCCAGAGCTTTAAACTTTAGGAGCCTTAGATCTTGAGATCAATATACACTCGGCGGATCGAATCCCCGAAACAAGAGTAAGGTATTACCTCACGAGAGGGTCTGAACCTGTCTAAATCTCGTTTTCTGTCTAACCCATTGTGCTTGGCGATCTTGACTGCACCCCCAAAATTCTATTGCCGAAACCAAGTTTCGACACTATTGGAATAGTCGTGCCCACGGTTATGGGTGATCGACCAGATTCACCGTGATTAGTTTCACAGTGTTAATAACTTGATTAATGGAGCATGACTAGTATAGATGGAGGGTTTGGGCTTGTCGCAACATGGGAATAACGTTGGATAGTGTTGGATAGAGTTACTGCTTAATTAATTACAACTGTTTTACTGTTCCAAAATCCTTGTGAAAGAAGCTGCTTGTGCTAAAAGTCAAGCCTTAGCCAAATCCTTGTCTCCCCTTGCATTCATACCCCTCTCTTCCGGTATGACTTGCTGAGTACGTTGGAAGTACTCATCCTTGCCTCTTCACCAGAGCCAGTCTCTGAAGCTGATGAAGACGTTGAAGACGAGTAGGCTTCGTCCGCACTCTGAAGATGCATGTGGAGTGGAGGTGCCACACTGCAAGCGTCAAGATTAGGCTTTAGCTCATTTTATTTTTTGCTGCTCTTTTGTAATCTTTTTATTGTTTCTAAGACATGGATTTGTATATCAACAATTGTCATATGTGTACCGTGGCTGGTCCTGGACATGGATTTTTAATACACATATAGCTTCGGAAGTTCTGGTTTTGAATTTCTGGGCGTGACAGCTGGGTGCTACCATCCTTGGCCGCTTTGCCCCATCGCCGCCTGACCAAAAGGTGTTGTTGCCAGGACACCAACTGGCTGCTCACAGGTCTCTTTGTTTGGGCGCGCTCCCGGTGCCGGCACCACCTTGGTGTGCCCAGTGGCCCTGGGCTCTCCTCTATCTTTGGCTCCTTTTGGGTTGGCTTGGGTTGAGGCCCTGAAAACAACCAAGGTTGATGTCAAGCAAGCTAAATCATGATTGTCGATGGCGGAGCAGCTTGAGTAAACTCACCGGGTGGAACGTCGTGGCTGGATCTTCGGGAGGCTGGCTAGTTGTGCACTAGTTGGCTTCTCAACGATAGCTATGCTAGATGGAGGTGGAGTCGACGATGACACAGTTGTCTTGCCTTTGGTTTTCTCCATGCTCGGGGCCAAGATAGCTGTCCTGGCTACATGTTTCGCTTTCTCGAGCGGGGTGGCCGTAATCTTTGGCCCTGTCACCGCCTCACCTATCTTTGGGCCGTCGGTTGGATGTCGGGATGTCGTCTTACTCTGGGTCGTGGGCCGCTCTTTTGAAGGGCTGCCGGTAGCGTGCCTCTAGCCGTCGCCTCCGGCAGAGGTGGGTGTGACACAAATTGATTGGCTCCCTGCAAAAAGATGTAAGGATCAAGATCCCTGGCACTTGGCAAGATCGTGAATCACACTTGAACTTACCTTGGGGCGATTTGATTTATATAGCGGCTTGGGGCAACCTTCCATGCTAATTTCAGTCCCCGGCTCGAAGAAGTTGCACAATCGCTTGGTAGCTTTGTTCTTATCATATGGCCCGTGAGTATTCTGGGTGAAATCCTTCTAGACCTTGTACTCCCATGTCGGGTGGCTTCGGCTCTTCAAGGGCTGCACCTTCCGCATGACGAAGTTGCAGGCTACATCGACCCCTGTCAAGTTGGCTTTGTGCAGGACCTGGATCCCATTCAATTTCCCCTTCACTTGATCCATCTTGCCCTGAGTTGGAAGGGAAGAATAGCAGTCCTTCACCACCGGATAATGGCCCGTGAAGGGAGGTAGGCTGGGGATCAGTTTAGAGCAGTAGAACCACTTGGAGCGCCATCCTTTGTTGGTGGAGCGGAGCGGGAGGTCAAAGAACTCTCTGTTCCTCTCCAAACGGATTTGGATCCTGCTCGTGCCGACGACCCAAGGATTCTTCCTCCCTGGTTGGGCCTTGAGATGATACAAGTAACAAGATAACATGAAGTGCGGGTATATCCCGCAATGTGCTTCACACAGATGGGTGAAGATGGCAATCTGAAGAATTGAGTTTGGATTGAGATGGTGGATGTTGATACCGTAGTAATGGAGGAGCCCATGAAGGAAGTCGTTGGCCGGAATCCCCAACCCGAAGTAGAAGAAGGGGACGAAGACCACGATCTCGTCAGTGTTGGGGGTGGGGAACTCCTTGCTGGCGGCGGGGCACCACCTGATGAGCTCCTGCGGTGGGAGGACACCATCCTCCACTGCCTCCATCAGATCCGCCTCCATCATGGTGGACCTTTCCCAAGACAAGCTCCGATTCGGGATGGGAACCGATTCTGCCGAGGAGTGAGACATGGTGAAAGAGGAGGATGAAAGGCTTTGGATCTAGATGGATTCAGGGCTCAGATTCGGAGAGGATCGAGTTCCCTAGCTTTGATCTACAAAACCCTAGCAAGGAGAGAGAAGGGCGCGACCGCCGTGGAGAAGATCAAGGGGTGCGACACTATTTCGATTTGGGATTTACGACAATGGTTGTCCCGCTCGGGTCTATTTATAATGTCGATCGCATTTCTTGGGCCAGCCCAGAAGATTTCTTCGATAAAGTCTACAATGCATTCCTGATAAGATAACTACTCGGCTGAGAGAGTTTTACTCGGCTATGATGGGGATGAGTACATAGCCAGTATCGTCTCTCCCTGATGGCTTCACCAAATTTTGAGTTCCCATCAAGATTAGTACTTAGGGGCTACTGCGAGGTACACGATACCCGGGTACCCATGACATGGCCTTTGGGCCGTGTAGCATGGTGTGGGCCGAGTACTTTGGGCCCATCCGGCTTACTTGTGCTTTAAGAAAAAGAGTGAGGATAAGGCAATCAATCCTATCATGTAAATAGATGGTAGGTACCCGGATTGTAAGGGATACCTTACCATATCTAGCAAGTCGCCTCCACACCTATATAAGGGGCACCGAGAAACCCTAATCGTGGTGGATCATTTTTCTGTACGTGCCACATGCTATTCATATACCGTGTTGCGCACACCCTGACATAGACCTAATCTACATACAACTGGAGTCGGGGATTATCTCTCACTAAGGGCCTGAACCAGTATAATCGCTGTGCCACCATATAAACTTGATCTTGTGCACCTTATAAGTATTATTGTCGATCTAGAGAATCAACATTTATTCGCGAACCATGAAGTGGCACTCTTCCCAATTAAGCACCAAGTCATTTCTTGATATCGTTACACGACTTTGTCTAAATTCTCCAGGAAATGATCAAAAGTTTTTCCATAGATAGAGAAGTCATCCATGAAAACTTCCATGATTTCCTCGATCATGTCGGATAAGATAGACATCATTAACCATTGGAATGACGCGTGTGTGTTGCACTATCCGAACAACATCAGTCGGTAAGCATTCGTTTCATAAGGACATGTGAACGTTGTCTTAGTTTGATCATTGGGATGAATGAGAATTTGATGATATCCAGAATAGCCATCAAGGAAACAGCAGAAGGAGTGGTTCGCCAGTCGCTCAAGCATCTCACCAATGAAAGGCAACGAGAAATTATACTTCTTAGTAGTCTTGTTGAGCTTTCTGTAGTCTGTACACAGTCTCTATCCGATGATGGTTTGTTGTGGGATCAACTCATTTTTAGAGTTTTCAACGACCGCCATTCCTCCTTTCTTAGGCACAACCTGAACTATCCTTACCCACTCAGACACATGTTAGATTATCCCGACGTGTAGGAGTTTTAAGACCTCTTTTTTCATGACTTCTCTCATTGCATTATTTTGCCTCCTTTCTGGCTCTCGAGAGGGTGCATAAGAAGGATCTAAAAGAATGTGATTTGTGCAGAGAGCCGGACTAATCCCTTTGAGATTTTGAAGCGAGTAGCCAAGGACAACGCGATGTTTTTTTAGCACAGCTGTGAGTCGGGAGGTCTCATCATCGGAAAGTTTGTCTCTTATGATGACGGGTGATTCTGTGTCTTCGTGTATAAAAATGTAGTGGAGGCCTAAAGGAAAAGGTTTGAGGTCAATGATCGGTCGTGAAGGCAGATCGGTCTTGGGTAATTCGATTGTCTCTCCAAGGTCATCCTCTTCCTCGACAAATGCAGTGCCATCATCTTTGAGGAGAGATTTAGGGCATTCAAGTGGAGAGATAGCCAACACTTTCTCAATTGGCTCGAGCTTGGGAACGGGTTCCATCAAAGAGTTTTTTGATCGTGAGATCGGGATGGAAAACACCATTTTCCCTAATTTGATGTCGAGACTCTGGTTTGAGGCACATCTATGAAGAGTTTTTCTATGTGATGGCCTATGTGGAGGTCGAAGTCATAGACTTCAAACACATGGAAATCTAGGATGACCTCGACATCATTGTGCTTGATTGGCACTCTGCGAATAACCCCATACCCTTTGATGACAGGACTAGATGGTTCCCGAAAGGCTTTATCTATTGGTGCCAATGGTTCGTCCCCTAAGCATGTTAGTGCGAAAGATGCAGACATAATATTTGCACCATCAGTGGGATTATAAAGAGTTTTCACCATGGCCTCTCTCACAAGACAAGGAATGGTTAACGACGTGGAGCTAATCCAAATTGCTTCAGAAGAAAGCTCCACCTCCCTTATCCACTCATCACTCATCATGGTAGTTAATTCATGAACCATCTCTTTGAGGAAATTTTCCTCAAGAGGTTTAGACCGACTACGCGTGACCTGTGGTCTCTTTTGGGAAGGATAGTTTGAGGTGTTTGCATAATCATCAAAAAGATCACACTCAAACTGGAAAGGAAATTCTGAAGGTTGAATTTCTTCTTCCTTCGGCTCCCGTGGTTCGCGTGAGGATTCAACGGTTGAATCTTGGGATGTGGAGTTTGTAGGATCCGATTCAACAGTTGATGGTTCCTCTTTTGTATCATCGGTTTCCAAGATGGTTGCACAAGGAATGAAGGAGGTGTTCTCTAGGTACGATCTAGGAGTTCACATCCTTCCTACGGTTTTTTGTGTGCAAATGAACCTCTAACGGAAAGTACGATCTAGGAGTTCACATCCTTCTAACGGTTTTTTGTGTGCAAATGAACCTCTGACGAAAATATCGATATACATGGCAGACTCCTTGTGACAGACTTCTTGTCTAAACTTGAACAGAAATGTTGTAACATCATGTGATCAGGTAGAGACAAGTCTAGGCCGGCTTGAGTTAACAAGGAGAACCATACCCAAGCTGCACCGATGGATTCCTTCTCATCTTCTTTGAAGTTGAGAACCTTCTTACATAGAGAGACTACATGGGTTAACAGGAAGAAAGCAACGCACAACTTGCCTTTGAACTCCTCCCATTCACCATGCAGTTTTCTCATCGTATAGGTGTTCCATTGTTTTGACCCCTTCGTAAGAGAGAAGGAAAACAACTTCCACCTTAAGGTGTCGTCTGTCATGCCCGTGATTGTCAGGCATGAACACAACTGCTCAAACTCTCATAGATGATTATAGGGATTTTCACTTTCATGCACCGAGAAGGATTGCTCCCGAACCATGGCTTTGAAGAAAGAGGTGGCTCACAGAACTCAACCCTTTGGAGCAGAAAGGTTTTGACATAGATAGTTGCTCCATGGTAGGTAAGAAGAGAAAGGAATAAAAGAAAAGAAAAGATATGGGGATGAACCAAGTTCGAAGATGTTACAACAACCGTTCCCCGACAACAACGCTAGAAATGCTTGTTGGTATTTGATACGGTCACAGAAAAATCCACAAGCGCACAGATACCGCTATAGCACTTCACCTCATAGTATCCCAAGGGTATCAAATCATAGGGAACATGTGTGTAATATCTAAGAATGTGATTCTATCGAAGGATAACAACTGATGGTAGGATAGGCTAGAGAGGATTCGTATGGATTTAATTAGCTAGCTTAAGTTAAAGGTAAAACTCTATCCAATGCTTC
This sequence comes from Oryza australiensis, assembly GCA_019925245.2. Taxonomy (NCBI): domain Eukaryota; kingdom Viridiplantae; phylum Streptophyta; class Magnoliopsida; order Poales; family Poaceae; genus Oryza; species Oryza australiensis. The sequence continues at coordinate 385,818 of JAIFGZ020000609.1, read as the reverse complement.
GGACACCGGCCTTCCCCTGATCTACCAGACTGAGTCTACCCTTGAGCTCTATGATGTACCTGAATGAGGAGGGATACAAAGGACAGACATGGATGTCATCACCTGCCGCCTACCACACTTTCCATGGAGCACACAACAAACTAAGGTAATTGCCGACCTAGATATCACGCCTAAGTTATGAATTACTACTCTAGCCTTGTGCAGGAACTTCCTTCTTTATCCAGAGTCTTAGTACTACAACACATAATTATAAACTAAGCGACAAACCCGCACCAATGAGAATATATCTCACTTAAGTAAACTAATTAAAAACATAAAGAAATCTCGAACACATACTTTATAAAAGGAAGCATCCATCGAGGTACAAGCGAGAAGAAGGCCAACAACTCCAGTGCTTCTCCAGAACTCCATTGGAAGAATGCTGACAAGTCCGACACTCCTCTAGAAATTCTCGGAGAAAACTCTGATAATTTGGGGCACTCCTTCCGGAGCTTCCCCTCACTCTCTTACAAATCCAACATACTTAAGTAAAGTCTAAAAATCTAAAAGTGAGTTGTACTCTACTTTGTTGCGCAAGTTGCAAGTTTGTTGAGCTCCTCCTTTTCTAGCTCCAAATGACAGTTATGTGACGGTTGTGGAGGTTGGTACACCCACAACCCCACGTGTAGCGAGGAGATGAGAGGCCACAAGGTCGGTTCGGCCGAACCAACTATTTGGCCGACCTGTGGGTCCCACCTCCTTGCTCCTTTTGCTGGGAGACTGATAGTGGGTCCCCTATGGCGGTTGAGGATAGTTTGCCTCACTTTAAGTCGGTTTTGACTGTCATGTGGGCCATCTAATCCTTGTACTCATGTATGATTGGCTGGAGGTTCATTTTGTCACATGATGAGTGTATTTTCATCCATAAATGACATGCATACATATATTCACCAAAGCTAGTGGAAATGGTTAGTAATAAATCCTTACCACTAAGTTATGATATTATATTTAGTATTCTCTATGAAGGAGTTGACGGTTAAAGTTTGCACATAACTCTTATTTACATGGTTGGGACTGTCGTGCAAAAGCTAGAATATTTAATCTACAATTGAAAAAATTAGATCCTAAGACTATGAGCTGTCATTTCATTGGATGTCCAGAAAGATCTAAGGGATAATGATTTTATTGTCTACACCATGTCAGTGAGCATGTGGAAACTAGACAAGTTGTCTTCTTAGAAAATAATAATTAGGGGAGCTCATAGGAAAGGGAGATTAATATTGAGGAAATTTGGGTTAATGCTACGGCACCGGAAATCCAAAAGAATAATGCTCCCATTGTTCAGGCTGTGCCTCAACAATGGTGTGAAGATTATGGCAATCGGGTATCTACATGGCAAGTTTATCCGACTGGAGGTATGGATAGATTGCGCCTGCCATATCTGTAAACCAAATATGACTTGGGTGTTACATTGCCAATTGAGATAAGGCAACGGCCTGTAGTCACGGTTTGGTAAGATTGAGGAAACCGACTTAGAGTAAGATAGAGTTTCCGATCTGTAAGCCCGCCTCCCAAGACTATATAAGGGGGGTAAGGGGCGTCCCTTGAGGGATATGCGATATCAGAGTTGATAAGCAAGAGCTTTAGACTTTAGGAGCCTTAGATCACGAGATCAATAAAGACACTCGGCGGATCGAATCCCCGAAACAGGAGTAGGGTATTACCTCACGAGAGGGCCTGAACCTGTCTAAATCTCGTTTTCCATCTAATCCATTGTGCTTGGCGATCTTGACTGCATCCCCAAATTTCTATTGCCGAAACCAAGTTTTGACAGTTGGCGTGCCAGGTAAGGGGCCCGCGCGTCAAGACTTCTTCGACAATCTCGTCGACAAGCGTGATGGGATCTTCTTCAGGATTCGGCGACTTCGCCGCCAACAGCCTTCGACTCGGACTCGAACCAGTCGGAAGGAGAGACCCACTCGGCACCCTTCGGCCTCCCGAATAGCGCCAAGATCTTCAACGACATCTTGGAGTCCAAGATGCGGTCCACCCTCTCCGACGAAGGAATTTACTCGGCACCGTTCGGACTACCGAATGCCGCCGAAATATGCACCAATCTCCTCGTCTCCCCAACAGAGACGATCTACTCGGAAGAAAATCTCTCGGCGCCGTTTGGATTACCAAACGCCGCTGAGATCTACGGCAAGCTCCTCTCCCCCGAGTCGAGGTCGACCCACTCGGAGGAGTCCGCGTCCTCAAGCTCTGACTCGGACTGGAATGATCCAGATCCGAGCTACCCAGGATCGAGGGAGGTCGCTGTCATCCTCCAGCCATTCGGCTCATGCTCGTCTTCGGAGCTCAACAAATATCTCAGCTCCGTCGGCTTTGACGACCTCTATGGCATCCCCTCGAACGAGGCCGACGACTCCGACTGCAACAAGGACTACGAGCCAAAGTGCTTCCATGTCCTCATGGCTGAGGTGGCCGAGTCCGACTCAGCCATGGCCCGCAGGCTTGCAGAGGAAGAGCGAGCCAGGATCGAGCAAGAGCGCAAGCTGGCGGAGGAGGAGAAGAAACGCAAAGAAGAAGCCGACAAGAGAAAGCGAGATCTACGAGCAGCCGGACGGTCCGCTCAGGAGGCAATTCTTCAAACGCGGGTCCGCAACACCAATATCTTCCAGACGCCACAGCAGAACGCTGTTGCTGCCCTCACACTCTTGGACACCGACATCGAGACGGCACCCCCTGACGTGACTCCAATACTAGACAAAATCAAGACCATCGTCGCCGCCACAGCCAACGGTCATCCCTCCACCTCGGCACGAAGGCCGACTAAGTCTGTGGCCGAAACGCCTGACAAAAGCCGGCTCTCGCTGCTAAGGTCAAGAGACTACAAGAGGCCCGAGCCAGACCGGTCGATAACTAGGCCAAGAGGCCCACGCCACGAGTCCACGCAGAAGCATCAGGAGCAAACGGCCGACTCCCGCAAGAAGCGACATGGACGTCCATCCGTCCACCACCGCGTCTGCCGCAACAACAGCTCCAGCTACCGAACCAGCCAACCGAGGACCCCGCCGAGCGATCTGCGGGAAGTCCTCGATCGCCGCTACCAAGAGCGAGACCAACGCACTCGGGAAGATCGGAGGGGATCACCCGATAGCAACGACGACGGAGTGCCAGCTTTCACTCGGGAGCTTCGCCGAGTGCACTGGCCGAATGGATTCAAACCAACCGGAATAGAGAAGTATGACAGCAAGACCGACCCCGAGTCGTGGCTTACCGTGTACACTCTCGCCATCCGCGCAGCAGGCGGCGACAACAAGGCTATGGCCAATTACTTGCCCGTCGCCCTCGCCAACTCAGCCAGGAACTGGCTCACGAGCCTACCGAGAGGCTCAATCGGCTCATGGAGCGAGCTGAGGGACCACTTCATCGCCAACTTCCAAGGCACCTTCGAGAGACCCGGCACCCACTTTGACTTGTATAACGTCATCCAGAAGCCGGACGAACCTCTGAAGGACTACATCCGGCGCTTCTCCGAAAAGCGCAACAAAATCCCCAACATCACCGATGACATCATCATCGCTGCCTTCCAGAAGGGAGTCCGTGATGAGCTGCTAATTGGGAAGTTCGGGCGCAAGCCACCGAAGACGGTGAAGCAGATGTTTGAAATGGCAAACTCCTACGCCAAATCTAATGATGTCATCAAAGCAGTGCGCCAAGACCACCCAGACAGAAGGGATGACAAGCAGGCGGGAGGAAGCCGGAATCCTAAGAAGGATAACGGCAACAACAACCAAGGCCAGAAGGACCGCAAGCGCCGATCCGAAGACCTAGTCGCCGCAACCTCCAACACCCAACGTCGCTCCCGAGTCGCGGCCTACGACGCCATCATGAACGCTCAATGCACTCATCATCCCAATCACAAGCACGCGGCTAAGGACTGCTTCATTTATAAACAGTTCGCGAGCGATGACGCTGCGCAACTCAACAAGAAGCCGACCGACGAAGCCGGCCCATCGGGCGCCAAAAAGAACAACACGGCCGAGAACGCCGAGCCCTTTCATGACCACGTGGCGCGAGCTCAATCACATCTTCGGGGGGCCGCTAGCCTATGAATCCAAGAGGAAACAGAAGCTAACCGACCGAGAGGTCAACGCGGCGCAACCCGAAGTCCCTCAGTACCTGCGATGGTCGGAGGTGGCCATCACCTTTGACCGCTCGGATCACCCCGACTGAGTGGTTCACCCGGGGCGCTCGGATCACTATGCCTTTCGGCCTGAAGAACGCCGGTGCCACATACCAACGCATGATCCAGAGGTGTTTCCAGACACAGATCGGCAAGAACGTGGAAGCTTATATCGACGATGTCGTCATCGAGACCAAGCAGAAAGAAGACCTGATCGCTGACCTAGAAGAAACCTTCGCGAATATCCGGGCCTTCAGAATGAAGTTAAACCCGGAGAAGTGCACTTTCGGCGTCCCATCAGGCAAACTGCTCGGCTTCATGGTGTCACATCGCGGCATTGAAGCCAATCCAAAGAAGATCAACGCTATCTTGAGCATGAAGCCCCCGAGTAACCAGAAGGATGTCCAGAAGCTCACTGGCTGCATGGCGGCGCTAAGCCGCTTCATCTCTCGACTCGGCGAACGAGGCATGCCCTTCTTCAGATTGCTAAAGAAGACGGACGACTTCCAATGGACCACGGAAGCCCACAAGGTCTTTGAAGATTTTAAAGAATTCCTTACGACGTCGCCCGTCCTAGCCTCCCCCCGACCCAAGGAGCCCCTGCTGCTGTACGTATCAGCCACTCACCAAGTGGTTAGTACGGTCCTCGTGGTCGAACGTGAAGAAGAAGGGCGGGTCCAGAAGATTCAGAGGCCGTTCTACTTTGTTAGCGAAGTGCTGGCAGGAGCCAAAACTCACTACCCACAGGTACAAAAATTGCTTTATGGTGTCCTGATAACCGCGAGGAAATTGGCGCATTATTTTCAGGGTCACTCGGTCACCGTCGTCACCTCCTTTCCGCTCGGCGATGTCATCCACAACCGGGAGGCAACTGGGCGCATCGCGAAGAGGGCCCTGGAGCTGATGCCGCTGGACTTGACGTTTAAGGCGAGGACGTCTGTCAAGTCACAGGCCCTGGCGAACTTCTTGGCCGAGTGGACCGAACAACAAGAAGATGTACCTCGGGAAGATCTCCAACATTGGACCATGAACTTCGACGGATCCAAGAGGATCACCGGCTTGGGAGCAGGAGTTGTGCTGATCTCCCCGACTGGGGAAAAGCTAAGATACGTCCTCCACCTCCACTTCTCTGCCTCACATAACGTCGCCGAGTACGAAGCACTACTGCACTGACTGCGGCTCGCAGTTTCACTCGGGATACGTCGGCTCGTCGTGAAGGGGGACTCCCAGCTGCTCGTAAACCAAGTGATGAAAGACTGGTCCTGTCTAAACGACACCATGGAGGCCTACCGACAAGAGGTCCGCAAACTTGAAGATAAGTTTGACGGACTCAAACTATCACATGTCTTGAGACACAACAATGAAGCAGCTGACGAGTTGGCGCAGTTTGGGTCCAAGCGTGAAGCCGCCCCAACAGACATTTTTGTCGAGCACCTCTATGAGCCAACCATCACGGCAAAGACCACTCCCAACGAACAAGCTGCAAACGAAGTCGCCATGATTGACGTCGACTGGAGGACACCACTCATCAAATTTTTAACTCAGCAAGAGCTGCCGGAAGACCGGGATGATGCAGAACGTGTCCGACGTCGTTGCCAAGCTTATGTCATGGTCGACTCCGACTTATACAAGAGAAGCCCCTCCGGAGTCCTTATGAGATGCATCACACCCGAGGAAGGACGACAGCTGCTCCAAGACATCCACTCGGGCATATGCGGAAGCCACGCGGCAGCACGCACCTTGGTGGGCAAAGCCTACAGACAGGGTTTTTTCTGGCTTACCGCGGTCTCCGACGCGGACAAAGTGGTACGAACCTGTGAAGGCTGCCAATTTTTTGCCCGACAGAGCCATGTCCCAGCCCAAGAGCTACAAACAATCCCATTATCCTGGCTGTTTGCGGTGTGGGGCTTAGACATGGTCGGCCCTTTCAAGAAGGCTCCACGAGGATTCACACACTTATTCGTCGCAATCGACAAGTTCTCCAAGTGGATCGAAGCCAAGCCAGTCACCACAATTACTGCTGACAAGGCACGGGATTTCTTCCTCAACATCGTGCACCGCTTCGGCGTCCCAAACAGAATTATAACCGACAACGGGACCCAATTCACAGGAGGCATCTTCAAGGAATTCTGCGATGACTTCGAAATCAAGATCTGTTATGCATCAATTGCACATCCCAAAAGTAACGGACAAGTCGAGCGCGCAAACGGCATGGTCCTTCAAGGCATTAAGGCCCGCGTGTTTGATCGCCTAAGTCCTTACGCTGGCAAGTGGGTCCAAGAGCTCCCCTCGGTTCTATGGTCCCTACGGACCACACCCAGTCGGGCTACCGGCCAAACTCCTTTCTTTTTGGTCTATGGCGCAGAAGCCATGTTGCCAAATGAGATAGAGTATGAATCGCTCCGAGTCCGCAGCTTCAATGATGAACGCTACGACCCAGACCGAGTGGACGACCTCACCCGAGTGGAAGAGGCCCGCGAGGCAGCCCTCATCCAGTCGGCAAAATATCTTCAAGGGCTCAGACGCTACCACAGTCACAACGTTCGAGCACGAGCTTTCATCGTTGGTGATCTGGTTTTGCGCAAAATTCAAGCCACCAAGGACTGTCACAAGCTATCCCCCTTATGGGAAGGACCATATATAATCGCTGAGGTGACTCGGCCAGGTGCATACCGACTAAAGCGTGACGACGGATCTATGGTGGAGAACTCCTGGAACATTGAGCATCTTCGATGATTCTATGCTTAAATCGACTTAAGTTCCATGTTTTTCTTGACTGCCAACCTCAAGCAAGATGACTTCTTGAGTTAGCAGTCGGGGGCTGCACATATGTCAATAAAGCATAGTTTTCCTCATCAACCTTTGTGCATGACTTGGTTTGTCATTGTTTGATGTTCCTTGATTCGAGTTCAGTGTTTAAGAACTGAGAATTTTCTGATGACCTAATCGAGCTTAGGCTCGGTGACAGTCGGACGAAAATTACTTAAGAAATTTCACATAAAAACTCGGATCAGGGCATTAACATAAATAAACTGAATATTCACAAGTCTACATCAGAATGTTACAAGCATCCAATATCTACAAGACGATGATTACAAAACAACTAAGGCCGGAAATTGTTCACTACATCAACGGCAATCCGCTTAGCCGAGTCCTGCACCGCACTAATCAGGTCCAGGGCTTGCTCATCCGAGGTGCCGTCGGCGAAGCCTTCCCCGACTGAATTGACATCCACTCGGGGGTAGAGAGATTTGGTCTGCGCAAGAGCCAGGCCAGCCCGCATGGTAGCAGCCTCGGTGATGTTGGCCAAGTATTGGTTGGGGGCTCTCCGTAGCTTGTCGAAGATTTCGACCGCGTCCAGTGAGCTAGCCCCGACTCCTTGGTGAAATAATGACAGCAGGATCGGCGTCGCTGTATTGGCAACATCTTCCCGGACCTGTTCGGCTCGTTTGACCCTCTCAAGTAAGACGTCGTATTGAGCTCCGGTCTTGACTTTGTAAGCTGCCAAAAGAACTTGATCACGCAAAGTACTCAGAGATAAAGCAGCGCAAAGAATGTTACTTCAAAGAAGCTTACCTTCGAACTCGGCCTCCAACTCGGTCTTGCCGAGGCTGACTGCCTCTAGCTGGACCTGGAGCGAGTGGACCTCCGACGAATTTTCTACAAACCAAAAAGGCTATCAGCGACCAAGATCAACACGAAGACCATTAAAAGGCTGAGAGGGCTAAGCTTACTCCCGACTGAACCCCGGAGGTCGAGGTTCTCTTCCCGGAGTTCATCTATCTCCTTCCTCAGGGCCGCGTCCCTTGACGCGGCCTCCTCCCGAGTAGTCTTTAACTTCCGCTGGACGTCCTCCAAGGAGTTTAGATAAGGGACCAACTTTTCCAGCGCCTCGGACTTGGCCATGGATCGACAATACTCCTTCTGCACGCAAGATCCGGAGTTGACCGACTGAAAAGAAATGATGATACAACAATAGAAAAAGATCGAGGCTTACGTTGAGTAGCCGAGTCGCCTCGTTCAGGCTGTTGCCAGGGCATCCCTTTCTTCGCTTTCCGCTTGCTTATCCGGACGATGCCACGCCTTTGGCTTTAGAGTCTCGCCACTCGATTCTAATCGGGAACCCAGGTTTGAAGAGCGTAACACAGGGATTTCCTCTCGTGTGCAGCGGATCGGGAAGAACAGATGAAGACACGAAAGATTTGAACTGAAGATTAAAGACAAGATTTTGATTCAAGACTTACGGCTTGGCGGTGAACTCTTGGCGGAGCGGCCGGCGGTCTTTTCCTTCGGCTTTTCATAGGCGGTCTTGATCGGGGCTCTCTGAGTTGCGGCACAGGGCTTCTCCGCGTGGCCCGGTTTCCGGTTGGGACGTGTCGGCTGGCGGTCAAGGGCTCCTTCCTCAGGGCATCTTTCTTTGGAGGCGAGGGCTTTCTTCCTGGAGCTCTCTCGCTCAGGAGAGGGCTCCGGGGTCTTGGATCCACAGGCTCAGATGCCTCGGACCCGGTAGCCGGGGTTGGCTCTTCACTCCTCCCGACAGGATCTGTATCCTGGGGCCTCCTGCCAAACCAATGACGCGCTCAGTTGGAATGAAGACAAAGAAATTTTCAACAATGAAGTTCGGACTTCAGTCATGAAGTGTACCTAGACGACCGGCGGATCTTCGGCGCTGCTTTCAGCGATGGCCTTGGAGGGGTCGTTTCGACTGGAGGTGCCGGGATGTCATCGTCCGAGTCGTTGATGACGAGCCTCCTTTTGCTCGCCCGTTTGTTGGTGTCCTCACTCGGGGCCGCCCGTTTCCCGACTGGATCACTTTGGATTTTTACTCTGCCAGTCGGCTTCTTGGCAGGGCGAAGCGGCACGTCATCATGAGGGACCTTGTACGGTTTCGAAACAATGGAAGCATTTTCCTGCAAGAGAAATTCCGACAATACTAAGAGGCATGACATCCAGATTGCAAGGCAAGTACAAAGAGGTCAGTCGGCTTACCGGAGGAGGAGGCCGATAGAGACTGAAGGGAAGAACCGGCAGCACGAGGGCGCGTTCGACCGCGATCCCAGTCGAGAAGATCTTATACATCCAGATCTTCAAGATCTCGAAACTAAGGGGATCCTGGTCTTCCCGATTGGGGTCCTTCCCGCCTTCGTACTCGAAGGTTGGCTTCGATCGTTCTTTGATTGGCGCCAGTCGGCTCCTGATGAAGTGCCGAGTGGATCGTTCGCCGCGAAGACCCTTTTGCTTCATCTCCGGGATCTTCGCTAGCGGTTTGTTGGCTTCATCCCAATCTTGAGCCACAGTACAGTGCTCAAGTATGCTTGGGTACAGGGGGAAGGCCGACAAAGTTTGGCAGGCTGGGTTCGAGGTTGCTGATATAAAACCAGCTCGCATGCCAGCCCTTGTTGCAGGATTAGGGAAGAGAGATGTACTCCTTGCGGAGGGATCCGCGGAGTTGAAAACCCGCTCCACCGACAACACATGGATGGTCCTTATTCGGATGTGGTTTGAGGTAAAACATGCGGCGGAAAAGTTGGAAGTGGGGGAAGATGCCAAGGAAAGCTTCACATACGTGGATAAAAAGAGCGATGTGAAGCATGGAGTTGGGGTTCAGATGATAGAGTCAAAGACCATAATAATCCAGAAGCCCCCTAAAGAACTCGGAAGTGGGGAGGCTGAACCCGCAGTAAAAGAAAGAAGTGAACACAACAAGCTCACCGGTGTTCGGGGTGGGGAAATCTTCACCCGCCGCCGGGCGCCAACCCACGATCTCCTTGGGGGGAAGCACGCCGTGCTTCACCATCTCTTTGAGGGTGGATTCTCTCACATCCGATGTGGCCCATTGTTCGAAGGGGATCTTCTTTTCATCCGCCATGAATGTGGTTTGGGTGGAAAGTAGATCTGGCCAAAAGGATGAGGATTTGAGCAAGGGATCTTGGGAGCTGGATGCGGAGGCTAGTTTGTGGCAAAGAGCGAGCTCCTGGGTTGATGGATTCGGGTGTGCGCGAGTCTAGGGTTTTCCGCAGGGAGCTGGTGAACAGTGCTGCGAAAAGAGGAAATTTTTTGGAAGACGAAGTGGCGGGGATGACCTCGAGGCTTTGTAGAAAGATTTGAGGGTTGCGCTAGGTTTTCTCGTGATTAGGCCGAGCCCGTGAGAGACCTGCGGCCCAACTAAGGTGTGGCCCAACGCGTGTCCTTAGGGACTTAAGTGGATAAGCTTAAGCAGATTTACCTTGGCAATATGCACGTGTCCGAATGCCCTATACCTTTGTAAATCCTTTCATGCCGCGGTTTGCTTGACTTCATGAGAAGCTAGCACGATGCAATTTGAAAGGTGACCAACGGCTAAGCTTCTTATAGCTGCCTAACAAGGGCTGTTTGGTTCTTTAGCATTTGATTAAGTGATTATATCAATGCTATTTTTCCACCTTGGTGAAGATCTTTATAGGTTGAGACCAGTGTTATGGCAAGAGCTATTTAATAACTTGGTCATATTTTTCAGACGACTTAAAAACTTATTTACCCATGAGGGATGATTAAAATATTTGTTCCGAGATGACTCGGGCAGATCCACTCGGATAAGTATGAGCTTATCGAGTGCTTTTTCATCCATAAGGATTGATTGAGTTATTTGTCTTGAGGCGACTCGGGCAAGTTCACTCGGATGAGCACGAGCTTGCTGAGTGATAAGATTTTTTATATTTGCTTTGTCATGAGTTAAGCATCTACGTGAGTATGTGCTTAGATATTAATTCTGAGAATTTTTCAGATATTTTCCAGCCCTTCACAGTCTTTGGAGCCACTCGGGAAATTCAGGCAGAGATAATGGAATCACTCGGCGCCAGAAGCATTCGGCCAAAAAGGTTTTTTGGCTGTGTACTGTCTTGATTTGAAGCTGAGTTGTCTCGTCGACTGAAAAGGACTCGGGGGCTACTGTGGAGATTATGGCAATCGGGTATCTACATGGCAAGTTTATCCGACTGGAGGTAGGGATAGATTGCGCCTGCCATATCTGTAAACCAAATATGACTTGGGTGTTATGTTGCCGATTGAGATAAGGCAACGGCCCATAGTCACGGTTTGGTAAGATTGAGGAAACCGACTTAGAGTAAGATAGAGTTTCCGATCTGTAAGCCCGCCTCCCAAGACTATATAAGGGGGGTAAGGGGCGTCCCTTGAGGGATATGCGATATCAGAGTTGATAAGCAAGAGCTTTAGACTTTAGGAGCCTTAGATCAAGAGATCAATAAAGACACTTGGCGGATCGAATCCCCGAAATAGGAGTAGGGTATTACCTCACGAGAGGGCCTGAACCTGTCTAAATCTCGTTTTCCATCTAACCCATTGTGCTTGGCGATCTTGACTGCATCCCCAAATTTCTATTGCTGAAACCAAGTTTCGACAAATGGGAACATTAGGTGGTAATTCTGGACCATCTAGTGTTGCACCTTCTGTTGAGGAAATATGAACATTGTTCCCATTAACTGGTAATTCTGGACCATCTAGTGTTGCACCGTCTGTTGAGGAAATATGAACATCATCATGATAACAATGATCCTCAACAGACTTCATAAACACAAAATGAACAAGAGACTCCTCAATCGCAAGTGATCAATAATGAGACTCAACAGCTTAGAAGATCACAACAGGGAAGGATATCTGGCATCCCTGATTACTATGAGGTCTACATGAGTTAAGACATAGGGAAGGTAGATGATCTCACCTCATTTAAGGAAGCTATAACAGGTAAGCACTCATCCAAGTGGCTTCATGCCATGGAAGATGAGCTAAGGTCTATGAGCCAAAATGGTGTTTGGGATTTAGTAGAAGTTCCTAATGGAGTCAAAACAACAGGCTGTAAGTGTGTCTACAAAACCAAGCTAGACTCCAACGGGAACATCAAACGATTCAAAGCAAGGGTTGTAGCAAAGGGTTTTTCATAGAGAGAAGGAATTCATTATAATGATACTTTTTCTCCCGTCTCTAAGAAAGACTCATTCAAAATTGTTATGGCATTAGTTTCACATTATGAGTTAGAGCTCCATCAGATGGATATGAAACTTGCTTTTCTAAATGGTGATTTAAATGAAAATGTTTACACGACCCAACCAGAAGGTTTTGTTGTGGAAGGAAAGGAGCATTTAGCATGCAAACTTAAGAAATCCATCTATGGGCTTAAACAAGCATTCATACAATAGAACCTTAAATTTGATTAAATTATCAAGAAATTCGAGTTTAAGGAAAATGAGGTGGAGAAATGCATTTATGTTAAGAGTGAGGTGGGAAAAATCATAATACTAGTACTCTATGTGGATGACATTGTATTAGCTAGCAACGATAGGAACCTGCTGTGAGAAACTAAGGAATTCTTGTCATCCAAATTTGATATGAAAGATCTCGGTGAGGCATCTTATGACTTAGGTATTGTAATACACCGAGATAGGTCTAGAGGAGTACTAGGATTATCTCTGAATTCATACATCAGCAGAGTATTAGAAAACTATAACACGAGAAAATGCTCTGCATCACCTGCTCCAATAATAAAGGGCAATAAATTTGGATAATTCCAAAGCCCAAGTAATAAGTTAGAATCCGATGAAATGAAAATGTACCATATGCTTCAGCCTTCGGAAGTTTAATGTATACTCAAGTCTGTACGCTCAGGAATTTTTTCCCGAGATTAAAAGTGGTAGATAGCATTGACAAACCACTTAAAATATACTATGACAATGAAGCCGCAATATTCTATATGAGTAACAACAAGTCAAGTGAAGTTGCCAAGAACATTGACATTAAGTACCATGTTGTGAAAGATAGAGTCCAAGATCAGACTATCAGATTTCAATATATTAGTACTAAGTTTTTGCTCGCAAATCTGCTCAACAAAGGCCTACCTTCCAGTTTATTTAAGGAATATGTAGTCGGCATGGGGATTAGTGAATGCCATTGACTAAGATCCTGGATACAGGGGGTATTAGTATCAATCAACACCCACTAAAGTAAGTATTTATTTAAGTACCGCAATGAACTATAAGTCTTGTTGTCTCAATGAAGCTCAATGTCTTTGTGATGCATTGCTTTGGGGAGCTGTTTTAATTAAGTAGGCTCATTAGTTAGTCTCATGATCAAGGGGAGAATGTTGGTTGATCGTATTGATGTGGTGCCGAACAAAATAAAAAAGAGATAATTCCACCTTTATCTTCCTAACAGAAATAAGAAATAGGGTTGTTCGATTGGTTAACAACCAACTTAGATCCATATCGGTTTAGCCCCCAGCCCCACCAACACTTATATAAGAGGGAGAGGTGCACAGCCATGAGGACGCTTGAGGCTTTTGTTGCCAAACCCAAAACCCTAAGTGCTCGATCGATCTAGCGCTGGTAGGGGTTCTTAGTGCTAACCCCTAGCCTCTACAACAATGTATCAGAAGATCAAGAGAAACAAAGCATAGGAAAAGGAAAATCAATGGCTTCACAAAACAGTTAGTGTATAGATCAATTACGCAATTAGTAGCAGAGGTGATCATATAGGAATAAGTTTCAGTTTATGTAATCAAAGTTAACAGCCCTGTCATCTTCTTCCTCCTCTTGCCTCCTCTTTCCTTCTCCCTGGTCAACGAGCCGCCACTTCGCTCAGGTTGCAGCAGCCTAATTCACATCCAGTGATGCAGATGTCGAAGGAGAGTACCACGGAGATACCCCTGATTTTATTCCCAGACCACATCTTCAACTTAGAAACCTAGCCTAGTCCTCAGTTGTAGCCTAACCACAAGTGAGTTCTCTAGCACGTCCTCCTCATGTCACCTACAACTCGTAGGTTGGCGCTATGCTTTGGCATCTTCCTGTGCCACGCCCTTGCCTCTTAGTTGCCTATTTGCTGATTTTCTGTGCTGCTGCTGTTGCCTTCTCTCTCTCACTCACTCACTCCTACTGTTAGTCGCAATGACTAACAGTCTATGAAGTCCTAATTACCTCCAAGCAGGCCAAGAACAAATAAGTACAGGAACACATCACAGAGCATATCTACAAGCCTCAAAATTCGATTGAAAATACAAATGTTATTGGCCCGCCGATGCCCTCCCCTCCAAACCCAAAAACGAAGTTCAATAAATTTTATCAAAAATAAGTTTGCTCTCTGGTTTATCGATATGTCCAGTAACTGTGATAGCTGAGCAGTACCATCAATCGATATTTGAAGGCCCTGTTATTGTGGAAGCCAGTGGGTGTGCCCGCTTTGTGGCTCAGAGCAAGAAACAAGGATTCACAAGCTTACTGGCAGCTATGCCGATGTCTTCCACCCACAACCGGGTTTCACCTTTCAGCTCCAAGGAATCAGTCATCCTCATCCCTGCACGATGGGTGGGCTGCCATGAGAAGAGCTGGCCCAAAATTACGAGGCATGATTTTGATTTGCTTGATGAAGGATCAAAAGTCGATATAGAGGGGGGTGAATATAGAGACTCCTAATCTGCCCCAAAAATACCTATCAAAATATTTCACTAAATCCTAATTTAGATCGAAGCTATGGGACAAGCCAGATCAAAATAGGAGATGAGAAAAACTTAGAAAAATTTGCTCGGTCGAGGAGTTCAACATCTTAAAATACCCGAAGGCAAATGAGGTTGCCTCTTCCTTCATGGCAAGCAGATCCAAATTACGAAATTTAAATTGCACAAAATTAAATTGCAGGAATTTGAATTGCATAAATTTAAATTGCGTAAAGAAAGAGGATTAGATAACTGGAATTAAATTCCATAAACTCAGAAAATATTCATTACAAAATGCAGAAAGATACACCTTCACGAATTTGAAATTGGACTTACAAAAGCCCTAAAGGCCATCTCACAAAATAGATCTCAAAGTATCATCAAACCCTAGCCTCTACCTCTCTATTTATAAGCTAAACACCCCTAAGACAAAGTCCTAATTGCCCTTAGGGCGAAACCCTAACTCAAAGCAATCTTAGCCATTCGTTGTTCCTTAGGAGAGAAGGAAGACCACTGGATTATCACCACGTGTCCAGCCACACGGAAACCACAAAGTACATGAAATGTCACAGAAGATCATACGACCACCATTCTTCCGCTGCCATCGATCCGCGACAACCTTGGCTCGACCAATCAGAGTGCGCCAATTGGGAGGATCGATCCGCGTCGCCGAAGCCACGCCAACCATGAGACGATGCGTGTCGCCATGCCGTACGAGCGGCTGCGCTCGCCATGTCCGCACCCACATCGTCCGCGCCTATGGGACCCATGCTGTACGGCTCCCGCGCGGCCTTCGCGATTTCTTGTGCACCAAGCAACATCCGTCGGGCCCACCTATTAGTGATTCATGCCTATATACTGTTGACTTGGGCCGCCCTGGGCCGGCCGAACAGTAGAGAAGGTGAGAGAAGAAGTCTGGAAAACCTCCCTCAAGTCTGGAATTCATCCCTCTCCTTCTCTTTTCTTCTGCAATTTTTCTCGACATCCAACATTTGCACTTGATCTTGCGAAGCCCGTTGTGAAGACCTCCACACATGATGTTCATCCATCGTGTGCCACCTTGTGTCTAACCTTGTCAGCCGACATCCTCGATCATTCTGGACCTCAACTCCTCCCTGAGTTTAGTCTCGATTCAGTCGCTGACCAAGATTGACTCGCACACACATAGACAAACAGTCATTTTTTGGCACAGATCTCGCAACCTGACCCGCGTCAGTGTACGCACACATTTGTTTGAACTTCTTGGCACTTGCCAATTTTTCCATCAGAATGAGTCAAACCACAATTGGTTTCACAATCTCCCCCTTGATGGAAACATTGGCAACTCCAAGAAAAATTTTGAAAATTGATTTTGAACCACACAACAAACATTTGTTGCATGAGTCAAACTTGGTCATTTGAAAAGAGTGAAAAATCAAGACCTAGTAACAAAGAAGATAAAATATGCAAATGCAAGAAAGCTACCCCTGTCATCAAGATATAAGGAAAAACTGAAATTTCAATGAGTGCATTTTGCATCTTGCTGGATATTTCTCCCCCTTTGACAATGATGACATCAAGACCAAAATGATGCAAAAATGAAAATGGAATCTTTGCAAGTTTTAATTAGAATGAGCTTTGCAGGTTATCTGAAGGCATCAAGATAAAAACATGACTTACTCATAAGCGAACCAAAGCTTAAGTCTAGCTAGACAAATACAAAACAAGTATGAATCATGATATGAGCAACAAGGTTATATCACCAGCGAGCAAAAAGTTGTCAACTGAATTAATAGATTAGTGTGCAAAGCTATTTCTAGAAGAAGCTTTTAAGAAGAAGCATGGCAACTCAGAAACATGCAAGATCTACATTATCAAAGCAATGGACCCATGCTAAGGTGCTAATGCCCAAATCAGATGAGTATCAACATGGTAAACATATAACATGAGCTTTTAGCTCTTTCATTTTTTGCATGTTATTATTTTTGATTTTGAAGGAAAACTATAGCATAATCACAATGGTACGCCTGATCTTATCAGTTAGCAAGCGACGGGAGCTCCAAACATTGCCGTCTAACCTCAACCAGGTTTTCCAGCTAGAGTTCCTATAACAGGCAGTCTGAGTGCTATCTTCAGTACTACTCATGCATAAATGCACTTAGCAACACGGGACAAAAGGAAGTAATCACACAAAGCATATCTGATAAAAAGCATGACTGATACTAAGCATGACCAATCAAGCATGAGCATTCAAAAGCATGTACAAAAAGCTATTGCTGAGAGAATGTAAACATGGCATATCTATAAGAAGAAAGCTTCATGAAAAACAATCTTCTAGAACAACCTGTGCACATTGATTTAGTTTATGTGTGGATTCAATTTAAGCTAGTATCAATGCGCATGAAGAGTATGGCATGATCATACAAGCTACTTAAGCATATGTAACTGTTGACGGTCGTTAAGTACCAATTCTGACCGTCACAGACCTCGGGAATAAAAGAGAATTAGCATCTTTTACCTGCATATAGGTTTAGAATTAATAAAGTTCCACATGTCCTTGGAGAATATTTGAATGCAGAAACATATATGAATAAATTAAGTGAAAGCACGCTCACGTGGCGAAGAAACACAACTCCGATCAATCAACGATCGCCAGGTCAGCACCCGACGGATTGGAGGGCCCATAAGTCAGGTGAAACCAACTTAAAGTGGGGCAAAACACCTGGGAACTGACCAAGGGGCCCACATGTCATCCTCTGGCCAAAGTCCGTGGACATAGGAGGTGGCACTGGTTCGGTCGAACTGGCCATGGTGGTTCCAGCCCCCTTCTTCCACGTAGCTACATCTCCACTATCCATAATGATAGTTATGAGCGTTTGGCGGTTATAAACAGACTTAACAACCATCATATGGAGGTTATAAAAGGGGAGCTTCACTTCACTTCCAACACACACACAAGAAGTAGTTTCTATATTTCATACTTAGTCTCTAGGCTAGTGGAGTTAGGAGTTTAGTTTAGAGCTTCTATTCGGTTCCGAGTCGTCTTCGAAAAGTTGGGTATGTCTTTTGTACCTTTCTTCCTTTGTATGACTTTGATCAATATAATATATTTATCTTCCCGTATATTTGAGTGTGGTTCATATTCGACTTGCTTGGATATATGTCCCATCTATAGTTTATATGATAATTATAACATGGTTAGACGAGTAACTCTATTGCCACGGTCACAGTCCAATGTGCATTTAGGATGTAGGTGTGTCCTTGCCTTAGTCATTGACATCCTGGGAGGCAAGGGTATCTGTGGCAATGTAAGCGCGCTGCTTAGATTGTTTCATAGACATTGGTTATGGTCATATCCCATGGGTTGTAGAGGTAGGCGGCAGGTGGTGACAACCCATCCATCCTTTGTAATCCTCCACGTTCGGGTATGGCGTAGGGCGGACGGTAAGAAATCGTCTTTGGTGATAGGCCGGGCCACTAAAGGCAGTACCCCCATAGGCTGGGAGCGTAGAACTAGGTAACTAACCATGAATATAATTGTTTGTATAACCTATACAACTATACTATAAGTACATTAGGAACCTAGCTCTAACACTATACTCTCCACTTAGCATTAGTGTATTCTTTGTTAGGACTCTTCTGTGTGTGTTACACTACCAAATTATCCATATATTTCGTACCTCTGCCTAGACTTTGGCAACTCAACTATAACATATGAACATTCATAGTAACTTAATATTCTCTTCTTAACCACCGTCTTCCCCTGGGATAAAATAAATACGATACCCCGGAATACGCCAGGGTGAAATGCTACAATAGTATATCCGTGCGCGTGCGGATTTATCTGTGAACGTAAAAAATACCAATAGTAACCTAGACAAAAGATCTAGCTAGCATAAGAGTAAAGCATGTATATCATAACAAGCAAAGCTCTTTGATTGGAAAAGTGTATAATACAATGCAAGAAAAGAAACATGATGCAATATGATACAAATGCATGCAAGTACGAAGAACTCCCCCTTAATGCAAACCATAGGGGTGGATCACCCCTAACTCACTCCGCAAGAACTCAAAACGGGCTCGATCAAGAGGCTTTGTAAAAACATCAGCAAGTTGGTTTCTCGGATTTAACAAACTCTAGCACAATGGTAACTTTCTCAAAATTGTCATAGGGAAAGTGATACCGTATCTCAGTGTGCTTGCTCCTTGTTGAACCAGATTTTTAGCAATGTTGATCGCATTGGTGTGGTCAAAAGCAAAGGAACACCAGAAAAAGACAAGTCATAATCTTTCAAAGTGGAGATCATCCAAAGAACATGACTGCAAGAGCTGGCAGCAGCAACATATTCAGCCTCAGCTGTTGATTGAGTAACAGAAGACTGCTACGAGAGGACGAAGAAACCAAGGAAGTGCCAAGAAAATGACAAGTGCTAGAAGTACTCTTTCGATCAATCTTACGTCCTGCAAAATCAGCATCAGAAAAGGCTCGAATGGAGAGGGTAAAAGAGCAAGAATACCAAATTCTGAACTAAAGGGTAGACTTTATGTAGTGGAAAATGTGCTTGATAGCTTGGTGATGTGAGGTTCTTGAAGAAGCCTGAAACCTAGCGCATAGGCACACGGAGAAGTGGATGTCCGACCTTGATGCAGTTAGGTAGAGGAGGGAGCCGATCATGCTTCGGTACTCGTGTAGGTCAACTTCTTCACCATCTTCATTAGGCCCGAACAATGAAGCGGTTGAGTACCACACATTCCAGGAAAGTATGCAAGTAAGAGACTATAGATTGTTACCAATTGACGCGTAGTGCAGCGGAAAACTACGTTGGAGAAGTCGGTCCAATGTACACACGTCGGGGAGGTTGCGAAAGTAGTCGATCACCATGATCCGATCGCCTTGCAAACCATGATCCGATCTCCCGACCGCCTCGCCAACCACGATCTGATCTCCCGAACACCTCGCCGACGACGATCTGATCTCTCGACCACCTCGCTGACCACGATCCAATCTCCCGACCACCTCGCCGACCTACACTGCAACGTACCAGTGTCTCTATCGGTATCCACACGTCCAGGGGTGGAACGTCGATCGCCTGTGTGCTAGCACTTGGCGCGCGGCTAGCGTTTGGCTCGGAGGTTGCGGCTAGGGTTGCTGTGGCATATCTCGATTCGCGTCTAACGTGAATTGATTTTCATTGATCTCAACCCCTTGCCCTCTATTTATAGAGTTAACGGACTAAGCCTAGAGGGCCCATTGGGAATTTATATCTAATGCATCCCTTTCCGAACTGAGCCTTATCCGAGTCAAACTCAAATACCTATTCCAACCCGTTAAGTGTGTGACCCTGTAGATTCATGTATACCTGGTTACGACCTGAGAACACTTCTCGGCCGACTCGTCAACAACGGCACCTAGCAGAGCGTATTGACATTAAAGTATACATAAAGATCATATCGACTGAACCTGTAATGTGTGCACAAATCTCTTTGCCTCACGATATCAATTAAGCTATAGGAGCTATAGGCAAGACGCATGTTCATCATATCAATAGCTTAATCATTCACTTGATCTTGTATTGGATAAATATATTTGTTGATTGATTCTTGAATCAACTCGGCATGGCCATGCACTTCCATAATCCATTACATTGAGGAGCCCAGAGATATCTCTCCTATAGGAGGGACAAATTCCATCTTGATCATTCACATCCCACTACATGTTTCATAGCAAACTCGAAGACTACTTATGGTGTAGCGTTTGGTAGTCCCTAAGTAAGCCATTACACATGTTGAAATCCATGATGATCTCAGATCTAAGGACTTTACACCAATACTACTTGAGACCAACTAATAGCACATTAAATCCCTGTAGTGTCTCAAGGTGGGTCTATCCAACAACATGTTCTCTAACATGTGTTCATGTTATTGATTTAGTATCTCTATACCATGATTCATGAGACATGATCATCAATTAATACACGTGCTGATCTTAGAATCATATTCGTTCCATACATATCATACATGGTTAGGGATCATTTAGAAATAGATTCATATCAGATAAAGAGTCTCACGAATAAGTCACATACTTATTTATCAATACAAGTAATCTATTTCATGGAGCAGAATAACACTTTATTCATTAATACATAAACATTGACTATGATATCCAACATATCCATGTTGCCTCTAGGGAATATCACTAATAGTGGTTGCCATGGGTGTGGCGATGGCCTTGCAGTTGATCATCTCAAACTTCTTCAATAGCTCTTTGGAGTGGTTTGATGAACAAAGATGCCTTCTTTGGTTTGCTTGATTTGTAGACCAAGGAAGAAGGTCAATTCTTCCATCATGCTCATCTCAAATTCCCTGCTCATCACATAGGAAAATTGGGCAACAAGAGCATGAGAGGAGCCACCAAAAATGATGTCATCAACATATATCTGAACAAGAAAAAAGTCAATGCCACTACAAAGAGTAAACAAAGTTTTGTCAACAGCTCCCATTTCAAATCCATTTTGAAGCAAGAAGGTTTTCAATCTTTCATACCAGGCTCTAGGAGCTTGTTTTAAACCATAAAGAGCTTTATCAAATTTGAAAACATGGTTGGAAAATTTTGGATTTTCAAAGCCAGGAGGTTGTTTGACATAGAGTTCTTCGTCAATGACACCATTCAGGAAAACACTTTTCACATCCATTTGAAAAGTTTGAAGCCTTTGGAAGCAACAAAATCCAAAAGAATTCGGATAGCTTCTAATCTAGCAACTGGTGCAAAGGTTTCTTCAAAATCCAAGGCCTCAACTTGGGTGAACCCTTGTGCAAGCAGTCTGGCTTTATTTCGAACAATAGAACCATCTTCACCTTGTTTGTTTTTGAAAACCCATTTAGTTCCAATCACATTAAGACCTAAGAGAGGTTCTACCAAAGTCCAAACATTGTTTCTTTCAAAATTTTCTAACTCTTCGTTCATGGCATTAAACCAATTTCATCAAGTAAAGCATGACTAACATTTTTGGGCTCAAATGAAGCAACAAATGCAGAACTGACAAGATCATAGGACCAATTTCTAGTTACCCTTTCACCCAGCCCTCCGATCATCGTGTCAGGTGGATGTCGGTTTTGGATGTGTCGGGGAGATGTTGGTCCTGAAGTGCCTTTGTCAATCTCCGCAGGTACAACTGCTAAAGATGATGAAGCTGGATCATTTCATGAAGCTGATGTACTAGAAGGAGACCAATTTCTTCCTCAAGAGGTGGAGTGGCTAGAGGTGAAAGAACATAATCATCATCATCCTCATCTAAATCTTTTTCCACAAAGATGCTTTCATCCGGAGAAACTAAAATTTTTGGTCTAGCAGCTGGACTAGCCTCATCAAAAGTGACTTCACAAGTCTCCATGATTTTGTTAGTTGAAGGAACATAGGCTCGATAAGCACGAGAATGAGCAGCATAGCCAAGAAAAGTACCATTAGAAGACCAAGATTCAAATTTGTCTAGATTTCTAGATTTGAGAACAAAGCATTTGCGACCAAACACTCTGAAGTGTGAGACATTTGGTCAATGACTAAATCTGAGCTCATAAGGTGTCTTGTGCAGGATGGTTCTCATGAAGACACGATTTGAGACAAAGCAAGCAACAAAAATAACCTCAGTCTAGAACTTTCTTGGAGTAGCAAACTCATCAAGCATAGTTCTTGTCATCTCCACAAGTGTACGATTTTTCCTTTCAACCACATCATTTTGTTGTAGAACATATGGCGAGGAAAACTGATGTTCGTTACCAGAAGAAGAATAGAAAGATTCAAATGTAGAATTTTTAAAATTAGAGCCATTATCACTTCGAATTGCTCGAAGAGATCCAGCGAACTCCAAGGCCAAACGGTGAGAAAGATCTCAAAGAAGCCAAAAGTCTCTTCCTTTGATTCAAGAAAATATACCCAAGAGTACGAGAGAAATCATCAACAACCACAAAGACATGCCATTTCCCCCCAACTGACTGGACCCAAGCAGGACCAACCGTATCCATGTGAAGTAGTTGTCCTGGTCCATCTGTGATGACCAAAGTTACAGGCTTGTGGGAGAAAGATGTCATCTTGCCATGACGACAACGAGCACAAACAAGATCTTTTGAAGTTTTCAACTTGGGCAACCCTCGAATTAAATCCATACCACTGATTCGAGACAAATGATCAAAACCAATAAGACCGAGTCATCGATGCCAAAAGAACAAATCTCTATTGTCAGAAGCAACAAGACACCGAGAAGGTATAGGCGGAGAAGCATCAAAGTTTGCAAAGAAAATTCGACCAACTCGAGTAATGTCAAAAACAAAAGATTCAGAAGAATCAAGAACTCGGGACCTATCTTTCTTGAATCGAACCTCAAGATTTTCATCACAAATCTGTGACACATAGAGCAAGTTGTATTTGAGTTTGCTTACTAGTGCCACATCTTTTAGTGTGAACTTTTCATTGACTCTGATTGTTCCTTTTCCCATCACACGTCCAAAGCTTGCATCCCCAAAAGTGATGGTCTCATCACCGAATGTGTGAGTGAGAGAAGTAAACCACTTGGCTTCACCGGTTATGTGAAGAGAGCAACCGGAGTCCACAAGCCAAAAGTCATTTCTCCCAACTCGAAAGTCCTACACAGAAGACAGATCAGATCTCGATGACTCAGTACTAGGGTTAGTGAGAAATGACTTAGGAATCTAGTACTAAGTCATACGAGGAATAGAAGCAATTTTAGAATTACCAACAGTCTGATATGCATGCTGATCCTGCCTGTTCTGCCCCAACCCTGCTAGATCACGTTGAGGGTGCATATCTCGGCGAGCAAAGTAAGACACACCACTTGAACGACAGTGATATGTGCACTCAAACCTCTTAGGGACTCTCGGGTAATTCTTAAGCCATAAGACCTTTCTAAAGCAGAACCCAACCAAATGACCAGCTTTCCCACAAAAGGTACACTCAAACTTGATTTTTCCTACAGATTTGGTTTGATTCAGGTTTTTCTCATCTTGTTTTAGATGTCTGGGTGTTGTGATTTCCATAGGCTCTACAGGCTTTGGTTTGCTAGGTATAGCTAACAATTTAGGTTCTGAAATATTGGGTATACTAGAGCCAGTATCTCCTATAAAACCTGTAGACTTAAAGGTTATAGGTTTTTGGGCTAACTCAATTATCCCATCTGTGACACCTAATATTTCATGGGTACCTATCC
The DNA here is from genome assembly GCA_019925245.2 of Oryza australiensis. Lineage (NCBI taxonomy): Eukaryota > Viridiplantae > Streptophyta > Magnoliopsida > Poales > Poaceae > Oryza > Oryza australiensis. The sequence goes on along the minus strand of JAIFGZ020000609.1, from coordinate 361,973 downwards.
TCAAGGATTCAAAGAAAATCAAACAAAATTCCATAAACTCGAAAATATTCATTACAAAAGATGAAATAAAAATGCAGAAAGATACACCTTCACGAATTTGAAATTGGACTCACAAAAGCCCTAAAGACCATCTCACAAAATAGATCTCAAAGTGTTATCAAACCCTAGCCTACCTCTCTATTCATAGGCTGAAAACCCCTAAGAGAAAGTCCTAATTGCCCTTAGGGCAAAACCCTAACTCAGAACAATCTCAGCCGTCCGTTGTTCCTTAGAAGAGATGGAAGGCTGCTGGATGATCGCCACGTGTCCAGCCACACAGAAGACCATAAAGTACACGAATTGCCACAGAAGACCAACGACCACCATGCTTCCGCTGCGCCATTGATCCGCAGCAACCCTGGCTTGAGCAATCAGAGTGCGCCGATTGGGAGGATCGATCCACGTCGCCGAAGCCGCGTAAACCACGAGACAACGCATGTCGCCATGCCGTACGTGTGCCCACAGTGTCCGCGTCGTGTGGGACCCATGCCGTATGACTCCCGCGCGGCCTTCATGATTTCTTGTGCGCCAAGCATCGTCCCCGCTGGGCCCACCTGTTAGCGAGTTGTGCCTGTATACTGTTGACTTGGGTCGCCCTAGACCGACCGAAACAGTAGAGAAGGTGAGAGAAGAAGTCTGGACAAACTCCCTCAAGTTTGAAATTCATCCCTCTCCTTCACTTTTCTTCTCCAATTTTTCTCGACATCCGACATTTGCACTTGATTTTGCGAACCCCGTTGTGATGACCTCTTCACATCCATCGTGTGCCACCTTGTGTCTATCCTTGTCACCCGACATCCTCGATCGTTCTGGATCTCAACTTCGCCCTGAGTTTAGGCTCGATCCAGTTGCTGACCAAGATTGACCTACACACATAGACAAACGGTCATTTTCTGGCATAGATTTTGCAACCTGACCCACATCAGTGTACACACATATTTCTTAGAACTTCTCGGTACTTGCTGATTTTTTCATCACAATGAGTCAAACCGCACTTAGTTTCACACTTGTCAACTGGAACCTCTGGAAGGAATGGAATGTATGTGTGTTAGACGGTGTTCTTACTCACATCAGTAAGGACATTGCTCAACGCTGTCCTGATCAAGAGGCTCAACTTTGTGTTGAAGATAGGGCGCGACACCTCAGGCGTCCTGTTGGCCCTAGCTCCATGTTGATCCTGCCTGTTTGCCTCTGGCTCTGAAGATTATTCTTCACTTTTGTCCCTTGCTGCCAGCAGTGATTACAATTTCGCTAATTTCTCCTCTCTCCGGCAAGCAAATATATCAGCAGAAAATTTTCTTTTCTTAATCTTTTTATGAATTTGGTCAAAGTTTATTCAAATACAGTCAAATTTTGTTAAAATTTCAAATAATTCACGCAAAATTGTATGAAAATTCCTGAAATTTCGATCCAAAATAAAATTGAAAACCCTGGCTGCCAATAAGTGCCTGGCTGTAAACTATTTTGCTTCTTTCTAATAAATATCAATGCACATAAGAATTTTCAATTTTTGGGCAAAGCCCACGGCTAACGAATTTATATAAGCACTAGTGGATATCCCACGCGTTGCAGCTAAAAATTTAAAAATACTTAAAAATACTCAAATAAAACAATCTGTAAATCGGATACACATAATATATAAATGGAGAATATTTGTTCTACAGTGGTTGATGTGAAATCATATTTTATATGACACTTGGATGCATGTTCTATAGTGGTTGATGTGAAATCATAATTATACATGATACTTGGATGGTTATGCATCATACATGATAGGGATCCAACGACTATTTGTTTTTAGGTATTATTGTTCAATGTACATAAAGCTTTATAGCAATAATTACATTTAGTGGATTGTAAATGCATATGATAAATGGATCATGGTTGAGATCAAAGTATAAGAGGGATCCAAAGTCTACTATTTTTAGATGATGTAGCTCAATGCATGCCAAGTTTTTTCTCAACTATACAGGATATATAGATGCGTTAACATGCGTTATACGAATTTATACGGCCCATTACCCGGCACCTCCTCCAACTCCAGTCCATTCTTGGGCCTGCCCAGAAATCCTTTCGCCGTCTCGGCGTCGGCGGACGCCGTCTTCTTCCAAGCATGCTGCACTCGATCGCCTGCCTCGCCGGAGCATTGCTCGTGGTCCCGGGCGGCAGCAGCGCAACTCTATGCCGGTGCTAGGTAGAGCTGACCAGAACCTACCGATCTACTAGTAGGGTGAGGAGACAGACCCTAGCTAACAATAGCAGAAGTAATAGCTAGGTAAGGCTAAACCGAAGCAAGAATTGATAAGATCAGATTAGGATTCCACCCACCAAAAAACTCATCAGTCTCTTTCTTGTCTTGAAGTCTCCACTCCTCTTGACTCGCCCTCTTTTTTTTCTTTTTCTTTGATTTTTTTCTATGTTGTATATTTACTCCTCTGAAGCTGCGTTGTCGACTTTCCAGTGGTGCTCTCTCCGATCCGTTCAGAAGAAAAAAACGGAAACTAAGTAATTATTGTTAGCACTCCTTCTAATATCTATCTATCTATACCTATATTAATTGGACACTTTGTAGAAGCTCTCACATTAATCAGAAAGATTTCACCGTTGATTAGTTGGATCGTATTATTGTAACAACGACTGATCGTAAAAAAATTCTATGTTAAATAAAAATATATCGTATTGAAATATATCGTGGACTCCTTTAGTTATACAGCGTGGGCTGCATTTAGTGTCTATCCAATCTACGTTACAGGCCACCGTATCCATGCATTGTATCGTATTCTGGTGTTTGGTTCTGATTATTTCTCCTACCGATCTCATCGTCCCATCCCAGAAGATTGGGATCACGATCTAACTTCGCTAGGAGGCCTTGCGACATGGAGGCGCTTCAGCACTCGAGGCGTCGAGACACCACGTGAAATTTCCATGCTTTTCCCTTGAGTTCAATCTTGGCCCTGATGAAGAACCAGGAAGGAGGCATATTATGAATCGATTTATTTAGCTTGTGTTTCTTTTCAACCCTTCAAAGGCACTGTCTGCGTTGTTTATTTTTTAATAGAGATTGCTTGGTTTCGTGTCCACACAGGCACTTATATATATTCACATAGGAAAAATAGCAGCCGGTAAATTAAATAGCAACAAAAAAAAGCTGTTCTTGAACACCACCATACCGGTAACATATATATATATATATATATATATATATATATATATATATGTTTTTTATTCGTCAAAAAGTCGACAACGGCATGTGCATCAGCCAATTCAGCCAGAAAGCTTCACGGAAAAATTCAACAATTCGTCACATTAATGCTCGGATGCTCCGTGACAGTGAGACAACGTCCTGGTATGCGTCACCACAAAACCGTCGCAGTTTTTGTGGATTTTGCGTGTACTGCAGGCATACGGCACGGCATTCTTTTCGGTTTCGTTCGAATAATTTTGTGCGAGTTCAAAAATTGTGAAAAAAAATATTTTATCATAAATATATATATATTTTATAAAAAATAAATAATTTTCGCGCGGTTTGCCCGCGAAAACATCGGTATGTGACACGGTTTTCACATGGTTTGAGCGAAAATTGTGGCACGACACGGATTTGAATTTAGTTCAAATTTAAATTGCGGTTTTCATGGTTTTGGGTGCAGTTTTTGCGGTTTTGGGCATGGTTTTCGTGCGGTTTAGACGAAAACCTTGGTACGGCAAAACGTCGCAAAAATTACTGTTCATGTTTTCACGGTTTCACGCGAAAACCGCACTATTGTGGGGGGCGACATGATACGCGCGCACGAAATGATGAAACCTGGTCCTATGACTTCCTATAACAGTAAATTTTAGGAGATGGTTGGATATTAGATGACATGACATATTGTTTTCAGCAATATTTTTTCATATGCTCTCCCCGTCCCAATATTCCTTTTTTATTGTTGGAGCTAGCATTGGTTTTTTTATGAAACGAAGGGTGTAGAAGACAATGTGAATATTCCTTTTAAATTTCGGACAGAGAGATTTTGTAACAAAATAAAAACATTTGTTGTGATAATACAATTTTAAAATTGTTAATCTGTTTAGTACAATTTTTTTTCTAACTGGGTGACATGCTTCTCATTTGAAACCACTACTACAAAAACGTGCATAGGTATCGGCCTAATAGGTGTGGGTTCAACAAAAACCGACACCTATTAAAACAATAGGTAGCGGCTGTAACACCCCGAGGTGTTTTTCCCTTTTTAAAAATCCAAAAGAAATTCGTAACATAAAATCGTTAGAATTAACTGGAGAGAACAAATAATTTTAAAAGCCAAATGCTAAATAGAAATACATTAACATGTCAAAATACATTAACATGATTTTTAGTGGAATTTTCAGAGCACAAGAAATAATTTTTAATCAATTAAAATCAAAATCGGAATTAATAAATCCGGAAAAATTGGCTTTCTCTCTCCTTCGTCCTTTCCAGCCCAAAATCGGCCATGGGCCGCCGGTCGAGCCGACGACCCAACCTCTTCCGCACGCGGCCCAGCCGTTTCTGCCGCGCGCCTCTCTCCTCTCTCCTCGCGGGCGGCCAGGCGCGGCCCGTTAATCCCTCGCGCCGCGAATAAGTCTATCCTCCTCCCTTTTTACCCCGTGCGTCGACGGAGTGGGGCACCTGTCAAGCCATCGTCCACGACCCGGCCGCCGCGCCGCCCTTTCCGCCCTCTCGCTCGGATCTCGCGCGCCCGCCTCCCCACGGTCCGGGATCCCGTTGCCTTAACTCCCCGCCTCTTTCGCCTGCCTTAAACCCCCCGTCGGTCGCTGCTCTCGCACGCCCTAATGGCCGGACTTAACCACCGGCCATTACTTCCCCCAAATTTACGCCGGTGAGCAATTGCATCCCTATCCGGTCGCCGCCTACCTCCCCATCCCCTATAAAAGCATCCCCGCCTCCTCCCCGAGCTCCCCACACCTTCACCCGAGCTAATCCTCCTCTCCATCACCCCCGCATCATGCTCCCTCGTTTTGGACCTCGCCGTCGGTCTTTGGCCACACTTCCTCGTTGTTCCGAGGCATCCGGAGCTCCGTCGACGCCTCCCTCCTCGTCGCCGGTGCCAGCGCCACCTCGGCCACCCTTCCCGCAAGCTTCCGCCATCTCCCTCACCGCCGTCACCATCGTCTCCCTCAACTCCGGCGACCCCGCTGTGAGCCGCTTTTCTTTTTCCCCTCGGTCCGAACCCGCAACGCCGTGTGCAGGTGCGCGCAGCTCCGCCCGTGCGTAATCCGCGTCTCCCCGCCGCCCGCGCCGCCGCCGGCCGACCGCGCCCGCGTCTCATCCTCTCGGCCATCCGATCGGCTTCGGCCGATCGGTGCCGTCTGTCCCCGCTCACCCACGTGGCATGCCACATGGTCGCCACCTCGGCACCACGTGTGTGCCACGTGGAGCACCGCCCGGTCCGGCCTTGGACCCGGTCCACCGTGGACCGGCGCTCCCGCGGACCACTAATGCCAGCCCTCGGCCGCTGACATCATCCCTAGCCGCTCACGCTTTCCCCGGGTTTTATTGCGCAATAAATCAATTAAGGATTTTTCTGTTTTACTAAAAAACTTAGAAAACTTCTAAAAATCATATCTTTTCAATCCGACCTCCGTTTTAGCCCATTCAAATTTCATTAAATTCAGAAAAATGCCAATAATCCATTAAAAATGGTTTTGTTCCCTTTTTCAGTAGCTTTTTAGCCTGTTTTGTTGAAGTGCTTGTTTGCCGTGTAGATCCCGGTAGTTCCGCCGTCCCGGTTTACTTTGAAGTCGTCGCTGAAGTCCCTCAAGTCGAAGAGCAAGGCAAGTCATACTATATTATTGACCATATTGCTCCCATTTTGCTAAAACACCTATTTTTGTTCTATGAAATTGCATGTATTTTATATTGTCATTTCATGGGAAATAGTTAGTTATGCCTTAGGTTTGACACCCCAAACCCTTTGATTAAACTTGGGAAAATAATATGATTAGATTCAGGACTAGGTTATGCTTAGCCTGGCTTAGTTTCACTAGCTCATTAAATGGGTCATTCTCACTTATGTCTGTTTTGGACATCCGTTCGGAGGATTAATAATTAGAGATTGAGGTGAACCGGACTAATAAGTAAAATATGACAAATGGTGGGCTGTGAGCGCTATGGTTTTGGTTAGCGGCGCCAATGGTAATTAAGGACCGGTTCACGGGACCCCTCGGGAGAATGACCGTGCAAACCACAAGCCGAAATGGGTAAGGTAGGTCCCGTAGTGTAGCCTCTCCTAGCTGACGGACCCATCGGCAAGGGTGAGCGGGATGGAGTTTCAGTCGGCCCTGGTATAAGGGTTTCTGGGCTGCCGGATTCACCGCGACACTCGGGGGGCTGCCCACATCCCAGGGTCCGAGAGTGGGGGTGAAACCTTGGTAGGGTTCGCTTGGTTAGTGGGGGGTTATACGAAAGGTCCTATCACAGTTTCCTTTCCGAGTTACCATGGTGGTATTCCGGCGCACGGGAGACTGTGTCGTGGGGCTGTGTCTTGTGGGTACAGTTGTACACCTCTGATCAGAGTAAAACTATTCGAATAGCCGTGCCCGCGGTAGTGGGGCGATCAACCGAGCTCACCGTGATTAGTCTCACACTATTACACCATTATTATTGGAACATGACTAGTGTAGGTGGATGGGTTGGGCCTGTCGCAACGTGGGGATAACGTTGGACAGTGTTGGTTTCAAAATGCTTTAGTTGCTTAAATTACTGTTGTTTTGACTGTGTTCAAAATCTGTATTGCTTGGAAAAACCCTTGCTGTTTGCGCAAAAGCAAACCTTAGCCAAACCCTTGTCTGCCCTGCATTCATTCCTCTCCCCTTCCGGTGTGACTTGCTGAGTACGTGGAAGTACTCATCCTTGCCTCTTCACCAGAACCTGAGCCAGAAGCTGAAGAAGAAGATGAAGTGGAGTAGGCTTTGTCCTACACTCTGGAAGTTGCCTGTGAAGTGGGTGAAGCCACGTGGCCAGCGTCAAGCTTCGGCTTAGGCCCCTTTTTCCTTTTTTCGCTGCTCTTTGTAATCTTTTTGTAATGTTTTTAAGACGTGGAACTGTAATATCAACAATTCTCGTATGTGTGCCCTGGCGGGTCCTGGACAGAGATTTTAATACACATATAGCTTCAGAAATTCGGGTCTGAATTTCTTGGCGTGACAAGTTGGTATCAGAGCCAAATTCCAGACAGTAGGAAAAGCCCAACGGAAAAAACCTTAGGAGCCCTCTGAACCATTTCATATGCATAAGCCCTGGCTTTTGATGTCGTTTCAGGAAAATGGGTCTTGCTTCCTCGGGATTGGGAAAAATTTTAAGTCTCTCTCAAAGCAAAGAATTTTGAAAACCAGATTAGTCTAAGTGATAGGGTTTTAAAGTTAAAATTTGAAAAAAAAAACTTTTCGATCTCTTATTCGGCTGTCAAGTCGGGATTTTCTAAGGGATCAAAGTCCTAAGTCGAGATAGGAGGGAATGGTTGCCGATTTTATATTATAACTAAGCATCTATTTTACCGCATCATCTAGGGGATGTCGTTAGAAGTTTTACTTAGCCTCATAAAATGTTTCTCAAAACCCCTCTTTTTCTCGTTTACTTTACTTGAGTCCTTTACCGTTTATCTAATTTGGGTTTTAGCATGCATTGATCCCCTACTTTGTCTTCTCTAGATGGCAGACCGTCCAGTCACCCACAACAGTCAGGGCTTGAAGGGCTTTGTCGCAGAGCTGGCGAGGATGGCCTTGGCAGTAGGCTATCCCGATGCACCCGAATACATTGTCGTCTCACTGTTCGGCAGTGAGTTGCCTCACCAAGTCCTCCTGGAGATGCACAGGTTCGTCGGCACCAACATCCCAAACATGGTGGTCAATGCATCGGGAGGAAAAGATGAGCATGCCTGCCAAGAGGCTGCTTATCTAATGCTGGCTCGGATGAGGGAGATGCATGACTACCATCTCCGCCACTGCCTACCGGTACCATCCCCGGCGTGGAAGTTCGTCAGCAGTCAACACCTTCCAATCTGCTGAAGGGAAGAACGACACCACCTTCTCTCACATGAGGATTGTGATTGAAGGGCTGGATAAGATGCACGCAGATCTCCACATGGCGGCAAAGGCCCTGAATGACTAGAAGATCCTAAGGATCAAGAGCTTGAAGGATGAGGTGGATCGTCTAAAGAGAGAGATCGCCAGTCTGAAGGGACTTCCACCTCCCAATATCCTTCGGATCAGGATCATGCCACAGAAGAACACCAAGGCCCCGGTGCGGATGCAGCTGGTGCCCAGGGTTCCACCTCCTGCACCGCCACCTTCCACAGTTCCTGCCCCAGTGCCAGATCCTACTCCTCCTCTGGTCCCTGCCCCAAGCAGAGGAGGAGGATGGATCTTTGTGTCCAGCAACAGCAAGGGCAGTAGCAGCGGCAGCTCCAAGAGCCCCGGAACAAAAGAAGAGTTAGCAAGCTCTCGAAGCCGCTCGAAGGAAAAGGAAGACGGGAACTCCCTAGAGAGTGGTTTCGACTCCTCCGACCGCGAAAGCCGCTCCGACCCCTAAAGTGTTGCCACCCTTAGTTTACCGTTTTCCTAGTTTTCCTGTGTGATTAGTTGCTGTGTGTTAGGAGTGCTGTGCGTGGGTAGTGGTCAACCTGTATCAAGTATGGGCATGGGTTGTCCAATTAAGGATGTTGAGTGTGTTTTAAGTGTTTTAAATAAAGAACAGATCAAAACAAGTAATAGAGATCAGCTTCTCTGTCCAATCTGTTTTACTTCTTCTCCCCGCTTTGTTTGTTTCGCTTCTTCAGATGGTGAACACCAGGAATGGTAGTGTCAACACCAGCACTGAGTCAGCTGAGAATAACACCCGTACTAATGCCAACAACCCACCTCCTCCACCTGAGAACATCACTTTGGCACAAGTCCTAGCCAACCAGACCTAGATGATGGCTGCAATGTTGCAGCAGATGCAACAGCAGCATCAGCAGATGCAGTTGCAAATGATGCAACAGTTTCAGCAGCAGAACCAGAATCAGCACGACCATTTCGCACCACCATCTCCCCCACAAAACAAACTGTCAGAATTTCTTCGGGTCTGACCCCCAACTTTCTCCAGCACCACCAACCCCATGGAGGTTAAAGATTGGATCATCGCCATAGAAAAAAAGTTGGACCTTCTCCAGTGCTCGGACCAGGAGAGGGTGTCTTTCGCCACCCACCAACTCCAAGGCCCCGCCTCAGCCTGGTGGGACAACTTCTTGGTTACTCGTCGGGCAGACGCACCTGTAGTGACTTGGGCAGAGTTCTGTCACCAATTCTAGAAGGCACATGTCCCCGGAGGGATAGTAGCCCAGAAAAAGAGGGAGTTCAGATCCCTGGAGCAAGGCACTCGGACTGTCACCGAGTATCTGCACCAGTTCAATCACTTAGCGCGATATGCTCCAGAGGACGTACGCACTGACGCCGAGCGTCAAGAGAAGTTCTTGGCCGGGCTAGATGATGAGTTAACAGACAAACTCATCTCCGGTGAATACACTAACTTCGAGAAGTTAGCCGACAAAGCCATCCATCAAGAAGATCAACGCAATAAAATGCTTAGAAAACGGAAGGCTACTCAGTTTAGGCCACAACCTCAGCAAGGGAATCCCCAACAGTCGCGTTTCACTTCGGGTGGTCAAAGTGGACCTACCAGTATGATCATTCATCAACATCGCCCATACCATCCCAGGAACTTCCAACCCAGCGGAATCCGTCCCGGATAGCCGCAGCGGAACCCGGCTCCGCGTCCGCCAACGGCGCAGCCGCCACCGCAGTCCAAGCCAATGCCACCAAAGGACTTGGGATTCAAACCGGGTAACTGTTTCAACTGTGGAGAACCTGGACATTTCGCAGACAAGTGTCTGAGGCCAAAACGTGCGCCTAGGTTCATCCAAGCAAGAGTGAATCATGCTTCGGCAGAGGAGGCACAGGACGCACCAGATGTCATACTGGGTATGTTCCCTGTGAACTCCTTTAATGCATCAGTCCTGTTTGATTCGGGTGCAACCCACTCTTTTATATCAAAAGCATTCGTGGGAACACATGGGTTGTCGGTGTTAAAACTTAAGATACCCATGCGGGTTCAAACTCCCGGAAACCATTTGAACACTGCCCACTTTTGCCCTTCAGTGGCAATAGAAATCCAAGGATCCCCCTTTCTAGCCAATCTTATCCTTCTAGAATCAAGAGGCCTGGATGTCATCCTTGGGATGGACTGGTTGACCCGTCATAAAGGTCTGATCGATTGCGCAAGCCGCACGATCTCCTTGACCAATGACGAAGGGAAGAAAGTGATTTACCGCTCCCCTAAACCTTTAAGGGTAATGGCAAGTCTGAATCAGATCTCGGCTAAGGAGAAACCCGAAGAGAAAGGAAAGGACCAGGCGAAGTTAGATGGTATTCCCGTGGTTTGTGAGTACCCGGAGGTCTTTCCAGAAGACCTAACCACGATGCCACCTGAAAGAGAAATAGAGTTTCGGATTGACCAAGTCCCTGGCACTGCCCCGATCCACAAGAGACCTTATAGAATGGGAGCCAATGAGTTGGCAGAGGTCAAGAAGCAAGTAGATGAATAGTTACAGAAAGGCTATATCCGCCCGAGCACATCGCCTTAGGGTGCTCCATTAATATTTGTGGAGAAAAAGTGTAACATCCTGAAAATCAAAGAAATTAAAAATCAGAACGTAAAAATCTGAACTTACAAAAACATTTGCTTGTTGCCTTTTTCTCGTGTTTGTTGCTTCTTATTTGCCAGCTCAGTTGCATAAATTTAGTTGTGAACAGTTCCTCTCGATGTTTGTGAAAACCAAATGGTTTGGATTTTTGTTGGGAAGAAAATCTCGAAATATAAGGTTAGGAATTTTTAAAATAAAATCGGAAAAGGGATGGAGACTTGTGAAAATATGTATTTGAGAAATAAAATATTAATTGGTGGTTATGGAAGATTAATTAGGGAATAAAATAGACAATAAAATATTTTAAGGGATTTACATGAAATCAAGGAAATTTTTGGAATTAAAAATAGTGAATTATGAATTTAGGAAAAAGGGATTTAAATAAATATGGAAATATATATTTTAAAATAAATAATGGTGATAAATGTTAGAAAATATATTTTTTTATTAATTTTGGGAATACCGTATATTTATTTGGGATTTACGAGTGAAGGAAAAATTAGAATTGGAAAATGAAATTGAAAATCGGGAAAAATCGAAACTGCACTGTTCATTGCTCATCAAGTGTTCGACGCCGTACCGGCCCGGCCGCGCGCCGCCGCGCGTCGCCGCCGCCGTCTTGCGCCGCGCCGTGCACGCCGCCGCGCGCGCACCGCGCCCGCGCCCGCGCACGCCACGCGCCGCGCGCAGCGCCGCGCCTGCCCGGCCCCGCGCCCGCCGCACTCGCCGCATGGCCCCGCCGCGCCCGCGCCCTCGCCGCCACGCGCTCGCCGCGCCGTCCCGCCCGCCCCGCTCGCCGCGCGGTGCGTCGCTGCCATGCCCGACCCTCCCGAGCTCGCGCCACGTGCCGCCCCAAACCCGGCCCGTGCGCACCGCGCTCCGCGCGCCGGTCCCGGCCTCCGCGCCGCCGCGTGGCGGTCCGCCATGCCGACGCCCGCACCGGCCCCCTCCTTCTCCCCGTTGCCTCGCTCGGATGCGCCCATAAAGGAGGGCAAAACCCCACTTTTCCCCACCTCGCCACCTCTAGCCTCCCCTCTCTCGCCGGTCTCCCTTCCCTCTCCCGCGCCGCCGCCGCCGCAAACCGCCGCGAGCCGCCGAGCGCCCTAGCCACCGTGCGCCGCCATCGCCGGAGCCCCACGCCCTCCCAGCATCGCCATCATCGGTAAGCCGAGCCGCCGCCCTTTCCCTCGGCTAGCACGGCACGGCCGAGAGAGCGAGAGAGAGGGCGCGGTCGAACACATTATGGGCCGATGAATAGTGGCGAAAGAAAAGAAAAAGAAAAAGAAAAGAGATAAAAAGAGAAAAAAAGAAAAAAACAAAAAAAATAGAAAAAATAGGAAATATTATTGAAATTTTTGAAAAATATTTTGAAAGGATTTGAGTAAATTTTTGGCAAAAATAAATTATTTTCATGTATATTTTGCGGAGCAAAATTTGAAAATCGAAACCGGACTTTTCGAAATTTCGTTTCGCGTCGTTTTTGAATCCGGATTTCGTTTAATTCTTCCTCGCCATTTAAATATGTTTCTCTTTTGTGCTCGAATCTTCAAAACCTCAAATACAAATCCCTCCGGTGATATTTCCAAATCTATTTTCTCATACAATTACGACCGTCGTTTTTGCGAAAACCCTAGGGCATCGACTCGAGTTCAAACTTGGATTTTTCCCTAGCAATACTCGCCCGAACTCGAGTAGAATTCTAGGCCAAACATTTGGAGTTGTTTTCGTGGTTTTTATGGTTCTTTTCGATCTATCAGTATTTTATTGAATTCTAATTGAATTCAATTGATCTTTCGCACGTACGGATAGCACCTGAAGAAGCAGGCATCGACTCCGTTGAAGACCCCGCTCAACAAGCGTGCAAGCAAGGCAAGTCATCACACTCTTTGAACATATTGATCCCATATGCGAAATGATGTTGTTTTAAACCTTAAACATGCATGCTATACACAAAGAATTACCTATACTTGTTATACCATGCCTTGCTATTGATTACCTTTAGAATTATTCCTTGTAACCCTCGATGTAATTCACATAACCGAAGAATATCTTCAGTAAAGTGCTTAGCCATGCTATATTTAGATTCATGCATACTCTTGATTTTATGAAGAGCTTTATGCTTGGGCAACTACCTTAGGGAAGGTAGTTGAGATACGGCATGTGGAGACATGAGCGCCACATTGCCATGAGATTGATGAAATGAGTTTTTGATGAAAATTGAAAGTACTAAACTAATGTTTTAGACTAGGGCGGCTGGATGATTTGGGTGGATTCCGGAAAAGGCAAGTGTCGACCCTGGTCAATTAAGGACCGAGCCATGAGATAGCCGGGAAACGAGCCAGTACAACCGTACTTCTCGAATGGGTATAGACCTAGCGGAGTAGATAGCCGAGCGGAGGCGGTACCCTTGCATATTGGTTCTTATGTATGAAATGAGATTGAAAGGGATGATGGGAAATTGGAATTTATTATAACTTGATGAATGAAGTCTTTCCTTACCCCGGGTGCGCAAGAACTCCTCTCACTGCTAGAAAATGACGGCTAGAGTGCATGAGGGCTTAAGTTCATGGAGCGGGTACTGCCAAAGTAAGGTTATCCAAAGGCTTTGCCGTGACCGTCTCATGTGTTGGGACGTAGGCTCATTTGTTGGGCAGTAGCGGAGTACGGGTAAAGTGTACATCCACTGCAGTATGAATGAATCAATCTATTCGAATAGTCGTGCTCGCGGATATTGAGCATCGTGACAAGCCTTTCGCTTGGCTAGACTTTAAACTTTAAAATGATGGGATGGGTTTGCATGATGACTTATATTCACTGGTGAATCAACTTCTCGAGAAGCGAGAAAGGGTGGACTCCCCGGAAAACCATGACGAACCGGAGGCGGGAAGCCATCCTTGGAATCACGATTGATCGTAGACAGAACCGTCGCCGACTTAATGAACTGTGGAACTAAAACTTGACTTGGCTAGTTGTTAGGCCTGTGAAAAGAGTTGTGAAAATTGGCTTTACGCAAAAGAACTCCGACCATTCTTTGAATGACCCTATCATATGCATCATTTCCGTGTTGGCTTGCTGAGTACGGTATGTACTCACCCTTGCTATAGGCACAAACCTTCAGATGGTGGAAATGAAAACTTGGAGGATCCCTATGCCTACTACCAGGAGGGCGAAGAAGCTGATGGCGCTTGCTAGGTCTTAGTCTCCGGTCGTTGCACTGGCAATTGACAAGCCGCTGCCTTTATTCCGCCTTATCTAATTTCTACTTTTGGGTTGTATCGGACCATGAGGTCCTATGTGTTGGACATTGCCTTCGGGCCTATTATTGTAATAATTTCGGTGTAAGACTATTCGTGCATTTGCACCTGATTATTCAGTACTGTATTTCGTGGGTACCAAACTACTCGATCTAGGGAAATGGTACTATGAACACGAAAGATTCCCGTTCAAAACGGGGTCCACGAGCTGGTATCGAGCAATGCGGCGTAGGATAGGACGAACGCACCCTACCCACGACTAGGCGGCTAAAGGGAAATATCCCTACGTAGGATCATTTCACAAACTATTATTTTTGAAAAACAAACATACTTTTTCATATACCTTTATCCCCTTCTCTTACTCAAATTGTTTTGATATTATCTCTCTCTCTCTCGCCCCTAAGTTGCTTTCAAAAGCGAGATGTTGGACCATGTCGGAGTTTGGGAAATCACGTTCCACGGGATGAAGGATTCGTGGCGCAACTCCGAGTCATTGCTTTGTGGTGCCTAAGGTACCCGAGGCACCCACCTACCGATTAGGAGGCATGGCACCGAAGGATACACGTATGGGAGGCGGCGGTTTCGGTTGAGGCCCGCATGGGGAGTGAGACACCTTATTGCTTCCACACCCGTTACCACCGAGATCGGTAGAAGCAACTCTTCAAGACGCGGCCCGTGAAGCGTTCCTCCGCCTCAACGCTATTCACCGTGCTTGAGCTCACGTGTGCGAGTTTGTACACCACCCTACCGCGAGGAAGCAATCCGTGCACCATGGAAGCCACCCCCTGCTGCTATAATCCTATGGTCACTGTCTATCCCAGGCGAAACGACGGATGACTGCTATGAAGAGGCTTTGCTCAAAATCGACGACCAGCAGCGACGCCACAATGATCTGGTCGAGGAACACCAGAGCTGCGGGGATCAGATCAACTTGCTGTAGACCCAGCTACAGGCCAACGGTGCCCAGTACGAGTAGCTCTCTGACCGTTACATGGCACGAGGAGAAGCCTTGGTGGAGCTAGAAGAACAGCTCAGGAAGAGCAAACAACAAGTCAACCAGTGGAAGAACAACTTCGCTCCCACCTGTCCTGTTGCGGTACTTCCACCGAAGTTGTACCAACACCTCTGCCCGGTGCCCGACCACTACTACCTCATGACTCTAGTATGCCTGAACACTTTTCAAGCCATGATGGAGCAGGCCTTTATGTTGAGCACAGAGTCGACCCCATACCTGATAGACCCCACTGCTGCTACCTCAATGGAACCTACCTCGAACTCCATGGCTGTACCATCGAGCCTGGTTCGGGAGAGGAGAACCCCATCCAGATCGTGCCGACTCCGAGTCCGAGACGAGCCTATGGAAATCAAGTGGGAGTCCGGTGATGCGATCCGGCGGAGGAGGCGGCTCCTACTTGTCGCGACTCACACCGGAGGTCCCCTCACCCGCAAGACGCGCCGGAAGAGTACCGACCACCAAGCGGGAAGATCAAGCATAACTCAGAGGCCACTACCTCTGAGCCATGGGAACTTCGATTTGCTTCAGCTAAGGATCACCCCCTTCCTGTACCTGGATCCTGCGGTTGGTTGGATGACTAGGCGAGAGGACCGCCCCAACTTTGACCTTGCTTTGGATGGTTTTGGCAGCAAGGATCACACCCTTCCCCCTAGTAGCCAATGGCGTAGTACAATGTTAGCTTTCGCATTGTGTCATGTGGGTGTGTATGTGCGAGTCCATTGTATCCCCATTAATGTAATCGCTATGGACCTATGTAATGTTTCATGGTATGTTATTTATGAGTTTATTCCACCATGCTTGCTCTGTTCAAAGATCATTTAAAGACAACTTGAAGTGAAATCACCTAGAAACCATGACCTTAAGTGGGTCCAATCTCTTAACTCATCAACCTCCTTCAGATGGCGCATCGTCGCAGAGCTGCAACATCCAACGAGAACCCACAGGAGCCTAATCCCTCCACCCTAGCGGAGGTCATGGCTTTGCAAACCCAGTTGCTTCAAGCTATCACCAACAACCAAGGGAATCACGAAGGATCAAGCTTGGGAGAATTTATGCGAGCTAAGCCACCTACATTTTCCACGGTCGACGAACCAATGGATGCCGAAGACTGGTTGAGAGTAATAGAAAAGAAGTTGACCCTCGTCAGGGCACGAGAAGCCGACAGAGTCACTTTTGCCACCAATCAATTGGAAGGCCCCGCAAGTGATTGGTGGGACACCTACAAGGAGACACGGGCAGAAGACGCCAAAGAACCAACCTAGGAGGAGTTCATAGCCGCCTTTCGTGAAAATTTCGTAGCAGCCGCAGTTATGAGAATGAAAAAGAACGAATTCTGAAGGTTGCGCCAAGGCAACACCACGATACGATACCGAACAAGTTCACGCAACTCGCTCGATATGCCACCGGTGACCGGCAAACGAAGAGGAGAAAATCGATAAATTTATCAAAGGATTGAGCGATGAGCTGAGAGGGCCAATGATCGGCCAAGATCACGTCAGCTTCCAAAGCCTTATCAACAAGGTTGTACGATTGGAACATGACCAGAAGATGGTGGAAAACAATCGCAAGAGGAGGCTTGCTATGGTCCGCCCACTTCAGGAAGCGCCTTAGCGTCCCAAGGGAGCCACCCCGTCCGGATGGAAGCCAACCGTCATGGCAACCGTCCCCCGCACCCGACCACGTCGCAGCCGACCGCACCCCGATTCCGTACCCCGACACCTACTCTAGCCGCTCAGGAAGAAGAAATGTGAATTGCTTCAACGTGGCGAGTTTGGGCACTACTCCAACAGCTGCCCCAAGCCACGCAACACTCTCGTGCGTACTCGGCGCCAATGCAACGGCTGTACGAGGAACTACTGCTCCTGCTGCGGGACGCAGTCTGTTTAGGACGCCGCAACCCAATGAGACTACTACCGGATTTCGGCGTGGACAAGTGAATCATGTGCGTGCTGAAGAAGCGCAGGAGGATCAGAACGTGCTGATGGGTATGTTCTCTATCAACTCTACCCCAGTTAAAGTCTTATTTGATTCCGGAGCATCACATTCATTCATATCTTCACAAGTAAGCAAACAACACCACCTACACCAGGTATAACTTAATAGACCTATGTTGGTACACTCGCCTGGGGAAAACATAACCGTACCCCATGCTTGCATCAATGAGCCCATACGGATTAGAGACGTGATATTCCTTTCAAACCTTATGGCACTATCACCACAAACTATTGATATCATACTTGGAATGGATTGGTTAACTAAGAATAATGGAGTCATAGATTGTAGCCGAAGGGAAGTCACAATATCCGCCCCATGGGGATCACCAATGAACATAACCATGGACCAAAACCCGATGCTATGCGAGCAAGCTGCGGGA
The DNA here is from genome assembly GCA_019925245.2 of Oryza australiensis. NCBI lineage: Eukaryota > Viridiplantae > Streptophyta > Magnoliopsida > Poales > Poaceae > Oryza > Oryza australiensis. The sequence continues at coordinate 344,570 of JAIFGZ020000609.1, read as the reverse complement.
GTATTCACCATGCTACCTTTGAGCGGGATGCCAGTAGTGCAAGAATACCTGGACGTATTCCCCGAGGATTTGCCCGGAATGCCCCCTGATCGTGACATAGAATTTATCGTCGACCTAATGCCTGGTACTGCCCCCATATCCAAGAGACCTTACTGAATGCCGGCAAACGAACTAGAAGAACTCAAGAAGCAAATCAGAGAACTACAGGAAAAAGGATTTGTACGCCCTAGTTCTTCTCCCTGGGGAGCCCCAGTGCTCTTCGTCAAAAAGAAGGATGGAAGTATGAGAATGTGTGTAGATTACCGATCGTTGAATGAAGTGACCATCAAAAACAAGTACCCACTACCTCGAATTGATGAGTTATTTGATCAACTTAAGGGTGCACAAGTGTTCTCAAAGATTGATCTTCGGTCAGGATACCATCAGTTAAAGATTAGAGCCGGAGATATTCCCAAAACAGCATTCTCTACGCGTTATGGCTTGTACGAGTTCACCGTAATGTCCTTTGGGTTGACCAATGCCCCGACGTATTTCATGAATCTGATGAACAAGGTATTCATGGAGTATCTGGATAAATTCGTGGTGGTGTTCATCGATGATATACTTATCTACTCCAAAGACGATGAGGAACATGCAGAACACCTACGACTAGTACTGGAAAAGCTACGAGAGCATCAGTTGTATGCGAAGTTTAGTAAATGTGAGTTCTGGCTTAAGGAAGTCGCCTTTCTTGGCCATGTAGTCTCAGCCGGAGGAGTAGCAGTAGACCCTGCCAAGGTCGAAGCTGTTACAGAATGGAAGGATCCCAAGTCAGTGACAGAGGTCCGGAGTTTCTTGGGATTGGCCGGATATTACCGGAGGTTCATTGAAGGGTTTTCCATGATAGCCCGACCCATGACTCAACTTTTGAAGAAGGAGAAGAAATTCGTATGGAACGAGAAGTGTCAGGAAGCCTTTGATCAACTAAAAGAAAAGTTAACCACCGCCCCAATCTTAACCCTGCTTGACAACCGAAAGGATTTCGTGATATACTGTGATGCGTCTCGACAAGGACTAGGAGGCGTATTGATGCAAGATGGAAAGGTCGTAGCATATGCCTCGAGACAGTTACGACCCCACGAGGAAAACTACCCCACACATGACTTGGAATTAGCGGCAGTTGTTCATGCATTAAAAATCTGGAGGCACTATCTGATCGGGAATCACTGTGATGTATACACTGATCACAAGAGTCTGAAATACTTCTTTACTCAGTCCGATCTCAATCTACGTTAGAGACGGTGGTTGGAATTGATCAAGGACTATGATCTAGGAATCCATTACCACCCCGGCAAGGCGAATGTAGTGGCCGATGCGTTAAGCCGCAAAGCCCAATGCAACCATATGAGACTGGAAGGCATGGCCAGTGAGCTTCAAGAAGAGATAGCTCGACTTAACCTACACCTAATTCCTCACGGAAAAGTGAACTCACTAGAAATCCAACCTCTTCTGAGGACTCAAATAGAAGAAGCTCAGAAGGGTAATGAAGAAACATAAGCGATCAAAGAGCACATGGCCGCTGGGCACACGAAGGAATTCTCGGTAGATGACAAGGGAACCCTGTGGTATAAGAAAAGAATCTGCGTGCCTGAACAAGGTGGTTTGAGAGGATTGATCCTAAAAGAAGCACACGAATCAGCCTATTCGTTACATCCGGGAAGCACGAAGATGTACCAGGATTTGAAGGAGGAATACTGGTGGCCCAGTATGAAGAGGGACTTAGCCGAATACGTATCCGTATGCGATGTGTGCTAAAGGGTAAAAGCCAAACATCAACGACCGGTAGGATTGTTGCAGCCACTCAAGATTCCCGAGTGGAAATGGGATGAGATAGGCATGGATTTCATCGTTGGACTACCCAAAACTGCAGGATATGATTCCATTTGGGTAATAGTAGATCGGCTCACCAAGACCGCCAGATTCATCCCCGTAAAGACTAACTACAATAGTGCCAAGCTGGCAGAGCTATACATGAGTAGGATTGTGTGTCTTCACGGTGTACCAAAAAGAATTATATCGGATCGCGGTACTCAATTCACGTCCCATTTCTGGAGCAAAGTTCATGAGGCACTCGGAAGTCACCTTGCCTTCAGTACCGCTTACCACCCACAGACCGATGGGCAGATTGAAAGGACAAATCAAGTGCTTGAGGATATGTTGAGAGCCTGTGCATTGGATTTTACCAAGGATTGGGAAAAATGTTTACCGTACGCCAAATTCTCCCACGACAACAGCTATCAAGCAAGTCTGAAGATGTCACCAAATGAAGCCCTATTTGGTCGGCGATGCCGAACCCCATTGATGTGGTTAGAAACCGGTGAGCGAGCCGTGTTTGGGCCTGACATAATCAAAGATGCCGAGGAGAAGGTCCGCCTGATCCAGGACCGATTAAAAGCGGCCCAATCTCGACAGAAGAGCTACGCGGATACTCGTCGAAGGGACTTAGAGTTCAATATAGGCGACTATGTGTATCTAAAGGTCTCACCACTACGAGGGACTCAGAGGTTTAAGGTCAAAGGGAAACTTGTGCCAAGATACGTGGGCCCATTCCTGATAAGCGCTAGAAGAGGTGAAGTGGCCTACCAGCTAGAGTTACCCGAGAACATCTCCGATGTCCACCCAGTGTTCCATGTGTCACAATTGAAGAAGTGCCTGCGGGTGCCAGAAGAACAAGCTCCTTTGGAAACCATCCATATCAACAGTTATCTCACATATCCGGAACATCCAATCAAGATACTGGACGAGGCAGAAAAGAGGACACGAACCAAGTCATGTCACATGTACAAAGTGCAATGGAGCAATCACACCTACTCAACAACCGGTAAGAAATCTCGAGGACGAGATTTATTGTTAGGGGGTAGGTTTGTAACATCCGAAAATCGAAGAAATTAAAAATCGGAACGTAAAAATCGGAATTTACAAAAACTTTTGCTTGTTGCCTTTTTCTCGTGTTTGTTGCTTCTTATTTGCCACTCGGTTGCATAAATTTAGTTGTGAACAGTTCCTCTCGATGTTTGTGAAAACCAAATGGTTTGGATTTTTGTTGGGAAGAAAATCTCGAAACATAAGGTTAGAAATTTTTAAAATAAAATCGAAAAGGGATGCGGACTTATGAAAATATGTATTTGAGAAATAAAATATTAATTGGTGATTATGGAAGATTAATTAGGGAATAAAATAGACAATAAAAAATTTTAAGGGATTTACATGAAATCTAGGAAATTTTTGGAATTAAAAATAGTGAATTATGAATTTAGGAAAAAGGGATTTAAATAAATATGGAAATATATATTTTAAAATAAATAATGGTGATAAAAGTTAGAAAATATATTTTTGGAATACCGTATATTTATTTGGGATTTATAGAGTGAAGGAAAAATTAGAATTGGAAAATAAAATTAAAAATCGGGAAAAATCGAAACTTCATTGTTCATTGCTCAAGTGTTCGGCCGTCTGGCCCGCCGCGCGCCCGCCGCGCGTCGCCGTCGCGTCCGCGCCAGCGCACGCCACGCGCCGCGCGCAAGCGCCGCGCCGCCCGCCCGCGCGTCGCCCGCACTCGCCGCACGGCCCGGCCGCGCCCGCGCCTCACCGCCATGCGCTTGCCGCCGTGCAGCCCGCCCGCGCCGCCGCTCGCCGCCGCGCCGTCGCGTCGCCATGCCCCGACCCCGCCGAGCTCGCGCCACGTGCCGCCGCCCCAAACCCGGCCCCGTGCGCGCCCGGCCCGGCCTCCGCGCCGCCGCGTGGCGGTCCGGCGCGCGCCGCGCGCCCCCCTCCCTCTCCCGTTGCCTCGCTCGGATGCGCCTATAAAGGAGGGGCAAAACCCCCACTTTTTCCCACCTCGCGGCCTCTAGCCTCCCCCTCTCTCGCCGGTCTCCCTTCCCTCTCCCAGGCGCCGCCGCCGTCGCAAACCGTCGCGAGCCGCCGAGCGCCTAGCCACCGTGCGCCGCCATCGCCGGAGCCCCACCGCCTCACTAAGCATCGCCATCACCGGTAAGCTGAGCCGCCGCCCCTTTCCCTTGCGCTAGCGCCGGCACCGGCCGCACAGAGAGAGCAGAGAGAGGGCGCCGGTCGAACACATTATGGGCCGATGAATAGTGGCGGAAGAAAAGAAAAAGAAAAGAGAGAAAAGAGAAAAAAAGAAAAAAAGAAAAAAAGGAAAAATTATGGAAATTCTGGAAAAATATTTTGAAAGGATTTGAGTAAATTTTGGGAAAAAATAAATTATTTTCTTGTATATTTTCGCGGAGCAAAATTTGAAAATCGAAACTGGACTTTTCCAAAATTTCGTTTCACGTCGTTTTGAATTCGCATTTCGTTTAATTCTTCCTTGCCATATGTTTCTCTTTTGTGCTCGAATCTTCAAAACCTCAAATACAAATCCCTCTGCTGATATTTCCAAATCTATTTTCTCAAACAATTACGACCGTCGTTTTTGCGAAAACCCTAGGGCATCGACTCGAGTTCAAACTTGGATTTTTCCCTAGCAATACTCGCCCGAACTCGAGTAGAATTCTAGGCCAAACATTTGGAGTCGGTGTCGTGGTTTTTATGGTTCTTTTCGATCTATCGGTATTTTATTGAATTCTAATTGAATTCAATTGATCTTTCGCATGTACGGATAGCACCTGAAGAAGCAGGCATCGACTCCGTTGAAGACCCCGCTCAACAAGCGTGCGAGCAAGACAAGTCATCACACTCTTTGAACATATTGATCTCATATGCGAAATGATGTTGTTTTAAACCTTAAACATGCATGCCATACACAAAGAATTACCTATACTTGTTATACCATGCCTCGCTATTGATTACCTTTAGAAAAACCCTCGATGTGATACACACAACCGAAGAATATCTTCGGTAAAGTGCTTAGCCATGCTACCTTTAGATTCATGCATACTCATGATTTTATGAAGAGCTTTATGCTTGGGCAACTACCTTAGGGAAGGTACTTGAGGTACGGCATGTGGAGACATGAGCGCCACATTGCCATGAGATTGATGAAATGAGTTTTGATGAAAATTGAAAGTACTAAACTAATGTTTTAGACTAGGGCGGCTGGATGATTTGGGTGGATTCCGGAAAAGGCAAGTGCCGACCCTGGTCAACTAAGGACCGAGCCATGAGATAGCCGGGAAACGAGCCAGTACAACCATACTTCTCGAATGGGTATAGACCTAGCAGAGTAGATAGCCGAGCGGAGGCGGTACCCTTGCATAGTGGTTCTTATGTATGAAATGAGATTGAAAGGGATGATGGGAAATTGGAATTTATTATAACTTGATGAATGAAGTCTTCCCTTACCCCGGGTGCGCCAGAACTCCTCTCATTGCTATAAAATGACGGTTAGAGTGCATGAGGGCTTAAGTTCATGGAGCGGGTACTGCCAAAGTAAGGTTATCCAAAGGCTTTGCCGTGACCGTCTCATGTGTTGGGACGTAGGCTCATTTGTTGGGCAGTCGCGGAGTACGGGTAAAGTGTACATCCACTGCAGTGTGAATGAATCGATCTATTCGAATAGCCGTGCTCGTGGATATTGAGCATCGTGACAATACTTTCGCTTGGCTAGACTTTAAACTTTAAAATTGTGGGATGGGTTTGCATGATGACTTATATTCACTGGTGAATCAACTTCTCGAGAAGCGAGAAGGGGTGGACTCCCCAGAAAACCATGACGAACCGGAGGCGGGAAGCCATCCTTGGAATCACGATGGATGGTAGACAGAACCATCGCCAACTTAATGAACTGTGGAACTAAAACTTGACTTGGCTAGTTGTTAGGCTTGTGAAAAGAGTTATGAAAATTGGCTTTACGCAAAAGAACTCCGGCCATTCTTTGAGTGACCCTATCATATGCATCATTTCCGTGTTGGCTTGCTGAGTATGGTTGGTACTCACCCTTGCTATACGCACAAACCTTCAGATGGTGGAAATGAAAACTTGGAGGATCCCTATGCCTACTACCAGGAGGGCGAAGAAGCTGATGGCGCTTGCTAGGTCTTAGTCTCCGGTCGTTGCCTGTGGCAATTGACAAGCCGCTGCCTTTATTCCGCTGCCTTATCTAATTTCTACTTTTCGGTTGTATCTGGACCATGAGATCCTATGTGTTGGACATTGCCTTCGGACCTATTATTGTAATAATTTTGGTGTAAGACTATTCGTGTATTTGCACCTGATTATTCAGTACTGTATTTCGTGGGTACCAAACTACTCGATCCAGGGAAATGGTACTATGAACACGAAAGATTCCCGTTCCAAAAACGGGGGTCCACAGAGCTGGTATCAGAGCAATGCGACTATAGGATAAGACCAACTGGCGCCCTACCCCTGACTAGCTGGCTAAAGGGAAATATCCCTACGTAGGATCATTTCGCAAACTATTATTTTTGAAAAACAAATATACTTTTTCATATACCTTTGTCCCCTTCTCTTACTCAAATTGTTTTGATATTAACTCTCTCTCGCTGACCCTAAGTTGCTTTCAAAAGCAGATGTCGGACCATGTCCTTCATCACTCGGTACGGTCTGTACGAGTGCATGGTCATGTCCTTCGGACTTACAAATGCCCCAGCCTTTTTCATGAATTTGATGAACAAAGTGTTCATGGAATTCCTAGACAAGTTTGTCGTAGTGTTCATCGTCGACATCTTGATCTACTCACAGTCGGAAGAGGAACACGAGCACCATCTTTGGTTGGTACTTGAAAAGTTAAGAGACCACCAGCTCTACGCTAAGTTTAGCAAATGTGCTTTCCGGTTGAAAGAAGTGCAATTCCTCGGCCATATCGTGAATGCCCAAGGAGTCACAGTGGACCCTTCCAATGTGGAAGCAGTAACCAAATGGACTCCACCCAAAACCGTCACCCATATAAGAAGTTTTCTAGGACTTGTGGGTTATTACCGTCGGTTCATCGAGAACTTCTCAAAGATTGCCCCATTGACGCAGTTGTTAAAGAAGGATGAAAAGTTTATATGGATGCCGAGCGCAGCAGTTTTTGAAACCCTCAAGAGAAAAGCGGTGTCCGCACCGTATTGATCTTGCCGGATCAAACCAAGGATTTCCAAGTCTATTACGATGCATCTCACCAAGGGTTAGGTTGTGTGTTGATGCAAGAAGGAAAAGTGGTCGCTTATGCTTCCCGCCGGTTGAGGCCTCATGAGTCTAATTACCCAACACATGACTTGGAACTAGCAACGTCGTCCATGCTCAAAATATGGCGACATTACCTCGTTGGTAATCGATGTGAAATATATACGGATCATAAGAGCCTGAAATACATTTTTACCCAACCGGATTTGAACCTCCGTCAGCGTAGATGGTTAGAGTTGATCAAGGATTATGATCTAAGTATACACTATCACCCTATCAAAGCTAACGTGGTAGCTGATGCTTTAAGCCGACAGAGTTACTGTAACTCTATTCACATAGAAGGGAAATGTGAACAGTTACTACAAGACCTAGAGCACCTAAACCTGGGAATTGTCGAACCCGGATTTGTGGCCGCTCTTGAAGCCCAACCTACACTCTTAGATCAAATTCGCATAGCTCAAGCCTCGGATCCCGACATAACCGAGCTTAAGAAGAATATGAGATTGGGAAAAGCTCGTGACTTCACGGAAGATGAGCACGGAACCATATGGATGGGCAACATGATATGTGTGCCAGAAGATAAGGAATTGAAGAAGTTAATCCTTATCAAGCTCATCGTAGTCGTACTCTATCCATCCGGGAAGTACCAAGATGTACCAGGACCTTAAGGAGAAATTTTGGTGGGTTAGTATGAAAAGAGAAATAGCGAGTTCATGGCACTATGTGATGTATGCCGCAGTGAAGGCGAGACACCGAGGCTTGCTGGATTATTACACCACTTCAAATCCCGAATGGAAGTGGGAGGAAATCGGGATGGATTTCATCACCGGTTTACCTCGGACATTGTCGGGACACGATTCTATCCGGGTTATCATCGACCGTCTCACTAAAGTAGCTCATTTTATCCTGCTTACCACCTATATGGGCGTAAGGTTAGCGGAATTGTACCTTGCAAGGATTGTGTGTCTTCATGGGGTACCCAAGAAGATAGTGTCCGATCGTGGTAGTCGGTTGACCTCCAAGTTTTGGCGAAACAACAAGAGGAACTTGGCTCCCGGTTGAATTTTAGCACGGCCTATCACCCACAAACCGATGGTTAGACAGAACGTGTAAACCAGGTTTTGGAAGATATGCTGCGAGCTTGTGCTCTGGATTTCGGAGGAGGTTGGGATAAGAGCCTGCCCTATGCAGAGTTCTCCTATAACAACAGTTATCAGGCCAGTTTACAGATGGCACCTTTTGAAGCACTTTATGGACGAAAGTGTCGTACCCCGCTTTTCTGGGATCAGACCAGCGAAGGTCAGTTGTTTGCGACTAAAGTGTTAAGTGATGCCGAAGAGAAAGTCAGAATCATAAGAGAAAGGCTGAAAGTTGCACAGTCTCGTCAAAAGAGTTATGCACAACCGTCGCAGAGAGCTAGCTTTCAAAGTCGGAGACTATGTATATCTTCGTGTCACCCCACTTTGGGGAGTGCATCAATTCCAAACCAAGGGCAAGTTGGCACCACGCTATGTGGGACCTTATCAGATTCAAGAGCGACGAGGTGAAGTGGCATACCATCTCGAACTGCCACCCACCATGGCGGGAATCCATGACGTTTTCCACGTCTCCCAACTCAAGAAGTGTCTGAGAGTTCCGGAAGAACAGGCCAGTCCAGATCAGATCGAAAGCCAGGAAGATCTGACTTATGTGGAGAAACCAGCCCGGATCCTCGAAACCAGTGAACGGAGAACCCAAAACAAGGTTATTAGATTTTGCCGAGTTCAATAGACACATCACTCCGAAGAAGAAGGAACCTGGGAGAGGGAAGATGAGCTAAAGGCCGCTCATCCCTATCTGTTCGCCAGTACCTCCGAATCTCGGGGTCGAGATTCTGTTTAAGGGGGGTAGGTTAGTAACACCCTAAGGTGTTTTCCCTTTTTAAAAATCAAAATGAAATTCGTAAAAGAAAATCATTGGAATTAACTGGAGAGAACAAATAATTTGCCAAATGCTAAATGGAAATGGCATGGTAGGATTTTTTTTAAAATTCTACATGTCAAAATACATTAACATGATTTTTAGTGGAATTTTCAAAGCACAAGAAATAATTTTTAACCAATTAAAATCAAAATCGGAATTAATAAATCCCGAAAAAATAGGCTTTATCTCTCCTTCGTCCTTTCTCGCCCAAAATCGGTCGTGGGCCGCCGCCCGTGCCGACGGCCCAACCTCGTCCTACGCACGGCCAAGCCGTTTCCCGCCAGCGCGCCTCTCTCCTCTCTCCCTTGCGCGCCGGCCGAAGGCCGCGGCCCATTAATCCCTCGCGCCTGCGAATAAGTCTAATCCGCCTCCCCTTTTACCCCGAGACGCTGACAGGTGGGGCCCGCCTGTCAGGCCATCGTCCCCGACCCCGGCCGCCCCGGCGCCATTTTCGCCGCCCCACTCCGCTCGGATCTCGCGCACCCGCCTCCCCCACGCTCCGGGATCCCGCCGCCTTAACTCCTCGCCTCTTCCGCCGGCCTTAAAACCCCCCAGCCGCCGCTCTCGCACGCCCTAATGGCTGGATTTAACCACCGGCCATTACTTCCCCCAATTTTATGCCAGCGAGCAATTGCGTCCCTATCCGGTCGCCGCCGACCTCCCCATCCCCTATAAGAGCATCCCCGCCTCCTCCCCGAGCTCCCCACACCTTCACCTGAGCTAATCTTCCTCTCCGTCACCCCCGCATCATGCGCCCTAATTTTGAACATCACCGCCGGTCTTCGGCCACACTTCCTCGTTGTTCCGAGGCATCCCGAGCTCTGTCGACGCCTCCCTCCTCGTCGCCGGTGCCCGCGCCACCTCGGCCACCCTTCACCGCAAGCTTCCGCCATCTCCCTCACAGCCATCACCGTCGTCTCCCTCAACTTCGGCGACCCCGCGGTGAGCCGCTTTTCTTTTTCCCCTCGGTCCGAACCCGCAACGCCGTGTGCAGGTGCGCGCGGCTCCGCCCGTGCGTAATCCGCGTCTTCCCGCCGCGCTGCTGCCCGAATGGCACCGGCCGGCCTCCGGCAACTGGCTGCCGCCGCCGATCGACCGCGCCTGCATCTCATCCTCTCGGCCGTCCGATCGGCTTCGGCCAATTGGCGCCGTCCGTCCCCGCTTGCCCACGTGGCACGCCACGTGGTCGCCACCTTAGCACCACGTGTGCGCCATGTGGTGCACCGCCCGGTCCGGCCGTGGACCCGGTCCACCGTGGATCGACGCTCCCGCGGACGCTGACGTCAGCCCTCGGCCGCTGACGTCAGCCCTAGCCGTTGACGCTTTCCCCGGGTTTTATTGCACAATAAATCAATTAAGGATTTTTCTGTTTTAGTAAAAAAACCCAGAAAACTTCTAAAAATCAGATCTGTCCAATCCGACCTTAGTTTTAGCCCATTCAAATTTCATTAAATTCATAAAAATGCCAAAAATCCACTAAAAATGGTTTTGTTCCCTGTTTCAGTAGCTTTTTAGCCTGTTTTGTTGAAGTGCTTGTTTGCCATGTAGATTCCCGTTCCAAAACGGGGTCCACGAGCGGTATCGAGCAATGCGACTATAGGATAAGACCAACGGCGCCCTACCCCGACTAGTCGGCTAAAGGGAAATATCCCTACGTAGGATCATTTCGCAAACTATTATTTTTGAAAAACAAATATACTTTTTCATATACCTTTGTCCCCTTCTCTTACTCAAATTGTTTTGATATTAACTCTCTCTCGCTGACCCTAAGTTGCTTTCAAAAGCAGATGTCGGACCATGTCCTTCATCACTCGGTACGGTCTGTACGAGTGCATGGTCATGTCCTTCGGACTTACAAATGCCCCAGCCTTTTTCATGAATTTGATGAACAAAGTGTTCATGGAATTCCTAGACAAGTTTGTCGTAGTGTTCATCGTCGACATCTTGATCTACTCACAGTCGGAAGAGGAACACGAGCACCATCTTTGGTTGGTACTTGAAAAGTTAAGAGACCACCAGCTCTACGCTAAGTTTAGCAAATGTGCTTTCTGGTTGAAAGAAGTGCAATTCCTCGGCCATATCGTGAATGCCCAAGGAGTCACAGTGGACCCTTCCAATGTGGAAGCAGTAACCAAATGGACTCCACCCAAAACCGTCACCCATATAAGAAGTTTTCTAGGACTTGTGGGTTATTACCGTCGGTTCATCGAGAACTTCTCAAAGATTGCCCCATTGACGCAGTTGTTAAAGAAGGATGAAAAGTTTATATGGACTGCCGAGCGCAACCAGATTTTTGAAACCCTCAAGAGAAAACTGGTGTCCGCACCCGTATTGATCTTGCCAGATCAAACCAAGGATTTCCAAGTCTATTACGATGCATCTCACCAAGGGTTAGGTTGTGTGTTGATGCAAGAAGGAAAAGTGGTCGCTTATGCTTCCCGCCAGTTGAGGCCTCATGAGTCTAATTACCCAACACATGACTTGGAACTAGCAACAGTCGTCCATGCTCTGAAAATATGGCGACATTACCTCGTTGGTAATCGATGTGAAATATATACGGATCATAAGAGCCTGAAATACATTTTTACCCAACCGGATTTGAACCTCCGTCAGCGTAGATGGTTAGAGTTGATCAAGGATTATGATCTAAGTATACACTATCACCCTATCAAAGCTAACGTGGTAGCTGATGCTTTAAGCCGACAGAGTTACTGTAACTCTATTCACATAGAAGGGAAATGTGAACAGTTACTACAAGACCTAGAGCACCTAAACCTGGGAATTGTCGAACCCGGATTTGTGGCCGCTCTTGAAGCCCAACCTACACTCTTAGATCAAATTCGCATAGCTCAAGCCTCGGATCCTGACATAACTGAGCTTAAGAAGAATATGAGATTGGGAAAAGCTCGTGACTTCACGGAAGATGAGCACGGAACCATATGGATGGGCAACATGATATGTGTGCCAGAAGATAAGGAATTGAAGAAGTTAATCCTTACTGAAGCTCATCAGAGTCAGTACTCTATCCATCCGGGAAGTACCAAGATGTACCAGGACCTTAAGGAGAAATTTTGGTGGGTTAGTATGAAAAGAGAAATAGCAGAGTTCATGGCACTATGTGATGTATGCCAGCGAGTGAAGGCAGAACACCAGAGGCTTGCTGGATTATTACAGCCACTTCAAATCCCAGAATGGAAGTGGGAGGAAATCGGGATGGATTTCATCACCGGTTTACCTCGGACATTGTCAGGACACGATTCTATCTGGGTTATCATCGACCGTCTCACTAAAGTAGCTCATTTTATCCCAGTGCTTACCACCTATATGGGCAGAAGGTTAGCGGAATTGTACCTTGCAAGGATTGTGTGTCTTCATGGGGTACCCAAGAAGATAGTGTCTGATCGTGGTAGTCAGTTGACCTCCAAGTTTTGGCAGAAACAACAAGAGGAACTTGGCTCCCGGTTGAATTTTAGCACGGCCTATCACCCACAAACCGATGGTTAGACAGAACGTGTAAACCAGGTTTTGGAAGATATGCTGCGAGCTTGTGCTCTGGATTTCGGAGGAGGTTGGGATAAGAGCCTGCCCTATGCAGAGTTCTCCTATAACAACAGTTATCAGGCCAGTTTACAGATGGCACCTTTTGAAGCACTTTATGGACGAAAGTGTCGTACCCCGCTTTTCTGGGATCAGACCAGCGAAGGTCAGTTGTTTGCGACTAAAGTGTTAAGTGATGCCGAAGAGAAAGTCAGAATCATAAGAGAAAGGCTGAAAGTTGCACAGTCTCGTCAAAAGAGTTATGCAGACAACCGTCGCAGAGAGCTAGCTTTCAAAGTCGGAGACTATGTATATCTTCGTGTCACCCCACTTTGGGGAGTGCATCAATTCCAAACCAAGGGCAAGTTGGCACCACGCTATGTGGGACCTTATCAGATTCAAGAGCGACGAGGTGAAGTGGCATACCATCTCGAACTGCCACCCACCATGGCGGGAATCCATGACGTTTCCACGTCTCCCAACTCAAGAAGTGTCCGAGAGTTCCGAAGAACAGGCCCCGATCGATCGAAAGCCAGAAAATCGACTTATGTGGAGAAACCAGCCGGATCCTCGAAACCAGTGAACGGAGAACCCAAAACAAGGTTATTAGATTTTGCCGAGTTCAATAGACACATCACTCCGAAGAAGAAGGAACCTGGGAGAGGGAAGATGAGCTAAAGGCCGCTCATCCCTATCTGTTCGCCAGTACCTCCGAATCTCGGGGTCGAGATTCTGTTTAAGGGGGGTAGGTTAGTAACACCCTGAGGTGTTTTCCCCTTTTTAAAAATCAAAATGAAATTCGTAAAAGAAAATCATTGGAATTAACTGGAGAGAACAAATAATTTGCCAAATGCTAAATGGAAATGGCATGGTAGGATTTTTTTTAAAATTCTACATGTCAAAATACATTAACATGATTTTTAGTGGAATTTTCAAAGCACAAGAAATAATTTTTAACCAATTAAAATCAAAATCGGAATTAATAAATCCCGAAAAAAATAGGCTTTATCTCTCCTTCGTCCTTTCTCGCCCAAAATCGGTCGTGGGCCGCCGCCCGTGCCGACGGCCCAACCTCGTCCTACGCACGGCCAAGCCGTTTCCGCCGCGCGCGCTCTCTCTCTCTCTTGCGCGCGCCGAAGGCCGCGCCCATTAATCCTCGCGCCGCGAATAAGTCTAATCCGCCTCCCTTTTACCCCGAGACGCCGACGTGGGGCCCGCCCGTCGTGCCATCGTCCCCGACCCGCCGCCCGGCGCCATTTTCGCCGCCCCACTCCGCTCGGATCTCGCGCACCCGCCTCCCCCACGCTCCGGGATCCCGCCGCCTTAACTCCTCGCCTCTTCCGCCGGCCTTAAAACCCCCCGCCGCTCGCACGCCCTAATGGCTGGATTTAACCACCGGCCATTACTTCCCCCAATTTTATGCCGCCGAGCAATTGCGTCCCTATCCGGTCGCCGCCGACCTCCCCATCCCCTATAAGAGCATCCCCGCCTCCTCCCCGAGCTCCCCACACCTTCACCTGAGCTAATCTTCCTCTCCGTCACCCCCGCATCATGCGCCCTAATTTTGAACATCACCGCCGGTCTTCGGCCACACTTCCTCGTTGTTCCGAGGCATCCCGAGCTCTGTCGACGCCTCCCTCCTCGTCGCCGGTGCCCGCGCCACCTCGGCCACCCTTCACCGCAAGCTTCCGCCATCTCCTCACGCCATCACCGTCGTCTCCTCAACTGGCGACCCCGCGGTGAGCCGCTTTTCTTTTCCCTCGGTCCGAACCCGCAACGCCGTGTGCAGTGCGCGCGGCTCCGCCGTGCGTAATCCGCGTCTTCCCGCCGCCCGCGCTGCTGCCCGAATGGCACGCCGGCCTCCGCAGCCGGCCGCCGCCGATCGACCGCGCCTGCATCTCATCCTCTCGGCCGTCCGATCGGCTTCGGCCAATTGGCGCCGTCCGTCCCCGCTTGCCCACGTGGCACGCCACGTGGTCGCCACCTTAGCACCACGTGTGCGCCATGTGGTGCACCGCCCGGTCCGGCCGTGGACCCGGTCCACCGTGGACCGACGCTCCGGGACGCCGACGCGTCACCCTCGGCCGACGTCACCCTAGCGCGACGCTTTCCCGGTTTTATTGCACAATAAATCAATTAAGGATTTTTCTTTTTAGTAAAAAACCCGAAAACTTCTAAAAATCGATCTGTCCAATCCGACCTTAGTTTTAGCCCATTCAAATTTCATTAAATTCATAAAAATGCCAAAAATCCACTAAAAATGGTTTTGTTCCCTGTTTCAGTAGCTTTTTAGCCTGTTTTGTTGAAGTGCTTGTTTGCCATGTAGATCCCGGTAGTTTCGCCATCCCGGTTTACTTTGAAGTCGTCGCTGAAGTCCCTCAAGTCGAAGAGCAAGGCAAGTCATACTATATTATTGATCATATTGCTCCCATTTTGCTAAAACACCTCTTTTATTCTATGAAATTGCATGCATTTTATATTGTCATTTCATGGGAAATAGTACACCTTATGCTTAGTTATTCCTTGGGTTTGACACCCCAAACCCTTTGATTAAACTTGGGAAAATAATATGATTAGATTCAGGACTTGGTTATGCTTAGCCTGGCTTAGTTTCACTAGCTCACTAAATGGGTCATTCTCACTTAATATGTCTCTTTTGGACATCCGTTCGGAGGATTAATAATTAGAGATTTAGGTGAATCAGACTAATAACTAAAATATGACAAATGGTGGGTTGTGGGCTCTATGGTTTTGGTAAGCGGCGCCCATGGCAATTAAGGAACGGTTCACAGGACCCCTCGGGAGAATGACCGTGCAAACCACAAGCCAAGATGGGTAAGGTAGGTCCCGTAGTATAGCCGCTCCTAGTTGACGGACCCATCGGCAAGGGTGAGCGGGATGGAGTTTCAGTCAGCCCCAGTATAAGGATTGCTGGGCTGCCGGATTCATCGCGGCACTCGGGGGCTGCCCACATCCGGGGTCCGGGGTGGGGCTTGCTTGGTTAGTGGGGGTTATACGAAATGTCCTATCACGCTTCCTTTCCGGGTTACCATGGTGGTATTCGGCGCACGGAGACCGTGTCGTGGGCCGTGTCTTGTGGGTACGTTGTACACCTCGATCGAGTAAAACTATTCGAATAGCCGTGCCCGCGGTAATGGGGCGATCAACTGAGCTCACCGTGATTAGTCTCACACTATTACACCCTGATTAATGGAACATGACTAGTGTAGGTGGATGGGTTGGGCCTGTCGCAACGTGGGGATAACGTTGGACAGTGTTGGTTTCAAAATGCTTTAATTGCTTAAATTACTGTTGTTTTGACTGTGTTCAAAATCTGTATTGCTTGGAAAAACCCTTGCTGTTTGTGCAAAAGCAAACCTTAGCCAAACCCTTGTCTGCCCTGCATTCATTCCTCTCCTCTTCCGGTGTGACTTGCTGAGTACGTGGAAGTACTCATCCTTGCCTCTTCACCAGAACCTGAGCCAGAAGCTAAAGAAGAAGATGAAGTGGAGTAGGCTTTGTCCTACACTCTGGAAGTTGCCTGTGAAGTGGGTGAAGCCACGTGGCCAGCGTCAAGCTTCGGCTTAGGCCCCTTTTTCCTTTTTCCGCTGCTCTTTTGTAATCTTTTTGTAATGTTTTTAAGACGTGGAACTGTAATATCAACAATTGTCGTATGTGTACCGTGGCGGGTCCTGGACAGGGATTTTAATACACATATAGCTTCGGAAATTCGGGTCTAAATTTTTGGGCGTGACAACGGCTCTAAAGAAAAACCGGCACCTATACTATAGGTGTTGGTTCTAAAGAAAAACCAACACCTATAGTATATGTTGACCCCCATTTTTGGAACGGGAATCATTCGTGTTCATAGTACCATTTCCTTGGATCGAGTAGTTTTGTACCCACGAATACAGTACTGAATTATCAGGTGCAAAGTGCACGAATAGTCTTACATCAAAAGTATTACAATAATAGGCCCGAAGGCAGTATCATTACATGCAGGACCTACAGGTCCGGATACAACCAAAAGCAGAATTTAGATAAGATAGCAGTCGGAAGGCAGCGGCATGTCGATTGCCACAGGCAACGACCGGGGACTAAGACCTAGTAGACGCCTTCTCCTTCTTCGCCCACCTGGCATTAAGCATAGGGGTCCACCAGTTCTTCGTTTCCACCATCTGAAGGTTTGTGCGTATAGCAAGGGTGAGTACCCAACGTACTCAGCAGCCAACATAGAATGATGGACATGGTAGGGTCATTCAAAGGATGGCTATGGTTTATTTGCACAAAGCCAATTTTCACAAATCATTTCACAAACTTAACATCTAGCCAGGTCAAGTTTTAGTTCCATAGTATATTAAGTCGGCGACGGTTCTGTCTACCATCCATCATGATTCCAAGGATGGCTTCCCGCCTCTGGATCGTCATGGTTTTCTGGGGAATCCACCCCTTCTCGCAGTTCGAGAAGTTGAGTCCACCAACACACAAAATCATTATGCATTCCCACCCATCATTTTAAAATTTATGAGTCTAGCCACGGGAGAAACTTGTCACGTTGCTCATTATCCGTGAGCACGGCTATTCGAATATATTGATTTACTCACATTGCAGTGGATGTACACTTTACCCATACTCCGCAACTGCTCATTGAATGAGCTTTCATCCCTTCATATGGGATGGTCACGGCAAAGCCTTTCGATAACCTCACTTTGGCAATACCCGCTCCATGAACTTAAATCCTCTTGCATTCTAGCCGTCCTTTCCTAGCAATGAGAGGAGTTCTGGCGCTCCACGGGTAAGGGAAAACTCACAAAATTCTCATTCATTACTCAACACTTAGGCCACAGCCTTATCTCGATAACCAGAACCACCTCTCCACTCAAGAACCACTATGCAGGGATACTGCCTCCGCTCGGCTATCTACTCCGCTAGGTCTATACCCATTCGAGAAGTACGGTTGTACTGGGTCGTTCCAGGTTATAAGTCTCATGGCTCGGTCCTTAATCAATCAGGGACAGTTCTTGCCTTTACCGGAATCCACCCAAATCCATCCATCCGCCCCAGTCTAAAAGCATTGGTTTTGTACTTTCATTTTTCTGTCAAAACTATTTTCATCATGTTCAAGGCAATGTGGCGCTCATGTCTCCACATGCCGTATTCCAACTACCTTCCCTAAGATAGTTGCCCAAGCATGAAGCTTCTTTGTAAAATCATTAGTATGCACGAATCTAATATAAGCATGGCTAAGCATTTTACCGAAGATAACCTCCGGTTATATCACATCGAGGGTTACAAAGAATATTCCTAAGGGTAATCAATATCAAGGCATGGTATATCAAGCATAGGTATCCATCTGTGTATAGCATGCATGTTTGAAGTTTAAATCAATATCATTCCACAAAATAGGTTCAATATGTTCAAAGGGAAGTGTTGACTTGCCTTGCTCGCACGCTTGTTGGACGGGGTCTTCACCGTAGTCAGTGCCTGCTTCCTCGGTTGCTATCTGTACGTGCGAAAAATCAATTGAATTTGATCAGAATTCAATAAAATTACCAAGAGATCAAAAAGAACCATAAAAACGACTCCAAATATTTAGTCTAAAATTTTAATCGAGTTTGGGTGAGGGTTTTGGGATGAAATCCGATTTAGAAAACAAGTTTGTAATTTTTAAGGGTTTTAGCAAAATGCCGATCTAATTGATTAAGGTGATAAACTTAAAAATGCGTTGATCAAAAGAATTGGTATTTAAATCTTTGAAGGTCCGAATACCAAAAGAACATATTTTTAATGGCAAAAACAAAATAGATAAACTCCGAGTAAAAACGATGCGAGAACGAAATCTCCGAAATTCCTATTTTTGAATTCTGAATTTGCTCAGAGAAAATATATGAGAAAACCATATGTTTTTGCCCAAATATTTTCCCAAATATTTCTCAAAAGTTTTTCCTAATTTTTCCTAATTTTTCCTATTTTTCTTTTTTTCTCTTTTTCTTTCTTCCTCTTTCTTTCCTTTTCTTTTTCTTTTCTCTTTGATTTTTTTCTACCCCTCCTGTTCACCCTCTCTCTTCTACCCCCCTATACCGTCTACCCCCCCTTCATCCTTGTGTCCGGCGCCGACGGCGGCGAGGGCAGGGCGGTGGCAACGATGGCACGGCGACGCGCGGTGGGAAAACGGCGGGGGCGTGGCTTACCGAGTGGCGGCGACACGGCAATGGCCCGGCTGCGGCGCGTGGCAATGGCACGGCGGTCGGCCCATGGCAACGCGCAAGCGGCGCGCGGGAGAGGGATAATGGGAGAGGCGAAGAGCGGCGGAGTGGGGAAAAAGGAGAGGGCTTGGTCCCTTTTTATAGCGGCGCGGAGAGGGAGAGAAAGAGAGGGAGGGCCGGCTCGACGGGCGGTGTGGCGGCAACACGCGGCGGTGAGCCGAGGCGGGGCCGTGAGGGCACGCGCGCGCGGCACGGCGACGTGCGGTGTGGGGCGCGAGGGCGGGGCCGGGTAGGCGGTGATGCGTGGGCGTGCGAGGACAGCGAGGTCCGAGCACGAGGCGCGCGTGGCGCACGCGTGCGGCGGGTCGTGGCGTGGCGCGGCGCGGCGCGCGAGGACGGCGGGGTGCGGCGCGAGGCGGCGCATGGTGCGCGCGGCGGGTCCGGCGCGGCGAGCGCGGCTGCGGCGCGCGGCGCGAGGGTGGGGGCCGGGCGCGGTGCGTGTCGCGCGCGGGCGGGGCGCGTGGTGCAGCGTACGGCGTCGAACACGTATAGCGCAATAAACGGTGCAATTTTCCAATTTCTCGATTTAATTTCCTATTTTCCCATTTCTTTTTTCCTTTCACCTCTAAAATTTAAAATAAAATATAGCACACCCAAAATTAAGTTGTAAAATATGTTTTCAACCTTTTCACCCACTTTTATTATTTAAAAAATATATATTTTACATATTTAATTTAATTCTTTTCCTAAATTCAAGAAAATGTGACTTTGATTCAAAATGATTTCTAAACTTCAGATATATCCTTTAGAAATATTTTATCACTCGTTTTGCTCACTAATTAATATTACTCCACCACAAAATAATGTTTTGAACCAAAGTATATTTTTACAGTATAGTTTTGTAAATCCACCACCCTTTTCTATTTTATATTAAAATTTCCAACTCTATACTTTGAAATTTTTCTCCCCTTTGGAATTTCAAATCATATGGTTTTTCTCAAACATCAAGATGAATCACTCTCTTTGTAAATTTTATGCAACAAAGCCGACAAATAGGAAGCAATGAACACGATGAGAAGCAATAAGCCAAAAGTTTTTGTGAGTTCCGATTTGTAATTCCCAGTTTTAAATTCTTCAATTTCCAGGGTGTTACAAACCTACCCCCTAACAATAAATCTCGTCCCCGAGATTTCTTACCGTTCGCGGAATAGGTTCGGTACTCGGTCTTCAAAAAGTCTTCTTTTTCCCAGGTGGCTTCGTCTTCGGTGTGGTTGCTCCATTGCACCTTGTACATTCGCCATGTCTTGGTCCTAGTCTTTGTCTCGGCTTCGTCCGAAATGGGGTGTTCGGGTTATGTGAGGTCTTCGCTGATGAGGACGTCTTTCGAGGGAATCTGCTCTTCCGGTGCTCGCAAACATTTCTTCAGTTGTGATATGTGAAAGACAGGGTGTACATCGGAAAGATTTTCCGGTAGGTCCAGTTGATAGGCCACTTCGCCTCTTCTCGCGCTTATCGGGAGAGGTCCAACATACCTCGGCGCCAGTTTTCCTTTGACCTTGAACTTCCTGGTCCCTCTTAGCAGCGAAACTTTTAGGTACACAAAGTCGTCGATATTGAATTTCAACTCTCTCCGGCGAGTGTCCGCATAGCTCTTTTGCCGGGACTGGGCTACCTTAAGCCGATCTCTTATCAGACGAACTTTCTCTTCGGCTTTCCTAATGATGTCTGGTCCAAATACGGCTCACTCACCAGTCTTCGACCACATTAACGGGGTTCGACACCTTCGTCCAAACAAAGCCTCGTTCGGCGACATCTTCAGACTAGCCTGGTAGCTGTTGTTATAGGAGAACTCTGCATAGGGCAGACATTTCTCCCAGTCCTTAGTAAAATCCAATGCACAGGCTCTTAGCATGTCCTCAAGGACTTGGTTTGTCCTCTCGGTTTGTCCATCAACCTGAGGATGATAAGCAGTATTGAAGGCGAGGTGAGTTCCCAACGCCTCGTGAAACTTATCCCAGAAGTGAGATGTGAATTGAGTACCACGATCTGACACAATCCTCTTGGGTACTCCATGTACGCACACAATTTTGGACATGTATAGCTCTGCCAATTTAGAACTGCTATATTGAGTCTTGACCGGGATAAATCGGGCAGTCCTGGTAAGTCTATCCACGATCACCCATATGGAATCATATCCTGTAGCAGTTTTGGGTAGTCCCACTATGAAGTCCATGCCTATTTCACCCCATTTCCACTCAGAGATCTTGAGTGGTTGTAGCGATCCTGTCGGTCTCTGATGCTCAGCCTTGACTCATTGACACACATCGCAAATGGCTACATATTCCACCACGTCTCTTTTCATGTTGGGCCACCAGTATTCTATTTTCTAATCCTGGTACATCTTGGTGCTTCCTGGGTGTGGCGAGTATGCTGACTCATGGGCTTCCTTGAGGATCAGTCCTCGCAATCCTCCTTTCTCTGGTACGTAAATTCTTTTACGATACCATAGGGTTCCATCGTTGTCGGCTGTGAATTCCTTAGCCAGTTCTTTGGTCATGCGTTCCTTGATCAGTCGGATCTCCTCGCAATCCTTCTGGGCTTCCTTAATCTGACTTTGTAGGAGAGGTTGTATCTCCAGCGAATTCAGTTGTCCATGAGGAATCAACTGTAGATTAAGCCGAGCCATCTCTTCTTGAAGCTCGTTGGCCATACATTCTAGCTTCAGGTAATTGCATTGAGTCTTGCGGCTCAAAGCGTCAGCTACAACATTGGCCTTACCAGGGTGGTAATGGATTCCTAGGTCATAATCCTTGACTAGCTCCAGCTATCTTCTCAGGCGCAAGTTAAGATCTGTCTGGGTAAAGAAATATTTCAAGCTCTTGTGGTCCGTGTTGATATCACAGTGGTTTCTGATCAGGTAGTGCCTCCAAATCTTCAAGGCATGCACCACTGCGGCCAATTCTAAGTCATGGGTGGGATAATTCTCCATATTCGGTCGCAGTTGTCTCGAGGCATAAGCCACAGCTTTTCCATCTTGCATCAGCACGCCTCCTAATCCTTGTCGGGATGCATCACAGTATATGACGAAGTCTTTCCGGTTGTCCGGTAGGACTAAGATCGAGGTGGTGGTTAACTTTTCTTTGAGCTGGTCAAATGCCTGTTGACACTACTCAGTCCATGCATACTTCTTTTCCTTCTTCAATAGTTGGGTCAGTGGCCGGGCTATCTTAGAAAATACTTCAATAAACCTCCGGTAATATCCGACCAATCCCAAGAAACTTCTAATCTCTGTTACTGACTGGGGTGCTTTCCACTTGGTAACAGCTTCGACCTTGGCAGTGTCTACTGCTACGCCTCCAGCTGAGATTACATGTCCGAGTAAAGCTACTTCCTTAAGCCAGAATTCATACTTGCTGAATTTGGCATATAGCTGATGCTCTTGCAACTTCTCTAGTACCAGGCGCAAATGTTCTGCGTGTTCTTCATCATCCTTGGAATAGATGAGGATATCATTAATGAACACTACCACGAACTTGTCCAGATATTCCATAAATACCTTTTTCATGAGGTTCATGAAGTAGGCTGGGGCATTGGTTAGTCCAAAAGACATCACTGTGAACTCGTACAAGCCGTAGCATGTAGAGAACGCAGTATTGGGTATATCCTCCATCCTAATCTTCAGCTGATGGTATCCAGATCGAAGATCGATCTTTGAGAACACTTGGGCTCCCTTGAGCTAATCGAACAGGTCGTAGATTCGAGGTAACGGGTACTTGTTCTTAATGGTAACCTCATTCAATGACCGATAGTCTATGCACATTCTCATGCTTCCATCCTTTTTCTTAACAAACAACACTGGGGCTCCCCATGGTGAAGAACTAGGGCGTACGAAGCCTTTCTCTTGCAGTTCCGTTATCTGCTTCTTAAGTTCTTCCAATTCGTTCACTGGCATCCGGTAGGGTCTCTTAGCTATGGGGGCGGTGCCAGGCATGATGTCAATGATGAACTCTATGTCTCGGTCTGGTGGCATCCCCGGTAGTTCCTCAGGAAATACATCTGGGTAATCCTGAATTACATGCATTTCAACTATGGGTAGCATGGTGAATATTCCCGTAGCTCGGTCACAGAGCATAGGGTCTTGATCCATGGCTACTGTCATCGGTGATCCCCATGGGGTAGATAAGGTAACTTTTCTTCGTCCACAGTCTAATACCCCTTGGTTCTTGGTTAACCAATCCATTCCTAATATGATGTCCAAGGTTTGGGGTGACAAAACCATAAGGTTGGACAGGAATACCACGTCCTTGATCCGAATGGGCACATTAATGCACGCATGGGGTATAGTTATATCTCCCTCGGGTGAATGCACTACCATTGGTGTCTTAAGGTCTACTCGGTGCAAGTTGTGCGCTTTGCTTATTCTTGACGATATAAATGAATGCGAAGCTCCAGAATCAAACAAAACTTTAACTGGTGCATAATGGATAGAGAACATACCCATTAGCACGCTTTGGTCCTCTTGAGCTTCCTCAGCACGCACATGGTTAACCTGCCCACAGCGGAATCCGGTTGCAGCTTCCTTTGGTTGGGGCATTCTGAACAAACCGCGTCCAGGTGCTGGGGCGGGGGTTCCTCGTACTGCGATGGCGTTGGCTCTGGTGCGGTTGGGGGTGTTGCGCGGCTTAGGGCAGCTGTTGGCGTAATGTCCAAATTCTCCGCAGTTGAAGCAGTTGACATTCCTGATTTCTGGGGCTACCAAAGTTGGCGCCGGAGTGTGAGACAATGTTGCAAGTGGCCTGCTAACGTTGTCGGGTGCGGTAGGGCGATTGGTTGCCACTATGGCTGGCTTCCAACCTGATGGGGTTGCTCCTTTGGGTCGCTGGGATGTCCCTTGAATTGGACGGGCCATTGCAAGCCTTCTCTTTCGGTTGTTTTCAACCGTCCTTTGGTCATGCTCAAGCCTCACGACCTTGTTGATGAGGCTTTGGAAGCTTTGGTCCTGAACGATCATCGGTCCTCTCAGCTCGTCGTTCAGTCCCTCGATAAACTTATCC
The DNA here is from genome assembly GCA_019925245.2 of Oryza australiensis. NCBI lineage: Eukaryota > Viridiplantae > Streptophyta > Magnoliopsida > Poales > Poaceae > Oryza > Oryza australiensis. The sequence goes on along the minus strand of JAIFGZ020000609.1, from coordinate 320,686 downwards.
ATCTTCTCTTCTTCGTCTGCCAGGTGTTGACACCTAAATTTGGTAATTGAATCCCTAAGTCATAGCAAAGATGAAGCAGAATCGGATCGGCTGGTTTGGTGGAGAAACAGAGGTCGCATCGGCTGAGAAGAGCGGTCGGCTAAGGTTGAATCGGACAAGAGCAGCCGATAGCCGATTCTAGGTTTAGAGAAGATAAAACTGTTTCTGGTGCAGATGTTGAAGATAGATAAAAGATCCGGTTATCAGTTTGCGTGTTAAAAGATACTGCCATCTATGGATAGAGTCCTGTAACGGCAATTGTATCTTTAATTTAGGAGTTTGTTTAAACTGTTCATTGTAATACGGCGTGGGTCCTCCCCGGATAACGTCGTATTTTAAATAGTAGTTTAGATGGAGTCCAGGGTTTGTACAGATAATTTTATCTTGGGTATAAATACGACCTGAGACCCCCTATAATGAGAAATTCAACACAATCAATCAATCAACCTTCGGCACATCGCCAACCTTTTTTCTTCAAACGAGCAATTGGCTTGGCTACGGGCTGCATCGTTTCGATCCCCAAATCTAGGTAATGCTTGTCATTAGTGGTATGATCCGCTATTTCTAGTGCTTCGATCGTAATGACATTAGATTCAGGGGTTTGTACTGCGCTAGTTATCATATGTCGCATATAAACTAGGGCAATGTTTAGATCTATCCTGCCATTGGCCAGTTCCATCAGGAACCCGCAGCCAATAAGGCTAGATCTAAAGGTTGGCTGGTTTATATGCATTATCCACCGCTCGAGAAGTATAAATCAGTCATAAAAAATCAGGTTGTTCTTTTTATACTTAATGCTGCATCAAAGTTTAAATATTAAGTCGTTTTTAGAACTTCTAATGATCTGTTCGGTTAGATTTATATGTTTAAGAGACCGTGTCGGGGTTTCAGTCGGCCTTATCTGCCCTAATATGTTTCTTTTAATATGTTTATTATTAGATTTATGTTAGGACCGCCTCTTATATTAAGATCTCATTCTTGTCGGACGTCATAAGCCGAAATCGGCTTGTCATCAACAGCCAATGGCCGATTTCCCAGGCTGACCGTATTTGGTGCAAGAATGATATTTTTTCATAAGACTCATTGGAGTACTAGCCGATTTATTGTTAGCTTTCCAGTATCGGCTAGGTTATCAATACATTTATTCATTATCCTTTACTGTATTTTGGTTAAGCGGCTAATGCTGTCTCGGTATCGCCGATCCATTCCAGTCGCTTAGCTTAAATATATTTTAGGATAGCAAATATATGCTCATGGATTCCCTCAGTCGATACCGTGGGAATCTAACCTAACACTTAACGCCTATTTCTCTGTTTTTCTTGTTGGTTAACAGATCAAACCAACTGGCATGCCCTGCACAGCACAGGCAGCCGAGAAGGACCTACATTGGAGTTAAGCAGATCTCCCAGGCCAGTGCGTGAGAGAAATTTCTCATCAACACGCTTCTTGGCACGCCCAGTGGGACATTCTCTGTCGGCTCGACTAGGATGCATTGATTCGGCCGGCAAGATGGTCGACTCCAAAAGCCCCAACGTTTCCCAGGACAAACGTCCTGCTCGTGAAGATGGATCAGTTGTCGGCTGAGCAACAGGCCGATTACAAGAAGATGGTGGATGAACTCCAGGCCAACTACTTGCAATCTTTCACCCAGACAAGATCCGAGGCCGTGCATCAAAAGTATAGATTCAGCATGGACGATCTCATGGCATCCTCCTCTGGTGAGACAAAAGGCAAACAGAAGATGGAGGAGCCGATTCAGGAACAGGACGATTCGGCCCTGCATACCTTGCAAGACCGAATTGATTCGGCCGTTCACCACGCGCTGGTCAACCAAAGTAGCATCCTGGTCAACACTCTCAACAACATGATCGCTACCGTGGTCGACGCCAATATAGCCGACAAGCTACAACGAGGGCCGACGTACTTCACAGACGGCCAGTTTCCTGGATACAGGACGTTGGTCACCCAGAATCGGCCGATCCCACCACCAAGACAACCAGGGCCGCCAAGAGGGGTCCTCGGCCAGCCAAATCCAACTGAATCGGCTATAACGCCAGCAATTACTATGTTGAACCGACAGCAACCGCTGTCCCAGGATCAGATTCCTAACATGTCCAATGACAATTGGCAGTCGGAGCCGATTCCCCAGATTGACTTGGACAGACGGTACAACGCCGGTGGCCGACAACTGTTCCCGAGACCACCAACGCCACCACCGGCACATCGGCCGCCTCTCGCTGATCATCACTACTAGTACCAAGGAGGTCATCACGATCATCATTACAGGCCTCAGACGCCACCACCGTTGTGTCGGCAAGCGCCCGCGCCGTATGACCCATATGAGCCGATACAACAGGACAACCGGACTTGGGCCAATCTGATTGTAGATGTCATGCGCGATCAATTCGGCCTCAAGCCAAAAGATTCAGGAAACATGTATCGGTATCCCTATCCATAGCACTTCGAGCGGATTCCATTGCCCAATCGATACAAGATCCCAGATTTTTAGAAGTTCTCAGGGCAAGACAACATTTCAACTTACGAGCATGTCAGCTGATTCTTGGCACAGTGCGGCAAAGCATCGGCTACAGACGCCTTGAGGGTTCGGTTGTTCCCTCTGTCTCTTTCGGGATCGGATTTTACCTGGTTCTCTTCATTGCCTTACAACTCAATACAGAGCTGGGCCGATCTCAAAAAACAATTCCACAGCTACTTTTACTCCGGCAATCATGAGATAAAGTTGTTGGACCTCACCAGCATCAGGCAGAAACACAATGAATCGGTTCAAGAATACATCCAACGCTTTAGGGAGAAGAGGAATCGATGCTACAGCTTGGTGCTATCGGACGCCCAGCTGGCCGATTTGGCCTTTCATGGCTTGATCGCGCCGATCCGGGAGCGATTCTCTGCGCAGGACTTCGACAGCCTAGCCCACTTGGTGCGAAGGTGACGGCCTACGAGCGGCGATTCCAAGACACCGGGAAGGCCATCAAAAACATAACTCTCGGTCATCGTTGAATCAGACTATGACTCCGATGACGAGGACGCGGAAGTGGCAGCAGCCGAATGGGCCAAGAACAAAAAGGCCATCATCTGCCAATGGTTGCTGAAGATGGTCAAAGAAGAGAGATATGACTTCGATATCACCAAGGCCGAAAGGATTTTCGACTTACTGCTCAAGGAGAAACAGATTCAGCTCCCTGAAAATCACGTGATCCTGTCGGCCGAGGAATTAAAGAAGAAGAAATATTGCAAGTGGCACAACTCCACATCCCATGCCACTAACGATTGCAAAGTCTTCAGGCAGCAAATCCAGTCGGCTATTGAAGCTGAGAAATTAAAGTTTGCCAATTCAAATCGGCCAATGAAGATAGACGACAACCCTTTCCTAGTTAACACAGTTCAAACCAGCCCCAGGCGAGTCGATCGACAGAATAGAATGGCACACGGCTTAGTCAATACATCAATCGGGGCCAGGACAGAAGATGGGCCGACTGAACATCACGCCGCGTCAATCAACATGGTGCGCCCCATTATCAGATCTGCTGACCGACGGCCGATCTATGAAGACAGCCGACACCGTCACCGGTCTCGGTGGGAAGAACCCCGCAATGAAGCTCCTCGTCGGCACGAGCCGGAGACCCAAAGCCCCGATACGAGGTAAACCGCAGCAGTGCCGATCCGCATTGGCATTGTGATTTTTCGATATTGCGGGAATCCGACATGAGGCTGCCGACACTGGACGACTGCCCAGCGTGCAACGATCGCCGCGACGACGAGCACAGGAGCCCATCGGCTGCAAGCCCAACCCGGTTCATCCCTAGAGCCGTTCGGCTAAAACAGAGGCGGTGGTCCGTCCATGATCGGCTCGACCCAATCCATCAAGATTTCTTCGTCGACGAAGACCGCAACGACAACCACCATCATGACGAGAAGAGGCCGACGACGAGGAATCAGCCAATCCCCAATGGTGCCCGTCCGATCTGTTCACAAAGACACAGAAAAGAAGAGTTGAACGACTCAAGCGTGAAGGGAGAGAAGATGAAGTTCGGCACATGATCCAAGATCAGCGTCGTCGGCTAGGCAAGATCAAAAGGCGATGGGTTCCTAAGAAGAAAACCACCGTAGCCGACGAAGAGCAAGCCCAGGAAAGCTCAGCCGACCAAGCAAGGAGGGCGGCCAAAGGGAAAGGCAAAGTTTCTGCATCGGTTAACATGGTGTTCGTACTACTAGCCGAGTTCAATGCTCCTGAAGCCGATGCAGACACCATTGAGGACGACCTAGTGAAACTAGCAATCTCACCGGACCAAGCTATCTTCGACAAACCCAAGGGTACTGAAAATCGGCACCTAAAGCCATTGTATGTTAAAGGATTCGTCAACGGCAAACCGATTTCCATGATGCTAGTTGATGGGGGAGCTGTAGTCAACATTATGCCCTACGCAACGTTCAGAAAACTAGGCAAGGGAGCCGAAGACTTGATAAAGACCAACATGCCAATCAGGGCTATCCGATCCGGAACAGTGTAGTCGATTCCCGCAAGCCGACAGCCGATACCCGGGGACAACCGATTCGCCAATCAGCCGATTCGCACCGATTGCAGCCGATCCGAAGCCGATCAACAACACGCAACGTAGCAGCGCCTCTACCGGTATCCACACGTCCGGGGACAGAACGCCGAACACCCGTGTGCTAGCACGTGATGCAAGGATAGGCTCGAAGGTGGGGAGGGTTTCTGTGGAGATTGATCTCGACGACTTCTAAAGCCGCGTGTGATCAGATTGATTTCGGCGCAATCAATTGACTTGATTTCCTTCGCAGCTCTCCACCCCTCACCCCTTTATATAGAGTTGGCTGACTGGGACTCGTGGCCGATCAGGACTCTATTTTGAATTGGATCCCATCCGAATCTCATAGAACTGAATAACAAGATCAATACAAGATCAGGACTTATTGATCAATACAAGATGTCTATTTCATGGAACTGAATAACACTTTATTCATATATACATAAACATTGACGTGATATCCAACATCTCCATGTTGCCTCTAGGGCATATCACTAACAATCTCCCACTTGCACTAGAGTCAATCATGTATGTATCTAATACCCATTGCTCTTGTGTGCGCCTCATGCTTCGGCTGAGGGAGAGGTTTTGTCAGCGGATCGGCTATGTTGAGATCCGTGTGCACTTTGCATATCTTGACATCACCTCTGTCCACTATCTCGCGGATGAGATGATATCGCCGAAGTATGTGTTTGGACTTCTGATGTGACCTCGGCTCCTTGGCTTGCGCAATGGCTCCACTATTATCACAATAGAGAGACATTGGACCAGTCGTACTAGTCATCACACCAAGCTTAGAAACGAATTTCTTGATCCAAACACCCTCCTTTGCAGCTTCAAGCAGCAATGTACTCGGCCTCCATTGTAGAATCAGCAACGGTATCCGCTTGGAACTCTTCCACTGACGCGCCTCCGTTCGAGCGAGAACACGAACCCGATTGCGATCTATAATCATCCTTGTCTGTTTGGAAGCTAGCATCGGTGTAACCACTTACAACGAGCTCTTCTTCACCTCCATAGACTAGAAACATATCCTTAGTTCTTCTCAAGTACTTAAGGATATTCTTTCTGCGATCCAGTGACCTTCACTGGATCGACGGTATCTCGCTCGTAGCACTCAAAGCGTACGAGACATCGAGCGTGTACAAAGCATGGCATACATGATGGATCCAATTGCTGAAGCATATGGAACCATACCCATCTTATTCCGCTCATCATGTGTCGAGGATACCGATTCTTGCTAAGATTAATGCCATGTGACATGGGCAAGAAACCTTTCTTGGAATCATGCATGTTGAACCTTTTCAACACCTTGTCAATGTATGTACTTTGGCTTAATCCATTTAGCCTCTTGGATCTATCTTTATAGACCCGAATGCCCAATATGTATGCTTGCCTCCCTAAGTCTTTCATGGAAAAACTATTTTTCAATGAAGACTTGACGGATTCTAGCATAGGGATATCATTTCCAATCGTAATATGTCATCCACATATAAGATTAGAAATACAATTGCACTCCCACCGACCTTTTTGTAAACACAGCCTCTTCTTCGTTTTTGATGAAACCAAACCCTTTGATTACTTCATCAAAACGAATATTCCAACTCCGAGATGCTTGCTTCAATCAATAAATGGATTTCGTAGCTTGCGTATCTTTCCGAGCGATTTTGGATCGACAAAACCCTGAGGTTGTATCATGTATACATCCTCGCTTAGGTTTCCATTTAGGAAAGCCGTTTTGACATCCATCTCGCCATATCTCATAATCGAAATATGCAGCAATCGCTAGGATAATCCGAATAGATTTAAGCATTGCGACGGGCGAGAAGGTTTCATCATAATCAACTCCTTGAATCTGTTTAAAACCTTTCGCCACCAATCGCGCCTTATAGATGTGAACATTTCCATCCATATCGGCCTTTTCTTAAAAACCCATTTACACTCAATGGTTTTGACACCATCGAGTGGATCAACCAAGTTCCAAACTTGATTGTCATACATGGATTCTATTTCGGATTTCATGGCTCCAAGCCACTTGTTGGAATCGGGTCCCACCATCGCTTCCTCATAGGTCTTAGGCTCATCGTTGTCTAACAACAATATATCACGTTGTTCCGCACTGTGTACCGTCGTGCATGACGAGATCTTATCTTTCGGACCTCAGTGGAGCGGGTGTATCTACAACTAGTGGCGCAACACTTTGCTCCTCTGTTGTGGTTACGTGGTCGCTGAAACGTTTTCGGTGTTTCTTGAACTTCTTCAAGATGCACCCTATTCTCACTAACCCTTCTTGAAAGAAACTCTTTCTCCAAGAAGACACCGTGTCGGGCGACAAACACTTTGCCTTGTTCCCGATTATAAAAGTAATATCCCTTAGTTTCCTTAGGATATCCCACAAAGAAGCACTTGTCGATTTGGGTGTGAGCTTGTCGGCGTAAACGTTTTACATAAGCTTCACATCCCCAAATTTTGAGAAAAGACAAACTAGGGGGTTGCCCTGTCCATATCTCATATGGTGTCTTTTCAACGACTTAGATGGAACTCTATTTAGTGTGAGCGCAAGTGTTTCAAGAGCATATCCCCGAAGGATAACGGAAGATCACTTTGGCTCATCATCGACCGCACCATGTCCAACAAGGTGCGATTTCTCCGTTCGGACACCCCATTCCATTGTGGAGTTCCGGCGGAGTCAACGTGGAACAATTCCACAATCTTTCGATGATTACCAAACTCTTGGCTCAAGTATTCTCCTCCACGATCCGATCGTAGAAACTTGATTGTTTTCCCTAAATGATTCGTACTTCATTCGGAATTCTTTGAACTTTTCAAAGGATTTGGACTTATGCCTCATTAAGTAGATATAACCATATCTACTAAAGTCATCGGTAAAGGTAATGAAGTACGATAACCACCTCGGCCGTTGAGCTCATTGGTCCACATACATCGGTATGTACGAGTGCCAATAAGTCACTTGCTCTTTCACTGTGTCCCGTGAAAGGTGCCTTTGTCATCTTACCAAGTAAACAAGACTCACATGTCTCAAATGATCCAAAATCAAAAGAGTGAAGCAGTCCATCCTTATGGAGCTTCTCCATGCGTTTCTTATTTATATGGTCTAAGCGACAATGCCGGATAAACGTGGAGTTTATATCATTAGAGAGTTGTCTTTCGTATTAATGTTATAGATGGGAGATGCTTCAAGATTCAAAACGTATAATCCATTCACCAACGGAGCATGAAAATAGAACATATCTCTCGAGATATATTGAACAACCATTGTTCATTGATCTAAAATCATATCCTTCCGCTGCGACATGAAGCGGAAATAACGTTTTGACATAGTGTTGGAACACAATAACAATTATTCAATTCCAAAACTAATCCGAAGGTAGATGAAGTGGTATCGTGCCGACAGAACGTAGCAACGCTTGCTCCATTGCCGACGCGCGGTTCACCTCGCCCCTTCTTAATCCTCTACTTCTTCTCATTCCCCGCAATGACTTCCAAATATGAGCTACGATCCGGTATCAAATACCCAAGAGTCGAGTAGGTGAAGTAGCAAGATTAATGTCTATAACATTAATACCTGTAGCAAAAGTCGTACTTTGCTTCTTTTTGAGATCCTCCATGTACTTCTTGCGTTTCTCTTCCAAGTGGCTGTCTCCTTGCAATAGAAGCAAACGACATCGATGCCGCCGACCCTTCTTGCCCTTCTTTGCATTGGAGGCACTCGCGATCTCATCGGGAGTTAACTTCCTCTTGGTGCAAAGCTTCTTGACAGTGGTTTGCGCTTAGCCTTCTGCATCATCATCACATGATGACCATTTTTCTGGATACTCTCCTCACTGTCTTAAGCATCCCATGCAATTCAGCCAAGGTTCTATCCATATTGTTCATGTGATAATTCAATATGAATGGCTCGAAGCTCGGAGGGAGCGGCGGAGAATCACATCGAGCCAACTCTTGGCTAAGGGGAAAACCTAGTTTTTCCGGACTCTCGATATAGCCAATCATCTTTATCACATGCGGAGACGGGATTCCCTTCAACAAGCTCGCACGCAAACAAGGACTTTGAGGTGTTGAACCTCTCGGCCCGAGCTTGGTTCTCAAACATACCACGCAGTCCCTGAATGATAGTGTGAGCATCGCTGCTCTCATATTGCTTCGAAGCTCGGGAGACATTGTAGCAAGCATGAGACGGCTTATGTCTAGGGCATCATTAGTGTGCTTCTCGTAAGCCCTCCGTGCGGTTGCGGTGGCATTATTTGGCAAATCCTCGGGATAGGGTACTTCAAGAATGTACTCCTTACGCTCTTGCTTGAGAACAATTCTCAAGTTGCGATACCAATCCATAAAGTTTGTTCCATTTAATTTTTCCTTTTCGAGAATAGATCGCAAATTAAAGGTACGGGTGTAGTATTAGCCGCCATTTATTCTACAACAGAAAAAGCAAAGTTTAGCACAATGTTTATGCTATGTCTTTTGTTAAACAATTTAACATAAGACTCCCATTACGTATTTTCCACCTTCCCTCTAGGTTACGTATTGGGTCAAGATCCACATGTTAGTTAATTTTCTAGTGAGCTTTGGCATCACTGCTAGAAAATTAGTAACATCGGTAAGCAACTCCTTGCTAATCACATCTCTATGTGACTCTTGTTGTTGGTGTGGCATCTCCATGCCCGGCCCCAACCTATGCCCCAAGGCCCAAAACCGTTTTGATAGCTTTGTTAAGTAAACCAAATGCTCCTGCTGTATATGTCCGACATATACCCCTCGTGTTATGATAGAGAATGGCACTCTGCTTTGGCGGACCCACCATTGACGAGCATAACGGTGACGGGTGCAACATTTGGAAGGGCATCATTACTACTTAATTTTGCGAGGGATGCTATCCTATCAAACAAACATATCACATATGAAAGCAAGAAGAATAGCAATAAATAGTATGGCCCCCTTCACATGGTGATCTCCATCTCCATGCCGGTGTAGAGGATCTCCATCTTCAACACCGTTCTTCCGAGTGCCGAATGCTTGATTTCTTCAAACTAAGCTACTACTACTATAGAAGCTCTAATTGAAGATTACATCGACTCGCAGTCGTGAAAGAATATTACAAGCATTGCACGTATGAAAGAATATTACAGGGATTGCACATATGAAAGAATATTGCATGCATCACATGCATCTCATACATACAATAGGGCCATACCATCTCAAAGCATTCTCTGCAAAAACAAGTTAGGCGTAGAAACGTTTTCTACTTATCGCAGAGATTCGGCACCGAGACGACCTATAAGGGGGTACGCACACGGCGGTCCCGCTAGCCGATAGATCCAATCTATGAAATCGCTTACGGAAACCATATCGGCATAATAATATTATGCCGTCCCGATACACTATCAAGGGAGATGGTTTGCGTAGGCGCGAGGCAACAACAAAGTCGGACTACGAGATAGCTTCGGTATAATCATATTATACCGTTCCGATACACTATCAAGGAACGCTACCTCGAACCCAACTCAAATCGAGTTATTTGGAAATTTCTTCGACGTAATCACATTACGCCGTTCCGATACACTATCAAGGAACGCAATTACCATCTACTCTCCTCAACAAATCCCGTAAAACCGATTGATCTAATCAACCCGTGCGCAAAACTTGTTGCGATCCAATCTAAAACCCGAACTAAGCAAGATTAGCTCGATACCACCGAAGGGTTACGCGGAGGCTACGCTAGCCGAAAACAAAAACTTTTTACCGCGCAAACCAGGAACACTTGAAAGTAAGGGCCGATAGATCGTTACCGATTGGAGTGTGCGCGGAAACACCAATCGGGCTATCCGATCCGGAACAATGTAGTCGATTCCCGCAAGCCGACGCCGATACCCGGGGACGGCCGATTCGCCAATCGCCGATTCGCACCGATTGCGGCCGATCCGAAGCCGATCAACGGCGCGCAACGTAGCGGCGCCTCTACCGGTATCAACACGTCCGGGGACGAACGTCGAACACCCGTGTGCTAGCACGCGATGCAAGGCTAGGCTCGAAGGTGGGGAGGGTTTCGTGGAGATTGATCTCGACGACTTCTAAAGCCGCGTGTGATCGATTGATTTCGGCGCAATCAATTGACTTGATTTCCTTCGCAGCTCTCCACCCCTCACCCCTTTATATAGAGTTGGCCGACGGGACTCGTGGCCGATCGGGACTCTATTTTGAATCGGATCCCATCCGAATCTCACGAGTTGGCCGCCCATACGTCGTAAGCCCATAGGACTCTATCCGATCGGATCCCCATCCGATCGAGCCGTATCGAGTCCAACTCGAATGCCTGTTCTTATCCCCTTAAGTGTGTGACCCGTAGGTTCGGTATACTCGGTTTCGGCTATAGTCTAACTTAGCCGACCGTCGGCTCGAGTCCAACTCGGCCACTCAACAGCGGCGCCTAGCAGCACATATTGACACCATAGTATACAAGAATAATATCGGCTCGAACCCGTAATGTGTACACAAATCCCTTTGCCTCACGATACTAGTTAAGCTATAGGCAAGATGTGTGCCATCCCTTCAATAGCTTAACCATTCACTCGAACCGTATTGGATTATCCGTCCGTTGATTGACTCCTCAATCAACTTAGCATGACCATGCATTTCCATAATCCATTACCTCGAGGGGCCCGAGATATCTCTCCAAAGGAGGGGCAAATTCCATCTTGATCACTCACATCCCACTCCATGTTTCATAGCAAACCCGAAAACTACCTTTATAACTACCCGACACGGAATAGCGTTTGGTAGTCCCAACGTAGGCTACTACACACGTTGGAATCCATGGTGATCTCGGGTCTAAGGACTTTGTACCAACACTACACGAGACCAACTAATGGCACATTGATTCCGTAGCGTCTCATGGTGGGTCTATCCAACAATGTGTTCTCCAACACATGTGTCCATGTTTATTGATTTGGTATCTCCATACCCATGATCTATGAGACATGATCATCAATCAATAAACATGCCGATCTTAGAATCATATTAGTTCCAATAATATGATATATGATCGAGGATCATTTAGAAATAGATTCATACATATCGAGTCTCATAAATAAGTCACGTACTTATTGATCAATACAAGATGTCTATTTCATGGAACTGAATAACACTTTATTCATATATACATAAACATTGACGTGATATCCAACATCTCCATGTTGCCTCTAGGGCATATCACTAACACATGGTGCTCAAAGACTTCGGCGGCAACCCATCGGAAACCATGGGCGTCCTGAACGTTGAACTGACCATCGATAATAAGACCATGCCCACAACATTCTTTGTCATCGACGGGAAGGGGTCTTACAGCCTGCTGCTCGGAAGGGACTGGATACACGCTAATTGTTGCGTTCCTTCCACAATGCATCAGAGCCTGATGCAATGGGACGGCGACAATATCGAGATCGTACCGGCCGACGAGTCGATCGGCGTCGTCGCTGCCGATTTGCCACTTTGGGAAATCGAAGGCATCGATTGTTTGTCTAGGAAAATCTGGCAAGCCGATTTTCTAAATGTGTCCAATTCCACAATACAACCGATTGGAGATGACGAGTCACAGCTGCTGCTTTGAATAAGACATGGTGGAGGGCTCAAGCGTCTTCGGCATGGACACCGCAGACGAAGACGATGGCAAGCTCGGGCAAGGTTTCACGTCGGCCGATGAACTAGAAGAAATCGACATCGGCTCTGGTGACAAGCCAAGGCCGACGTATATTAGCAAAAATCTGTCTCCTCATTGTAGATCCCAGCTTATCGATTTGTTAAAAGAATATAAAGATTATTTTGCTTGGGAGTACTTCGAGATGCCCGGCCTCAGTCGATCAATAGTGGTCCATCAACTGCCAATTAAGGTAGGCTATCGGCCGTTCAAACAGCCTCCCAGGAGGTTTAAGGCCGATATGTACGATGCAATTAAAGCCAAAATCACTTGGCTATACGATGCGGGATTCATTTGGCCTTACCGATGTGCCGAGTGGGTCTCGAACATTGTCCCAGTGTTAAAGAAAAACAACAAACTTAGGGTGTGCATTGATTTCAGAGATCTAAACAAGGCCACCCCTAAGGACGAATACCGAATGCCGATAGCCGATTTGCTTGTCGATGCTGCTTCGGGCCACAAAATTATCAGTTTCATGGATGGCAATGCAGGTTATAATCAAATATTTATGGCCGACGAAGACATCCGCAAGACTGCTTTTCGGTGTCCCGGCGCAATCCGCTTGTACGAATGGGTGGTAATGACATTCGGCCTGAAGAATGCTAGGGCAACATACCAACGGGCTATGAACTACATTTTTCACGACATGATCAGCTCACTAGTAGAGATTTACATTGATGACGTGGTCGTCAAGTCCGGGGAGATTGAGGGTCACATAGCCGATCGGAGACAAGTATTAGAGCGGACGAGGAAATATGGCCTGAAGATGAACCCACTTAAGTGCGCGTTTGGCGTATCGGCTGGGCAGTTCTTGAGATTTCTTGTTCATGAAAGAGGAATTGAGGTTACACCAAGAAGCATAAATGCTATCAAGACAATTCAGCTTCCGAAGGACAAGAAGCAACTCCAGTCGTTGATCGGCAAGATAAATTTCATCAGGCGGTTTATAGCCAATCTTTCAGAAAAGATGGAGCCGTTTACACCACTGCTTTGACTGAAAGCCGATCAACCATTCACATGGGGGGCAGAGCAGCAAAAGGCTTTAGACAACATAAAAGATTATCCGAGTTCCCCTCCAATTTTAATGCCTCCACAAAAAGGAATACCGTTTAAGCTGTACCTATCAGCCGATGACAAGTTAATCGGCTCTGTTTTAATCCAAGAGGTTGAGGGCAAAGAAAAAGCCATCTTCTATCTCAGCTGATGGTTGCTAGACGCGGAAACAAGGTATTTACCTGTGGAGAAGCTATGTCTATGCCTCTATTTTTCATGTACGAAGTTAAGGAATTATCTGTTATCCAACGAGTGCACAATAATCTGCAAAGCCGATGTAGTTAAGTACATGCTATCGGCTCCAGTGTTGAAAGGAAGAATTGAGAAGTGGATCTTTGCGCCAACAGAGTTTGATTTGAGGTATCGAGCACCAAGGGCGTCAAAGGAAAAGCTATAGCCGATCTCATTGTGGAGCACGAAATGATTCGATCGGCTCGGTGGAAATTATGCCTTGGACTTTGACACTCAATGGCTCGGTTTGCACGAATGGCTGCGACATCGGCTTAGTCATTATTTTGCCCAGGGGGGCAAGTTTCGAGTTTGCTTTCGCCATCAACCCCCACGCTACAAACAACCAAGACGAATACGAAGCCGTCCTTAAAGGATTGCATCTACTCAAGGAAGTTGAAGCCGACGCCATCGAAATAATGGGAGATTCGTTGTTGGTCATCAGCCAATTATCAGGAGAATACGAATGCAAAAACGATGCACTGATGGTCTATTATCAGCAATGCCAGGAATTAATGGACGGTCTTTGGCTAGTTACTTTGAAACACATCCCCAGAGAGCAGAACACAGAGGCCAATGATTTGGCTCGGGGGCATCGGGCTATCGGCCGATGTTGAAAGAAATTGACATTACAGCCGATGACTGGAGGTTTGAAGTCTACAGCTATCTCAAAAACCCCTCTCAATCGGCTACAAGGAAGCTACAATACAAGATGTTAAGATATGTTTTGCTCGATGGAGATCTGTACTATCGGACGATTGATGGTGTGCTACTCAAATATTTGGGAGCCGATTAGGCCAAAGTGGCCTCGGAGAAGTGCATGAAGGGATCTGTGGCACACATCAATCGGCCCACAAAATGAAGTGGCTGCTTCGCCGAGCAGGGTATTTCTGTCCGACGATGCTGGAGGATTGTTTCAAGTATTACAAGGGCTGCCAGGATTGTCAGAAGTTTGGCGCCATACAACGAGCACTAGCGTCGGCTATGAACCCAATCATTTAGCCTTGGCCGTTCAGAGGATGGGGCATCGATATGATCGGCCAGATCAATCCACCCTCAAGCAAAGGGCATAAATTTATTCTGGTGGCGACGGATTACTTCACAAAGTGGGTAGAGGCGATTCCTTGAGGAAAGTGGATTCTAAGGACGCAATTGAGTTTGTCAAAGAACATATTATCTACCGATTTGGCATCCCACAAATGATAACAATAGACCAGGGATCTATCTTCGTATCGGATGAGTTTGTTCAGTTTGCCGACGACATGGGAATCAAGCTACTTAATTCTTCGCCATACTACGCACAGGCCAACGGGCAAGCCGAAGCCTCAAACAAAAGTTTGATTAAGTTCATTAAACGAAAGATCTCTGAGTACCCTAAACAGTGGCACAGCCGATTAGCTGAATCACTACAGGCGTTTCGGATGGCACGCCACAGATCAATTCAAGTCCCTCCGTACAAGCTGGTCTACGGGCATGAGGCAGTGCTACCATGGGAGAGCGTCGTCGGCTCAAGGCGCATTAAGCAATAGGATCAACTCACAACCGATGATTATTATCACTTGATGGTGGACGAATCAGAAGACTTAGTTTTATCTAGGATGAGGGCCTTGGAAAAGGTTACAAGAGATAAAGAATGAGTAGCAAAACATTATAACAAAAAAGTGGTGCCTAAATCTTTCGAGGAAGGTGAGCTCATTTGGAAATTGATACTACCGATTGGATCTAGAGATAACAAGTTCGGCAAGTGGTCACCAAATTGGAAAGGGCCTTTCAAGATCCACTAATGCGTCTCTAAAGGAGCTTACATGCTAGAAGGGCTGGACGGAGAAGTATTTGGAAGGGCTCTTAATGGAAAATACCTGAAGAAATACTACCCAAGCGTATGGATCAACTCATGATTCGGCTCTGGTTGCTTAGCTGATTTATGACAGCCGATGTCTTGCTTCAATAAGGCATCGCCTTTAGGCATTTTTATGCAACGTTTTTCCCTAAGTTTTCTACGATCGGCTAACGAGTGGCCGATAGCGATGGCAATGATGCGCGAATGGCTTGAATTCATAATTTTATCGACACCGAAGCTATCAACAAAATTTGGGGGCATATAAACACACGAGCCGATTACAAAATTGGGTGTCAGGAAATTCTAAATTTTTTAAGCTTCGTAATCGGCGGTTAACATAAAAGCGTTTTCAGTGATTGGGATCGACAACCGTAATTCAAGTGGTAAGGTCGACGGCTATGGTGTGGTTTCGGGATCGGCGAAGGTGATGTGACACGGACAGCTAGGGCCGATTTCAGCATAAGCGATTCAACGTACTACGTGCGGCCGAAGCCGATCTCATCCACGAGCACAATTGCAAAAGATTGATAGACTATATTACACAAAAGCCAGAGCAAATTACAAGATTTGAACAGTCGATCAGAGTTCAAGCTCATTACAAAAGTTTGGCGAATATGTTATAGGAAGCACTAGCCGATTTCAGAATGTTAAGATATTACATCATTGCTTCAAGAAATCGGCTATGGCCGACAGCGCCGTCCGCCTAATGTGATCCACTTCTTCGATGGCCTTGATGTCGTCGGCCTCAGACCCAGCCACCGGCCGGATGCCCTTCACCAGGTCCCGTAGATGTGCCATAGCCGCTTTGATGCTTTGGCGTTGAGCTTCGATTTCGGTTGGCAGGCTGGCCATGTACTCCTTGTGGACATAAATCTCATTCGTGACTTGAACGAGATCGGTCATCAGCTGATCTTGGTGTGAGAGGAGTTGCTCACGCTTGGCCGCCGGCTCGGTCTTCAGGCGGTCAAAGGCGGCCTTTTGCCTCTCGATGGCTTCTTTGGTCGACTGAAGGGTGGCCGACCGTGCCTGGTTCTCACGACGATCGGCTATCCGCTGTCGTGCCTGCTCGTATTTGAGTTGATGGGCTTCTAAGAAGGTGGCCGGCATAATGGCATCGGCCAGAGTTTCCGGTAGCTAGCCTTGAATTTCCATGAAGCGCGCGCGGATTGAACCGCTGTCGACCACCAGCGCATCCAGCGAGGCCTCCAGCCGATTGCCGATGTTAGCCAGGGTGGCCCTCAGGTCCTCGGCCGGCGTCACCAACGCCTCCTCGCCGATCTCGTCGGACTCCTCGAACTCCGACAAGTCAAAGTTAAGGAGGTCGGCTATGTTCTGCAAAGAGAAAGATGATTAGAGAATGTTGAGTTGGCAAAGCTGATAATAGAATTCAATCGGCTTACCGTAGGTACCGGAGTCGGAACGACTGGCTCGGCTGGTGCATCGCTTGCAGCCATCGAGGCTACTTCATCGGCGCCGTCCCCGCCACCTGCAGCAGTCAACGTGCTCACTGGACGCCTGGGGGGCAGCCGATGGGGATCGTGGAGGCTGCAAAAGAAAGGATTAGCGGTCCAGTCGGCTAAGTTCTATAAGTCAACATGCAAAGGACGATTACCGATGGCACACGACGTGGAGTGCGGCTGGCCAATTTCCTAACCTAAGAAGAATTGTTCGGTCAGATGCAAGCGATATTAACGCAAGGCCGAATTTGATGAGACGAGGGCTTACTGGCCGATTTTTTGAGGGAGGACTTGGAACCAGCGGGACGTCGGCTGGAGCGTTGACGGATTCGTGATTGGAGCTCTCGAGTTCAGCCACTTGTTGATGAGAAATCTCTCTCACGCGCTGGCACAGGAGATCTCGCTTGACTCCAGCAGTGTCCTTCTCTGGGCCTACGATGTGCAGGGCGTGCCAGTTGATTTGATCTGTTAATCAACAAGAAAAACAAAGGAATATACGTTAAGTGTTAGGTTAGATCCCCACGGGATCAGCTAAGGAAACCCCTGAACATATATATGCTATTCTAAACTATATTTAAGCCAAGCGACTGGAATGGATCGGCTACACCGAGACAACATCAGCCGCTTAACCCAAATACATCAAAGAATAATAAATATACGGATCGATAACCTAGCCGATACTGGAAAACTAACAAGGAATCGGCTAGTACTCCGATGAATCTTATAGAAAGATATCACTCCTGAATCAAATGCATAGTCCGGAAATCGGCCATCGGCTGTCGATGACAGGCTGATTTTGGCTGGCAGCGTCGGACAGGAATGCGATCTTAACATAAGAGACAGTCCTAATATAAGTCTAACAATAAATATATTAAAACAAATATATTAGGGCAGATAAGGCCGGCTGAAACCCTGACACTGTCTCTAAACAATATAAATCCATCCGAACAGATCATTGGCAGCTCTAAGAACGACTTAATAATTCAAACATGATGCAACATTAAGTATAAAAAGAACAACCCATTCTGTTGCGGCCGAATTGTATCTCTCGAGACGGTGGATACCGCATACAAACCAGCCAACCTTGAGATCTAGCCCTATTAGCTGCAAGTTCTTGACAGAACTAGCCAATGGCGGGATAGATCTAAACATTGATCTAATTTATATGTGCTATGTGATAAATAGCGCAGTATAAACTCTTGATTCTAATGTGTCATTATGATGGAAGCACTAGAAGCAATAAATTATACCACTAATGACAAGCATTTACCTAGATCTGGGGATCGAAACGATGCAGCCCGTAGCCAAACAAAGTGCTCGTCTGAAGAAAAGGGTTGGCGATGCGCCGAAGGTTTGATTGATTGTGAATGAATATTTACAGGGGGTCTCGTGTCCTATTTATACCCAAGATACAATTATTTGTACAAACCCTAGACTCTATCTAAACTATCATTTAAAACACAACATTATCTCGAGCGAGACCCATGCCATGTTACAACTAATAGCTTAAACAAACCCTCAAATTACAGATATAATTGCCGTTACAGGACTATATCCATAAGTGGCAATATCATTTAACGTGCAATTAGCAACCGAATCTTCTATTTATCCTCAAACTTCTGCATTAGAAACGGTTTCATCTCTTCCGGACCTGGAGTCGGCTATCGGCTGCCCCTGTCCGATTCATCCTTAGCCGATTAATCTTCGCAGCCGATCACTCCTCAGCTGATGCGACCCCCATCTCCAGCCGATCCAACTTTGCTTTACCTTTGCGACTTAGGAACTCAATTACCAAATTTTAGTGTTAACACATGCCCCCAAAGTCCGTGATACGGAGTGTTGTGGATTTGCTTTCCTGTTCAAACTCCCGCTTCTTTCTTGACCTAGACCGCTTCGGCTTCTCCCCTTTAAATACCCACTCCCCTCGGCCGAGCCGCCCATGCCTTCAAAGTGCACTCAGCCTCCTTCGCAAACAAGCCTCTTGCCTTCTTTCTCTTCTCCGGCGATCTCACCGGCGCTTGCCAAACCTCATCGCTCTCTTCAGACCATCACCCCCCGAGCACTCCAATGGCTTCCACCGTCGCCGCATCGAGCCCCTCAGTCGCTCCAGCCACGGCCAGTATGCCAGCCATAGCCGCTGGGCCAACCGCCACTGCCGTTCCGACCGCCACCATGATCGAGTTCCCCGAGGTACTCCTTTTCAACCCATAACTCCTTTTTTCATCCAGTTTCACTTCTCCAACCGTGTTGCATCGATATTATGTTCGGCCATTTTTCAAGTAGCACTTTTCTTCTTTTTCTTCTTCCTGATTAGTACTTTTCCCCTCTTTGAACTGTAATATGCAACCGTTCTTGATTAGCGCTTCTCTTCTCTTTTCTGAACTGTAGCACCTGTCACATCAAGTGCTTATCCCCAATCTGTCACAAGCACAAAAATACTTTCTCGGCCCCATCGGCAACATAGATCCAGCCGATGTAATCGTAGCCGAAACTAACCGGATCCCCTTCAACACTGCCAAACCATCCCTCTCCCACTGGAACGGAACATTCAAAGCATGGCCGACCATCGGCGCAGCCTGGATTGAATGGTACAAGAGGGTGCGATCGGCCAAGTATACACAATGGGAGGAGGCCGGGATAGCCCAAGGCTTGGCTCTGTCTATTGCCAATATGGAGAAAGACGAGCCACTTCTGTCGGCCGCAACATATTTCTGGAATGACAGCTTCAATGCCTTCATCTTTCGCCAAGGGCCGATGACCATCACGCTGGCCGACGTGTACATGACAACTGGTTTGGACATTGAGTCATCGGCCAACCCCAGTAGCTTGAGCCGAAAGGGGCAGCACCAATTCAAAACCAAGGCCATCGGCGGGTGGAGCGGCTTCGTCGCCCAAAACATGAAGGATGGAACCGTCGGCCACAGAGAGCATGCTGCATTCTTGATGATGTGGCTTGAAAAATTTGTATTTTGTGGATCGAGCTGCGGGCCGACCGCCAACTAGTAGGTCATAGCCGAAATTCTAGCCGACGGAGGAAAACTCGCGCTGGGGAAGTACCTCCTTGGCTACTTGTATGAGACATTGCACCAGGCCGCCATGAAGATAGCCGCCAACGCCCCCATCACCACTGGCGACCCCTGGTGGTTCCTTCAGATCTGGCTAGTGCTGGCAACACAAAAGATAGCCGGTCGGCTCCCTCTGACAGCAGCCATGTTCCCAAGGCTGGAGCCGATTGAGGATGAAGAGAGCAACCAAATCACCACCACCAGGTGCATGAGCTATGGGGAGGCAGCAGCCGCCCATGTGGGCTCAAAGCAATCGGCCGAGCTGCTGGCCGAATGGTTCATAGCCCTCTACGATGGGCTGTCTCGCGGTAACTGCGCCTGGTACTTTTACCAGGACCGGGGGTTGTTTGAGTTGTCGGCTGACTTCAATTGGGACGACATCAACTCAGCCGACAACCCGAGGTGCAGGGAACTGTTCATCGCCACTCTGTCCCCCTGCATCTTGTCGACTGGGATTCACCAGGGCCGATCAGTGGCCAAGAGCTACGAATTCTACTACCCAGTGTCGGCGACGAGGCAGCTTCGTCTTGGGCAGCTGCCCATCGGCTTATTCTACGCCGATAAGATTGAAACGAGGGGGGTGGTCAGCCAGGGCCAAATAATGGATCGGCTGCTGAACATAGCCAGCCCTCCCCTCGGCGACGTCGGCGTGATAACATTGTCGCTAAGGAAAAGCGCCACTTACGACCGATGGTGGTCCGAAATCAAGCGCCATATTTTCCACCAACGGTCGTCTTGTTACGTCGACCTGCTTCTGCCTGACGAGATCCCCTCGGTAAGCTTCAAGTTCCAAATAATTCTCTTCTTCTTACCATCGGCTAATATAGCCGATTAACGTTTGCCCTTTGATTTGCAGGAGATGGAGACAGAGTGGCCGACGGTGAGCAACTCTGGGCGTCCCATTGAATACAGCTTAGGCGTTCTGGATGGGTGGGGCCTTGCTCCGTCGGCCATTGGCTGGGAGGCGTCCAAACTGGCATCGCTGCTACGAGGGCAGGTGCGTTAGCCGATCGCCCAGAAGAAAAGGGCAGCACCAACTCCATGGCCGTCGGCCGCGCCTGCCCCCAAGAGGCTGAAGGAGAAGCAGCCGGCCGCGCCAGCCGATAGCCTCCCCCCCTTGGATCCGGCCGTCGCGCAGTTCCTCGACACCGTCGTCAGCAAGGAAATGTCGGCGGTCGTTGGAGCGGCGGCCAAACCCAGGGTTTCGAGTCCTGAGTCGGTCAATGCTCCAGCCGACGTCCTGCCGGTTCCAAGTCCCCCAGCAAAACATCGGCCCGTAAGCTTTTACTTCACCAAATTTGGCTTTGTGATAATCACTTGCATCTGATCGAACTGTTCTTTTCAGGTCAAGTGATTGGCCGGCCGCACTTCACGTCCCGCGCCATCGGTAATCACCTCTGCCACTTGACCTGTAGTAATCAACCGACTTGCCCGCTAACTCTTTCTTTTGCAGTCCCCACGGTCTTCATCGGCTGCCCCCAGGCGTCTAGTCAGCATACTGCGCCCGCCGAGGGTGGTCGGGACGACGCTGACGAAGAGGCCCCGATGGTCGCGGGCAACGATCCAGCCGGGCCAACTGCTCCGACCCCGATGCCAACGGTAAGCCAACTGAATTCGGTGGTCGGCTTTGTCAGCTTAATATCTTCCTGATCATCCTCTTCTTTGCCGCAGAACATAGCCGACCTCCTCAACTTTGACTTGTCGGAGTTCGAGGAGTTCGGCGACATCGGGGTGGAGGCGTTGGTGATGTCGACTGAGGACCTGAAGGCCATCTTAGCCGACATTGGCAATCGGCTGGAAGCCTCGCTGGACGCGCTAGTGGTTGATAGCGGCTCGATACGCGCGCGGTTCAAAGATATCCAGGACCAGCTGCCGGAAGCCCTAGCCGAAGCCATTGTGCCGGCGACCTTCATGGAAGCCCATCAGTTCAAGTATGAGCAGGCACGGCAGCGGATAATCGATCGTCGTGAGAACCAAGCGTGGTCGGCCACCATCCGGTCAACCAAGGGCGCCATCGAGCCGGAAGGCCGCCTTCGACCGCCGAGGATCGAGCCGGCGGCCAAGCTCGAGCAGCTCCTCGCACATCAAGATCAGCTGATGGCCGATCTCGTTCAAGTCACGAACGAGATCGATGTCCACAAGGAGTACATGGCTGGCTTGCCGGCCGAGATCGAAGCTGAACGCCAGGGCATCAAGGCGGCCGTGGCACATCTGTGCAACCTAGTGAGGAGCGTCCGGCCGGTGGTGGGGTCTGAGGCCGACGACGTCAGGGCCATTGAAGAAATAGACCAAATTAGGCAGAAGGCGTTGTCGGCCATGGCCGATTTTTTGAAAAAATGAGTGTAATATTCCGATCTTCTGAAATCGGCTAACGCTTCTGTATTATACTTGTCATGCTTTTGTGATGTGATTGGACGATTATTTTACTCGTGCTTGTACTTGGCTTCGAATCGTGTGACATAATTTATCGATCTTCTACCATTGTGCTCGTAGATAAGATCAGCTGTACCTGTAGATAAGATCGGCTTTCGGCCACGCGCAGTGTCTCAAATTGCTTATGGCCGATAGTATCTGAATGCACCGCCAATTTGGCTTCATAGTCTGACTCACCCGAATCTGTATTTAAAGAACCCGTGAGTCCTGAACAATAGGCATCCAGTCTTGAGTAGTCACCAACCATTCAACTATTCCCAATGATTTTAATGATGACCTCTTCGACTTCTATGTCTGCAGCGATCTTTCACATCTAAATCCGCATCTTTTATTTCTATAAATGGACCCCTTAAGGCCTTCTCGAACACATCACAGCCGAAGAAGAACATCCCTCTCTCCAGGTGTACACACTTCAGGTCTCCAAGCTTTCGGCAGGGCTTCTTATGGCTTCCTCAAGCTCGTCGGTGAACCAGGTGATTTTCCAACCTATCCATCCTCACCATTTCTTTTCCCTAAGCACTCAGGAGTTAATCTTCTCGCAGCCGCTCCATCCCCTACGGGTGATTCTAGCAATCATGGACACCCCGTATGAACTGACGGCTAGCCAGGCCCGACAAGTGAGAGTCAACTTGCAGCGCTTCAGAGAACAGGACGCTCATCATCCGGCGGCCAGACCTCCAATCAACCTTGGTAGTGTCCCGACCGCTATTCCTTTGGCGTCTTCAACGCTCACGTGTCTCGACAGGCTGGAGGCAAGGCAAACACGACTTGCCAATGAACTGTTAATCACAACCACCGATGTAAGGTTCACTAGGCTGGAGTATTTGATCTTGGATGCTTTAGAGATAGAGTCTCCAGAGGTCTTCAACCGAGCCCTGGCGGCCATCAGAGATTACCTAGGAGATATGTAATCAAAAATGGCTTTATGCCTCTTATGAATAAAAATCGGCGACTGTCACGTCGATTCAATCATCGACCCAAATGATAGGGTAATAATTCTTCAGATATTTTAATCGGCCTGATTTTGCGGTCGGCTTGCGATCGGCTTGTGTACGTATATGCCCCCAAGTTTTGTTGATAGCTTCGATGTCGACAAAATTGTGAGTTCGAGCCATTCGTGCATCCTGGCCATCCCTACCGGCCAATCATGAGCCGATCGTAGGAAACTTAGCAAAAAATGTTGCATAAAAATGCCTAAAGGTGTTGCCTCGTACATGTAGGACATCGGCTGTCGTAAACCAGCTGAAGTAACCATAGCCAAATCACGAGTTGATCCATACGCTTGGGTATATTTCTTTAGGTATTTCCCATTAAGAGCCCTTCCAAATACTTCTCCGTCCAGTCCTTTTAGCATGTAAGCTCCTTTAGAGACACATTTGTGGATCTTGAAAGGCCCTTCCCAATTTGGTGACCACTTGCCGAACTTGTTGTCTCTAGATCCGATCGGCAGTATCAATTTCCAAACGAGCTCGCCTTCCTCAAAAGATTTAGGCACAACCTTTTTATTATAATGTCTGGCTACTCGTTCTTTATCTTTTGTGACTTTTTCCAAGGCCCTCATCCTGGATAAAACTAGATCTTCCGATCCGTCCATCATCAGGTGATAATAATCGTCGGCTCTGAGTTGATCCTGTAGCTAAATGCGCCTTGAGCCGACGACACTTTCCCATGGCAGCACTGCTTCATGTCCATAGACCAGTTTGTACGGAGGGACTTGGATTGACCCGTGGCACGCCATCCGATATGGCCATAGTGACTCAGCTAATCGGCTGTGCCATTGCTTAGGATACTCAGAGATCTTTCTTTTAATCAACTTGATCAAACTTTTGTTTGAGGCCTCGGCTTGCCCGTTGGCTTGTGCGTAGTACGGCGAAGAATTAAGTAGTTTGATCCCCATTCCGTCGGCAAACTGAACAAACTCGTCCGATACAAAGATAGATCCCTGGTCTGTTGTTATTGTTTGTGGAACGCCAAATCGGTAGATGATGTGTTCCTTGACAAACTCGATTGCGTCCTTAGAATCCACTTTTCTGAGGGGAATCGCCTCCACCCATTTTGTGAAGTAATCCGTTGCCACCAGGATAAATTTGTGTCCTTTGCTTGAGGGTGGATTGATCTGGCCGATCATATCAATGCCCCATCCACTGAACTGCCATGGCTTGATGATTGGGTTCATTGCTGATGCTGGTGCTCGTTGTATAGCGTCAAACTTCTGGCAGTCCTGGCAGCCCTTGTAGTACTTGAGACAATCCTCCAGCATCGTCGGCCAGAAATACCCTACTCGGCGAAGCAACCACTTCATTTTGTGGGCCGATTGATGTGTGCCAGAAATTCTTTCATGTACTTCCCCGATGGCCACTGTAGCCTGATCGACTCCCAAGCACTTGAGTAGCATGCTGTCAACCGTCCGATAGTACAGGTCTTCGTTGAGCAACACGTATAGTAATGCCTTGTATCGTAGCTTCCTTGTAGCCGATTGAGAGGGGTTTTTGAGATAGTTGTAAACTTCAAACCTCCAATCATCGGCCGTAATGGCGGCAACGTCTACGTCGACTTCTTCCAGCATCGGCCGATAGCCCGATGCCCTCTGAGCCAAGTCATTGGCCTCTGTGTTCTGCTCTCTGGGGATATGTTTCATAGTAACTAGCCGAAAACCGTCCATCAATCCCCGGCATTGTCGATAATAGACGATCAGCGCATCGTTTTTGCATTCATATTCTCCTGATAATTGGCTGATGACCAACAGCGAGTCTCTCATTATTTTGACGGCGTCGGCTTCAACCTCCTTGAGTAGATGCAATCCTTTAAGGACGGCTTCGTATTCAGCTTGGTTGTTTGTAGGGTGGGGGTTGATGGCAAAAGCAAACTCGAAGCTTGCCCCCCTGGGCGAAATAATGACCAAGCCGATGCCACAGCCGTTGGTGCAAACCGAGCCATCGAACGTCAGAGTCCAAGGCATAATTACCACTGAGCCGATTGAGTCGTTCCTGTGCTCCATAATGAAGTCGGCTATGGCTTGCCCTTTGACTGCCCTTGGTGCCTGATGCCTCATGTCGAACTCTGTTAGTGCGAAGATCCACTTTCCGATTCTTCCTTTGAGCACTGGAGCCGATAGCATATACTTAACTACATCGGCTTTGCAAATTACCGTGCACTCGTTGGACAGCAGGTAGTGCCTTAACTTTGTGCATGAGAAATAGAGGCATAGGCATAACTTCTCCACAGGTGAATACCTCGTCTCTGCGTCTAGCAGCCGTGGGCTGAGATAAAAGATGGCTTTTTCCTTGCCATCGACCTCTTGGATTAGGACTGAGCCGATTGATTTGTCATCGGCTGATAAGTACAGCTTGAATGGTATTCCCTTTTGTGGAGGCATTAAAACTGGAGGGGAGCTTAGATAATCTTTGATGTTGTCAAACGCCTTTTGCTGCTCTGCCCCCCATGTGAATGTCTGATCGGCTTTCAGCCGAAGCAGTGGTGTGAACGGCTCCATCTTTTCTGAGAGATTAGCTATGAACCTTCTGATGAAGTTTATTTTGCCGATCAATGACTGGAGTTGTTTCTTGTCCTTTGGAGGTTGGATTGTCTTGATAGCATTTATGCTCCTTGGTGTAACTTCAATTCCTCTCTCATGAACGAGAAATCCCAAGAATAGCCCGGCCGATACGCTAAACGCGCACTTAAGCGGATTCATCTTCAAACCGTATTTCCTCGTACATTCTAACACTTGTCTCAGATCGGCAATGTGGCCTTCTATCTCCCTTGACTTGACAACCACGTCGTCAATGTATATCTCTACTAGTGAGCCGATCATATCGTGAAAGATGTAGTTCATGGCCCGTTGATATGTTGCACCAGCATTCTTCAAGCCAAACGTCATTACTACCCATTCGTACAGGCCGATTGCGCCGGGACACCGAAAAGCGGTCTTGTGGATGTCCTCGTCGGCCATGAATATTTGGTTATACCCTACATTGCCATCCATGAAACTGATGATTTTGTGGCCTGAAGCAGCATCGACAAGCAGATCGGCTATCGGCATTGGGTATTCGTCTTTAGGAGTGGCCTTGTTTAGATCTCTGAAATCGATGCACACCCTAAGTTTACCATTTTTATTTAACACTGGGACGATGTTTGAGACCCACTCGGCGTATCGGCAAGGCCGAATGAATCCCGAGTCGTACAGCCGACTGATTTCGGCTTTGATTGCATCGTACATATTGGCCTTAAACCTCCTGGGAGGCTGTTTGAACGGCCGATAGCCTGCCTTAATCGGCAGCTGATGGACCACTATCGATCGACTGAGACCGGGCATCTCGAAGTACTCCCAAGCAAAACAATCTTTATATTCTTTTAATAATAAGCTGGGATCTACAATGAGGTGATAGATTTTTGCTAATGTACGTCGGCCTCGGCTTAT
The DNA here is from genome assembly GCA_019925245.2 of Oryza australiensis. NCBI lineage: Eukaryota > Viridiplantae > Streptophyta > Magnoliopsida > Poales > Poaceae > Oryza > Oryza australiensis. Next base: position 293,872 of record JAIFGZ020000609.1, on the reverse strand, counting down.
CACCGAGCCGATGTCGATTTCCTCTAACTCGTCGGCCGATGTAAAACCTTGCCCTAACTTGCCATCGTCTTTGTCCGCGTGGCTACGCCGAGAACGCTCAAGCCCTCCACCATGTCTTGTTCAAAGTAGCAGCTGCGGCTCGTCATTTCCAATCGGCTGTATTGTGGAATTGGAAACACTAAGAAAGTCGGCTTGCCAGATTTTCCCGGATAAACAATCGATGCCTTCGATTTCCCAAAGCGGCAAATCGGCACTAACGATACTAACTGACCTGTCGGCTGGCACGATCTCGATCTTATTGCCGTCCCATTGGATCAGGCTCTGATGCATTGTAGAAGGGATGCAGCAGTTAGCGTGTATCCAGTCCCTTCTAAGCAGCAGGCTGTAAGACCCCTTCCCGTCAATGACAAAGAATGTTGTGGGCACGGTCTTGTTGCCGACGGTCAGTTCCACGTTGAGAACGCCCTTGGTTTCCGATGGGTTGCCGCCGAAGACTTTGAGCACCATGTTGGTTTTTATTAGATCTTCGGCTCCCTTGCCTAGCTTTCTGAACATTGCATAAGGCATGAGGTTTACTGCAGCTCCCCCATAAACTACCATCTTGGAAATTGGCTTGCCATTGACGAATCCTTTAACGTACAATGGCTTTAGGTGCCGTTTTTTGGTTCCTTCGGGTTTGTCGAAGACAGCCTGGTCTGGTGAGATCACTAGTTTTGCCAGGTCATCTTCAATGGTGTCTGCATCGGCTTTGGGAGCGCCGAACTCGGCTGGCAACACGAAGACCATGTTAACCGATGCAGAAATTTTGCCTTTCCCTTTGGCTGCCCTCCTGGCTTGATCGGCCGGGCTTTCCTCGGCTTGCTCTTCATCGGCTATGGCAGCTCTCTTTTTGGGTACCCACCGCTTTTTGATTTTGCCCAGCCGTCGGTGTTGCTCGTGCATCATTTGTTGAACTTCGTCCTCTCTCCCTTCACGCTTGAGCCGTTGAACCCTTCTTTTTTGCGTCTTTGTGAAGAGATCGGACGGGCACCATTGAGGATTGGCTGATTCTTCACCATCGGCCTCTTCATCGTCGCAATTGTTTCCATCGCGGTTTTCATCGACGAAGAAGTCCTGGTGGATCGGGCCGAGTCGATCATGGACGGACCGCCGCCTTTGGTTCAACTGAACGGCTCTAGGGACGAACCGAGTTGGACTTGCAGGCGATGAGCTCCTGTGTTCGTTGTCGCGGCGATGGTTACATGCTGGGCAATCATCCAGTGTTGGCAGTCTCATGCCGGATTCCCAGCAGTACCTAAAAAAATCACAATGCCATTGCGGATCGGCATTGTCGTGATTTACCTCATTTCATCGGCCTTGGTTGTTTGGCTCGCGCCGATGAGGTGCTTCATTATACGCTTCTTCTTGCCGAGACCGATACTGATGACGGTATCGGCTACGCTCATGGATCGGCCGTCGGTCAGCTGATCTGATGACTGGGCGCACCATGTTAATTGGCGCGGCGTGACATCCAATTTGGTCGCCTTCTGCCTTGGCCCCGATCGATGTGTTGACTAAGCCGTGTGCCATTTTGTTTTGTCGATCAGCTTGCCTAGGGCCGGCTTGGACCGTATTGATTGGGAAAGGATTGCCGTCTACTTTCATCGGCCGTCTTGAATCGGCAAACTTCAGCTTCCCGGCCTCAATTGCCGACTGGATTTGTTGCCTGAAGACCTTGCAGTCATTGGTGGCATGGGATGTGGAGTTGTGCCACTTGCAGTACTTCTTTTTCTTTAATTCTTCGGCCAACGGGATCACATGATTTTCAGGCAATTGAATCTGCTTCTCCTTGAGCAGCAAGTCGAAAATCCTTTCGGCCTTGGTGATATCGAAATCATATCTTTCCTCCTTAGCCGTCTTCAGTAGCCATTGGCAGACGATGGCCTTTTTGTTCTTGGCCCATTCAGCTGTCGCTACTTCTGCGTCGTCGTCGCCGGACTTGTAGTCTGATTCGACGACAACTTGAGTTATATTTTTGACGGCCTTCCTGGTGTCTTGGAATCGCTGCTCGTGGGCTGTCACCTTCTGCGCCAAGTGGGCTAGGCTGCCAAAGTCCTGCGCAGAGAATCGCTCTCGGATTGGCGTGATTAAGCCGTGAAAGGCTAGATCGGCCAGCTGGGCGTCCGATAGCACCAGGCTGTAACATCGGTTTCTCATCTCCCTAAAGCGTTGGATGTAGTCTTGGACCGATTCGTTGTGTTTTTGCCTGATGCTGGCGAGGTCCGACAACTTCATCTCGTGGTTGCCGAAGTAGAAGTAGTTGTGGAATTGTTTTTCAAGATTGGCCTAGCTCTGAATCGAGTCGTAGGGCAATGAGGAGAACCAAGTAAAGGCCGATCCTGAAAGAGAAATAGGGAACAATCGAACTCTCAAGGAGTCAGTAGCCAATGCTTCACCGCATTGCGCCAAGAATCGACTAACATGCTCGTAGGTTGAAACGTTGTCTTGCCCTGAGAACTTCGAAAAATCTGGGATCTTGTATCGGTTGGGCAATGGGATCTGCTCGAAGTGTTCTGGATAGGGATACCGATACATGTTCCCTGAATCTTTAGGTTTGAGACCGAATTGATCGCGCATGACATCTGCAATCAGATCGGCCCATGTCCGGTTGTCTTGCTGTATCGGCTCGTATGGGTCATACGGCGCGGGTGCTTGCCGATACAGCGGTGGTGGCGTCTGAGGCCTGTAATGATGATCTTGATGGCCTCCTTGGTACTGGTTGTGATGATCAGCGGGAGGTGGCCGAGGCGCCGGTTGTGGCGTTGGTGGTTCTGGAAACAACTGTCGGCCACCGGCGTTGTACCGTCTATCTGGATCAATCGGTTCTGAGTGCCGATTGTCATTGAACATGTTAGCAAGTTGACCCTGGGGCAGCGGCTATTGTCGGTTCAGTTTAGTAATTGCTGGTCTTATGGCCGTTTCACCTGGATTTGGCTGACCGACTCCTCCCGGCGGCCCTTGTTGCGCTATCAGTTGGATCGGCCGATTCTATGTGACCAGTGTCCTGTAACCAGGAAATTGGCCATCTATGAAATACGTTGGCCCCCGTTGCAGCTGGTCGGCTATCTTGGCGTCGACCACAGTAGTGATCATTTTATTGAGAGTGTTGACCAGGATGCTACTTTGGTTGACCAACGCGTGATGAACGGCCGAGTCAATCCGGTCTTGTAGAGAATATACAGCTGCATCATCCTGCACCTGGGTCGGCTCCTCCACCTTCTGTTTGCATTTTGTATCACCAGAGGAGGATGCCTTAGTATCGTTCAGGCTGAACTTACATTTCTGGTGCACGGCTTCGGATCTTGTTTGGGTGAAAGACTGCAAATAGTTGGCCTGGAGTTCTTCCACCATCTTCTTATACTCGGCTTGCTGTTCAGACGATAATTGTTCCATCTTTACAGGCACGATGTTGTCCTGCGTACTGATGGGGCTCTTGGAGTCGACCATCTTGCCGGCTGAATCTATGCGTCCGAGTCGAGCCGACAAAGAAAGTCCCACCGGGCGTGCCACGAAGCGTGTTGATGAGAAATCTCTCTCACGCGCTGGTCTGGGAGATCTGCTTGACTCCAGTGTAGGTCCTTCTCAGCTGCCTACGATGTGCAGGGCGTGCCAGTTGATTTGATATGTTAATCAACAAGAAAAACAAAGGAATATGCATTAAGTGTTAGGTTAGATCCCCACGGGATCGGCTAAGGAAACCCATGAACATATATATGCTATTCTAAACTATATTTAAGCCGAGCGACTGGAATGGATCGGCTACATCGAGACAGCATCAGCCGCTTAACCCAAATACAACAAAGAATAATAAATATACGGATCGATAACCTAGCCGATACTGGAAAACTAACAAGGAATCGGCTAGTACTCCGATGAATCTTATAGAAAGATATCACTCCTGAATCAAATGCATAGTCCAGAAAACAGCCATCGGCTCTCGATGACAGGCCGATTTTGGCTGGCAGCGTCCGACAGGAATGCGATCTTAACATAAGAGGCAGTCCTAATATAAGTCTAACAATAAATGTATTAAAAGAAATATATCAGGGTAGATAAGGCCGGCTGAAACCCCGGCACTGTCTCTAAACAATATAAATCCATCCAAACAGATCATTGCCAGCTCTAAGAACGACTTAATAGTTCAAACATGATGCAGCATTAAGTATAAAAAGAACAACCCGTTTTGTTGCGGCCGATTTGTATCTCTCGAGACGGTGGATACCGCATACAAACCATCCAACCTTTAGATCTAGCCTTATTGGCTGCAAGTTCTTGACAGAACTAGCAGATGGCGGGATAGATCTAAACATTGATCTAATTTATATGCACTATGTGATAAATAGCGCAGTATAAACTCTTGATTCTAATGTGTCATTACGATGGAAGCACTAGAAGCAATAAATTATACCACTAATGACAAGCATTTACCTAGATCTGGGGATCGAAATGATGCAGCCCGTAGCCAAACAAAGTGCTCGTCTGAAGAAAAGGGTTGGCGATGCACCAAAGGTTTGATTGATTGTGAATGAATATTTATAGGGGGTCTCGGGTCCTATTTATACCCAAGATACAATTATCTGTACAAACCTTGGACTCTATCTAAACTACCATTTAAAACACAACATTATCTCGAGCGAGACCCATGCCATTTTACAACTAACAGCTTAAACAAACCCTCAAATTACAGATACAATTGCCGTTACAGGACTCTATGCATAAGTGGCGATATCATTTAACGCATAAGTAGCAACCGAATCTTCTATTTATCCTCAAACTTCTGCATTAGAAACGGTTTTATCTCTTCCGGACCTGGAATCGGCTATCGGCTGCCCCTGTCCGATTCATCCTTAGCCGATTAATCTTCGCAGCCGATCACTCCTCAGCTGATGCGACCCCCGTCTCTAGCCGATCCGACTCTCCTTTACCTTTGCAGACTTAGGAACTCAATTACCAAATTTCAGTGTTAACACCGCCACTCCAACAGCCACCGGCATCTCCTCGCTGGAGATGGCGTCAAGGAATTGCGCGACGGCCGGGTCCAAAGGGGGGAGGCTATTGGTTGGTGCGCCAGTTTCTTCTCTTTTAGCCTCTTGGGGGTAGGCACGGCCGATGGCTGTACAAGAGGCATAGCCCTTTTCTTGTGGGCGATTGGCTCACGCACCTGCCCGCGCAGCAAAGACGCCAGCTTCGGCGCTCCCCAGCCGATCGCCGACGGAGCGAGGCCGCCCCCATCCAGAACGCCTAGACGGTATTCGATGGGGCACCTAGAATCACTCACCATCGGCCGCTCCGTCTCCGCCTCCTGCAAGTCGAAGGGCAAGTGTTAATCGGCTACATCAGCCGATGTTAAAGAAGGAAAAGTCATTTGAAGTTTGAAGCTTACCGAAGGGATCTCTTCGGGCAGGAGCAGATCGACGTAATGTGGACCCCCGTTTTTGAGACGGGAATCTTTCGTGTTCGTAGTACCATTTCCCTAGATTGAGTAGTTGGTACCCACGAAATACAGTACTGAATAATCAGGTGCACATGCACGAATAGTCTTACGGCGACATTATTACAACCATAGGCCCGAAGGCAATGTTCAACACACAGGACCACATGGTCCGAGTACAACACAAAAGTAGAAATTAGATACGGCAGCGGAGTAGAGGCAGCGGCATGTCATTTGCCACAGGCAACGACCGGAGCTAAGATCTAGTATGCGCCATCAGTTCCTTCACCCTCCTGGAAGTACGCGTATGGATCCTCCGGCTCTTCATTTCCATCAGCTGAAGGTTTGTGCGTATAGCAAGGGTGAGTACCAACCGTACTCAGCAAGCCAACACAGAATCGATGCATATGACAGGGTTATTCAAGGAGTGGCTGGAGTTCTTTTGCATAAAGCCAATTTTCGCAATTCTTTTCACAAGCCTAACAACTAGCCAAATAAGGTTTTAGTTCCATAGCTCATTAATCCGGCGACGGTTCTGTCTACCATCCATCGTGATTCCAAGGATGGCTTCCCGCCTCCGATTCATCATGATTTTCGGGGAACCCACCCCTTCTCGCATCTCAAGAAGTTGATCCACCCAAATAATGAAATCATCATGCAAACCCATCCCGCAGCTTTTAAGTTTAAAGTCTAGCCAAGCGAAAGTCTTGTCACGATGCTCGATGTCCGCGAGCACGGCTATTCGAATAGATTGATTCACTCACACCGCAGTGGGATGTACACTTTACCCGTACTACGCGACAGCCCAACAAATGAGCCTACGTCCCAACTCATGAGACGGTCACGGCAAAGCCTTTCGATAACCTTGCTTTGGCAGTACCTGCTCCATGAACTTAAGCCCTCATGCACTCTAGCCGTCCTTTTCTAGCAGTAAGAGGAGTTCTGGCGCACCCGGGGTAAGGGAAAACTTCTCAATCTTTAAGTTTAATTAATATCGATTTAATTCCACCATTCACAACAAAGGCCGCAGCCTCATTCTCATCCCATAAGCCAAATCAGAGAGAACCATCTATGCAAGGATACTGCCTCCGCTCGGCTATCTAGTCAGCTAGGTCTATACCCATTCGAGAAGTACGGTTGTACTGGCTCGTTTCCCGGCTATCTCATGGCTCGGTCCTTAATTGACCAGGGTCGGCACTTGCCTTTTTCGGAATCCACCCAAATCATCCGGCCGCCCCAGTCTAAAACATTTGTATAGCATTTTCAATTTTCATCAAACTTAGTTCAACATGGCCATGTGGCGCTCATGTCTCCACAGGCCGTATTTCAACTACCTCCCCTAAGGTAGTTGCCCGAGCACAAAGCTTCCTTGCAAAATCATGAGTATGCAGGGATCTAGTGTAAGCAGGGCTAAGCATTTCCACCGAAGTTAGCCTCCGGTCATATCACATCGAAGGTTACAAAGAATAAATTCTAATGGTGATCAATATCAAAGCAGGGCATATCAAGCATAGGTACTGTTTGTGTAAAGCATGCAATTTGTAATGCAATCAACATTATTTCACAAAGTAGGATCAATATGTTCAAAGAGTGTGACGACTTGCCTTGCTCGCACACTTGAGGGGTGGTATCTTCAGCGGGGTTGATGCTGGCTTCTTCAGGTGCTACCCGTACGTGCGAAAGATCAATTGAATTCAATTAGAATTCAATAAAATACCGAGAGATCGAAAAGAACCATAAAGGCCATGAAAATGACTCCAAATATTTTGCCTAAGATTCTACTTGAGTTAGGACAAGGGTCGCTAGGAAAAATCCGAGTTTTGGAATCGAGTTGATGTCCTAGGGTTTTCGCAAAGACGACGATCGCAATTATTTGAGAAATTAGGTTTGAAAATGTCAGCGGAGGAATTCGTGCTCAAGGTTTTAAAGGTTTGAGCACAAAAGAGAAGCATATTTAAATGGCGAGAAAGAATTAAGCGGAGTCCGGATTTAAAACGACGCGAAACAAAATTCGGAAAAGTCCGATTTCGATTTTCAAACTTTGCACCGAGAAGACATGCAAGAAAATAATTTATTTTTGCCCAAAATTTTACTCAAGTCATCCCAAAATATTTTCCAAATTTTCCAAAATTTTTCCTAATTTTTCTTTTTTTTTCTTTTCTTTTTCTCTTGGCACTATTCATTGGCCGCCAACTGCTTCGACGGTGTCCGGCCGAAACAGGGCGGCGGCAGCGCGACAAAAGGGCGGGGAAGGGGGCTTACTGCGACGGCGGCCTCGGGAGGAGCGAGGGGGCACGGGGATGCTTTGCGCACCGCAACACATGGGTTGCGGCGGCGGCCTCGCGGCGCCGCTCGGCGAGAGAAGCGGCGGCGTGCGGCAAAAATGGGCGGGACGCCGCCTTTTATAGGCGCGGCCGAGGGGATCGGCGCGGGCGCAGGGTGGAAAGAGGAGGGGCCGGCTTGGCGCGGCGCGGGGTGAAGACACGCGGCGGACGGCGGGGGGGCCGGGTCCGGCGCGGCGTGCGCGCGCGGCGTGGGGTCCGAGCGCGGTCGGGCGCACGTGCGGCGCGTGGCGCGCGCGGGGTAGGGGCCGTACGATATGTACGGCGTCGAACACATGGCGTGCAATGAACAGTGCCATTTCCGATTTTTTCCGATTTTCCATTTTAATTTTTCATTTCTATTTTTCTTTCTTCTAAAAATTCCAAAATAAATTCCTCTAATTCAAAAATAATTTTTAACACAATATTTTCAACTTTTCTCCACTTTTATTTTCCCACAATATTTTTCATATTTATTTATTTTAAAATCCCCTTTTTTTTCAAATTTCAATATCCTCTCCTATATTTTTCCAAAACTTTCCCGATTTCGAGTACGACTCCGAGAATTTTATTATTTATTTTGTGTCTTAATTTATCTTCTCCCAACCAAAAATTTTGTTTTATATTTCCCAAAACGCGTTTTCATAAATCCGCGCTTTCCCCGATTTCCTTTTTTAAAAACCCTGATGCGGCTTTCGCACCTCCATTTTGACAACCCAAATTATCCAAAAACACCGAAAGGGAAATTGATCACGTCTAAATTTATGCAACTGAGCTGGCAAGTAAGAAGCAACAAACCCGAGAAGAAGCAACAAGCGAAGGTTTTTGAAAGTTCTGATTTTTACGTTCCAATTTCGGTTTCTTCGATTTTCAGGATGTTACAAACCTACCCCCCTAACAATAAATCTCGTCCCCGAGATTTCTTACCGGTTGCTGAGTAGGTGTGGGTATTCTGTCCTCAGGAACTCTTCGCTCTCCCAGGTAGCCTCTTCTTCCGTGTGATTGCTCCATTGTACTTTGTACATGCGCCATGACTTGGTCCGTGTCTTCTTTTCTGCCTCGTCTAGTATCTTGATTGGATGCTCCGGGTAGGTAAGATCACTGTGGACATGGATGGTTTCTAAAGGAGCTTGCTCTTCTGGTACCCGCAAACATTTCTTCAACTGCGACACGTGGAATACTGGGTGGACATCGGAGAGGTTCTCGGGCAGCTCCAACTGGTAGGCCACTTCTCCTCTCCTAGCGTTTATCAAGAATGGGCCCACGTATCTTGGTGCGAGTTTCCCTTTGACCTTGAACCTCTGAGTTCCCCGTAGTGGTGAGACCTTCAAATACACGTAGTCACCTTCTTTAAACTCTAATTCTCTTCGGCGGGTGTCCGCGTAGCTCTTTTGTCGTGATTGAGCAGCTTGTAATCGGTCCCGGATTAGGCGAACTTTTTCCTCGGCCTCTTTGATTATGTCAGGCCCGAATACGGTTCGTTCACCGGTTTCTGACCACATTAATGGGGTTCGGCATCGGCGACCAAATAAGGCTTCGTTTGGTGACATCTTCAGACTGGCTTGATAGCTATTGTTGTAGGAGAACTCGGCGTACGGCAAACATTTCTCCCAATCCTTGGTGAAATCCAACGCACAAGCTCTCGCATATCTTCTAGTACTTGATTCGTCCTTTCGCCCGTCCATCGCCCGTGGGTGGTAAGCGGTATCAAGGCAAGGTGACTTCCGAGTGCCTCGTGGACTTTGCTCCAAAAATGAGACGTGAATTGGGTACCACGATCCGATATAATCCTCTTCGGTACCCCATGGAGACACACAATCCTACTCATGTATAGTTCCGCTAGCTAGGCACTTTTGTAGTTAGTTTTTATGGGAATAAATCTGGCGGTCTTGGTGAGCCGATCTACTATTACCCAAATGGAATCGTAACCAGTCGCAGTTTTGGGTAGTCCCACTATGAAATCCATGCCTATCTCATCCCATTTCCATTCGGGAATCTTGAGTGGCTGCAGCAAGCCTGCTGGTCGTTGATGCTCGGCTTTCACCCTTTGGCACACATCGCACACGGCTACGTATTCGGCTACATCTCTCTTCATATTGGGCCACCAGTATTCTCCCTTCAAATCCTGGTACATTTTCGTGCTTCCGGGATGTAACGAATATGCCGATTCGTGAGCTTATTTTAAGATCAATCCTCTCAAGCCACCTCGTTCGTGCACGCAGATTCTTTTCTTGTACCACAGATTCCCTTGTCGTCTACGAAAACTCCTTAGCGCGCCCACCGCCATGCGTTCCTTGATTTCCGGGTTTCCTCATTCCCTTTTGGGCTTCTTCTATTTGAGTCCTCATAAGGGGTTGGATTTTCATGAGTTCACTTCTCCGTGAGGAATCGTGCATTAAGTCAAGCCATTTCTTCTTGGAGCTCACTGGCCATACCTCCCAATCCCATGTGGTTGCATTGGGCTTTGCGGCTCGGCGCATCGGCCACTACATTTGCCTTGCTTGGGATGGTAATGGATTCCTAGATCGTAATCCTTGATCAACTCCAACCATCGTCTCGTCGTAGGTTGAGATCAGCGAGTAAAGAAATATTTTAAGCTCTTGTGATCGGTATACACATCACGGTGGTTCCCGATCGATAGTGTCTCCGGATCTTCAATGCGTGAACAACCGCGGCTAGTTCCAGGTCGTGTGTAGGATAATTCTCCTCGTGGGGTCGTAATCGTCGCGAGGCATACGCTACGACCTTCCCATCCCGCATTAACACGCCTCCTAGTCCTTGTCGAGACGCATCACAAGACATCACGAAATCCTTCCGATTGTCGAGTAAGGTTAAGATTGGGGCAGGTTAACTTTTCTTTTAGTTGGTCGAAAGCTTTTTGACACTTCTCGTTCCATTCAAACTTCTTTTCCTTCTTCGAAGTTGAGTCATAGGTCGGGCTACGTGGAAAACCCTTCGATGAACCGTCGATAATAACCGGCCAAGCCCAAGAAACTCCGAACTTCCGTCACCGACTTGGGGGCCTTCCATTCCGTGACGGCTTCGACCTTGGCGGGGTCTACCGCTACTCCTCCGGCTGAAACCACGTGGCCAAGAAAAGCGACTTCCTTGAGCCGTAACTCGCATTTGCTGAACTTGGCATACATCTGATGCTCTCGTAGTTTTTCCAACACTAGCCGTAGATGCTCCGCATGTTCCTCATCGTTCTTGGAGTAGATAAGTATATCATCGATAAATACCACTACGAATTTGTCCAGGTATTCCATGAATACCTTGTTCATCAGATTCATAAAATATGCGGGGCATTGGTCAATCCAAAGGACATTACTGTGAACTCGTATAAGCTGTAACGTGTAGAGAATGCCGTCTTAGGAATATCTCCAGCTCTAATCTTCAACTGATGATATCCTGACCAAAGATCAATCTTTGAGAACACTTGCGCACCCTTAAGTTGATCGAATAGGTCATCGATTCGAGGTAGTTGGTACTTTTTTTTGATAGTCACTTCATTCAACGATCGGTAGTCCACACACATCCTCATACTCCCATCCTTCTTCTTGACGAAAAGTGGGGCTCCCTGGGAGAAGAATCGGGCGTACAAATCCCTTCTCTTGTAGTTCTCGGATTTGCTTCTTGAGTTCCTCTAACTCGTTGGCCGGCATTCGATAAGGCCTCTTGGATATGGGGGCGTCGGGCATTAGGTCGATGATAAACTCTATGTCGCGATCCGGGGCATTCGGCAATTCCTCGGGAAATACGTCCGGGTATTCTTGTACTACGGCATCCCGCCTAGAGGTAGCATGGTGAATACTCCCGCAGCTTGCTCGCATAGCTCCGGTTTTGATCCATAGTTATACTCATCGGTGATCCCCATGGGGTGGATACCGTGACTTCCCTTCGATCTTCATGATTCCATTATTCTTGGTCAACCAATCCATCCCGAGTATGACATCAATGGTTTGGGGTGATAGCACCATAAGGTTCGAAAGAAACACCACATCTCTATTCCGTATGGGCACATTGATGCAAGCATGGGGTACGGTTATGTCTCCCCGTGAGTGTACCAACATAGGCCTCTTAAGTGCTACTTGGTGTAGGTGGTGTTGTTTGCTTACTTGGGAAGATATGAATGAATGCGAGGCTCCGTAATCGAATAAAACTTTAACTGGGGTAGAGTTGATAGAGAACATATCCATCGACGCTCCGGTCCTCCCGAGCTTCTTCAGCCCGCACATGATTCACCCGGCCACGTCGAAACCCGGTGGCGCCTCGTTGGGTAGCGGGGTCCGAATGAGCGCGCCCGTCAGCAGGGGTAGGGGTTCCTCGGACGGGCGTTGCATTGGCGCCGGTGCGCACAGGGGTGTTGCGTGGTTTGGGACAGCTGTTGGAGTAGTGCCCGAATTCTCCACAATTGAAGCAGCTCACATTCCTTCTTCCCGGAGCGGCTAGGGTTGGCGTTGGTGTACGAAACCGAGGTGTAGCCGGCGTGCCGACATGGTCGGGAGTGGGGGAACGACCGGCCGCCGAACGTTTGGCTTCCATCTAGACGGGGTGGCTCCCTTGGGACGTTGTGGCGCTCCCGAAATGGGCTGGCCATAGCGAGCCTCCTTTTGCGGTTATTTTCTACCATCTTTTGGTCGTGTTCAAGCCGAACGACCTTGTTGATGAGGCTTTGGAAACCGGTGTGGTCCTGTCCGATCATCGGTCCTCTCACTCGTCATTTAGTCCCTCGATGAATTTATCCATCTTCTCTTCCTCGTCCGTCGAGTCACTTGTGGCGTAACGTGCAAGCCGGGTAAACTTGTTCGGATACTCTTGTACCGAGGTGTTTCCTTGACGCAGCCTGCGGAACTCATTTTTCTTCATCCTCATAACTACAGCTGGCACGAAATTCTCACGGAATGCAGCCGTGAATTCTTCCCATGTCGGTTCTCCGGCATCTTCAGCTCGCGTTTCCTTGTAGGTGTCCCACCGCCACTTGCGGGACCCTCTAGCCGGTTAGTGGCGAAGACAACTCTATCGCTTCTCGAACTCGGACGAGAGTTAGCTTTTTCTCGATCACCTCACCGGTCCTCGCATCCATGGGTTCTTCGGCCGTGGAGAAGGTTGGTGGCTTAGCTCGCATGAACTCTCCTAGACTTGATCCTCCTCAACTTCCCTAGTTGTTGGCAATTGCTTGGAGCAGCTGGGTCTGTAAGGCCATGACCTCCGCCAGAGTGGAGGGGTTGGGTTCCGGCGGGTTCTCGTTGGTTGCTGCGGCTCGCGATGCGCCATCTTGAAGAAGATAGATGAATTAAGAGATCGGACCGTTAAGGTCATGGTTCCGGGATTTTCCTTCAAGTTGTTTTTAAATGATCTTCAAGCAACAAGCATGGTAAAATAATAATAAGCTCATGAATTAAGATACCACAAAGTGATACTTAGGTCCACCACATTACATCAAAGGGTACACTGACCGTACATGCAGTCCTTCATGTCATGACAACTACATCGTCTTACCGCATTAACTAGTTATGGGGGATAGAGTGTGGTCCTTGCCGCGAGCCGTCCGGAGCGAGATCAAGCCGAGTGGTCCTCCCGCCTAGTCGTCCAACCATCCGCAAGAGCCGTGCGGGAAGTGGGTGGTCCGTCGCTGAAGCAAATCGGAGTCCCCATGGCTCGGAGGTGGTGGCCTCGGAGTCATGCCGAATCTTCCGCTCGGTGGCCGCGTACTCTTGCGAGCGGTCCGCGGTTGAGGGGCCTCCGGTGTGAGTCGGCCGACGAGGGAAGCTTCCTCCTCCATTGGATCTGTGTCGCTAGACTCCCATTTGACCTCCATAGGTTCCGCCTCGGACTCCGAGTCGTGTGGATCTGGATGGGGTTCTCCTCTCCCGATCCGGGCTCGGATGGCACCGCTACGGAGCTCGAGGTGGGTCCCATGGACGTGGCGCGTGGGGTCTATCGGTACGACGCGGCTCGTGCTCAACATAAAGCTTGCTCCATCATGGCTTGAAAGGTATCCAAGCATGCTGGAGTCATAAGGTAATAGTGGTCGGGCACGGGAGCGGGAGGTGTTGGTACAATCTCGGTGGAGGTACTGCAGCGTGGACGGGCGGGTGCGCAGCTGCTCCTCCAGTGGTTGACTTGTCGCTTGCTCTTCCCGAGCGCTCCTCCAGCTCTACCAGAATTCCCCACGGGCCATGTAGCGGTCCGAGAGTTGCTCGTATTGGGCACCATTGGCTTGCAGTGAGTGCGCAGCATGTTTATCGATCCCCACACCCGGTGGCTCTCGACCGATCATTGAGGCGTGACGTCGGTCGTTGATCTCAAGCAAGGCCTCTTCGTAGCGCCATCTCGCCGTCTCCGCCGCGTGATAGACGTGTGACCATCGGGTTGTAGCAGCAGGGGGTGGCCTCCACGGTGCAAACTGGGTTGCCTTCCTCGCGATAGGGATGGTGCACGAACTCTGTCACCGTGAGTTCCGCATGATGTATCACATTAAGGCGAAGAAATGCTTCGCGGGCCGCATCTTGGATGGCTGCTTCCGCTAAATCCCGGTGATAGCGGGTGTGGAAGCAGAAAGATGTTTTACTTCCCATGCGGGCTTCCACGGATACGGCCGCCTCCCAAGCTGGATATCCTTCGGAGCCATGCCTTTTGATTTGGTAGGTGGGTGGTTCCGGGTATCTTAAACACCACAGCAGGGACTGAAGCTGTGCCACAAACCCCTCGTCTCGCGGGATGGTGATCTCCCAGGCTCCGTCATGGTTCGACATCTGCTTTTGAAGGCAACTTAGGGTTAGAGGGAGAGAGCTATCATTATAATCATTTGGTAAATAAAAGGAAATACAGATGTAGAAAAGGTATATTTGTATTTTCGAAAATAATAGTTTGAAAATGATCCTATGTAGGGATATTTCCCTTTAGCCAACTAGTCAAGGGTAGGGCGCCATTTGGTCTTAGCCTACGGTCGCATGGCTCTGATACCAGCTCTGTGGACCCCCGTTTTTGAGACGGGAATCTTTCGTGTTCTTAGTACCATTTCCCTGGATCGAGTAGTTGGTACCCACGAAAACAAGATCAATAATCAGGTGCACATGCACGAATAGTCTTACGGCGACATTATTACAACCATAGGCCCGAAGGCAATGTTCAACACACAGGACCACATGGTCCGAGTACAACACAAAAGTAGAAATTAGATACGGCAGCGGAGTAGAGGTAGCGACATGTCATTTGCCACAGGCAACGACCGGAGCTAAGATCTAGTATGCGCCATCAGTTCCTTCACCCTCCTGGAAGTACGCGTATGGATCCTCCGGCTCTTCATTTCCATCAGCTGAAGGTTTGTGCGTATAGCAAGGGTGAGTACCAACCGTACTCGCAAGCCAACACGAATCGATGCATATGACAGGGTTATTCAAGGAGTGGCTGGAGTTCTTTTGCATAAAGCCAATTTTCGCAATTCTTTTCACAAGCCTAACAACTAGCCAAATCAAGTTTTAGTTCCATAGTTCATTAATCCGGCGACGGTTCGTCTACCATCCATCGTGATTCCAAGGATGGCTTCTCGCCTTCGATTCGTGATGATTTTCTCGGAACCCACCCCTTCTCGCATCTCGAGAAGTTGATCCACCCAGCGAATGAAATCATCATGCAAACCCATCCCATCAGTTTTAAGTTTAAAGTCTAGCCAAGCGAAAGTCTTGTCACGATGCTCGATGTCCGTGAGCACGGCTATTCGAATAGATTGATTCACTCACACTGCAAGGTGGATGTACACTTTACCCGTACTACGCGACACCCAACAAATGAGCCTACGTCCCAACTCATGAGACGGTCACGGCAAAGCCTTTCGATAACCTTGCTTTGGCGTACCCGCTCCATGAACTTAAGCCCTCATGCACTCTAGCCGTCCTTTTCTAGCAGTGAGAGGAGTTCTGGCGCACCCGGGGTAAGGGAAAACTTCTCAATCTTTAAGTTTAATTAATATTGATTTAATTCCACCATTCACAACAAAGGCCGCAGCCTCATTCTCATCCCATAAGCCAAATCATAGAGAACCATCTATGCAAGGATACTGCCTCCGCTCGGCTATCTAGTCCGCTAGGTCTATACCCATTCGAGAAGTACGGTTGTACGGCTCGTTTCCGGCTATCTCATGGCTCGGTCCCACTGACCAGTGGTCGGCACTTGCCTTTTCCGAAATCCACCCAAATCATCCGGCCGCCCCAGTCTAAAACATTTGTATAGCATTTTCAATTTTCATCAAACTTAGTTCAACATGGCCATGTGGCGCTCATGTCTCCACAGCCGTACTTCAACTACCTCCCTAAGGTAGTTGCCCGAGCACAAAGCTTCCTTGCAAAATCATGAGTATGCAGGGATCTAGTGTAAGCGTGGGCTAAGCATTTCCACCGAAGTTAGCCTCCGGTCATATCACATCGAAGGTTACAAAGAATAAATTCTAATGGTGATCAATATCAAAGCAGGGCATATCAAGCATAAGTACTGTTTGTGTAAAGCATGCAATTTGTAATTTGGAATCAACATTATTTCACAAAGTAGGATCAATATGTTCAAAGAGTGTGATGACTTGCCTTGCTCGCACACTTGAGGGGTGGTATCTTCAGTGGGGTTGATGCCGCTTCTTCAGTGCTACCCGTACGTGCGAAAGATCAATTGAATTCAATTAGAATTCAATAAAATACCGAGAGATCGAAAAGAACCATAAAGGCCATGAAAATGACTCCAAATATTTTGTCTAAGATTCTACTTGAGTTAGGACAAGGGTCGCTAGGAAAAATCCGAGTTTTGGAATCAAGTTGATGTCCTAGGGTTTTCGCAAAGACGACGATCGCAATTATTTGAGAAATTAGGTTTGAAAATGTCAGCGGAGGAATTCGTGCTCGAGGTTTTAAAGGTTTGAGCACAAAAGAGAAGCATATTTAAATGGCGAGAAAGAATTAAGCGGAGTCCGGATTTAAAACGACGCGAAACGAAATTCGAAAAGTCCGATTTCGATTTTCAAACTTTGCACCGAGAAGACATGCAAGAAAATAATTTATTTTTGCCACAAATTTTACTCAAGTCATCCAAAAATATTTTCCAAATTTTCCAAAATTTTTCCTAATTTTTCTTTTTTTCTTTTCTTTTTCTCTTGGCACTATTCATTGGCCGCTAACTGCTCGACCGGTGTCCGCCGAAAGCAGGCGGCGCGCGCGACAAAAGGGCGGGGAAGGGGGCTTACGGCGACGGCGGCCTCGGGAGGAGCGAGGGGGCACGGGGATGCTTTGCGCACTGCGGCGCGTGGGTTGCGGCGGCGGCCCGGCGCGGCGGCGCTCGGGAATGGCGAGAAGAAGCGGCGGCGGTGCGGCAAAAATGGGCGGGACGAAACCCCTTTTATAGGCGCGGCCGAGGGGATCGCGCGGCGCGGGGTGGAAAGAGGAGGGGCCGGCTCGCGCGGCGCGGGGTGAAGACACGCGGCGGACGGGGTGGGCCGGGCGGCGGGCGCAACGCGGCGGCGCGCGGCGCGGCGGCGCGCGCGGCGTGGGGTCCGGCGCGGTCGGGCGCACGCGCGGCGCGTGGCGCGCGCGGGGGTAGGGCCGGCGCGCGCTAGCGCGGCGCGGCGCGTGGCGCGCGCACGCGGGCGGGCCGGTACGATATGTACGGCGTCGAACACATGGCGTGCAATGAACAGTGCCATTTCCGATTTTTCCCGATTTTCCATTTTAATTTTCCATTTCTATTTTTCTTTCTTCTAAAAATTCCAAAATAAATTCCTCTAATTCAAAAATAATTTTTAACACAATATTTTCAACTTTTCTCCACTTTTATTTTCCCACAATATTTTTCATATTTATTTATTTTAAAATCCCCTTTTTTTTCAAATTTCAATATCCTCCCTATATTTTTCCAAAACTTTCCCGAATTTCGAGTACGACTCCCGAGAATTTTATTATTTATTTTGTGTCTTAATTTATCTTCTCCCAACCAAATTTTTTTTATATTTCCCAACATGCGTTTTCATAAATCCGCGCTTTCCCCGATTTCTTTTTTTAAAAACCCTGATGCGGCTTTCGCACCTCCATTTTGACAACCCAAATTATCCAAAAACACCGAAAGGGAAATTGATCACGTCTAAATTTATGCAACTGAGCTGGCAAGTAAGAAGCAACAAACCCGAGAAGAAGCAACAAGCGAAGGTTTTTGAAAGTTCCGATTTTTACGTTCCGATTTCGGTTTCTTCGATTTTCAGGATGTTACACGTAATGAGATGACCGCTGGAGGAAGATGTGTCGCTTGAGCTCGGCCCACCACTGGTTGTAGGCCATGCTTTTCTTGAGCGCCAGGGTCATCTTGCCAATGTTGCCAAGGGGAGGGCCGACTATAGTCAGGAGCCGATGCATTATCAAATCCTGGCTTATCACTCCCCTCGTTTCAATCTTATCGGCGTAGTAGAAGCCGATGGGCAGTTGCCCAAGACCAAACTGTCTCGTCGCTGACACCAGGTAATAAAACTCGTAGCTTTTGGCCACTGATCGGCCCTGGTGGATCCCGGTCGGCAAGATGTAGGGGGACAGAGCGGCAATGAACAGCTCCCTGCACCTTGGGTTTGTTAGTGATATGCCCTAGAGGCAACATGGAGATGTTGGATATCACGTCAATGTTTATGTATTTATGAATAAAGTGTTATTCAGTTCTGTGAAATAGACATCTTGTATTGATCAATAAGTACGTGACTTATTTATGAGACTCTTTATGTATGAATCTATTTCTAAACGATCCTCGATCATATGTCATATTGTTGGAACAAATATGATTCTAAGATCGGCATGTTTATTGATTGATGATCATGTCTCATAGATCATGGGTATGAAGATACCAAATCAATAAACATGGACATATGTGTTGGAGAACACATTGTTGGATAGACCCACCATGAGACACTACAGAATTAATGTGCCATTAGTTGGTCTCGGTAGTGTTGGTACAAAGTCCTTAGACTCGAGATCACCTTGGATTCCAACATGTGTAGTAGCCTATTTTGGGACTACCAAACACTATTCCGTAATCGGGTAGTTATAAAGGTAATTTTTGGGTTTGCTATGAAACTTGGAGTGGGATGTGAGTGATCAAGATGGAATTTGCCCCTCCTTTGGAGAGATATCTCGGGCCCCTCGAGGTAATGGATTATGGAAATGCATGGCCATGCTAAGTTGATTGAGGAGTCAATCAACGACGTATAATCCAATACGGTTCGAGTGAATGGTTAAGCTATTGAAGGGATGGCACACATCTTGCCTATAGCTTAACCGGTATCGTGAGGCAAAGGGATTTGTGTACACATTACGGTTCGTGAGCCGATATTATATTCTTGTATACAATGGTGTCAATATGTGCCGCTAGGCGCCGTTGTTGATGTGTCGGCCGAGTTGGACTCGAGCGACCGGCGGCGGCTAAGTTAGACTATAGCCGAAACCGAGTATACCTAAACCTACGGGTCGCACGCTTAAGGGGATAAGAACAGGCATTCGAGTTGGACTCGGATACGGCTCTATCGGATAGGGATCCGATCGGATAGAGTCCTATGGGCTTACGATGTATGGGCAGCCAACTCCGTGAGATTCGGATAGGATCCGATTCAAAATAGAGTCCGATCGGCCACTAGTCCCGTCGGCCAACTCTATATAAAGGAGGGAGGGGTGGAGAGCTGCGGCACGTCAATTGCATCGCGTGCAACGAAGTCGCCGAGCTCAATCTCCACGGAAACCCTCCCCACTTTCGAGCCAAACCCTAGCCTTGCATCGCGTGCTAGCACACGGGTGTACGGCATTTTGTCCCCGGACGTGTGGATACCGGTAGAGGCGCTGCTACGTTGCACGCGTTGATCGGCTTCGGATCGGCTACAGCATCTCGCGAATCGGCTGATTGGCGAATCGGCTGTCCCCGGGTATCGGCCGGCTTGCGAGAATCGGCTACACTGTCCGGATCGGATAGCCCCGATTGGTCAGTTTCCGCCGCACACTCCAATCGGTAACGATCTATCGGCCCTTACTTGCAAGTGTTCCTGGTTTGCGCGGTAGAAAATTTAACCCTTCGGTGGTATCGAGCTAATCTTGCTTAGTTCGGGTTTTAGATTGGATCTGGAACAAGTTTTGCGCACGGGTTGATTAGATCAATCGGTTTTACGGGATCTGTTTTGGAGAGTTAATGGTAATTGTGTTCCTTGATAGTGTATCGGAACGGCGTAATGTGATTACGTCGAAGCAATTTCCATATAACTCGGTTTGAGTTGGGTTCGAGACAGCGTTCCTTGATAGTGTATCGGAACGGTATAATGTGATTATGCCGAAGCTATCTCGTAGTCCGATCTTGTTAGCTGCCTCGCGCCTACGCAAACCATCTCCCTTGATAGTGTATCGGGACGGCATAATATGATTATGCCGACATGGTTTCCGTAAGCGAATTCATAGATTGGATCTATGAATTTCGTGTGGTGTGTGCGTACCCCCTTATAGGTCGTCTCGATGCCGTAGCTCGCGATAAGTAGAAAACGTTTCTACGCCTAACTTGTTTTTGCAGAGAATGCTTTGAGATGGTATGGCCCTATTGTATGTATGAGATGTATGAGATGCATGTGATGCATGTAATATTCTTTCATATGTGCAATCCCCGTAATATTCTTTCATACGTGCAATGCTTGTAATATTCTTTCACGACCTGCGAGTTGATGTAATCTTCAATTAGAGCTTCTATAGTAGTAGCTTAGTTTGAAGAAATCAAGCATTCGGCACTCGAAAGAACGGTGATGAAGATGGAGATCCTCACACCAGGCATGGAGATGGAGATCACCATGTGAAGGGGGCCATACTATTTCACTATATGCTATTCTTCTTGCTTTCATATGTGATATGTTTGTTTGATAGGATAGCATCCCTCGCAAAATTAAGTAGTAATGATGCCCTTCCAAATGTTGCACCCGTCACCGTTATGCTTGTCAATGGTGGGTCCAAAGCGAGTGTCATTCTCTATCATAACACGAGGGGGTATATGTCGACATATATACATGCAGGAGCATTTGGTTTACTTAACAAGGCTACCAAAACAGTTTTGGGCCTTGGGGCATAGGTTGGCGCCGGGCATGGAGATGCCACACCAACAACAAGAGTCACATAGAGATGTGATTAGCAAGGTGTTGCTTACCGATGTTACTAATTTTCTAGCAAGTGATGCCAAAGCTCACTAGAAAATTAATTAACATGTGGATCTTGACCCAATACGTAACCTAGAGGGAAGGTGGAAAATACGTAATGGGAGTCTAATGTTAAATTGTTTAACAATAGACATAGCATAAACATTGTGCTAAACTTTGCTTTTTCGTTGTAGAATAAATGGCGGCTAATACTACACCCAACCTTTAATTTGCGATCTATTCTCGAAAAGGAAAAATTAAATGGAACAAACTTTATGGATTGGTATCGCAACTTGAGAATTGTTCTCAAGCAAGAGCGTAAGGAGTACGTTCTTGAAGTACCCTATCCCGAGGATTTGCCAAATAATGCCACCGCAACCGCACGGAGAGCTTACGAGAAACACACTAATGATGCCCTAGATATAAGCCGTCTCATGCTTGCTACAATGTCCCCGAGCTTCGTAAGCAATATGAGAAGCACGATGCTCACACTATTATTCAGGACTGCGTGGCATGTTTGAGAACCAAGCTCGGGCCGAGAGGTTCAACACCTCAAAGTCCTTGTTTGCGTGCGTGCTTGTTGAGGGAATCCCGTCGCCCGCATGTGATAAAGATGATTGGCTATATCGAGAGTCCGGAAAACTAGGTTTTCCCCTTAGCCAAGAGTTGGCTACGATGTGATTCTCCGCCGCTCCCTCCGAGCTTCGAGCCATTCATATTAAACTATCACATGAACAATATGGATAGAACCTTGGCTGAATTGCATGGAATGCTAAAGACAACAAGAGAGTATCCGAAAAACGGTCATCATGTGATGATGATGCGAAGGCAAAGCACAAACCACTGTCAAGAAACTTTGCACCAAGAGGAAGTTAACTCCCGATGAGATCGCGAGTGCCTCCAATGCAAAGATGGGCAAGAAGGGGTCGGCGGCATCGGATGTCGTTTGCTTCTTTTGCAAGGAGACAGCCACTGGAAGAGGAACGCAAGAAGTACATGGAGGATCTCAAAAAGAAGCAAAGTACGACTTCGCTTCGGTATTAATGTTATAGACATTAATCTTGCTACTTCACCTACGACTCTTGGGTATTTGATACCGGATCGTAGCTCATATTTGCAAATCGTTGCGGGAATGAGAAGAAGTAGAGGATTGAGAAGGGGCGAGGTGAACCCGCGCGTCGGCAATGGAGCAAGCGTTGCTCGCTTCTTGTCGGCACAGACCACTTCATCTACCTTCGGGATTAGTTTTGGAATTGAATAATTGTTATTGTGTTCCAACACTATGTCAAAACGTTATTTCCGCTTCATGTTTGCAAGTGGAAGGATATGATTTTAGATCAATGGACAATGGTTGTTCAATATATCTCGAGATATGTTCTATTTTCATGCTCCATTGGTGAATAGATTATACGTTTTGAATCTTGAAGCGTCTCCCATCTATAACATTAATACGAAAGGCAACTCTCTAATGATATAAACCCCACGTTTATCCGGCATTATCGCTAAGCCACATAAATAAGAAACGCATGGAGAAGCTCCATAAGGATGGATTGCTTCACTCTTTTGATTTTGAATCATTTGAGACATGTGAGTCTTGTTTACTTGGTAAGATGACAAAGGCACCTTTCACGGGGCACGGTGAGAGAACAAGTGACTTGTTGGCACTCGTACATACCGATGTATGTTGACCAATGAGCTCAACGGCCGAGGTGGTTATCGCATTCATTACCTTTACCGATGACTTTAGTAGATATGGCTATATCTACTTAATGAGGCATAAGTCCGAATCCTTTGAAAAGTTCAAAGAATTCCGAATGATGTACGAATCATTTAGGGAAAACAATCAAGTTTCTACGATCGATCGTGGAGGGGAATACTTGAGCCAAGAGTTTGGTAATCATCGAAAGATTGTGGAATTGTTCCACGCTTGACTCCGCCAGAACTCCACAATGGAACGGAGTGTCCGAACGGAGAAATCGCACCTTGTTGGACATGGTGCGGTCGATGATGAGCCAAAGTGATCTTCCGTTATCCTTCGGGGATATGCTCTTGAAACAATGCGCTCACACTAAATCGTTGAAAAGACACCATATGAGATATGGATAGGGCAACCCCTAGTTTGTCTTTTCTCAAAATTTGGGGATGTGAGGCTTATGTAAAACGTTTACAATCTAACAAGCTCACACCCAAATCTCGACAAGTGCTTCTTTGTGAGATATCCTAAGGAAACTAAGGGATATTACTTTTATAATCGGGAACAAGGCAAAGTGTTTGTCGCCCGACATGGTGTCTTCTTGGAGAAAGAGTTTCTTTCAAGAAGGGTTAGTGGGAGCAGGGTGCATCTTGAAGAAGTTCAAGAAACACCGTAAAATGTTTCAAACACGTAACCACAACAGGAGGAACAAAGTGTTGCGCCACCGTTGTAGATACACCGCCCCACGGAGGTCCGAAAGATCACGTCGTGCGCCCACAGTACACAGTGCGGAACAACGTGATATATTATTGTTGGACAACGATGAACCTAAGACCTATGAGGAAACGATGGTGGGACCCGATTCCAACAAGTGGCTTGGAGCCATGAAATCCGAAATAGAATCCATGTACGACAATCAAGTTTGGAACTTGGTTGATCCACCCGATGGTGTTAAAACCATTGAGTGTAAATGGGTTTTTAAGAAAAGGCCGATATGGATGGAAATGTTCACATCCATAAGGCGCGATTAGTGGCAAAATGTTTTAAACAGATTTAAGGAGTTGATTATGATGAAACCTTCTCGCCCGTCGCAATGCTTAAATCTATTCGGATTATCCTAGCGATTGCTGCATATTTCGATTATGAGATATGGCGATGGATGTCAAAACGGCTTTCCTAAATGGAAACCTAAGCGAGGATGTATACATGATACAACCTCGGGGTTTTGTCGATCCAGAATCACTGGAAAGATATGCAAACTACGAAATCCATTTATGGATTGAAGCAAGCATCTCGGAGTTGGAATATTCGTTTTGATGAAGTAATCAAAGGGTTTGGTTTCATCAAAAATGAAGAAGAGGCCTGTGTTTACAAAAGGTCGGTGGGAGCGCAATTGTATTTCCAATCTTATATGTGGATGACATATTACCGATTGGAAATGATATCCCTATGCTTGAATCCGTCAAGTCTTCATTGAAAAATAGTTTTTCCATGAAAGACTTAGGGAGGTAGCATATATATTGGGCATTCGGATCTATAGAGATGGATCCAAGAGGCTAATTGGATTAAGCCAAAGTACATACATTGACAAGGTGTTGAAAAGGTTCAACATGCATGATTCCAAGAAAGGTTTCTTGCCCATGTCACATGGCATTAATCTTAGCAAGAATCGGTGTCCTCGGACACATGATGAGCGGAATAAGATGGGTATGGTTCCATATGCTTCGGCAATTGGATCCATCATGTATGCCATGCTTTGTACACGCCCGCATGTCTCGTACGCTTTGAGTGCTACGAGCGAGATACTCGCCGATCCAGTGAAGGTCACTGGATCGCCATAAAGAATATCCTTAAGTACTTGAGAAGAACTAAGGATATGTTCCTAGTCTATGGAGGTGAAGAAGAGCTCGTTGTAAGTGGTTACACCGATGCTAGCTTCCAAACAGGACAAGGATGATTATAGATCACAACTGGGTTCGTGTTCTGCCTGAACGGAGGCGCAGTCTGCTGGAAGAGTTCCAAACAGGATACTATTGCTGATTCTACAACAGAGGCTGAGTATATCACTGCTTCAGAAGCTGCAAAGGAGGCTGTTTGGATCAAGAAATTCGTTTCTGAGCTTGGTGTGATGACTAGTACGACTGGTCCAATGTCTCTCTATTGTGACAATAGTGGAGCCATTGCGCAAGCCAAGGAGCCGAGGTCACATCGAAGTCCAAACACATACTTCGGCGATATCATCTCATCCACGAGATTGTGGACGAGAGGTGATGTCAAGATATGCAAAGTGCACACGGATCTCAACATAGCCGATCCGCCGACAAAACCTCTCCCTCGCCGAAGCATGAGGCGCACACAAGAGCAATAGGTATTAGATACTTACATGATTGACTCTAGTGCAAGTGGGAGATTGTTAGTGATATGTGTGGACCCCGGTTTTGAATCGGGAATCTTTCGTGTTCATAGTACCATTTCCTGGATCAAGTAGTTGGTACCCACGAATGTAGTTCGGATAATCAAGTGCGCATGCACGAATAGTCTTACAATACCATTATTACATAAATAGGCCCGAAGGCATTGTTCAATCCACAGGACCTTATGGTCCTGGATACAATATAAAAACGAGTTTAGATAAGGCAATGGAAAAGAGGCGCGGCTTGTCCATTGCCACGAGCAACGACCGGAGCTAAAGTCTAATATGCGCCGTCGGTTCCCTCGTCCTCCCGGTGGTAAGCATATGGATCCTCTCGGCTCTTCAACTCCATCACTGGAGGTTTGTGCGTATAGCAAGGGTGAGTACCAACCGTACTCGGCAAGTCAACACGAATTGATGCATATGACAGGGTTATTCAAAGAACATGGCTAGGGTTGTCTTTGCGTAAAGCCGCCACAATTCTTTTCACAAGCCTATCGTCTAGCCAAAACAAGTTTTTATTTCATAGTTCATTAACCCGGCGACGGTTCGTCTACCATCCCTCGTGATTCCAAGGATGGCTTCCCGCCTCCGGTTCGACATGATTTTCGGGAGTCCACCCCTTCTCGCATCCTCGAGAAGTTGATCCACCAAAATAAAATCATCATGCAAACCCATCCCAGTATTTTTAAGTTCAAAGTCTAGCCAAGCGAAAGTCTTGTCACGATGCTCAATATCCGCGAGCACGGCTATTCGAATAGATTGATTCATTCACACTGCAGGTGGATGTACACTTTACCCGTACTCCGCGACCACCCATCAAATGAGCCTACGCCTCAACACATGAGACGGTCACGGCAAAGCCTTTCGATGACCTCGCTTTAGCGACTCCGCTCCATGAACTTAAGCCCTCATGCACTCTAGCCGTCCTTTTCTAGCAAGTGAGAGGAGTTCGCGCACCGGGGTAAGGGAAGTCTTTTCGATCTTTAAGTTTAATTAACATCGGTTCAATCCCACCATTCATAACAAAGGCCGCAGCCTCATCCTCATCCCATAACCACATCACGAGAGAACCATCTATGCAAGGATACGCCTCCGCTCGGCTATCTAGTCACTAGGTCTATACCCATTCGAGAAGTACGGTTGTGCTGGCTCGTTTCCGGCTATCTCCCGGCTCGGTCCCAATTGACCAGGGTCGGCACTTGCCTTTTCCGGAATCCACCCAAATCATCCAGCCGCCCTGAGTCTAAAACATTTGTTTAGTACTTCAAATTTTCATCAAATGTAATTCATCATGGTCATGTGGCGTTCATGTCTCCACATGCCGAATCTCAACTACCTTCCCTAAGGTAGTTGCCCAAGCACAAAGCTTTTTCATAAAGTCATGAGTATGCATAAATCTAAGTATAGCATGGCTAAGCGGTTTACCGAAGTTATGCTTCGGTTAGTTGTATCACATCGTGAGTTACAAGGAGTAATTCTAAGGGTGCTCAATAGCAAGGAATGGCACAACAAGTATAGGTATCATGGTAAAGCATGCATGTTTAGAGTGTAAAATAACATCATTTCGCAATTGGGATCAATATGTTCAAAGGGTGTGAAGACTTGCCTTGCTCGTACGCTTCTTGAGTGGGGTCTCCTGCGGGTTAACGTTCGCCTCCTCGGTCGCTAATCATACGAGCGAAAAGGAAAAGAAAAATAGATTCCAATTAAAATCCGATAAGAACGAACGCAAAAGCATGAAAAATCATAAAGAACTCTCCCAAACCAACTTCCCTACGACCCTAATCGAATTACGGAGGATTTTATGAAGCAAATCAAATATCGAACGTATATGTCGCAAAAAGGGGTGGATTGGAATTTATATGAGATAGTTTAAAATTCTTGGAAAAGATTCTAGATTTGTGAATATAAACTAAGTGAATAAATGGGCCTCACAAAGATACACAAATATTTTGGAAATTTATTAGATTAAAAGTTCAAAGTCTAAGCAAATATAACTTCATAATTATTTGCAAAGAAATTTAAAAGTAAATAAATAAATCCCTTTAAAAGGTGCAAAATCTTTGTAAATAAAGTTTTAGAATAGTTTAGAAGAGTATAAATATTTTCCTAGGATTTTAATAAGCTTATTCTTATTTTTAATCTCCTTAGAAAAATAAAAAAAAATTTCAAAAAATTTTGCCTAAGCCGGGGATCGAACCTGCGCCCTTCCTTTCACTTGGCTCGGCTCAAACCACTGAGCCAGCGAGCCGTTCTCGCTCTCTCTTCCCTTTCTTTCCTTTTCTTTCTTCTTCATTCCCCCGGCGAGGCCGACGGCGCGGCATGGCCGAACGACGGCGAGGGGGATCGGAGCTCGGCATCTAGCTAACCCTTCACCATCTACATGACGCGGGGAGTCCGTTTTGAGGCGCGGTTGGGCTAGGGAGGCGGCGGATTGGTCCGCGACGACGGGCGGCGGCCCAAAACAGAGGGCTCGGCGGCGAAGCGCACGCGTGCGGCGGCACTCCGGTGACAATGCGGCCGAACCAAGGGGTCCTAGAGGATCTACGGAACACAGGGGTGCTAGCTAGGGTGTCGGCTTGGCCGGAAAGGGGCGGTGGTGGCATGGCGACGTGCGCACGGCGGCGGCCAAAGGAGGGTTCGGCGGCGCTCGTCGTCGGCGATTTCCGGCGGCTAATTGGCTCGGGAGACTTAGGGGAAATATAGCTTGGAGCACGTAGATCGTGGACGTACCTTCAATTCCGGAGGAAATCAACGAGGCGACGAATTTTGAGGTTTGCACCGGCGGCCGAGTTAGGGTTCTTTCGACCCGTGCTCCGATCTCTTGCGAAATTCTAGCGCTACGATGAACGGATTTTGGGGAAAATTGGTGAGGAGCTAGATGAGACAGTGTGGCACAATTTTTGTGTTGTGAGTTTCGGCCAGGAGTGCTATATATAGTTGACCACGCGAGCTCGAACTCGGCGGCCATGGTAGCGAGCTAGGGTGACGCGTGAGTAGGGAGGGGAGAGGCCGACGCACGGTGGGCATGGTTACACAGACAAGCGGGATGTCACGGTGGTACGGCGCGGCGTGGACGACGCGGCCACGGCGACGGCATTGACTCGGCGCGCGCCGTGGTACGGCGAGGCGACGGTGAGCACATGCGCCGGCGTCGGCGAACCCGGCGGCGTCGCCGGCGTGGCGACGGCATGGCGCGGGTGCGTGGCTGATGCGGTGCACGGCGCGGCGGTTGTGCGAGGACGTGGTGGCGCGGCGGCGACGGCAGCGGCGCGCGGCGACGCGTGGTGAGCGTGCGCGCGGGCGCGGGGACGTCGTCGAACACTGCATACGCATGAACAGTGTACTTTCTCTATTTTCCGAATTTTGAAATCCTATTTTCTTTTTCCATTTCCTTCCACTCTAAAAATTCAAAATAAATTTCAATATTTCTAAAATAATTTTGAAATTATATTTCCAAACTTTTCCCCCACTTTTTATTTTTCAAAATATATTTTTCCTATTTTTATTTCTTTCTTTTAAAAATCAATAATTTGGAATCTTCAATTATTTTTTATTTTTTTTTAAATTCATATCTCTTTGTCAAAAATATTTTCATCTCAAATCTAAATGTTTATTACCTTTCTTCCACCGGTTAGGGTTTAAACCAAAATATATTCTCTTTCAAGAATCTTTTGCAAATCCCCAAAAAGTTTTTGCGAGATCCGATTTTCACGTTCCGAATTCTACTCCTTCGATTTTCAGGATGTTACAAACCTACCCCCTAACAATAAATCTCGTCCCCGAGATTTTCTTACCGGTGGCTGAATAGGTGTGGGTATTCCGTCCTCGGGAATTCTTCGCTCTCCCGTGGCTTCTTCTTCGGTGTGATTACTCCATTGTACTTTGTACATGCGCCATGACTTGGTTCGTGTCTTCTTTTACGCCTCGTCTAGTATCTTGATTGGATGTTACGGATAGGTAAGATCGCGTGGACTTGGATGGTTTCTAACGGGGTTTGTTCTTCGGTACCCGCAGACATTTCTTCACTGCGATACGTGGAATACTGGGTGGACATCCAGAGATTCTCGGCAGTTCCAATTGGTAGGCCACTTCTCCCCTCCTAGCGCTTATCGAGTGGGCCCACGTATCGTGGTGCGAGTTTTCCTTTGACTTTGAATCTCGTGTTCCCCGTAGGGGTGAGACCTTTAGATATACGTAGTCACCCTCTTTGAATTCCAATTCCCTTCGTCGAGTGTCCGCGTAGCTCTTCCGTCGTGATTGAGCGGCTTGTAGTCGGTCCCGAATCGGGCGAACCTTTTCCTCGGCCTCCCCGATTATGTCGGCCCGAATACGGTTCGTTCACCGGTTTCGACCACATTAATGGGGTTCGACATCGGCGACCAAATAGAGCTTCGTTTGGCGACATCTTCAAACGGCTTGATAGCTATTGTTGTAAGAGAACTCAGCGTACGGCAAGCATTTTTCCCAATCCTTGGTGAAATCCAATGCACGAGCTCTCGGCATATCCTCCAGATTGTTCGTCCTTTCGTCCGCCCATCGGTCAGTGAATGATAGGCGGTGCGAAAGCGAGATGACTTCCGAGTGCCTCGTGGACTTTGCTCCAAAAATGGGATGTGAATTGGGTACCACGATCCGATATGATCCTCTTTGGTACACCGTGAAGACATACGATCCTACTCATATATAGTTCGCTAGCTTGGCACCGTTGTAGTTAGTTTTCACTGGGATAAATCGGCGCTTGGTGAGCCGATCCACTATTACCCAGATGGAATCGTAGCCGCCGTAGTTTTGGGTAGTCCCACTATGAAATCCATGCCTATCTCGTCCCATTTCCATTCGGGAATCTTGAGTGGCTGCAGCAAGCCGGTGGGCGTTGATGCTCGCTTTCACCCTTTGGCACACATCGCACATGGCTACATATTCGGCTACATCCCTCTTCATATTAGGCCACCAATATTCTCCTTTCAAGTCTTGGTACATTTTCGTGCTTCCGGGTGTAACGAATAGGCCGATTCGTGGGCCTCCTTTAAGATCAATCCCTCAAACCGCCTTGTTCGGCACACGGATCCTTTTCTTGTACCACAGATTCCCTTGTCATCCACCGAAAACTCCCGAGCGCGTCCGGCGCCATGCGTTCCTTGATTTCTGGGTTTCCTTATTCCCTGTTTAGGCTTCCTTGATTTGAGTTCTCGTAGGGGTTGGATCTCCAATGAGTTCACTTCTTCGTGAGGAATCGGTGCGGATTGAGTCCGGCCATTTCTTCTTGAAGTTCGCTGGCCATACCTCCCAATCCCATGTGGTTGCATTGGGCTTTGCGGCTCGGCGCATCGGCCACTACATTTGCTTTGCCGGGATGATAATGGATTCCTAGACTGTAATCCTTGATCAACTCCAGCCATCGCCTCGTCGTAGATTGAGATCAGCGAGTAAAGAAATATTTTAGGCTCTTGTGATCGGTATACACATCACAATGGTTTCCGATCGATAGTGTCTCCAGATCTTCAATGCGTGTACAACCGCGGCTAATTCCAGGTCGTGTGTGGGATAATTCTCCTCGTGAGGTCGTAACTGTCGCGAGGCATAAGCCACGACCTTTCCATCCTGCATTAATACTCCTCCCAACCCTTGCCGGGATGCATCACAAGTACATCACGAAGTCCTTCCGGTTGTCGGGTAAGGTCAAGATTGGAGCAGTGGTTAACTTTTCTTTTAATTGGTCGAAGGCTTTTTGGCACTTCTCATTCCATTCAAACTTCTTTTCCTTCTTCGAAGTTGAGTCATAGGTCGGGCTATCGTGGAAAACCCTTCGATAAACCGTCGGTAATAACCGGCCAAGCCCAAGAAACTCCGAATTTCTTTCGACTTGGGTGCCTTCCATCCCGTAACAGCTTCGACCTTGGCGGGGTCTACTGCTACTCCTCCGGCTGAAACCACGTGACCAAGAAAAGCGACTTCCTTGAGCCAGAACTCACATTTGCTGAACTTTGCATACAGTGGTGCTCTCGTAGCTTTTCCAAGACTAGTCGTAGATGCTCCGCGTGTTCCTCATCGTGTTTGGAGTAGATAAGTATATCGTCGATGAACACCACCACGAATTTGTCCAGTATTCCATGAATACCTTGTTCATCAGTTCATAAAGTAGGCGGGGGCATTGGTCAATCCAAAGGACATCACTTGTGAACTCGTATAAGCCGTAACGTGTAGAGAACGCCGTCTTAGGAATATCTCCGGCTCTAATCCTCACCGATGATATCCGACCGTAGATCAATCTTTGAGAACACTGTGCACCCTTAAGTTGATCGAATAGGTCATCGATCCGGCAGCGGGTACTTGTTCTTGATGGTTACCTCATTCGCGATCGGTAATCCACACACATTCTCATACTCCCATCCTTCTTTTTGACGAAGAGTACGGGGCTCCCAGGGAGAAGAGCTGGGGCGTACAAATCCCTTCTCTTGTAGTTCCCTTATCGCTTCTTGAGTTCCTCTAACTCGTTGGCGGCATTCGATAAGGTCTCTTGGATATGGGGGCAGTGCGGCATTAAGTCGATGATAAACTCTACATCGCGATCCGGTGGCATTCGGGTAATTCCTCGGGAAATACATCCGGGTATTCTTGTACTACGGGCATTCCTCCTAAGGGTAGCATGGTGAACACTCCCGCAGCTTGCTCACATAGCTTTGCGTTTTGATCCATAGTTATGCTCATCGGTGATCCCCACGGGGTGGATACCGTGACTTCCCTTCGACGCTATAATCCCATTATTCTTGGTCAACCAATCCATTCCGAGTATGACATCTATGGTCTGGGGTGATAGCACCATAAGGTTTGAGAGAAACACCACGTCCCTAATCCGTATGGGCACATTAATGCGGCATGGGGTACGGTTATGTCTCCCCGTGAGTGTACCAACATAGGCCTCTTAAGTGCTACTTGGTGTAGGTGGTGTTGTTTGCTTACTTGGGAAGATATGAATGAATGCGAGGCTCCGTAATCGAATAAAACTTTAACGGTGTAGAGTTGATAGAGAACATACCCATCAATACGCTCCGGTCCTCCCGAGCTTCTTCTCGCCCGCACATGATTCACTTGGCCACGTCGAAACCCGGTGGCGGCCTCGTTGGGTAGCGGGGTCCCGAAGCACCTCGTCCCGCCGCGGGGGTGGGGGTTCCTGGACGGGTGTTGCATTGGCGCCGGGCGTGCCGGGGTGTTGCGCGGTTTTGGACAGCTATTGGAGTAGTGCCCGAATTCCCGCAATTAAAACAGCTCACATTCTTCTTCTTGGAGCAGCTAGGGTTGGTGTGGGCGTACGGAACCGAGGTGTAGGCGACCGGTTGACATGGTCGGAAGTGGAAGGACGTCCGGTTGCCGAACATTTGGCTTCCATCCGGACGGAGTGGTTCCTTTGGGGCGTTGTGGCGTCCCCGAAATGGGCGAGCCATGGCGAGCCTCCTCTTGCGGTTATTGTCCACCACCTTTTGGTCATGCTCAAGTCGGACGACCTTGTTGATGAGGCTTTGGAAACTAGTGTGATCCGCCCGATCATTGGTCCCCTCGGTTCGTCATTTAGTCCTTTAATGAATTTGTCTATCTTTTCTTCCTCGTCGCTGTGTCACTTGGTGGCATAACGGCAAGTGGGTGAACTTGTTCGGTATTCTTGTACGATGTGTTCCCTTGACGCAGCTGCGCGAACTCGTTCTTCTTCATCCTCATCACTGCAGTGGCACGAAATTCTCACGGAACGCAGCCGTGAATTCCTCCCATGTTGGTTCGCCGGCGTCTTCACTCGTGTCTCCTTGTAGGTGTCCCACCGAGTCACTCGCAGGTCCCTCCAGTTGGTTAGTAGCGAAGACAACTCTATCAGCTTCTCGGACTCTGACGAGGGTTAACTTCTTCTCTATCACTCTTAACCAATCTTCGGCGTCCATAGGTTCTTCACCGTGGAAAAGGTGGGCGGCTTAGCTCTCATGAATTCCCCTGCAGTTTGATCCTCCTCGACCTCCTTGATTGTTAGCAATCGCTTGGAGTAGCTGGGTCTGCAATGCCATGACCTCCGCCAGGGTGGAGGGGTTGGGTTCCGGCGGGTTTTCGTTGGTTGCCGCGGCTCTGCGACGATGTGCCATCTGAAGAAGGGAGATAAATTAAGAGAGCGGACTAGTTTAAGTTATAGTTCACCGGAAATTTTTCTTCAAGCTCTATCGAATGATCTTCAATCCACGAGACAAGGTGAAATAATAATAAGCATACGAATTAAGACATCGCAAGGCGATGCTTAGGTTCACATATTACATAAGGGGTACATGGACTGTACACACGCAGTCCTTCATGCCAGGATAGCAATTATATCGTCCACTAGATCAACTAATTAAGGGTAAACAGAAGTGCCGCGAGTGGGAAGGTCCTCCCGCCTAGTCCTCCATCCATCCGCAAGAGCCGGCGCCGGAAGTGGGTGGTCTGCGCGAAGCAAACCGAAGTCCCCACGGCTCGGAGGTGGTGGCCTCGGGGTCACGCCGAATCTTCCGACTCGGTGGCCGCGTACTCTTGCGAGCGATCGGCGGGTGAGGGGGCCTCCCGTGTGAGTCAAGCGACGAGGGGGACTTCCTCCTCCATTGAGTCGGTGTCGCTAGACTCCCATTTGATCTCCATGGGCTCGCCTCGGACTCCGTATCGGTGTAGATCTGGATGGGGTTACCCTCTCCGATCCCGGCTCGGATGGTACTGGTATGGAGCTCGGGGTGGGTCCCATGGATGTAGCGAAGTGGGGTAGACCAGGTATGGTGCGTGCTCGTGCTCAACATGAAAGCTTGCTCCATCATAGCTTGAAAAGTATCAAAGCTTGCTGGAGTCATATGGTAATAGTCGTCGGGCACGGGGCGGGATGTGATGGTACAGGCTCGGTGGAAGTACTTGCAGCGTAGACGGGACGAGTGCGCAATGTTCCTCTAGCCGGTTGATCTCGCCGTTTGCTCTTCCCGAGCTGCTCTTCCAGCTCCACAGCCTCCCTCGGGCCATGTAGCGGTCCGAGAGTTGCTCGATCGAGCACCATTGGCTCGCAGCTGAGTCGCAGCATGCTTATCTGGTCTCCGCGCCTTGGTGGCTGTTGATCGATCATTGAGGCGTGACTGCGATCGTTGATCTCGAGAAGGGCCTCCTCGTAATGCAGTCGCTGCTTGTCTCGCCAACGCGATAGACGCGTGACCATCGGGTTGTAACAGCGGGGTAGCCTCCACAGTGCAGACTGGATTGCCCTCTTCGCGGTAAGGATGATGCACGAACTCTGTCATTGTGAGTTCGGCACGGTGTTCCGCATTAAGGCGAAGGAAGGCCTCGCGAGCTGCATCCTGAATAGCCGCTTCTGCTAGGTCCCGGTGGTAGCGGGTATGGAAGCAGTAAGATGTCTCGCTTCCCATACGGGCTTCTATGGATACAGCTGCCTCCCAGGCTGGATACTCTTCGGAGCCATGCCTTTTGATGTGATAGGTGGGTGGCTCTGGGTATCTCAAGCACCATAGTAGGGACTGGAGTTGGACCACGAACCCCTCGTCCCGCGGAACGGTGACTTCCCAAGTTCCGTCGTGGTTTGACATCTGCTTTTACAGGCAACTTAGGGTTAGCGGAGGGGAGCTATCATAATCATTTGGTATAAATAAAATACAGATGTAGAAAAGGTATATTTGCATTTTCGGAAATAATAGTTTAAAACTGATCCTACTGTAGGGATATTTCCCTTTAGCCAACTGGTTAGGGTAGGGCGCCATTTGGTCTTAGCCTACGGTCGCATGGCTCTGATACCAGCTCTGTGGACCCCCGGTTTTGAATCGGGAATCTTTCGTGTTCATAGTACCATTTCCCTGGATCAAGTAGTTGGTACCCACGAATGTAGTTCTGGATAATCAAGTGCGCATGCACGAATAGTCTTACAATACCATTATTACATAAATAGGCCCGAAGGCATTGTTCAATCCACAGACCTTATGGTCCGAATACAATATAAAAACGAGTTTAGATAAGGCAATGGGAAGAGCGGCGGCTTGTCCATTGCCACGAGCAACGACCGGAGCTAAAGTCTAATATGCGCCGCGCCCTCGTCCTCCCGGTGGTAAGCATATGGATCCTCGGCTCTTCAACTCCATCACCGGAGGTTTGTGCGTATAGCAAGGGTGAGTACCAACCGTACTCAGCAAGTCAACACGAATGATGCATATGACAAGGTTATTCAAAGAACATGGCTAGGGTTGTCTTTGCGTAAAGCCAGTTTTCACAATTCTTTTCACAAGCCTATCGTCTAGCCAAAACAAGTTTTAATTTCATAGTTCATTAACCCGGCGACGGTTCTGTCTACCATCCCTCGTGATTCCAAGGATGGCTTCCCGCCTCCGGTTCGACATGATTTTCTGGGGAGTCCACCCCTTCTCGCATCCTCGAGAAGTTGATCCACCAGCGAATAAAATCATCATGCAAACCCATCCCAGTATTTTTAAGTTCAAAGTCTAGCCAAGCGAAAGTCTTGTCACGATGCTCAATATCCGCGAGCACGGCTATTCGAATAGATTGATTCATTCACACTGCAGTGGATGTACACTTTACCCGTACTCCGCGACCGCCCATCAAATGAGCCTACGCCTCAACACATGAGACGGTCACGGCAAAGCCTTTCGATGACCTCGCTTTGCGTACCCGCTCCATGAACTTAAGCCCTCATGCACTCTAGCCGTCCTTTTCTAGCAGTGAGAGGAGTTCAGCGCACCCGGGGTAAGGGAAGTCTTTTCGATCTTTAAGTTTAATTAACATCGGTTCAATCCCACCATTCATAACAAAGGCCGCAGCCTCATCCTCATCCCATAACCACATCACGAGAACCATCTATGCAAGGATACCGCTCCGCTCGGCTATCTAGTCGGCTAGGTCTATACCCATTCGAGAAGTATGGTTGTACCGGCTCGTTTCCGGCTATCTCCGGCTCGGTCCTTAATTGACCAGTGGTCGGCACTTGCCTTTTCCGGAATCCACCCAAATCATCCAGCCGCCCAGTCTAAAACATTTGTTTAGTACTTCAAATTTTCATCAAATGTAATTCATCATGGTCATGTGGCGTTCATGTCTCCACATGCCGAATCTCAACTACCTTCCCTAAGGTAGTTGCCCAAGCACAAAGCTTTTTCATAAAGTCATGAGTATGCATAAATCTAAGTATAGCATGGCTAAGCATTCAAGTTATGCTTCGGTTAGTTGTATCACATCGTGAGTTACAAGGAGTAATTCTAAGGGTGCTCAATAGCAAGGAATGGCACAACAAGTATAGGTATCATGGTAAAGCATGCATGTTTAGAGTGTAAAATAACATCATTTCGCAATTGGGATCAATATGTTCAAAGGGTGTGAAGACTTGCCTTGCTCGTACGCTTCTTGAGTGGGGTCTCCGGGGTTAACGTTCGCCTCCTCGGTCGCTAATCATACGAGCGAAAAGGAAAAGAAAAATAGATTCCAATTAAAATCCGATAAGAACGAACGCAAAAGCATGAAAAATCATAAAGAACTCTCCCAAACCAACTTCCCTACGACCCTAATCGAATTACGGAGGATTTTATGAAGCAAATCAAATATCGAACGTATATGTCGCAAAAAGGGGTGGATTGGAATTTATATGAGATAGTTTAAAATTCTTGGAAAAGATTCTAGATTTGTGAATATAAACTAAGTGAATAAATGGGCCTCACAAAGATACACAAATATTTTGGAAATTTATTAGATTAAAAGTTCAAAGTCTAAGCAAATATAACTTCATAATTATTTGCAAAGAAATTTAAAAGTAAATAAATAAATCCCTTTAAAAGGTGCAAAATCTTTGTAAATAAAGTTTTAGAATAGTTTAGAAGAGTATAAATATTTTCCTAGGATTTTAATAAGCTTATTCTTATTTTTAATCTCCTTAGAAAAATAAAAAAATTTCAAAAAATTTTGCCTAAGCCGGGATCGAACTGCGCCCTTCCTTTCACTCGGCTCGGCTCAAACCACGAGCCAGCGAGCCGTTCTCGCTCTCTCTTCCCTTTCTTTCCTTTTCTTTCTTCTTCATTCCCCGGCGAGGCCGACGGCGCGGCATGGCCGAACGACGGCGAGAGGGGATCGGAGCTCGGCATCTAGCTAACCCTTCACCATCTACATGACGCGGGGAGTCCGTTTTGAGGCGCGGTTGGGCTAGGGAGGCGGCGGATTGGTCCGCGACGACGGGGCGGCGGCCCAAAACAGAGGGCTCGGCGGCGAAGGCGCACGGTGCGGCGGCACTCCGGTGACAATGCGGCCGAACCAAGGGGTCCTAGAGGATCTACGGAACACGGGGTGCTAGCTAGGGGTCGGCTTGGCCGGAAAGGGGCGGTGGTGGCATGGCGACGTGCGCACGGCGGCGGCCAAAACAGAGGGTTCGGCGGCGCTCGTCGTCGGCGATTTCCGGCGGCTAATTGGCTCGGGAGACTTAGGGGAAATATAGCTTGGAGCACGTAGATCGTGGACGTACCTTCAATTCCAGAGGAAATCAACTGAGGGCGACGAATTTTGAGGTTTGCACCGGGCGGCCGAGTTAGGGTTCTTTCGACCCGTGCTCCGATCTCTTGCGAAATTCTAGCGCTACGATGAACGGATTTTGGGGAAAATTGGTGAGGAGCTAGATGAGACAAGTGTGGCACAATTTTTGTGTTGTGAGTTTCGCCGAGGAGTGCTATATATAGTTGACCACGCGAGCTCGAACTCGGCGGCCATGGTAGCGAGCTAGGGTGACGCGCGAGTAGGGAGGGTGAGGCCGACGCACGGTGGGCATGGTTACAGCACAAGCGGGATGTCACGGTGGTACGGCGCGGCGTGGATCGACGCGGCCACGGCGACGGCATTGACTCGGCGCGCGCCGTGGTACGGCGAGGCGACGGTGAGCACATGCGCGCGTACGGCGAACCCGGCGACGTCGGCGGCGTGGCGACGGCATGGCGCAGTGCGTGGCGATGCGGTGCACAGCGCGGCGGTTGTGCGAGGACGTGGTGACGCGGATGTATTTGGGTTAAGCAGCTAATGCTATCTCGGTATCGTCGATCCATTCTAGTCGCTTAGCTTAAATATATTTTAGGATAGCAAATATATGCTCATGGATTCCCTCAGCCGATACCGTGGGGATCTAACCTAACACTTAACGCCTATTTCTTTGTTTTTCTTGTTGGTCAACAGATCAAACCAACTGGCACGCCCTGCACAGCACAGGCGGCCGAGAAGGACGTGCACTGGAGTTAAGCAGATCTCCCAGGCTAGCGCGTGAGAGAAATTTCTCATCAACACCAGGTCGATTGTGGCGTAACGTGCAAGCCGCGTGAACTTGTTAAGGTACTCTTGTACCGTGGTGTTGCCTTGGGGCGACCTATGGAACTCATTCTTCTTCATCCTCATGACTGCAGCAGGGACGAAGTTTTCACAGAAGGCAGCCGTGAATTCTTCCCATGTTGGTTCACCGGCATCTTCAGCTCGGGTTTCCTTGTAGGTGTCCCACCAGTCACTTGCGGGACCTTCCAGCTGATTGGTGGTGAAGATGACTCTGTCAGCTTCCTGTACTCGGACGAGAGTCAACTTCTTCTCTATTACCCTCAACCAATCTTCAGCACAATGGGTTCATCTGCCGAGGAGAATGTCGGCGGCTTTGCTCTCATAAATTCATCTAGGTTTGATCCTCCGCGTTGTCCTTGGTTGTCGGCGATAGCTTGAAGCAATTGGGTCTGTAAAGCCATGACTTCCGCTAGGGTGGAGGGGTTAGGCTCTGGCGGGTTCTCAGTAGCTGCTGGGGCTCTGCGACGATGCGCCATCTGAACAACGTGGATAAGGTAAGAGACTTGATCCGCTAACGTCACGATTCTAAGGAATTTTTCTTTGAGTTGTTTAAGGTGATCTTTTGAAGCAAGCTTGGTGGAATAAACTCATTTAAGACATAACATGGAACTTCATATCAGTTCTTAGATGTTACATCAGGGGGATACATTGGACATGTGTAGTCCCATACAACACAATACAACATCAGTAATATCGATCTAGGGTTTTCATACATAAGGGTAGGGCCATGGTCGTTGCTGTCTTAACTCCATCCAAAGCAAAACCAGAGCTGTTGCAGGTATCCAAACTAGTCATCCAGCCATCCGTATGATCCAGGTGCTGGCAGAGGGTGATCCTTGACTGAAGCGAATCGAAGTCCTCATGGCTCAGAGGTAGTGGCCTCGGAGTCATGTCCGATCCTCCTGCTTGGTGGCCTGGTGCTCTTATGGGCAGTCCTAAGGGTAATAGGACCTTCGGTGAGTGTCATGCGACGGGTAGGAGCTTCCTCCTCTGATGGATCTGTGTCACTGAGGTCCCACTTGACCCCCATGGGTTTTGTCTCGTATTCGGAGTCAGTGTTGATCTGAACGGGGTTATCCTCTCCCAAACCAGGCTCAGATGGTGCAGCCGTGGAAATCAGGTTGGGCTCCGATGGGGTAGCAGTAGTAGGGTCGATCAGGTATGGTCCTGACTCAGTGCTTAGCATGAAGGCTTGCTCCATCATTGCATGAAAGGTGGCCAAGCATGCTGGAGTCATGAAATAGTAGTGGTCGGACACAGGAGCAGGGGGTGTTGGTGTCGCTGGCTCCTCCGAAGCTGCTCCTCCAACTCAACCAAAGCCTCTCCACGAGCCATATAGCGATCAAAGAGCTGTTCGTATTGGGTGCCGTTAGCTTGCAGCTGGGTCCCCAGAGAGTTGATCTGGTCTTCACAGTTTTGGTGTTCCTCCTCCACATCATTCATGCGTCGCTGCTGCTCGTCTATCTCGAGTAATGCCTCTTCGTAACAATCATCAGTTGTTTTCGCCCAGTAGGACAAATGGGTAACCATAGGGTTATAGCAGCAAGGGGTGGCCTCCACGGTGCAGACTGGGTTGCCTTCCTCCCGGTAGGGATGGTGTACGAACTCGATTACTGTAAGCTCGGTACGGTGGATGGCATTGAGGCGTAGGAATGCATCGCGGGCTGCGTCCTGAAGGGCTGCCTCCATCAAATCTCTGTAGTAACGTGTATGGAAGCAATAGGGTAACTCGCTCCCAATACGGGCCTCAATTGAAACCGCAGCTTCCCATACTGGGTGTTCTTCAGTGCCATGTCTTCTGCTCCGGTAGGTGGGTGCGTCCGGGTATCTTAGGCACCATAGCAACTGCTGAAGTTGTGACACGTATCCTTCCTACCGCGGGAGCTTGATCTCCCATGCTCCAACATGGTCTGACATCTGTTTTGAAGATAACTTAGGGTCAGAGAGGGGTAATATCAAAAAAATTTTAG
The DNA here is from genome assembly GCA_019925245.2 of Oryza australiensis. Lineage (NCBI taxonomy): Eukaryota > Viridiplantae > Streptophyta > Magnoliopsida > Poales > Poaceae > Oryza > Oryza australiensis. The sequence continues at coordinate 253,466 of JAIFGZ020000609.1, read as the reverse complement.
TAGAGGAAATGGGGATAAGAGTATAAGGGAAGACATATTTGTTTTGTGAAAAATACTCTGTATTTTCAAAATAACCCTATGTAGGGATATTTCCCTTTAACCAGCTATTCAGGGGTAGGGCGCCAGTTGGTCTTATCCTACAGTCACACTACTCTGATACTAGCTCTGTTGCCCCCCATTTTTGGAATGGGAATCATTCGTGTTCATAGTACCATTTGCCTAGATCGAGTAGTTTGGTACCCACGAATACAATACTAAATTATCAGGTGCAAAGTGCACGAATAGTCTTACATCAAAAGTATTACAATAATAGGCCCGAAGGCAGTATCATTACATGCAGGACCTACAGGTCCGGATACAACCAAAAGCAGAATTTAGATAAGATAGCAGTCGGAAGGCAGCTGCATGTCGATTGCCACAGGCAACGACCGGGGACTAAGACCTAGTAGACGCCTTCTCCTTCTTCGCCAACCTGGCAGTAAGCATAGGGGTCCTCCAGTTCTTCGTTTCCACCATCTGAAGGTTTCTGCGTATAGCAAGGGTGAGTACCCAACATACTCAGCAGCCAACACGGAATGATGCACATGGTAGGGTCATTCAAAGGATGGCTATGGTTTATTTGCACAAAGCCAATTTTCACAAATCATTTCACAAACTTAACATCCAGCCAGGTCAAGTTTTAGTTCCATAGTATATTAAGTCGGCGACGGTTCTGTCGACCATCCATCGTGATACCAAGGATGACTTCCCGCCATCGGATCGTCATGGTTTTCTGGGGAGTCCACCCCTTCTCGCAGTTCGAGAAGTTGAGTCCACCAGCACACAAAATCATTATGCATTCCCACCCATCATTTTAAAATTTGTGAGTCTAGCCACGGGAGAAACTTGTCACGTTGGTCATTATCCGCGAGCACGGCTATTCAAATAGATTGATTTAATCGCACTGCAGTGGATGTACACTTTACCCGTACTCCGCAACTGCTCATTGAATGAGCTTTCATCCCTTCATATGGGATGGTCACGGCAAAGCCTTTCGATAACCGCACTTTGGCAGTACCCGCTCCATGAACTTAAATCTTCTTGCACTCTAGCCGTCCTTTCCTAGCAGTGAGAGGAGTTCTAGTGCTCCCGGGGTAAGGAAAAACTCACAAAATTCTCATTCATTACTCAACACTTAGGCCGCAGCCTTATCTCGATAACCAGAACCACCTCTCCACTCAAGAGCCACTATGCAGGGATACTGCCTCTGCTCGGCTATCTACTGCGCTAGGTCTATACCCATTCGAGAAGTACGGTTGTACTGGGTTGTTCCAGGTTATAAGTCTCATGGCTCGGTCCTTAATCGACCAGGGACGGTTATTGCCTTTACCAGAATCCACCGAAATCCATCCATCTGCCCCAGTCTAAAAACATTGGTTTTGTACTTTCATTTTTCTATCAAAACTATCTTCATCATGTTCAAGGCAATGTGGCGCTCATTTCTCCACATGTCGTATTCCAACTACCTTCCCTAAGATAGTTGCCCAAGCATGAAGCTTCTTTGTAAAATCATGAGTATGCACGAATCTAATATAAGCATGGCTAAGCATTTTACCGAAGATAATCTCCGGTTATATCACATCGAGGGTTACAAAGAATATTCCTAAGGGTAATCAATATCAAGGCATGGTATATCAAGCATAGATATCCATCTGTGTATAGCATGCATGTTTGAAGTTTATATCAATATCATTCCGCAAAATAGGTTCAATATGTTCAAAGTGAAGTGTTGACTTGCCTTGCTCGCATGCTTGTTGGACGGGGTCTTCACCGTAGTCAGTGCCTGCTTCCTCAGTTGCTATCCGTACGTGTGAAAAATCAATTGAATTCGATCAGAATTCAATAAAATTACCAGGAGATCGAAAAGAACCATAAAAATGACTCCAAATATTTACTCTAAAATTTTAATCGAGTTTGGGTGAGGGTTTTGGGATGAAATCCGATTCAAAAAAACAAGTTTGTAAATTTTTAGGGTTTTCGCAAAATGCCGATCTAATTGATTAAGGTGATAAACATAAAAAGACGTTGATCAAAAGAATTGGTATTTAAATCTTTGAAGGTCCGAATACCAAAAGAACATATTTTTAATGGCAAAAAAATAGATAAACTCCGAGTAAAAACGATGCGAGAACGAGATCTCCGAAATTCCTATTTTTGAATTCCGAATTTGCTCGAGAAAATACACGAGAAAACTATATATTTTTGCCCAAATATTTCTCAAAAAATTTTTCCTAATTTTTCTGGATTTTTCCTAAATTTTTCCAATTTTTCTCTTTTTCTTTTTTCTCTTTTTCTTTGTTTCTCTTTCTTTCCTTTTCTTTTTCTTTTCTCTTTTATTTTTTTACCCCTCCTATTCACCCTCTCTCCTCTACCCCCCTATACCATCTACCCCCCCTTCATCCTTGCGTCCGGCTGCGGTCGGACAGCGGCGTGGTGGCAGGGCGGCGACAACGACGGCGCGGCGGCGTGCGGTGGGAAAAACGGCGGGGGCGGTGGGTTACCGACTGGCGGCGGCATGGCAACGGCGTGGTGGCGGACGGCAATGACACGGCGGCGGCCCGTGGCAACGGCGTGGCGAGCGGCGGTGGGAGAGGGAAAAAGGGAGAGGCGAAGAGCGACGGAGTGGGGAGAAAAGGAGAGGGCTTGGTCCCCTTTTATAGTGGCGCAGAGAGGGAGAGATAGAGAGGGAGGGCCAGTGTGGCAGGGCAGTGCGGCGGCGACACGCGACGGTGAGCTGAGGCGGGGCCGGGTGAGGGCACGCGCGTGGACGACACGGCGACGTGCGGCGGGAGGCGCAAGGCGACAGGGCCCGGGCGGCGGCGACGCGTGGGCGCACGAGGACGGCGGGGTTCGGGCGCGAGGGCGGCGCGTGGCGCGCGCGCGTGCGACGGGGTCCGGCGCGCGGCGCGCGCGCGTGCGTGCACGCGGCGCGAGGGTGGGGCTGGGACGCGGCGCGTGTCGCGCGCGCGGCGGGCGCGCGGTACGGCGGTACGGCGTCGAACACGTATAGCGCAGTGAAGAGTGCAATTTTCCAATTTCCCGAGTTAATTCCCTATTTTGCCATTTCTTTTTTCCTTTCACCTATAAAATTTAAAATAAAATCTAGAACACCCAAAATTAAGTTGTAAAATATGTTTTCAACCTTTTCACCCACTTTTATTATTTTTAAAAATATATTTTACATATTTAATTTAATTATTTTCCTAAATTCAAGAAAATGTGACTTTGATTCAAAATAATTTCTAAACTTCGATATATCCTTTAGAAATATTTTATCACTCGTTTTGCTCACTAATTAATATTACTCCACCATAAAATAATGTTTTGAACCAAAGTATATATTTTTACAGTATATTTTTATAAATCCACCACCCTTTTCTATTTTATATTAAAATTTCCAACTCTATACTTTGAAATTTTTCTTCCCTTTGGAATTTCAAATCATTTGGTTTTTCTCAAACCTCAAGATGAATCACTCTCTTTATAAATTTTATGCAACAAAGGTGGCAAATAAGAAGCAATGAACATGATAAAAAGCAATAAGCCAAAAGTTTTTGTGAGTTCCGATTTTTAATTCCCAGTTTTAACTTCTTAAATTTCCAGGGCGTTACATATAGGTGTCGGTTTTTTAAAAAAACCGACACCTTTTATATTATAGGTGTTGGTTTTTTTAATAAAACCGACACGTCACAAAACTGAGCCGACCCGACCCATCCTTATCCCCTCTCATCCTTATCTCTTCTCACCATCTCCTCCGACTCTCACTCTCACTCTTTTCTCTCATCTATCTCTTCACCGGGAGGCCGGAGGGCGCGGGGCGCGGCGGGAGGCCGGGCCGGGGTGGTGGGAGTTCGCGGGAGGCTAGGGCGACGGCGGGATGCCGGGCTAAGGCGGCGGGAGTCGGCGGGAGGCGGGGGCAGCGGCGGGAGTCGGCGAGAGGCAAGAGCGGCGACGGGAGGCCGGGCGGCGGCGGGAGACGGCGGAGAAGGAGAGGCGGCGGGGCCGGGCGGCGGGAGGCGGTGGGAGAAGGGCGACGGCGGCCGGATTTGACGAGGAGGCGACGGGCCGGCGGTGGAGGAGCCCTCCCTCCACCGGATCTGGCGAGGAGAAGCGGCAGGGGCGACGGATCGGCCGGCGTCGGGTGCTTCCACCGGCGGGGCATGGCTGACCCGAGCGGCGCATGGAGAGGTCCCGGTGGCGACCCGACGGCGCCAGCGACTCCACACCGGTTCTCTATTGCTTTTGTGTTCTTTGTTTTTGTTGTCCTTGTTCTATGAAGGATGGAATGGAATATTGTTGTTGATGGAATGGATTATTGTTGTCCTTGATCTATAAGGATGGAATGGATCTACTGTAGAGTATTGTTGTTGTTGATGGAACTGTTCTTGTTGATTATTATTCTTGATCTGTTCTTGAATGATGGATGGGATTAGGGGTTGTTCTTGAATGATTGATGGGATTAGGGGCGGCTTGAGCCAATGCTTTGGTGAGCCAGCTATTTTTCTAATCAGGAGAGCACAAAGGTGCCGGTTCTATAACCGGCACCAATGACCTACTGTTATAGGTGTCGACTAATTGGTGCCGGCTGCGAAACCGGTACCTATATCAGATTTATAACGGCACCTATGCCAGGTTCCGTAGTAGTGAACTACATCGACCAGGACCCACCTACACAATCATTTGACCCTGTAAATTTCATGTCCTGATATGCAGATCCACATCGACAAATTCCATAGGCCATAGCACCTGAGAAGACCCATCCATGATTGTTGCATCTACACAATCTAGAAGGTATTCTGAACTTGCATGTTTCTTGATATCTAATTTTCGTTGAAATCATGACTTATATGTTGTTGACCTTTTGCCTATCAAATTAGCCGCTTCATTAACATGTGTTTAGTAGTCAGGTTGGTTGGCAACAAAAATCTCATAGTTCACTAAACATTGAGCTATTTCATGATAAGTTTCAGGCAACGAACACATATACTGATCTACAATTTTCCTGACCACAAGGAAGCAATACTAATTAATTTTTCCCGCCCTCTTTCTATAGATTGTCTAAGAAAAAACAATATAAAAAAGTAGAGAGCAGATCCTACAGGAGAAGAAAAATTAAAACACTGATTTGTGGTTTCCATGATGCAAACATAAAATGTATAATTTGAAATAATACTATCGTTACTTACAACCATGCAAACAACAGTCCAGTAATGCTATTATATATTAAGAATTAGAAAATGGTAAGTGATCCTATCTCCGGTTTTATAATTCTTGACGTTTTGGATAAGGTACTATAATAATAATATATATATATATTTATCATATATATTATAATAAAAATATAGATATATATTTTGAAGACCATGTTATTGTCCAAAATGTCAATCGGAGCATTTTGATATTAAAGTTTAATTAATTAGTGCATCATTAATCAGCCACATGTATTATATTAGAATTTTAATTTCAGTCCCTTTAGATAACCTAAAATTAATGATAAGCAGTGCAACGCACGGTTGGCGACCAGCAGTTATTAATTGCAGAGAACTCCTTATCCTTAAATCTCCACTTCTCACACATAGCGTAAATTTCACCAACAATGCTTGTTTTATTTCAAAGGTGATTTTTAATTGTTAATTGGCATGACGTTTGGGTAGCAAGTAGTATTTCTATCCAAAATTTTCGTTCATCTGGCTATTTTGCAGAAAACCCCTTGATTGTTTATAAAATTAACCACAGTCTATCTGACTTTTTTTAAAAAACCCCTTAATTATTTATAAAATTAACCCGTAGTCCTAATGCAGAAAAAAAGGAAGGGCTTGGATGGAAAAAAGACCTCATGCATCTCTCTCTCCCCGCGCCCCTCCTCCCGTCGCCGCCGGAGCTCCGCGCCGCGCCTACGCCCTCCCTTTCATCGCCGCTCGAGCTTCCGCCGCCGCCTGGACCTTCGCCCTCCGTCGCTTTCCTCCTGCGTCGTCATCCCCGCTATCGGCTTGCCGCTTGGTCGACCCAGAGGCGAACGTCCGGGACCAGGTGAAGACATAAAGAAATAAATATAAATTAAAATTATATGATACTTTAACTTTAAAATAATTATGATAAAATAAAATGACGTTCGTTGCAATGCACGTATTTACTAGTATAATGCAATTAGGGAGTTTTCATTGTTGTTCTGCCACTGGGTGACCCCTATAAAAACGCCATCTTGCGCCTCTTCTCAGCCAAAGTGCGTGCTTTCTCGGAGCCTTGGAGGAAAATTTCTCCAGGATTAGCAGTTCCCTCCCCACAATGCTGTCCTACCGCTGGAACCTGCTACTTTCAGCCGTCGTCGTTGTCGCCGTTGCTGCGGAGCTCCCGCTTGCATCAACCACCTTCAAAACCTTGACGGGTAAAATCTAATCCCCCAATAGCAAGCTCGATCTAGCTCCTCGTAATTGTTATCTATATAGGATATTTCCCGGCTCCGTTCATGTCAGGACTTTTAAGGACCTGAATTATGATTTCTGAACAAGGTGTTGTTTGGGTTTGTTGCAGCGAGTTGGTTTTCCTGGAAATCTTGATGGGAATACTGTTAATTTTGTCCCATGTCTGAAAGTCCATGAGCATGATCTGTACGTGCAGTAGCATGCCTGAAATTAAAATTTTTCGGCACCTGTTGCTAGCTTATTGTTCATGTCCTTTTTTCAACCTGCTAATTATACTGTGCTACCAGTCAATTATTACCTTGTGATTTCCTACTTGATTTTTTTAATTTGCGTCCTGACATATACATATCAACAAGCATTTGTTGGTTGTGCAGGTAATGCTCCTCTTGTTATTGCTAGAGGTGGCTTTTCAGGATTGTTTCCTGATTCCAGCCAATTCGCCTTTGGTTTTGCCTTGTCTGCTACCTCAAGTGACACAAGCTTGTGGTGCGATGTGCAACTGACGAAAGACGGTGTTGGCATTTTCCTCCGAGATTTACTTATGCAGAATGGCACCACTATCAGCCAAAGTTTATCCGGGGGGGAAGCAGACATACAGAATCAATGGTGTGCCGAAAACCGGATGGTTCCCTTTGGACTATAACATGTCTTTGCTGAGCAATGTTTTTTGTGAGTTCAAATCATTTTCAGTTGGTTGCTTACTGCATTGCCATAACATGCATGAATGAATACATACTTCCACCATCTCAATTTTTGTAGATATGGAAATGGTTCACACTACGTACCGCCATGTCAATGTTATCATGAAATATCCTCTTGTTAGCTTTATGTTGTTTTTCATGTCGTCAAAACTGGATGTCATCGATCCTTGTCGACGGGATGGTCAACAGTTTTTCAAGGGGGCTACCCAAAGAGATAAATGAGAATGGTCAGGGCGTATCATCGATGGATCTGATGGTCGACTTAAGTATCAAACGAGCGAAAGATAAGAAGGTTTATACTGGTTCAGTCATCCCAAAGAATAATAGGCCTACGTTCAGTGTGTGGTGTTTTTTGATGGGGTGGAGTATGAACTGAGATTACAATGACGAGTGTTCTTAGGGCTTAGAAAGAAGCTAGCCAAAAACAGTCTAAGAGATTCTCTATTCCTCTTGGTCCGTTCTGCTCTCCCGTTTATAGTATAAGGAGACAGTTACAAGAGGACTTGGGAGTCAAGAAAGCTAAGACTAAAGATCTAGAGGACTTAGAAGCCAAGAAAACTAAGACTAAAGATCTAAAAAGTAAGTATAAATAATATCTGAAAAGGTACATTATGATCTCTCCAGGTCCTGCACGTCGTGGGTGTATTGTGCCTTATCCTGCCTTGTGATTCGTCCTCCGCAGGAACCACTTGTTTGTAAAATCAAAGTGTATTTTATTCTTCATTTGATGATGAACAATTGGTTGTTGTGGTTATTGGTTTATGTGTTTTGATCTTTAGAGATTATTGACAATTTGGTTTTGGAGATAGTTATTTTCACACAACGAACATTGTTCAGTCGGCTGCCACAGCCGGTAAGACCGAGCTTGTAGTGCCGGTCTGACCGGAGGTGTTTGGGCGGTCAGACCGGGTAGGTGCCTGCGTGTAACACCCTGGAAATTGAAGAATTTACAACTAGGAATTAAAAATCGGAACTCACAAAAACTTTTGGCTTATTGCTTCTCATCGTGTTCATTGCTTCTTATTTGCCAGCTTTGTTGCATAAAATTTATAAAGAGAGTGATTCATCTTGATGTTTGAGAAAAACCAAATGATTTGAAATTCCAAAGGGGGAAAATTTCAAAGTATAGAGTTGGAAATTTTAATATAAAATAGAAAAGGGTGGTGGATTTACAAAAATATACTATAAAAATATACTTTGGTTCAAAACATTATTTTGTGGTGGAGTAATATTAATTAGTGAGCAAAATGAGTGATAAAATATTTTTAAAGGATATATCTGAAATTTAGAAATTACTTTGAATCAAACTCACATTTTCTTGAATTTAGGAAAAGAATTAAATTAAATATGTAAAATATATTTTTTAAAATAATAAAAGTTGGTGAAAAGGTTGAAAACATATTTTATAACTTAATTTTGGGTGTGCTAGATTTTTATATTTTATAGGTGAAAGGAAAAAAGAAATGGAAAAATAGGAAATTAAATCGGGAAATTGGAAAATTGCACTGTTCATTGCGCTATACATGTTTGACACCGTACCGCCATACGCGCGCGCCCGCCCCGCGCGCACGCGCCGCGCCGTGCCGTGCCGCACCCCAGCCCCACCCTCGCGCCGCGCGCCCGCTGCGCGTGCTCGCTCGCGCCGGACCCCCGTCCTCGCGCGCCCACGCGTCGCCACCGCCCGGCCCCGCCCCTCGCGCCCCGCGCCACATGTTGCCGTGCCGCCCACGCGCGTGCCCTCGCCCGCCCCGCCTCGGCTCGCCGCCGCACTGCCCCCCGCGCCGGCCCTCCCTCTCTTTCTCTCCCTCTCCGCGCCGCTATAAAAGGGGACCAAGCCCTCTCCTTTTCTCCCCACTCCGCCGCTCTTCGCCTCTCCCATTTTCCCTCTCCAACCGCTGCCGCCGCGCCGTTGCCATGGGCCGACCGCCGCGCCATTGCCACGTTCCGCCGCCGTGCCATTGTCGTGCCGCCGCCGTGCCGTTGTCGTGCGCCGCCGCTGAGCCACCGCCGCGCCGTCGTTGCCGCCGCCGCGCCGCGCCATCGTTGCCGCCGCCTGCCGCCGCGCCATCGTTGCCGCCGCCCTGCGCCTCGCCGTCGGCCGCAGCCGGACGCAAGGATGAAGGGGGTAGACGGTATAGGGGGTAGAGGAGAGAGGGTGAACAGGAGGGGTAGAAAAAATAAAAGAGAAAAGAAAAGGAAAGAAAGAGAAAGAAAGAAAAAGAGCAAAAAAAGAAAAAGAGAAAAATTGGAAAAATTTAGGAAAAATCCAGAAAAATTAGGTAAAACTTTTGGGAAATATTTGGGAAAATATTTGGGCAAAAATATATAGTTTGCTCATATATTTTCTCTGAGCAAATTCGAATTCAAAAATAGAAATTTCGGAGATCTCGTTCTCGTATCGTTTTTACTCGAGTTTATCTATTTTCTTTTTGCCATTAAAAATATGTTCTTTTGGTATTCGGACCTTCAAAGATTTAAATACCAATTCTTTTGATCAACGCCTTTTAAGTTTATCACCTTAATCAATTAGATCGGCATTTTGCAAAAACCCTAGAAAATTACAAACTCGTTTTTTTAAATCGGTTTTCATCCCAAAACCCTCACCCAAACTCAATTAAAATTTTAGACTAAATATTTGGAGTCGTTTTTATGGTTCTTTTCGATCTCTTGGTAATTTTATTGAATTCTGATCGAATTCAATTGATTTTTCGCACGTATGGATAGCAACCGAGGAAGACCCCATCCAACAAGCGTGCGAGCAAGGCAAGTCAATCTTTCCCTTTGAACATATTGAACCTATTTTGTGGAATGATATTGATTTAAACTTCAAACATGCATGCTATACACAGATGGATACCTATGCTTGATATACCATGCCTCGATATTAATTACCGTTAGGAATATTCTTTGTAACCCTCGATGTGATATAACCGGAGGTTATCTTCGGTAAAATGCTTAGCCATGCTTATATTAGATTCGTGCATACTCATGATTTTACAAAGAAGCTTCATGCTTGGGCAACTATCTTAGGGAAGGTAGTTGGAATACGGCATGTGGAGACATGAGCGCCACATTGTCTTGAACATGATGAAAATAGTTTTGATAGAAAAATGAAAGTACAAAACCAATATTTTTAGACTGGGGCGTATGGATGGATTTGGGTGGATTCCGGTAAAGGCAAGAACCGTCCCTGGTCGGTTAAGGACCGAGCCATGAGACTAATAACCTGGAACGAGCCAGTACAACCGTACTTTTCGAATGGGTATAGACCTAGCAGAGTAGATAGCCGAGCGGAGGCAGTATCGCTGCATAGTGGTTCTTGAGTGGAGAGGTGGTTCTGGTTATCGAGATAATCTGCGGCCTAAGTGTTGAGTAATGAATGATAATTTTGTGAGTTTTTCCTTACCCCAGGAGTGCCAGAGCTCCTCTTACTGCTAGGAAAGGACGGCTAGAGTGCAAGAGGATTTAAGTTCATGGAGCGGGTACTGCCAAAGTGAGGTTATCGAAATGCTTTGTCGTGATCATCCCATATGAAGGGATGAAAGCTCATTCAATGAGTAGTTGCGGAGTACGGGTAAAGTGTACATCCACTGTAGTGTGGGTAAATCAATCTATTCGAATAGCCGTGCTCGCGGATAATGAGCAACGTGACAAGTTTCTCCCATGGCTAGACTCATAAATTTTAAAATGATGGGTGGGAATGCATAATGATTTTGTGTGCTGGTGGACTCAACTTCTCGAACTGCGAGAAGGGGTGGACTCCCCAGAAAACCATGACGATCCGGAGGCAGGAAGCCATCCTTGGAATCACGATGGATGGTAGACAGAACCGTCGCCGACTTAATATACTATGGAACTAAAACTTGACCTGGCTAGATGTTAAGTTTGTGAAATGATTTGTGAAAATTGGCTTTGTGCAAATAAACCATAGCCATCCTTTGAATGACCCTACCATGTGCATCATTCCGTGTTGGCTGCTGAGTAGTTGGGTACTCACCCTTGCTATACACAGAAACCTTCAGATGGTGGAAACGAAGAACTGGAGGACCCCTATGCTTACTGCCAGGTGGGCGAAGAAGGAGAAGGCGTCTACTAGGTCTTAGTCCCCTGGTCGTTGCTCGTGGCAATCGACATGCCGCCGCTTCCGACCGCTATCTTATCTAAATTCTGCTTTTAGTTGTATCCGGACCTGTAGGTCCTGCATGTAATGATACTGCCCTCGGGCCTATTATTGTAATACTTTTGATGTAAGACTATTCTTGTACTTTGCACCTGATAATTCAGTACTGTATACGTGGGTACCAAACTACTGGATCCAGGGAAATGCTACTATGAACACGAATGATTCCCGTTTCAAAAACGGGAGTCGACAGAGCTGGTATCAGAGAAGTGCGACTGTAGGATAAGACCAACAGGCGCCCTACCCCTGAATAGCTGGTTAAAGAGAAATATCCCTACATAGGGTTATTTTGAAAATACAGACTATTTTCACAAAACAAATATGTCTTCCCTTATACTCTTATCCCCATTTCCTCTACTAAAATTGTTTTGATATTACCCCTCTCTGACCCTAAGTTATCTTCAAAACAGATGTCAGACCATGTTGGAGCATGGGAGATCAAGGTCCCGCGGGAGAAAGGATACGTGTCACAACTTCAGCAGTTGCTATGGTGCCTAAGAAACCCGGACGCACCCACCTACCGGAGAAGAAGACATGGCACTGAAGAACACCCAGTATGGGAAGCTGCGGTTTCAATTAAGGCCCGTATTGGGAGCGAGTCACCCTATTGCTTCCATACACGTTACCACAGAGATTTGATGGAGGCAGCCCTTCAGGACGCAGCCCGCGAGGCATTCCTACGCCTCAATGCCATCCACCGTACCGAGCTTACAGTAACCGAGTTCGTACACCATCCCTACCGGGAGGAAGGCAACCCAGTCTGCACCGTTGAGGCCACCCCTTGCTGCTATAATCCCATGGTTACCCGTTTGTCCCGCTGGGCGAAAACAGCTGATGATTGTTATGAAGAGGCTTTACTCGAGATAGACGAGCAACAGTGACGCATGAATGATCTAGAGGAGGAACAACAAAACTGTGGAGACCAGATCGACTCTCTGAAGACCCAGCTGCAAGCTAATGGCGCCCAATACGAACAACTCTCTGATCACTATATGGCTTGTGGAGAGCCTTTGGTTGAGTTGGAGGTGCAGCTTCGAAGGAGCCAGTGACAGGTTGGCCAACTGGAGGAACAACTTCTCTTCAACCCTGTCCCCGCCGCTGGCACTTCTACTTCAACTACACCAACACCCCCTGCTCCTGGCCTGACCACTACTATTTCATGACTCCAGCATGCTTGGCCACCTTTCATGCCATGATGGAGCAAGCCTTCATGCTAAGCACTGAGTCAGGACCATACCTGATCGACCCTACTGCTGCTACCCCATCGGAGCCCACCCCGATTTCCACGGCTGCACCATCCGAGCCTGGTTCGGGAGAGGATAACCCCATTCAGATCAACACTGACTCCGAATACGAAACAGAACCCATGGAGGTCAAGTGGGAGCTCAGTGACACAGATGCATCAGAGGAGGAAGCTCCTACCCGCCACATGACACTCACCGAAGATCCTATTACCCTTAGGACTGCCCGTAAGAGCACCAGGCCACCAAGCAGGAGGATCGGACATGACTCCGAGGCCACTACCTCTGAGCCATGGGGACTTCGATTCGCTTCAACCAAGGATCACCCTCTGGCAGCACCTGGATCATGCGGATGGCTGGATGACTTGTTTGGATACCTGCAGCAGCTCTGGTCTTGCTTTGGATGGAGTTAAGACACCAACGACCATGCCCCTACCCTTATGTATGAAAACCCTTGATCGATATTAGTGATGTTGTATTGCGTTGTATGGGACTACACATGTCCAATGTATCCCCCTGATGTAACATCTAAGAACTTATATGAAGTTCCATGTTATGTCTTAAATGAGTTTATTCCACCAAGCTTGCTTCAAAAGATCACCTTAAACAACTCAAAGAAAAATTCCTTAGAATCGTGACGTTAGCGGATCAAGTCTCTTACCTTATCCACGTTGTTCAGATGGCGCATCGTCGCAGAGCCCCAGCAGCTATTGAGAACCCGCCAGAGCCTAACCCCTCCACCCTAGCGAAAGTCATGGCTTTACAGACCCAACTGCTTCAAGCTATCACCGACAACCAAGGACAACATGGAGGATCAAACCTTATTTATGAGAGCAAAGCTGCCGACATTCTCCTCGGAAGATGAACCCATGGATGCTGAAGATTGGTTGAGGGTAATAGAGAAGAAGTTGACTCTTGTCCGAGTACGGGAAGCTGACAGATTCATCTTCGCCACCAATCAGCTGGAAGGTCCCGCAAGTGACTGGTGGGACACCTACAAGGAAACCCGGGCTGAAGATGCCGGTGAACCAACTTGGGAAGAATTCACGGCTGCCTTCCGTGAAAACTTCATCCCTGCTGCAGTCATGAGGATGAAGAAGAATGAGTTCCGTAGGCTGCGCCAAGGCAACACCACGGTACAAGAGTACCTTAACAAGTCCACGCAGCTTGCACGTTACGCCACAAGTGACCTGGCAGACGAAGAAGAGAAGATGGATAAGTTTATCGAGGGACTGAACGACGAGCTGAGAGGACAAATGATTGGTCAGGACCACACCAGCTTCCAAAGCCTCATCAACAAGGTCGTGAGCCTTGAGCATGACCAAAGGACGGTTGAAAACAACCGAAATAGAAGGCTTGCAATGGCCTGTCCAATTCAAGGGACATCCCAACGACCCAAAGGAGCAACCCCGTTAGGTTGGAAGCCAGCCATAGTGGCAACCAATCGCCCTACCGCACCCAGCAACGTCAGCAGGACACCTGCAACACTGTCTCGCACTCCGGCGCCTACTTTGGCAGCCCCAGGAACTAGGAATGTCAACTGTTTCAACTGCGGAGAATTTGGGCATTACGCCAACATCTGCCCTAAGCCGCACAACACATCCAACCGTACTGGAGCCAAAGCAACGGTTGCGAGAGGAACCCCTATCACGGCGCCCGGACGAAGCTTGTTCAGAACGCCCCAGCCGAAGGAGGCTACCACCAGATTCCGCCGTGGCCAAGTGAACCATGTGCGTGCTGAGGAAGCTCAAGAGGACCAAAGCGTGCTGATGGGTATATTTTCTATCCATTCTGCACTAGTTAAAGTTTTGTTTGATTTCGGAGCTTCGCATTCATTTATATCGTCAAGAATAAGCAAAGAGCACAACTTGCACCGAGTAAACCTTAAGAGACCAATGTAGTGCATTCGCCCGGGGGAGATATAACTATACCGCATGCGTGCATTAATGTGCCCATTCGGATCAAGGACGTGGTATTCCTGTCCAACCTTATGGTTTTGCCACCCCAAACCTTGGACATCATATTAGGAATGGATTGGTTAACCAAGAACCAAGGGGTATTAGACTGTGGACGAAGAGAAGTTACCTTATCTACCCCATGGGGATCACCGATGACAGTAGCCATGGATCAAGACCTTATGCTCTGTGACCGAGCTATGGGAATATTCACCATGCTACCCATAGTTGGAATGCCAGTAATTCAGGATTACCCGGATGTATTTCCTGAAGAACTACCGGGGATGCCCCCAGATCGAGACATAGAGTTCATCATTGACCTCATGCCTGGCACCGTCCCCAGAGCTAAGAGACCCTACCGGATGCCAGTGAACGAATTGGAAGAACTTAAGAAGCAGATAAGGGAACTGCTAGAGGAAGGCTTCATACGCCCTAGTTCTTCACCGTGGGGAGCCCCAGTGCTGTTTGTTAAGAAAAAGGATGGAAGCATGAGAATGTGCATAGACTATCGGTCATTGAATGAGGTTACCATTAAGAACAAGTACCCGTTACCTCGAATCGACGACCTGCTCGATTAGCTCAAGGGAGCCCGAGTGTTCTCAAAGATCGATCTTTGATCTGGATACAATCAGCTGCAGATTAGGATGGAGGATATACCCAAGACTGCGTTCTCTACACGCTACGGCTTGTACGAGTTCACAGTGATGTCTTTCGGACTAACCAATGCCCCAGCCTACTTCATGAACCTTATGAACAAGGTATTTATGGAATATCTGGACAAGCTCGTGGTAGTGTTCATTGATGATATCCTCATCTATTCCAAGGATGATGAAGAACACGCAGAACATTTGTGCCTAGTACTAGAGAAGTTGCGAGAGCATCAGCTATATGCCAAATTCAGCAAGTGTGAATTCTGGCTTAAGGAAGTAGCTTTCCTCGGACATGTCATCTCAGCTGGAGGCGTAGTAGTAGACCCTGCCAAGGTTGAAGCTGTTACCAAGTGGAAAGCACCCCAGTCAGTAACAGAGATTAGAAATTTCTTGGGATTGGCCGGATATTACCGGAGGTTTATTGAAGGATTTTCTAAGATAGCCCGGCCCCTGACCCAACTATTAAAGAAGGAAAAGAATTATGCATGGACTGAGCAGTGTCAACAGGCATTTGACCAGCTCAAAGAAAAGTTAACCACCGCCCCGATCTTAGTCCTACCGGACAACCGGAAAGACTTCGTCATATAATGTGATGCATCCCGACAAGGATTAGGAGGCGTGTTGATGCAAGATGGAAAAGTTTTGGCTTATGCCTCGAGACAACTGCGACCGCATGAGGAGAATTATCCCACCCATGACTTATAATTGGCCGCAGTGGTGCATGCCTTGAATATTTGGAGGCACTACCTGATCGAAAACCACTGTGATATCTACACGGACCGCAAGAGCTTGAAATATTTCTTTACCCAGACAGATCTTAACCTGCGCCAGAGAAGATGGCTGGAGCTAATAAAGGATTATGACCTTGGAATCCATTACCACCCTGGTAAGGCCAATGTTGTAGCTAATGCTTTGAGCCGCAAGACTCAATGCAATTATCTGAAGCTAGAATGTATGGCCAATGAGCTTCAAGAAGAGATGGCTTGGCTTAATCTACAGTTGATTCCTTATGGACAACTGAATTCGCTAGAGATACAACCTCTCCTACAAAGTCAGATTAAGGAAGCCCAGAAGGATTGCGAGGAAATCCAACTGATCAAGGAACGCATGA
The DNA here is from genome assembly GCA_019925245.2 of Oryza australiensis. Classification (NCBI taxonomy): domain Eukaryota; kingdom Viridiplantae; phylum Streptophyta; class Magnoliopsida; order Poales; family Poaceae; genus Oryza; species Oryza australiensis. Next base: position 237,167 of record JAIFGZ020000609.1, on the reverse strand, counting down.
CCAAAGGACTAGCTAAGGAATTCACATCCGACAACGATGGAACCCTATGGTATCGTAAAATAATTTACATACTAGAGAAAGGAGGATTGAGAGGACTGATCCTCAAGGAAGCCCATGAGTCAGCATACTCGCTACACCTAGGAAGCACCAAGATGTACCAGGATTTGAAAACAGAATACTGGTGGCCCAACATGAAAAGAGACGTGGTGGAATATGTAGCCATTGGCGATGTGTGTCAACGAGTCAAGGCTGAGCATCAGAGACCGACAGGATTGCTACAACCACTCAAGATCCCTGAGTCGAAATGGGATGAAATAGGCATGGACTTCATAGTGGGACTACCCAAAACTGCTACAGGATACGATTCCATTTGGGTGATCGTGGATAGACTTACCAAGACTGCCCGATTTATCCCGGTCAAGACTCGATATAGTAGCGCTAAATTGGCAGAGTTGTACATGTCCAAAATTGTGTGCCTACATGGAGTACCCAAGAGGATTATGTCAGATCGTTGTACTCAATTCACATCTCACTTCTGGGATAAGTTTCACGAGGCGTTGGGAACTCACCTCGCCTTTAGTACTGCTTATCATCCTCAGACTGATGGACAAACCGAGAGGACAAACCAAGTCCTTGAGGACATGCTAAGAGCCTGTGCATTGGATTTTACTAAGGACTGGGAGAAATGTCTGCCCTATGCAGAGTTCTCCTATAACAACAGCTACCAGGCTAGACTGAAGATGTCGCCGAACGAGGCTTTGTTTGGACGAAGGTGCCGAACCCTGTTGATGTGGTCGGAGACTGGTGAGCAAGCCGTATTTGGACCAGACATCATTAGGGAAGCCGAAGAGAATGTTCGTCTGATAAGAGATCGGCTTAAGGTAGCCCAGTCCCGGCAAAAGAGCTATGCGGACACTCGCCGGAGAGAGTTGGAATTCAATATAGGCGACTTTGTGCACCTAAAAGTTTCACTGCTAATAGGGACCAGGAGGTTCAAGGTCAAAGGAAAACTGGCGCTGAGGTATGTTGGACCTCTCCCGATAAGCACTAGAAGAGGCGAAGTGGCCTATCAACTGGACCTGCCGAAAAATCTTTCCGATGTACACCCTGTCTTTCACGTATCACAACTGAAGAAATGTTTGCGAGTATCGGAAGAGCAAATTCCCTCGAAAGACGTCCTAATCAGCGAAGACCTCACATACCCCGAACACCCCGTGAAGATTTTGGACGAAGCCGAGAAAAAGACTAGGACCAAGACGTGGCGAATGTACAAGGTGCAATGGAGCAACCACACTGAAGACGAAGCCACCTGGGAAAAAGAAGACTTTTCGAAGACCGAATACCCGAACCTATTCCGCGAACGGTAAGAAATCTCGGGGACGAGATTTATTGTTAGGGGGTAGGTTTGTAACACCCTGGAAATTGAAGAATTTAAAACTGGGAAATTAAAAATCGGAATTCACAAAAACTTTTGGCTTATTGCTTCTCATCGTGTTCTTTGCTTATTATTTGCCAGCTTTGTTGCATAAAATTTATAAAGAGAGTGATTCATCATGATGTTTGAGAAAAAACAAATGATTTGAAATTCCAAAGGGGGGAAATTTCAAAGTATAGAGTTGGAAATTTTAATATAAAACAGAATAGAGTGGTGGATTTACAAAAATATACTATAAATATATACTTTGGTTCAAAACATTATTTTGTGGTGGAGTAATATTAATTGGTGAGCAAAATGAGTGATAAAATATTTTTAAAGGATATATCTGAAGTTTAGAAATTATTTTGAATCAAAGTCACATTTTCTTGAATTTAGGAAAAGAATTAAATTAAATATGTAAAATATATTTTAAAATAATAAAAGTGGATGAAAAGGTTGAAAACATATTTTACAACTTAATTTTGGGTGTGCTAGATTTTATTTTAAATTTTGTAGGTGAAAGGAAAAAAGAAATGGGAAAATAGGAAATTAAATTGGGAAATTGGATAATTGCACTATTCATTGCGCTATACGTGTTCGACGCCGTACCGCGCGCCCCGCCACGCGCGCACGAGACGCGCCCCGCCTCGCGCACGACACGCGCCGTGCCCCCGGCCCCCACCCTCGCGCCGCGCGCCCGCACGCCGCGCTCGCACCCGGACCCCGCCGTCCTCACGTGCCCACGCCGCGCCCGTGCCCGGACCCCGCCGCGCGCGTAGCATGCGCCGCCCTCGTGCCCGGACCCTGCTGTCCTCGCGCGCCCACGTGTCCCCTCGCGCCCCGCACCGCACATCGCCCGGCCCTGCCTCAGCTCGCCGCCACGTGTCGCCGTCGCACCGTCCCGCCGCGTCGACCCTCCCTTTCTTTCTCTTCCTCTCCGCGCCCCTATAAAAGGGGACCTAGCCTTCTCCTTTTCTCCCCACTCCGCCGCTCTTCGCCTCTCCTATTTTCCCTCTCCCACCGCCGCTCGCCGCCCCGTTGCCATGGGCTGACCGCCGCGCCAGTGCCGCGGGCCGCCGCCACGCCATTGCCGTGTCGCCGCCGCTCGGTAAGCCACCGCCCCCGCCGTTTTTCCCACCGCGCGCCACCGCGCCATTGTTGCCGTCGCCCTGCCGCCTCGCCGCCGTCTGGCCGCAGTATAACGCAAGGATGAAGGGGGGGTAGACGGTATAAGGGGGTAGAGGAGAGAGGGTGAACAGGAGGGGTAGACAAAAATAAAAGAGAAAAGAAAAAGAAAAGGAAAGAAAGAGAAAGAAAGAAAAAGAGAAAAAAAGAAAAAGAGAAAAAAGGAAAAATTTAGGAAAACTTCAGAAAAATTAGGAAAAACGTTTTGGAAATATTTGGGAAAATATTTTGGCAAAAATATATAGTTTTCAAAAATATATTTTCTCGAGCAAATTCGAAATTCAAAAATAGGAATTTCGGAGATCTCGTTCTCGCATCGTTTTACTCGGAGTTTATCTATTTTCTTTGTGCCATTAAAAATATGTTCTTTTCGTATTCGGACAATCAAAGATTTAAATACCAATTCTTTTGATCAATGCCTTTTTGAGTTCATCACCTTAATCAATTAGATCGGCATTTTGCGAAAACCCTAAAAATTACAAACTCGTTTTTTAAAATCGGATTTCATCCCAAACCCTCACCCAAACTCGATGAAAAATTTATACTAAATATTTCGAGTCATTTTTATGTTTTTTTTGATCTCTTGGAAATTTTATTGAATTCTGATCGAATTCAATTGATTTTTCGCACGTACGGATAGCAACCGAGGAAGCAGGCACTGACTACGGTGAAGACCCCGTCCAACAAGCGTGCGAGCAAGGCAAGTCAACACTTCCCTTTGAACATATTGAACCTATTTTGCGGAATGATATTGATTCAAACTTCAAACATGCATGCTATACACAGATGGATACCTATGCTTGATATACCATGCCTTGATATTGATTACCCTTAAGAATATTCTTTGTAACCCTCGATGCTATATAACCGGAGGTTATCTTTGGTAAAATGCTTAGCCATGCTTATATTAGATTCGTGCATACTCATGATTTTACAAAGAAGCTTCATGGTTGGGCAACTATCTTAGGGAAGGTAGTTGGAATACGACATGTGGAGACATGAGCGCCACATTGCCTTGAACATGATGAAAATAGTTTTGATAGAAAAATAAAAGTACAAAACCAATGTTTTTAGACTGGGGCGGATGGATGGATTTGGGTGGATTTCGGTAAAGGCAAGAACCGTCCCTAGTCGATTAAGGACCGAGCCATGAGACTTATAACCTGGAACGAGCCAGTACAACCGTACTTCTCGAATGGGTATAGACCTAGCAGAGTAGATAGCCGAGCGGAGTGCATAGTGGTTCTTGAGTGGAGAGGTGGTTCTGGTTATCGAGATAAAGCTGCGGCCTAAGTGTTGAGTAATGAATGAGAATTTTGTGAGTTTTCCCTTACCCCGGGAGCACCAGAACTCCTCTCACTGCTAGGAAAGGACGGCTAGAGTGCAAGAGGATTTAAGTTCATGGAGCGGGTACTGCCAAAGTGAGGTTATCGAAAGGCTTTGCGGTGACCATCCCATATGAGGGATGAAAGCACATTCAGTAAGCAGTTGTGGAGTACGGGTAAAATGTACATCCACTGCAATGTGAGTAAATCAATCTATTTGAATAGCCGTGCTCGCGGATAATGAGCAACGTGACAAGTTTCTCGCGTGGCTAGACTCATAAATTTTTAAATGATGGGTGGGAATGCATAATAATTTTGTGTGTTGGTGGACTCAACTTCTCGAACTGCGAGAAGGGGTGGACTCCATAGAAAACCATGATGATCCGGAGGCGGAAAGCCATCCTTGGAATCACGATGGATGGTAGACAGAACCGTCACCGACTTAATATACTATGGAACTAAAACTTGACCTGGCTAGATGTTAAGTTTGTGAAATGATTTGTGAAAATTGGCTTTGTGCAAATAAACCATAGCCATCCTTTGAATGACCCTACCATGTGCACCATTCCGTGTTGGCTGCTGAATACATTGGGTACTCACCCTTCTTTACGCAGAAACCTTCAGATGGTGGAAATGAAGAACTCGAGGACCCCTATGCTTACTGCCAGGTAAGCGAAGAAGGAGATGGCGTCTACTAGGTTTTAGTCCCCGGTCGTTGCCTGTGGCAATCGACATGCAGCTGCCTTCCGACTGCTATCTTATCTAAATTCTGCTTTTGGTTGTATCTGGACCTGTAGGTCCTGCATGTAATGATACTGCCTTCGGGCCTATTATTGTAATACTTTTGATGTAAGACTATTCGTGCACTTTGCACCTGATAATTCAGTACTGTATTCGTGGGTACCAAACTACTCGATCCAGGGAAATGGTACTATGAACACGAATGATTCCCGTTCCAAAAAGGGAGTCGACACTGCGGTCAGACCGGCCAGTCCAGTTCGACTGGTTGCCGATTTCGTTTCGGTTTTTGTTTTGGTTTGTTTCCTTGCATATACATGGAAGTTTTGTGTTCCTATGCATGTGTCTGGTTGTTTATGCTAACAATAAGTAAAGTTGGGATATCCTGTGCTTGGATATGGTATTCTTTGTTTAATTGTGTGCAGGTAATTTTTACGCCTCGGGAAAGTGTTGCCGATGATCGAGTTGGAGTCAACTTGGAGATAAGGTGATGTCCAAGATGGACATCATGCGGGATGCTGAAGGGTAGATATTAGTGCATATAATTGGCGAAGTTTCCATATGGCATACAATGGAGATATTGTTGCATATGGAAAGCGGAATTTCGGTTTTAGGAAAACCGAGATTGTTAAGATTGTTTTATGTAAAGTTCGTTTCTTGTACGGGAAGGTTTGCTAGTGGATTAGGACTTCTTGTATGAGTAGGATTCGTGGATCTTGGCTGCGGATCTTGGGTATAAATAGTGAGGGGAGGCGTGGCCTCTTGGTATTGCTTTTATCATGTTTGGAGTTGAGTTCTAAATTAGGGTTTCGAGTTTAGCTCGAGATTTTGGTGAGGAGTGCTTTGTATGCACTTTGTAAATACAGAGAGTTTCAATAAAGATCAATCTTCTTGATAATTCTTTGTGTCTTCTTCTTGAAGGGTTACGCGGAAGCTACGCTAGCCGAAAACAAAAATTTTCTACCGCGCAAACCAGGAACACTTGCAAGTAAGGGCCGATAGATCGTTACCGATTGGAGTAGAGTGCAGCGGAATAGCCAATCAGGGAAATCCGATCTGGAACTGTGTAGCCGATTCCCGGAGACAGCCGATTCGTCAATCAGCCGATTCGAGTCGTCCGGCCGCGTTCTCACGCCTCGCTCCGATGCGCCCGACCGCAGCCGATTCCTCCACAGCCGATGAACAGCGTGCAACGTAGCGGCGCCTCTACCGGTATCCACACATCCGGGGACGAACGACGTACACCCGTGTGCTAGCACGCGATGCAAGGCTAGGGTTTGGCTCGAAAGTGGGGAGGGTTTCCGTGGAGATTGATCTCGGCGACTTCGTTGCACGCGATGCAATTGACATCCCGCAGCTCTCCACCCCTCCCTCCTTTATATAGAGTTGGCCGACGGGACTAGTGGCCGATTAGGACTCTATTTTGAATCGGATCTCATCCGTATCTCATAGAGTTGGCCGCCCACACGTCGTAAGCCCATAGGACTCTATCCGATCGGATCCCTATCCGATCGAGCCGTATCCGAGTCCAACTCGAATGTCCTGTTCTTATCCCCTTAAGCGTGCGACCCAGTAGGTTCAGGTATACTCGGTTTCGGCTATAGTCTAACTTAGCCGATCGTCGGCTCGAGTCTAACTCAGCCGACTGTCACAGGCGCCTAGCAAACATATTGACACCATAGTATACAAGAATAATATCGGCTCGAACCTGTAATGTGTACACAAATCCCTTTGCCTCACGATACCGCTAAGCTATAGGCAAGATGTGTGCCATCCCTTCAATAGCTTAACCATTCACTCGAACCGTATTGGATTATCCGTCCGTTGATTGACTTCTCAATCAACTTAGCATGGCCATGCATTTCCATAATCCATTACCTCGAGGGGCCCAGAGATATCTCTCCAAAGGAGGGGCAAATTCCATCTTGATCACTCACATCCCACTCCATGTTTCATAGCAAACCCGAAAACTACCTTTATAACTACCCGCTTATGGAATAGCGTTTGGTAGTCCCAAAGTAGGCTACTACACATGTTGGAATCCATGGTGATCTCGGGTCTAAGGACTTTGTACCAACACTACCCGAGACCAACTAATGGCACATTAATTCCCGTAGTGTCTCATGGTGGGTCTATCCAACAATGTGTTCTCCAAAATATATGTCCATGTTTATTGATTTGGTATCTTCATACCCATCATCTATGAGACATGATCATCAATCAATAAACATGTCGATCTTAGAATCATATTTGTTCCAACAATAGGACATATGATCGGGATCGTTAAGAAATAGATTCATACATATAGAGTTTCATAAATAAGTCACGTACTTATTGATCAATACAAGATGTCTATTTCATAGAACTCGAATAACACTTTATTCATTTATACATAAACATTGACGTGATATCCAACATCTTCATGTTGCCTCTAGGGCATATCACTAACAATCTCCCACTTGCACTAGAGTCAATCATGTATGTATCTAATACCCATTGCTCTTGTGTGCGCCTCATGCTTCGTGAGGGAGAGGTTTTGTCGGCGGATCGGCTATGTTGAGATCCGTGTGCACTTTGCATATCTTGACATCACCTCTCGCCCACTATCTCGCGGATGAGATGATATCGCCGAAGTATGTGTTTGGACTTCGATGTGACCTTGGCTCCTTGGCTTGCACAATGGCTCCACTATTATCACAATAGAGAGACATTGGACCGTCGTACTAGTCATCACACCAAGCTCGAAATGAATTTCTTGATCCAAACATGCCTCCTTTGCGCTTCCGAAGCAACAATGTACTCGGCCTCCGTTTTAGAATCAGCAACAGATCCTCGCTTGGAACTCTTCCAGTGACTGCGCCTCCGTTCGGCAGAACACGAACCCGCATTGCGATCTATAATCATCCTTGTCCGTTTGGAAGCTAGCATCGGTGTAACCACTTACAACGAGCTCTTCTTCACCTCCATAGACTAGGAACATATCCTTAGTTCTTCTCAAGTACTTAAGGATATTCTTTACGGCAGTCCAGTGACCTTCACTGGATCTCGACGGTATCTGCTCATAGCACTCAAAGCGTACGAGACATCCGGGCGTGTACAAAGCATGGCGTACATGATGGATCCAATTGCCGAAGCATATGGAACCATACCCATCTTATTCCGCTCATGATGTGTCCGAGGACACCGATTCTTGCTAAGATTAATGCCATGTGACATGGGCAAGAAACCTTTCTTGGAATCATGCATGTTGAACCTTTTCAACACCTTGTCAATGTATGTACTTTGGCTTAATCCAATTAGCCTCTTGGATCTATCTCTATAGATCCGAATGCTAATATATATGCTTGCCTCCCCTAAGTCTTTCATGGAAAAACTATTTTTCAATGAAGACTTGACGGATTCAAGCATAGGGATATCATTTCCAATCGTAATATGTCATCCACATATAAGATTAGAAATACAATTGCGCTCCCACTGACCTTTTGTAAACACAGGCCTCTTCTTCATTTTTGATGAAACCAAACCCTTTGATTACTTCATCAAAACGAATATTCCAACTCCGAGATGCTTGCTTCAATCCATAAATGGATTTCGTAGCTTGCATATCTTTCCAGCGATTCTAGATCGACAAAACCCCGAGGTTGTATCATGTATACATCCTCGCTTAGGTTTCCATTTAGGAAAGCCGTTTTGACATCCATCTCGCCATATCTCATAATCGAAATATGCAGCAATCGCTAGGATAATCCGAATAGATTTAAGCATTGCGACGGGCGAGAAGGTTTCATCATAATCAACTCCTTGAATCTGTTTAAAACCTTTCGCCACCAATCGCGCCTTATAGATGTGAACATTTCCATCCATATCGGCCTTTTCTTAAAATCCCATTTACACTCAATGGTTTTGACACCATCGGTGGATCAACCAAGTTCCAAACTTGATTGTCGTACATGGATTCTATTTCGGATTTCATGGCTCCAAGCCACTTGTTGGAATCGGGTCCCACCATCGCTTCCTCATAGGTCTTAGGTTCATCGTTGTCCAACAACAATATATCACGTTGTTCCGCACTGTGTACTCTCGTCGCGCACGACGTGATCTTTCGCCTCCGTGGGCGGTGTATCTACAACCGGTGGCGCAACACTTTGTTCCTCCTGTTGTGGTTCCGTGGTCGCGAAACGTTTTCGGTGTTTCTTGAACTTCTTCAAGATGCACCCCGCTCCCACTAACCCTTCTTGAAAGAAACTCTTTCTCCAAGAAGACACCATGTCGGGCGACAAACACTTTGCCTTGTTCCCGATTATAAAAGTAATATCCCTTAGTTTCCTTAGGATATCCCACAAAGAAGCACTTGTCGATTTGGATGTGAGCTTGTCGATTGTAAACGTTTTACATAAGCCTCACATCCCCAAATTTTGAGAAAAGACAAACTAGGGGTTGCCCTGTCCATATCTCATATGGTGTCTTTTCAACTCGACTTAGATGGAACTCTATTTAGTGTGAGCGCAATGTTTCAAGAGCATATCCCCGGAAGGATAACGGAAGATCACTTTGGCTCATCATCGACCGCACCATGTCCAACAAGGTGCGATTTCTCCGTTCGGACACTCCGTTCCATTGTGGAGTTCTGGCGAAGTAAACCGTGGAACAATTCCACAATCTTTCGATGATTACCAAACTCTTGGCTCAAGTATTCCCCTCCACGATCCGATCGTAGAAACTTGATTGTTTTCCTTAAATGATTATGTACTTCATTCTGGAATTCCTTGAACTTTTCAAAGGATTCGGACTTATGCCTCATTAAGTAGATATAACCATATCTACTATAGTCATCGGTAAAGGTAATAAAGTACGATAACCACCTCGGCCGTTGAGCTCATTGGTCCACATACATCGCATGTATGAGTGCCAACAAGTCACTTGCTCTTTCACCGTGTCCCGTGAAAGGTGCCTTTGTCATCTTACCAAGTAAACAAGACTCACATGTCTCAAATGATTCAAAATCAAAAGAGTGAAGCAATCCATCCTTATGGAGCTTCTCCATGCGTTTCTTATTTATATGGCCTAAGCGACAATGCCGGATAAACGTGGGGTTTATATCATTAGAGAGTTGCCTTTCGTATTAATGTTATAGATGGGAGACGCTTCAAGATTCAAAACGTATAATCCATTCAGCAATGGAGCATGAAAATAGAACATATCTCTCGAGATATATTGAACAACCATTGTTCATTGATCTAAAATCATATCCTTCCACTTGCAAACATGAAGCGGAAATAATGTTTTGACATAGTGTTGGAACACAATAACAATTATTCAATTCCAAAACTAATCCCGAAGGTAGATGAAGTGGTACGTGCCGACAAGAATCGTAGCAACGCTTGCTCCATTGCCGACGCGCAGTTCACCTCTCCTCTTCTCAAGCCTCTACTTCTTCTCATTCCCCGCAACGATTTGCAAATATGAGCTACTAATCTGGTATCAAATACCCAAGAGTCGGTAGGTGAAGTAGCAAGATTAATGTCTATAACATTAATACCTGAACGTAAGTCGTACTTTGCTTCTTTTTGAGATCCTCCATGTACTTCTTGCAGTTCCTCTTCCAGTGGCTCTCCTCCTGCAATAGAAGCAAGCGGCATCCGATGCCGCCGACCCCTTCTTGCCCTTCTTTGCATTGGAGGCACTCGCGATCTCATCGGGAGTTAACTTGCTCTTGGTGCAAAGTTTCTTGACAGTGGTTTGCGCTTAGCCTTCGCATCATCATCACATGATGACCGTTTTTCCGGATACTCTCCTCACTGTCCTTAAGCATCCCATGCAATTCAGCCAAGGTTCTATCCATATTGTTCATGTGATAATTCAATATGAATGGCTCGAAGCTCGAAGGGAGCGACTAGAGAATCACATCGCAGCCAACTCTTGGCTAAGGGGAAAACCTAGTTTTCCGGACTCTCAATGTAGCCAATCATCTTTATCATATGCGGATGACGGGATTCCCCTCAACAAGCTCGCACGCAAACAAGGACTTTGAGGTGTTGAACCTCTCGGCCCGAGCTTGGTTCTCAAACATGCCACGCAGTCCCCGAATAATAGTGTGAGCATCGCCGCTCTCATATTGCTTCTAAAGCTCGGGGGACATTGTAGCAAGCATGAGACAACTTATATCTAGGGCATCATTAGTGTGCTTCTCATAAGCCCTCCGTGCAGTTGCAGTGGCGTTATTAGGCAAATCCTCAGGATAGGGTACTTCAAGAACGTACTCCTTACGCTCTTGCTTGAGAACAATTCTCAAGTTGCGATACCAATCCATAAAGTTTGTTCCATTTAATTTTTCCTTTTCGAGAATAGATCGCAAATTAAAGGTACCGAGTGTAGTATTAGCCGCCATTTATTCTACAATAGAAAAAGCAAAGTTTAGCACAATGTTTATGCTATGTCTATTGTTAAACAATTTAACATTAGACTCCCATTACGTATTTTCCACCTTCCCTCTAGGTTACGTATTGGGTCAAGATCCACATTACGCCGTTCAGATACACTACAAAGGAACGCAATTACCATTAACTCTCCTCAACAGATCCCGTAAAACCGATTGATCTAATCAACCCGTGCGCTAAACTTGTTCCAGATCCAATCTAAAACCCGAACTAAGCAAGATTAGCTCTGATACCACTGAAGGGTTACGCGGAAGCTACGCTAGCCGAAAACAAAAATTTTCTACCGCGCAAACCAGGAACACTTGCAAGTAAGGGCCGATAGATCGTTACCGATTAGAGTAGAGTGCAGCGGAATAGCCAATCAGGGCAATCCGATCCGGAACCGTGTAGCCGATTCCCGGAGACAGCCGATTCGTCAATCGCCCGATTCGAGCCGTCCGGCCGCGCTTCACGCCTCGCTCCGATGCGCCCGACCGCAGCCCGATTCCTCCACAGCCGATGAACAGCGTGCAACGTAGCGCAAACTTCTACGGTATCCACACGTCCGGGGACGTAACGCCGTACACCCGTGTGCTAGCACGCGATGCAAGGCTAGGGTTTGGCTCGAAAGTGGGGAGGGTTTCCGTGGAGATTGATCTCGGCGACTTCTGTTGCATGCGATGCAATTGACATCCCGCAGCTCTCCACCCCTCCCTCCTTTATATAGAGTTGGCCGACGGGACTAGTGGCCGATTAGGACTCTATTTTGAATCGGATCTCATCCGTATCTCATAGAGTTGGCCGCCCACACGTCGTAAGCCCATAGGACTCTATCCGATCGGATCCCTATCCGATCGAGCCGTATCCGAGTCCAACTCGAATGCCTGTTCTTATCCCCTTAAGCGTGCGACCACGTAGGTTCAGGTATACTCGGTTTCGGCTATAGTCTAACTTAGCCGATCGTCGGCTCGAGTCTAACTCAGCCGACACACCAACACGGCGCCTAGCAGCACATATTGACACCATAGTATACAAGAATAATATCGGCTCGAACCCGTAATGTGTACACAAATCCCTTTGCCTCACGATACCGCTTAAGCTATAGGCAAGATGTGTGCCATCCCTTCAATAGCTTAACCATTCACTCGAACCGTATTGGATTATCCGTCTCGTTGATTGACTCCTCAATCAACTTAGCATGGCCATGCATTTCCATAATCCATTACCTCGAGGGCCCGAGATATCTCTCCAAAGGAGGGGCAAATTCCATCTTGATCACTCACATCCCACTCCATGTTTCATAGCAAACCCGAAAACTACCTTTATAACTACCCGCATTACGAATAGCGTTTGGTAGTCCCAAAGTAGGCTACTACACATGTTGGAATCCATGGTGATCTCAGGTCTAAGGACTTTGTACCAACACTACCTGAGACCAACTAATGGCACATTAATTCCTGTAGTGTCTCATGGTGGGTCTATCCAACAATGTGTTCTCCAACACATATGTCCATGTTTATTGATTTGGTATCTCCATACCCATGATCTATGAGACATGATCATCAATCAATAAACATGCCGATCTTAGAATCATATTTGTTCCAACAATATGACATATGATCGGGATCGTTTAGAAATAGATTCATACATATAGAGTCTCATAAATAAGTCACGTACTTATTGATCAATACAAGATGTCTATTTCATAGAACTGAATAACACTTTATTCATTTATACATAAACATTGACGTGATATCCAACATCTTCATGTTGCCTCTAGGGCATATCACTAACACTTCTTCCTCGGTGCGGCGACATAATTGTCGGTTAAACCGGATCTACACGCCGGTCAGACCGCAAACTCTACCGTGGTCGACCGCGTCTTCTAACCGGTCGACCGTAATCACACTGCGGTTTGACCGGACGACGCCGGCTTCATCGGCATCGGCTACATCGAGCAATCGGGCACGAGGCGATCGGCTAGGGCGGTCGACCGAGTTTACTTGGCGGTCGACCGGCTGAATGCTGGCCGACCGGTGATTCAACCTCGGTCAGACCGGATCCAGAACAGAGGTAAAGTTCTATTTCAGCTAAAACTTTGTTTTTGGGGTGCACCAACCATTCACCCCACCTCTGGTTGGCTTTTCATTGGGTATTCGATCCTACAAGTGGTATGAGAGCCACGTTTTTCTGCTTTGAATTTTCTTCAATCTAAAGTTTTCTCATCATGTCGGATAAATTTTGAACAAAACCGCATGTTTTTGATGGCACCGATTTCGCGTATTGGTGTAGCAAGATGCAATCTTACATCATGGCTCAAGACTATGATGTGTGGCAAAAGGTTGCTCTTCCCTACACCATACCCGAAGCTATCAATTTTGATGCTTTGAAAATTGAGTTTAATAATAATTGCATAGCTCGAAATATTTTGTTGAATGGAATTTTGTATTCTGACTTTGACCGTGTTTCACATCTTCAAACCGCAAACGAGATTTGGAACGCTTTGAAAAACTTTCATGTAACACCCTAAAAATCCAAAGTTTTTTAAAAAATCGAAACATAAAAATCGAAACTTGCAGAAATTTTCTATTTGATTGCATCTTATCGTGTTTATTTGCCTTTTATTCACAAGTCTTTGATGCCAAGTTAAAATAAATAAATATTTGTCTTGAAAAGAGAAGATCGGATGGCAATTCAAAAACCCTAAAGAGGAGAAGAGAAGTTGCAAAACTGAAATATTTGAAATAAAATTCTAAGAATATAAATTGGGGAAAAATATGATTTAATAAAACTTACTTTTGAGAGCCAATATTGAATTTTTGGGTAAAATATCAAAAAAATTGCTAATTAGAATTAAAAAGGAAAATATCCATACGAATATATATAATATATATATACATGTATATATATAAAATATATATATAATAAAGTGGGCAAAAACTTAAAATCTAATTAAATTACAATTGGGCCAAAAATCCTATTTAATTTATATGTGAAATACAAAAGGAATTGATAGTTTAAAAAAAGAAAAAAAGGAAAAAAATTGGTAAAATAAAAAAATCTACTGTTCATTAGCCGCCAGCCGTTCGAACCCGGCCTCGCGCCCCGCGCGCGTCGCGTCTGCCCCGCGCAGCCGCACTGCGTCGCTGTCGCCCCGAGCCCTGTGCCATCTCTCGCCACGCCGCGCACGCGTCTCGTCGCCGCGCGCGTCGTCGTCGCCGTGTGCCATCTCGTCGCCGCCGTCGCGTCATCTCTCTCCCTCTCCGGCCATCTATAAAAAGGGGACTAAGCCCTCTCCTTTCCTCCCCACTCCGCCGCTCTTCTCCCCTCTCTTTTCTCTCTCTCTCTCTCGCCGTGTTTCCGTTGTTCTCGCCGCCGTAATCCGCCGCCGCCGTCGCGTCGAGTTCGCCTCGCCGGTAGGCCGCCGCTCTCCCTTTTCATTTCCGTTGTTCTCACCGCCATCCGCCGCCGCAGCCGCCGCTGCTTAGCCGCGCCGCCGCATGCCTCGGCCGGCTCGGCCATGCCGAACAGAAGAGAAGAGAAAGAATAGGAAAGAAACAAAGGAGGCAGGGAGAAGAAAGAAGAAAGGGGAAAAAGAAAGGAAAAAAAGAAGAAAAGGAAAGAAAGAAGAAAAGGAAAGAAAGAAGAAAGAAAAGAAAATAGGGAAAAATTTAGGAAAAATCTTGGTAAAATTTAGAAAAGTTTTGAAAATATTTTGGGAAAATCTCTGGGCAAAAAAATATATTTTTCTCGGAAACAAATTTTTATTTCAAAATTAGTTCGGACTGATTATTAAACGCGTTTTTACAATAATTTAGCCGTCGCCAAGATTATTTAGGGATTTATTTATATCTTAGCTTGTCTTCAAATATTGTTTTTGATATATATAAGATTGCTAAACCTAAAAAGTCCAAATTATTTATTATAGTGTCTAGCTTCTAGATTAATTAACTATTTTGGGATCGATTATTATTAAACCTAGGTCGTATCACGGCTAGCTTTTCGGAAATAATTAACTGTCCCGCAGTTTACTCGTTTAAGATTTTATTACAACTTATTTGGTCATCGCATAATATTTTTCATATAGATTTTCTAAAACTTAAAAATCTAACTTATTTAAATACAGGAGTCTAGATTCTAGTATCAATTTATTTGATTTAAATTTAACCCTAGGGTTGTCGGCCCAAAAAAATTGGATAAAAATTTGAAGTTAACCATTCCTTTTTGTTATTTTAATTTGAGTCATCAACCATAATTTTTCCCAAATTTAAAAAGGACTAACCTGAAATAATACCACACCATAGTAATTAAACCGGTTCAATGTGAAACTTCAAATCTTTGTAACTCGCTCATCCTAACTCGGATTCTATCGAAACTCGAACCTAAACTTACGTAAAATCATAACCTAGTGTTAGAAGCTGCTTTTGCAATTTATTTGGCTTTCATTGGATTTTATTTTAATTCTAATCAAATTCAATTGGATTTCTTGCATGCACGGTAGAGTCCGAGGGAGCTGTTGGGAACATTGAAGACTCAAGCCAACAAGGTCACGAGCAAGGCAAGTCATCACTCCCTTTGAACATGTTGATCCTATTTTCGAACTTGTGTTGATTCTAAAACTAAAATATGCATGCTATACACAAAAAGAATGCCTATTCTTGTTATGCCATGCCTTGATATTGAATTACCTTGAGTTATGTTCTTTGTAACCCTCGACGTGATGTAACCGAAGAAAATCTTCGATAAAATTAGCCATGCTATTATTAGATTCATGCATACTCATGTTTTTGCAAAAGAGCTATATGCTTGGGCAACTACCTTTGGGAAGGGTAGTTGAGATACGACATGTGGAGACATGAGCGCCACATTGCCATGAGAATGGTCAAATGAGTTTTGATGAAAACTAAAAATACCAAATAAATGTTTTAGACTGGGGCGGCTGAATGATTTGGGTGGATTCTGGAAAAGGCAAGTGCCAACCCTGGTCAATTAAGGACCGAGCCATGAGATAGCCAGGAAACGAGCCAGTACAACCGTACTTCTCGAATGGGTATAGACCTAGCGGAGTAGATATCCGAGCGGAGGCAGTATCCCTGCGTAGTGGTTCAGATGTTGGGTTGAGTTAAGGGCTTATCGGTAGGGGATTTACCGCTGGTAAGTACCTGGGCAAAGATCGGGGCATACGATCAATATAAGGAGATGAAGATAGAGGTTGGAAATTGAAGATGGAGCAAGTCTTTCTCTTACCCCGGAATGCCGAACTCCTCTCACCGCTAGGAAACGACGGCTAGAGTGCATAAGGGCTTAAGTTCATGGAGCGGGTGCGCCAACGTGAGGTTATCGAAAGGCTTTGCCGTGACCGTCCCATATAAAGGGATGTAGGCTCATTCAATGGGCAGTTGCGGAGTACGGGTAAAGTGTACATCCACTGCAGTGTGAATGAATCAATCTATTCAAATAGCCGTGCTCGTGGATATAGAGCATCGTGACAAGACTTTCACTTGGCTAGACTCATAAATTTTAAAATGATGGGATGGGTTTGCATGATGATTTTTAAGTACTGGTGGACCAACTTCTCGAAATATGAGAAGGGTAGACTCCCCAGAAAACCATGACGATCCGGTGGTGGAAAGCTATCCTTGGGATCACAATGGATGGTGGACAGAATCGTCACCAACTTAATGAACTATGTTAATAAAACTTGACCTGGCTAGACATTAGGTTTGTGAAATGATTTACGAAAATTGGCTTTATGCAAAAGAACCACAGCCATCCTTTGAATGACCCTATCATGTGCATCATTCCGTGTTGGCTTGCTGAGTACGTTGGGTACTCACCCTTGCTATACGCACAAATCTTCATATGGAGGAAACGAAGAACTGGAGGACCCCTATGCTTACTACCAGGATGAATGAAGACATTGGGGCACAATAGGTCTTAGTCCCCGGTCGTTGCCTGTGGCAATCAACATGCCGCTGCCTTCCGTCTGCTATCTTGTCTAATCTCTGATTTTGGTTGTATCCGGACCTGTAGGTCCTGCATGTAATGATATTACCTTCGGGCCTATTATTGTAATACTTTTGGTGTAAGACTATTCGTGCACTTTGCACCTGATAATTCAGTACTATATTTGTGGGTACCAAACTACTCGATCCAGGGAAATGGTACTATGAACACGAATGATTCCCGTCCTCAAAGACGGGGGTCTACATTTCATCAAGGAACCACTAACATAAAAGAACTTCGTCGAGATCTTTTCAAAAAGGAATACATAAAATTTGAGATGAAACATGCTGAAGCTTTAGATGATTATCTTGGTAGGTTCAACAAAATTTTGAGCAATCTTAGACCTGTTGATGCTTCTTATGACACTAATTATCCACAATCTGAGATTTGTCGCCACTTTTTAAATGGTCTTGACATGTCTGTTTGGGAGATGAAAGTAACTTCTATTCAAGAATCTGTTAACAAGGCAAATTTGACTTTGGATTCGCTTTATACAAAACTCAAAACTCATGAGATGAATATTCTTTCTCGAAAAACGGATTCTAAGTCAAATGCTTTGATTTCTCCTTCGACTTCTTCGATGTTGCTTCTTCATCATCTCCAAATGCTCTTGCTTTAATTAATGCCATGTCTGATGAACAACTCGAGCAATTCGAGGAGGAGGATTTGGCTCTTGCTACTAACAAACTTTCCAAAGCTATGAACAGAGTTAGGTTCAGGAAAAAAGGAGGACCAACACGTTGCTTTGAGTGCGGCGCCTTGGATCACATCCGCTCCAACTGCCCCAAGCTCGGGAGGAGCAAGAAGGATGACAAGAGTGCCAAAAAGACAAAAGATGACAATCCCAAGGGTAGGCGCTCCAAGGAGATGATCAAGAAAGTGCTGAGTCAAGTCTATGCCGCTTTTGAGCCACTCAGCGACATATATTCTGACAGTGAGGAGGAGAAGGGCAAGAACATCTCCGGCGTTTGTCTCATGACGCGTGGAGATGAAGATTCTTCAGAAGAAGAAAATGAGGTAAGTTCGCTTGAGGAGGCAATTCTTGTTTTAAGTGCTAAGAATAAAAAATGTGAGAAAATGTTTAAAAAAAGTGAATTTGTGATTGAATCTTTAAATCCTGAAATTGCTAGATTGAAATCTCTTATTCCAAATGATGATAATTGCAAAAATTGTGAGGTTTTAATGCTAGAAATTTCAAAGATTAGAGATGTCAATAATTCTCAAGTTTGGGCTGCTAAATCTTGTTTAACTTGTGATGCTAATGAATTAAAACTAAAAGATGCTTTCGCTCGTGCTAAGCACATGGAAGATATAGTAAAACAAGATGAGGTAGCTTCTTGCTGTAGATGTCACAAAGGTAAAGACGTCATGATTGGTTGTGAAAATTGTGTTAATCTTGAAAAAGAAGTTTCTTACTTAAAAAGTTCTTTGCAAAAATCTAAAGTGTGAGCGACAATAAAGGAATAGGTTTTGATGCTCATGACTGTTTCACCAAAAATCCTCCAAATGTTTTAGGAATGACTGAAAACGGTGAAATCTTGAAAAAACCTAAAACCATGAAAACAATTTTTAAGTCTGCTGGAAATTTGCCATCCCTTTCTGTTTATCTAAAAGAAACTAAACCTAATTTTTCAAAACCATCTGTTACTAAAGAAAAGTTTTCTTGCTCTTTTTGTGGTAAAGATGGTCATCTTGGTTGTTTTTGTTTCAGGTTAGCACAAAAACAGAAAAAGGAAAGAGAGAATAATTTTGCAAAATCCAAGTGGCAAAAATCTGGTTTTCCCTCAGGAGGGCCGATCAGACCGTAGTTGGTCCACCGCTCAGACCGGCCGTGGCACCCGGTCGACTGTCGGGACTGCCTCGGTCAAACCAACGATGGTGCCCGGTCACACCGACAGTAACCCAGCGGTCAGACCGGCCCCGAAGGAATTTTTCTGAGAATCCCAAAACTGTTTTCTCTCGTGGTTTTGTGCCTATTGGATCTACTGGTCGTGTGTCTCAGTACTGGATTCCTAAATTTCTTTTAACTAACCCCAGTACTGAGGCCTCGACATCTCTTGTTTTGTAGGCATTTGTGGCGAGGAAGGAGAACGTGTGGATCATGGACTCCGGTTGTTCGCGACACATGACCGGAGATAAAAATTGGTTCTCCTCCCTCAAGATGGCATCCAAAACGGAATCGATAATCTTTGGGGATGCTTCAACAAGTGCCGTTCTCGCTACCGGATCCATCAAGGTAAGTGACAAGTTCGAATTGAAAGAGGTAGCTTTGGTAGAGGATTTAAAGTACAATTTACTTTCAGTTTCACAAATTGTTGATGAAAACTTTGAAGTTCATTTCAAGAAAACTGGAAGTAAAATATTTGATTCTTGTGGTGATTTTGTTGTGAACATTTCTCGTTATGGGAGAGTTTTTAAAGCTGATTTTGAAAACCCTGTTTCTCCTGTTGTTACATGTTTAGTTGCAAAATTCAACAAAGATTTGATGTTCTAGCATCGTAGACTTGGTCATGTTGGATTTGATCATTTGACTCGATTAAGTGGTTTGGATCTTGTTCGTGGTTTGCCAAAACTCAAAAAGGATCTTGATTTGGTTTGTGCACTATGTCATCATGGTAAAATGGTTGTTTCTTCACAGACACCAATTCTTTCTGTGATAACGGATGCACCGGGATAGCTTTTACATATGGACACTGTTGGTCCAGCTAGAGTGCAATCTGTTGGAGGAAAATGGTATGTGTTAGTTATTGTTGACGACTTTTCTCGGTACTCTTGGGTTTTGTTCATGGAAACTAAGGACGAGGCCTTTGGACACTTTCGAAGTCTTTTTCCTCGCTTAAATTGTGAAATTCCTAGTTCTTTGAAAACAATTAGAAGTGATAATGATGGTGAATTTAAAAATGATTCTTTTGAACAATTTGTGTTGAAGAAGGAATTTAACATCAATTTTCTTCTCCTCATGTTCTTCAACAAAATGGTGTTGTCGAAAGAAAAAATCGTTCTTTGGTTGAAATGGCTAGGACAATGCTAGATGAATATCACACACCTAGAAAATTTTGGGCCGAAGCTATTAACACTGCTTGCTATGTTTCTAATCGTATTTTCTTGCGATCTAAACTTGGTAAAATGCCTTATGAGCTTCGATTTGGTCGTTAGCCTAAAGTTTCACATTTGCATGTTTTTGGTTGCAAGTGCTTTGTGTTAAAATCTGGAAATTTGGACAAGTTTGAATCACGTTCAACTAATGGTTTATTTCTTGGTTACCCCGCACACACTCGTGGCTATCGTGTACTTGTTCTAGAGACTAACAAAATTGTCGAGACTTGCGAAGTCACTTTTGATGAGGCTAGTCCCCGGTACTAGACCAGATCTTTTAGCTACATTGCCACAGGCTCAGTGGGAGTATGGTCGATTCTTCGAAGATGAAAGCGACGACTACGACGACGAGGTCGACCTGCCCGGTCAGACCGGTCAGGTGCCATCGGTCGACCGAGGAGGCTGCCCGGTCGACCGGCCAAAAACCCGTTCGACCGGCAGGGGCCGATCGCTCCGGACTCCGTCGATTCCAATCACGAGGATTCATCGAGGACAATGACCAGTGCTGAACCAGAACATGAATCAACTTCTGAGATTACTGCACCTTTGCACATTCAGCGACGACATCCGCCGGTACAAATAATAGGTAACTTACATGAGCGGACGACAAGATCTAAGGTAACTGTGGATGATTTTGCAAATTCTGCCTTTGTTGCTTCTTTTGAATCCAAAGATGTTATTCATGCATTAATTGACGAATCGTGGATTAACGCCATGCATGAAGAACTTGAAAATTTTGAAAGAAACAAAGTTTGGTCTTCAGTTGAACCTCCTTCTGGACATAATATTATTGGAACCAAGTGGGTTTTCAAAAGTAAACAAAATGAGGATGGTTTGATTGTTCGAAATAAGGCTAGGCTTGTTGCTCAGGGTTTTACTCAGGTGGAGGGTTTGGATTTTGATGAAACTTTTGCTCCTGTTGCTAGGATTGAGGCAATTAGGCTTTTGCTAGCTTTTGCTGTTTCCAAAGGTTTTAAATTATTTCAAATGGATGTTAAAAGTGCTTTTCGTAATGGTTTTATACAGGAGGAAGTTTATGTTAAACAACTACCAGGTGTTGAAAATCCTGATTTTCCCAACCATGTTTTTAAATTGTCAAAAGCTTTATATGGTTTGAAACAAGCACCTAGAGCATGGTATGATAGACTTAAGAACTTTTTGCTTGAAAAAGGTTTTCAAATGGGAAAAATTGATAAAACGCTTTTTGTTCTTAAGCATGGTGAAAATCAACTTTTCGTTCAGATTTATGTTGATGATATCATCTTTGGTTGTTCAACTCACTCTTTGGTTGTAGAATTTGCCGAGACTATGCGCTGGGAATTTGAGATGAGCATGATGGGTGAACTGTCATACTTTTTGGGATTGCAAATTAAGCAAACACCTTAAGGTACGTTTCTCCATCAAACAAAGTACACCAAAGATCTTTTGCGCAGGTTCAAGATGGAGAGCTGCAAGCCAATCTCTACACCCATTAGATCTACTACTGTTCTTGATCCTGATGAAGATGGTGAAGCTGTGGATCAAAAGGAGTATAGAAGCATGATTGGATCTTTGCTGTATCTAACTCCTTCAAGACCAGACATACAGTTTGCTGTGTGTTTGTGTGCACGTTTTCAAGCTTCTCCTCGTGCTTCACATCGTCAAGCGGTGAAGCGCATCATGAGGTATTTGAGTCATACACTTGAGTTTGGCATTTGGTATTCTACTTCATCTTCTATTTGCTTAAGTGGTTATTCAGATGCTGATTTTGCGGGTTGTAGAATTGATAGAAGAAGTACTAGTGGAACATGTCATTTTCTTGGAACTTCATTGATTGCATGGTCTTCTAGGAAACAGTCTAGTGTAGCTCAATCCACTGCTGAATCTGAATATGTTGCTGCTGCAAGTTGTTGTTCATAGATTCTTTGGCTGATTTCTACTTTGAAAGATTATGGACTTTGTTTTTGAAAATGTGCCTCTTTATTGTGATAATACAAGTGCCATTAACATTGCTAAGAATCCTGTTCAACACTCACACACCAAATACATTGATATTCGCTTTCATTTCTTCCGAGACCATGTTGAGAAGAAAGATGTTGAATTAAAATTTTTGGATACAAAATTGCAACTTGCTGATATTTTCACAAAACCATTGGATTCTTCTCACTTTGCTTTTCTTCGGGGGGAATTGGGAATCATTCATCCTTTTGGCATGTTTTGAGGGGGAGTTTTTGTGCTCTTTGTTTTAACAAGCTATATGATTAAAATAAATTAAAAAAGAGAGCTTTATCCATACATATTGTTGTTCATGTGCATGCTAGCAATATTATGAAGGTTTATTTGTCACTATCGTAGCTTATATGTATTCTAGTAATTTTATGTGATCTAGATTTTATATTTAAGTGAGATAATGCATGACACTTTAAAATCACACTTGAATTAAAGAAATATGCAATGTTGATACTAGTGCATGTGTTGGATTATAAATGCTTCTATATATATTATGTTGAATTATTATTCCTCAAATTACTTTAAAATTGCTCATTGTGTAAAGAGAATCAAATGTTATCTATGAGAGAAAAAATGAATACCGAATCCTTGGAAACAGTCTTGATGACAAGGACGTATTCGATGTGAGCAAAAATAATGGGTGTCTAATCCTTGGAAACAGTCTTGACGACAAGGACGTACCGGAATAATTGAGAGAAAAATATGAGCAACAAATATGGCTCAAATCAATATGAAAAACCTTTCTCTTGAATTATATGTGCAAAAAGGTAAATTTTAGAAAGAATAAAGATTTCAATAGGTATATATATTTGGGTTTATTTTTCAACCTATGTGCTTGTAAACATGTTGCATTATAAATCGTTTGAATCCATGAATTTTTATTGCGTTATTGCTCTTAATTATAAAATATTTGATTCATGATTATACTCTAGTGCATATTTGCTATATAATTGATAAGTTTATCTTCTTATTATTGCAACACATGACATGACTTGCTTTATGTATGGTGCTAAGCTCTTGAATATTCATAAACATAATTCCTATGCTTGATGAGTTCATTGTCAAAAGGGGAAGAAAATAATGTTGTTTGAGAGAACATTTGCATGGGAGAACAAAAGTGCAAGTTTTTTTGGTCAAGGGATTTTCTTTCTTTTCAAAAGGGGAGAAATTTTCTTTGATTTTTGAGCACTCAAATGCTTTTTACCATTATTGTTTTTAATTTTCCAAACACCAAAACAACACTTTTTATTTGTTTGCCAATGTGTTCATCAAGGGGGAGATTGTAAAATCAAAGTGTGTTTGATTCTTCATTTGATGATGAACAATTGGTTGCTGTGGTTATTGGTTTGTGTGTTTTGATCTGTCGGTTTTGTACTGTCGGTCGACTGAGGTGTTTGGGCGGTCGACGGGCAGGTGCTCGCGGTCGACCGGCGCCATCCCGACCGGTTGCCGATTTCGTTTTGGTTTTGGTTTCAGTTTGTTTCCTTGCATATACATGGAAGTTTCGTGTTCCTATGCACGTGTCTGGTTGTTTATGCTAACAATGAGTCAAGTTGGGATAGCTTGTGCTCGGATATGATATTCTTTGTTTAATTGTGTGCAGATAATTTTTACGCCTCGAGAAAGTGTTGTCGGTGATCGAGTTGGAGTCAACTTGGAGATAAGGTGACGTCCAAGATGAAGATCATGCAGGATGTTGAAGTTTAGAAATTAGTGCATATGATTGGTAAGTTTCCATATGACATACAATGGAGATATTGTTGCATATGGAAAGCGGAATTTCGGTTTTAGGAAAACCGAGATTGTTATGGTTGTTTTATGTAAAGTTCGTTTCTTGTACGGGAAGGTTTCTTAGTGGATTAGGACTTCTTGTATGAGTAGGATTCGTGGCTCTTGGCTGCGGATCTTGGGTATTAATAGTGAGGGGAGGCGTGGCCTCTTGGTATCGCTTTTATCGAGTTTGGAGTTGAGTTCTAAATTAGGGTTTTGAGTTTAGCTCGAGATTTTGGTGAGGAGTGCTTTGTATGCACTTTGTAAACACAGAGAGTTTCAATAAAGATCAATATTCTTGATAATTCTTTGTGTCTTCTTCTTCCTTGGTGCGGCGGCATAATTGTCGGTTAAACCGGATCTACACGCCGGTCAGACCGATAACTCTACTGCGGTTAGACCGCGGCTTCTACCCGGTCAGACCGCAATCACACCTGTGGTTAGACCGGACGACGTCGGCTTCATCGGCATCGGCTACATCGAGCAATCGGGCGAGGCGATCGGCCGGGCGGTCGACCGAGTTTACTTGGCGATCGAGCCGGCGAAGCCGCGGTCGACCGGTGATTCAACCTCGGTCAGACCGGATCCAGAACAGAGGTAAAGTTTTATTTCCGCTAAAACTTTGTTTTTGGGGTGAACCAACCATTCACCCCCTCTGTTTGTCTTTTCATTGGGTATTCGATCCTACATTGTTCAGCCTTGTCGGGTGACATTATCTTCTGCCGGGTTGTCCTCTCCTTACTTCATCTGCGAGCCTTGCAAAGCAAGCCTTCCCTCCTGAGGAGGCCTGATGTGTCGGGCCAATGATTTGAGGTTGAGAAAAAGGAGGGCGTCCAACCCCAGGATGAGGTCGGGCTGCCGACCCCGTTCGAGTACTTCCGGTCCGACTTTAGTTATCATTGAATTCGCTATTTGATGTACCCCGGGGTCACACCCCTATAATCCTTGTACCTTTTTTTAACTTCATAGACACTTTTTAGTATGCTTTAGATGTAGTATCGAGCTGCATGTTTTGGTTATTGATTTCTTTTTTCTAGGATGATTTTAATAGTATCCTTTTGTGATCAGTACTCATATATCTACCGTTGGGCAGTAACACAGGCACTTTTTTCTCGTACCAACAAATTTGATTTCTGCATGCAACTTCCGCATCTTTTCTGTCACGGGCTTCATGTCCTTGGTCAAGCCATCATCTCTTTGGTTGAATGTTGAGGTAGGGTTTGCTAGCTGTTCTTTCAAACTAAACGTATAAATTATTCTATCTGTTGTTACTGATTCATCGTGCTTCATGTGTCTTTCCTAATTAAGAAAACATCTTTTCATTTCTGCAGCATGATGTTTTTTACAAAGAGCACGGTTTGAACATGACAAATTACATTCTTTCGGTACAGAAGCTTGGCTTTGTGAAGTACATCTCATCACCTGAACTAGGTTTCCTGCAAAGTCTATCAGGAGGCATTAATCATAAAGTGAAGCTATGTTCCGCTTTCTTAATAAAGCCGTTTACGATCCTTCTACAAACAAAACATATAACTCTATGCTGAGTGACCTGGCATTTATTAAGACAATTGCTTCTTGTATAATGGTTCCCAAAAGCTATATATGGCCAGTGACAAGTGATTACTATATTCAGCTTCCCGCACAGATTGTCAAAGATGCGCACGATGCAGGTTTAGAAATATATGCGTCTGATTTTTCAAACGATGGAATTTTTCCCTATAACTACAGTTATGATCCTTTGGAGGAATATCTGTCATTTGTCAGCAATGGTGGCTTCTCTGTTGATGGTGTATTAACAGATCACCCACTTACTGCATCAGAGGCTATCGGTATGTCGTCTATACTTTTGTTGCTTTGATTATACTAATGTAATTTTAATCACCGTTATTTTGTCAATTTCACCATAGCAAATAATTCAACAGACAATGTATCCACTACTACAAACAAGCACATGGGTATCGTCCCAAAAGATGTCGGTTCAAATAAATCTGGCACCTATTATATCTATAGGTGTTGGTTCAAATAAATCCGACAGCTATTGTCCCGAATAGGTGTCGGGTGTAGAGAAAAAAGAAACTTATTGTATAGGTGCCGGTTTTTATTACGAACCGACACCTATTCTTCCGAATAGGCGTCGGCTCAATAGGAAAAATCGACACCTACTCTTAGTATATTATAGGTGTTGGTTTTTTAGAAAAATCGACACCTATAAAACCTAACCGAGCCAGAGCCGAGCCGGCCGAGGCGTTTATATCCTCTAGATCCCTTATATCTTTACATCTCATTTCTCCCTTATATTCTCTCTTATGCCAAGCCGACCGAGCAGCGGGGGGCGGCGGGAGGAGGGGCGACGGCAGGAGGCGGGCTCGGCAGCGGAGGCAGGGGGCAGCGGGAGGAGGGGCGATGGCGGGACGAAGCACGGCGGGAGGAGGGGCGGCGAAAGGCGGCAGCAGCGGCAAGGGTAGGCGGCGGCGGTGGTGGAGGAGCTCTCCCTCCGCTAGATCGGAGGGAGGGAGGCGACGGTGGAGGAGCCCTCCCTCCACCGATCTTGCGGGAGGGAGGCGGCAACGACGGTAGTGGTGGAGGAGCCCTCCCCTTCGCCAGATCCGACGCCCAAGGGAAGGTCGTTGCAGCGAGCGGGGCGGTGGTGGATTCAGCCGGCGTCGGCAGCGGGCGGAGGGGAGGGGCGTCCTCCAGCGCCGCCGCCCACAGCGCCCCCTCCCGCCTGCCCGATCGCCCGTCCTCCAGCGACCTCCGCCGTCCGGCCACCGTCATCCTCCGCTTGCCATTGTCCTCCAGCGACCTCGGCCTCCTCCACCGCCCGTTGCCCTCCGGCTAGGAGAAGCACACAATCCTTCTTCTCTCCCCCTCTTCTTGGTAAGTTCTTGCCACTCTCTAATACATGTGATAGTACAACAACAACAAGCATGGTTGACTTCTGAATCTGTTCTCTTCTGAATATTTCAACTTGTGGTAGTAAAGTTTCATCCACGTCTCTATTTCAACTTGCACATCCAGGATATCCATTCCGGGTGTTAGTAGATGCGATGGATAATAAACTGGAGATGCAATAACAAGAAGAAGGAGGGTTTACTTAGTTAAGTGAAAGTGTGAAAGAGAAAAGCTACTGATGTGTGAACCTATTTCATAGAACTACATATTTAAGACATTATTGTGTCACTAAGCTACTGATGTAAACTGAGTAGTCAAATACTATCCTTACTAATTTCTCCAGTAGGAATTTCTGGGCTTTAATTTTTGGAAGTCTGTTTTTTTGTCATGATGAAGGCTGTTTTGGATTATCTTTTGTCACGATGGAAGGCTGTTTTAGATTATTTGTTGACACGACTTGTCATTGCTTGCATGTTTGGGATTGGTTATTAGATCCAGTTTTGATTTTTTTTAGGACTGACTTCCTACTTATTGATAAGCTTTTGTTTCAATGTCCTTGTCAAAGAATCAAAATTGTTTTCTTAACAAATGAAAAATGCTAAAGTATGCAGTGTGATTTTATCTATGCCTAGTAAACTGTTCAATGCATCAAAACGTCAGGTGGCTCTTGTGATTTTCGTTGGGTTCTATGAGCAGAATTTGTCGAGTAGGAATATGGACCACTTTGATTGCGCATGCTCTTTGACTGTTTGCAACTTCTTATAGCTTTATCCTGTAAATTCTTGTGACCAAATATCCGTGTAGTCCATGTCCAATATCCCATTTGGTCCTATACATATGAATTCTGCTTGCATTATTTTGGGGTTTTTTCGTGAATCTTGCGTGGGGGTAGTTCAGCCAGTAGACAAAACCAGATGATTGATTCATGGTTATTTCAGTTTGACATATCCATAGAGAACCACCTATAGATATTAGAAAAGCGAAAGCAAGATCCCATGTTGAGTTGTATGACAGGATGAAGCATTTTACACTGTTTCATGATTTCAGGCTTACTCCCTACGTAGTTAATGCTTAAATACTTAAATATAAATTTATGGCAATACTGGGTACAATTTAAACCTTTTGCTTTAGGGTGATGGATGATCTGAAATGAAAATAATTCTGTTATGTGCTTGGGTTTCTCTAATAATTCTTGGATCTGCATTGCTAGGCTTTATTCCAATAATGTGTTTATGATCTTGTGCTATGCTTCATTTTGGTAATGGTGTATTTGTTTATACATAGATTCATAGTGCCTTTGTACTTTCTAGTAAATGATATGTCATTTACCATGCATAGTACAATGCATAAGGTATAATAAAAGTTCACAGGTTTGTATCCATGGCATAAATAATTATGGAATATTTTATAAATAAGATGTGTTTTTTTATCTATTATTGTCAAAATATTTGGAACCCAACCATGGTTCTCTACTGTTTCAACTGTGTTCCTGAGATGTTTCTTCATCTGTCTTTCTTTGATATCATGACCTCATCTCCCTGTTCATCTCATGAAGCAAACAAAACTATGTGGCTCAGCATTTCTAAGAGAAATGTATCCGTTCGAGAGGTACATGCGAGTTCTAAAGTCTTACATGAGCAAACCAGAGGGGAGCATCATTGAATGTTACATGACCGAAGATGTTATTGAGTTTTGCGTTGATTATATGACCGAGGCCAATCCTATCAGAGTACCAGTGTATCGTCACGAAGGAAGGTTGTCAGGCGCTGGCACAATAGGCAGGAAAAGAGTTGTGCCTGATCGAGCCTCCTATTCGCAAGCTCATTTCGTTGTGCTCCAACATATGATAGAAGTTGCCCCATACTTTGAGGAGCATTTAGCAAAAATCCAACAGGAGAACTTGGGGCAATCGGACATGTGGATTAACAGAGAACATAACTCCTGGTTCAACGAATGGTTCAAGAAGCATATTACAATGTCGATGGATGATTCAAATGAGACAATATGGTTGTTGGCGATGGGACCGTGTTGGGAGATAGACACATGGCCAGGATATGATATTAACAGTTACATGTTTTACACTGTACAACAAGATGACAAAAGCACAGTGCAAAACACCGGAGTCCGTGTAGATGCATTCCAGGATCAAGTTGGGTCCAACACATACTACGGCCGTATTGAACAGATCTGGGAGCTGAACTACGTGAGATTCAAAGTTCCTTTGTTTCGATGACGTTGGGTGAATATACGCACTGGTGTCAAAGTCAACAAGGAAGGTTTCACTTTAATAGATCTATCCAAGGTTGGATACGCTGATGAACCATTCATGCTTGTGAAACAGGTCAAGCAGATATTTTACATAAAAGACCCTGCAAATAAGAAGATGCACATTGCCAGGGATGGCAAGCGCCGAATTGTCAGGGTTGACAATGTCATCGACGAAGAAGAATACAATTAGAATTTTCATGTCAGACCTCACATCGACCTTGATGATCATCCCCAAGAGGATGTGATATGTGCTCATTCAGATCATACGGCAGGCATAACCTTGTGACTGATACCTTTGTACGTATTTGTTTGCTATTTCTTGTAATGAATGAAATATTTTGTATTAACAAGCCTTCTGTGTACATTATTTAGTTAATTTGGAGAATTATTTAGTGAATTAAATAAATTATTTAGTGAATTAAATAAAGTTAGTGAATTATTGAACTTTAGAGAATTATTTAGTGATTTATTTATTGTACTAAATTATTTTTACTACACCTCAACAATGGTAAAGTAGAAAAGAGCAAAAATGAATTTGTTTTTATGTAAAAATGGAAAAATTATATCGGTGAAGGGCCTTTAGTCAAGCCCGTAACTTTAAGCTCGTCATGAATGACCTCATCAGTGACGGGCCTTAATTGCATCCCAATAGAGATAATGTCAGTACCAATCTTGAACTTTAAGCCCGTCACCGATGATCTTATCCGATCAGGCTTAAGCTTTTAAGCCCGTCATCGATGTGGTCATCGGTGATGGGCCTTATATCAAGCCAATTACCGATAGAATTTTTCCATCGACCTTTGCGTGCCGAACTAGATCTCATCTGTGACAGGCTTTATATTAACCCCAATTGAGATGATTCATCTCAATCAGGCTTAATCTAAAGCCTGTCACGGATGTGCTTCCAAATCTATACATTAACGCGAAAAATTTTTAAGTCCTCACTCACTAAGAACCCTAGCATCGTCGCCGTCTCTTGAGCACGTCGCTGCCGTCCCTCACGCCCTCCCGAGCCCAGTGCTGTCGTCCTTCCTCGCTGCAGTCTTCTTCCCTCGCCACCACCGAGCGCGCCGCCGTCCCTGAGCCCGTCGCCATCTTCTTCCCTCACCGTCCCCGAGCTCGTCGCCATCTTCCGCCCACACCACCACTTAGCCCAGCGTCGCTTTCTCTCTCGCTGCTCCAGGTTAGTCTCCATCTCCCTCTTTTGTCATGTAGTGAATCTCAGATGAATCGGGTTGATGCGCCTGTTGATGAGAAATTTCTCTCATGCGCTGGCCTAGGAGATTTGCTTAGCTCCAGTGCAGGTCCTTCTCGGCTACCTGTGTTGTGCAGGGGTGTGCCAGTTGGTTTGATCTGTTAACCATCAAGAAAAATAAAGATATATGCGTTAAGTGTTATGTTAGATCCCACTGGATCGGCTGTAAGGGTCAATTTACATATATATGCTACCCCGAAGTGTATTTGATCTAAGTGACTAGAATAGATCGGCTGCGCCGAGGCAGTATTAACCACTTAATCCAAATATACAATGGGATAATAAATATATGCTTTAACAGCCTAGCCGACATCGTAAGTCCAACTGTGAATCGGCTAGTACCCCGATTCATCTTATGGAAAGATATTGATCTAAGATAAATACGCTAAACCTAGATCAATTGGCTGTCGGCTGACATACTAATTCTGGCTTAGGGCATTTAACTAGAGAAAGATCTTAATATAAGAGGTGATTTCAATAAACCTGATAATAAATATATCAAGAAGGATATTAAAACAGAAAAGGCCGGCTGAAACCCCAGCACTGTCTCTAAACATATACATCTAGCCGACTAGATCATAAAAGTTCTAACAACGACTTAATAGATCAATATTGATGCAACATTAAGTATAAAAAGAACAATCAGATCTACTGTGGCTGATGTAAATACCTCAAGACGGTGGATATCACATATAATCTAGGCCAACCCTTAGACCTAACTCTATCGGCTTCTGATACTTGACAGAAACGAGCCGATGTCGAGGCAGATCTAAACATTGCTCTAGATTATATGTGATATATGATAACTAGCGCAGCATAAATCATCGAATTTAGAGTATCATAGCGATGGAAGCACTAAATTCGACGAGATACACCACTAACGACAAACATTTACCTTAAATCGGGGATCGAAACGATGCAGCCCGAAGCCGGATCAATTGTTCGTCCGAAGAAAAAGGAGGCGATGCGCCGAAGGTTGTATTGAATGTGTGATATCATTTACAGGGATCTCGGGTCCTATTTATACCCAAGAATAACATCATCCGTGCGAACCACGGTCTCTATTTAATCTACTATTTAAAATACGACAATATCCCGGCATATGGTCCCATGCCGCAATACAATAAACAATCTAAACAAACTCCTAATTTACAGATATAATTGCCATTATAGAACTCTATCCGTAGATGGCAATATCTTTTAACGCGTAATTTGGGAACCGAACCATCTATTTATCTTTAAGCACTTTCATCGGAAATGGTCCCACTTTACCTTGAACCAGAATCGGCTATCGGCTGTCTTAGTCGGACTCACTCTCAACCGACGGGCTCCGTAGCCAATTCGGACTTAGCTAATTCTGATTCCATCTCTTCTCATATCGCGTTTCTTCTCCAATTCCGCTTCAATCTTTGTTTCAAACCCGGGAGTTAGGTTTCCAAATTTGGTCATTAACACATGCCCCCCAAGTCCGCGATATGCAATGTTGCGGATTTTAGGTGATTCAAATCCAAGGCTCAGTCCTAGCACGAGTCTGTTTCGTCCATTCGCAAAACACTTTAAATACCGCCCCCGTGGCCATCACACGTGTCACGCCTTCACAAACAAGCATCCACCTCAGCAACCTTCGAGTTCTCCGACGACCCATACAGCCCTCAAGACCCGCACCGGTGATCCCCTCCTCCGACAATCTCCAGTCACACAATGGCTTCCTCCGCTGCCACTGCTGCCGCATCGGCCACCGCCTCTGCCGAGTCCCCTGAGGTACGTCCTAATCAGCCCAAAAACCCTTTCTCTTCCGCCTAAACTTATAGATTCGAATTCTAGGGTTTTTAATTTATAAATCTGTTATTCTTTTTGATTGTAGCACTTGTCCCATCAAATAGCCATCCCCAGCCTTGCTCAGCAAAACATATATTTCCTAGGGCCTATCGGCAACAAGGACCCCACCAAAATAATCATAGCCAAAACCGATAGGATGCCCTACAACACGAAGAAACTTTCTCTGAGCCACTGGTCTGGAACTTTTAAGTCATGGCCATCCATGGACAAATCCTGCCCTGAATGGTATAACAGGATGCAATCGGCCAAGCAAACCAACTGGGAATAGGTAGGAATAGCTCAATGTCTATCTCTGTCAATGGCCGATATGCAAAAAGATGAACCAATGATGTCGGCTGCAACCTACTTCTGGAATGACACCCTCAATGCCTTCATGTTTCAACAAGGCCCAATGATAGTCACCCTGGCCGACGTAGTCATGACCACTAGGCTAGATATCCTGTCGTCGGCCAACCCTGAAGAACTGTCTAGGAAAAGCCAGCACCAATTCAAAACAAAATCCATAGGAGGATGGAGCGGCTATGTGTCCATGAACATGAAGGAAGGACCAGTCGGCCCTAGGGAGCACGCTGCATTTCTCATGATGTGGTTAGAAAAATTCTTGTTCTGTGGCTTGAGCTATGAGCCGACTGCCAATTGGAATATCGTAGCCGAGGCCTTAGTGGAGAAAAGAAAAATCCCTTTGGGCAAGTATCTCCTCGGCCACCTATATCAAACCCTCCATCAAGCAGTTGCTAAGATAGCCGCCAATGCCTGTGTCAACACCGGAGGTCCCTAGTGGTTCCTTCAGATCTGGCTGGTCTTGATGACCCAAAAAATATATGGTCGGCCACCTTTGACCGAAGCACGCTTCCCGCGTTTAGAGCCGATCGAAGATGACGAGGGAAATGAGGTCACCACCACCAGGTGTCTAAGTTATGGAGAAGCAGCAGCCATGCACGCCGGGTCAAAGCAATCGGCCGAACTGCTCGCCGAGTGGTTTGTATCCTTCTACGACGGGTTTGCAAAGAACAATCGCATCTGGTACTTTTACATGGATCGGCCACTCTTCAAGCTCCCTATCGAATTCAACCTGGAAGAGATCAACTCGGACGACTACCCCAAGTTCAGGGATTTGTTCACCACTGCTATCAGTCCTTGCATCCTGCCGACTGGGATCCGCCAAGGCCGATCAGTGACCCAAAGTTATGAGTTTTATTACCCTATGTCGGCTGCCCGGCAGTTAGGACTTGGGCAACTGCCCATCGGCTATTATTATGCTGATAAGATTGAGACAAGGGGAATAGTGGACCAGGCCCCAATCATGAGCAAATTGATGAACATAGCAGGTCCCCCTCTCGGCAGTATTGGTGACATGGTTCTAGCATACAAGAAGAGCACAACCTATGACTGTTGGTGAGTCAAGATCAAACACCACATCTTCCACGAGATTTCTTCCCACTTCATCACTCTGCTGCTGCCGGATGAAATCTCTTCAGTAAGTCTCGCACTTCAAGTTACTCTTCCTTTCAAATTATCAGCCGATTTAATTTGTCAACACTTACAGAAAAAATCCTCTTTTATTTTCTCGCAGGTGACTGAAACTGAACGGCCGACGGTGAGCAACTCAGGCATCCCCATCGAATACCACCCAGGCGTTCTCCCGAACGATTGCGGGCTAGCTCCATCGGCCATCGACTGGGATGCGCCCAAACTTAAGACCTTGCTGCACGGATAGACGCGCCAGCTGTTGGCCCGGCAAAAAAGAGCCGCTCCAAGCACGAAGCCATCAGCTGCATCGCCCAAGAAGCAAAAGAAAAAGCAGGCGACCGCACCAGCCGACAGCCTCCTGTCAATAGACCCCATCATCGACCAAGTCCTAAACGAGGAGGTCGCAGATGAAGAGATGTCAGCAGCTATCGGAGAGGCAGTCGAATCGAGATATTTGAGCCACAACATGCTCAACCCTCCAGCCGACAGCCCGCTAGCTCCAAGCCCTCCTGCGAAGAAACAACCGGTAATCCTTTGTCTTGTCATATTCAGCTTTTAACATAACACTATCTTGTACTCAGCCAAATGTATCTCTCACAGGTCAAAAAGCTGGCTCGCCGTCCTCCGCGCCATGCCTCAGCGGTAACCATTTCCCACAGCTTACATTTTAGCTTTCTGACCCCAGCGACTTGACATCTAACACTTATCTCTTGCAGCCTTCTCCACCTCCATTGGTTGCCCCCTAGTCGGCTGCCCCCAAGCGTCGAGCGAACACACGGCGTCGGCCGTAGGTGGTCAAGAGGCCGGGGACGTCACAGAGCCGGCCAACGAACGAGCTGATGCAGCAACCTCAATCGGCAGCCCTACTGAAGAAGACACCGCCCTCGTCAACCCGGCCGAAGCTGAAAAGAAGCCGATCCGATGCCCGCAGGAAGAGTAAGTTGATCCCTTTCTTTCCTCTCATAATACTTCGAACAATCGGCCATTTCAATCACAGCTTAAACCTGTTGTCCCCTTTGTGCAGCCTTTGGCCGACCTGCTCTCCTTCGACAAGAAGGAATTTCTTGGAGATGAGGAAGGGGAAGCCATCAGTACAAAAAAAGCCCCAGCCGACGAGCTCAAAGAGAAACTTCAAGACATACGCCGTCGGCTGGACATCAATGTGAACAGGCTGGTGGAGGAGTGCGGATCAGCCAAGTGCCGATTCTTTGAAATTGAAGGTCAACTTCCCGAAGACCTCGCCACCAAGATGTCCGATGCCGTCTGTATTGATCAGCATCGGCCAAGGCTTGGGCGTGAGATGAAAAAAAATGATCGAAAGGCTTGCCCAGGCCGATGTGACGGCCAAGATCAATGACGCAGTCAAGAGCGTGGAGGTCAAGAAGATAAAACTGAATGAGCTGAAGGCCGGCCCTACCACATCTCAGGCTCGGATCACCAGTTTGAAGGCCGAAGAAGCTGATCTGCTGAAACGGCTAGAGCAATGCCGAACCAACATCGCAGCCGAAGAAAAAATGCTAGTTGATTTGCCTAAAGCCACTGAGGACCAAACAGGCAAGCTAAAGGCCGCCATCAAGCACCTAAACACTTCCAAACACTTCTCCATCCAAACCCTTTAGCATATATGCTCCTTTAGAGACGCATTTGTGGATCTTGAAAGACCCTTCGCAATTTGGTGACCACTTGCCAAATTTATTATCTCTTGTTCCAATCGTCAGTATCAAATTTCCAAACGAGTTCGCCCTCTTGAAAAGACTTAGGCACAACTTTCTTATTATAATGACGGGCTAACTCATTCCTTATCCCTTGTTACCTTTTTCAAGGCCCTCATCCGTGATAAAACGAGGTCTTCTGATTCATCCACCATCAAGTGATAATAATCATCGGCTGTAAGTTGATCTTGCAACTGAACCCGTCTCGAGCCGATGATATTTTCCCATGGCAGTACTGCCTCGTGTCCATAGACCAACTTGTATGGAGGGACCTGGATAGATCCATGGCATGCCATCCGATAGGCCCATAGTGATTCGGCAAATCGGCTGTGCCATTGCTTAGGGTACTCAGAAATTTTCTCTTTATTAGTTTGATCAAATTTTTGTGTGAGGCCTCTGCTTGCCCGTTGGCTTGTGCATAGTATGGTGAGGAATTAAGTAATTTGATCCCCATGCCGTCGGCAAACTGAACAAACTCGTCCGATATGAAGATAGATCCCTGATCTGTTGTTATTGTTTGTGGGACGCAAAATCGGTAGATAATATGCTCTTTAACAAACTCGATTGTGTCCCTATAATCAACCTTTTTCAAAGGAATTGCCTCCACCCATTTTGTAAAATAATATGTTGCCACCAGAATGAATTATGTCCTTTGCTTGATGGTGGATTGATCTGACCGATCATGTCGATACCACATCCTCTGAACGACCAAGGCTTTATGATTGGATTGGAAGCATTGGCGGGAATATAGCTGGATTCTTGTTGTACTGTGCACGGGATGTCTTGATCCATCCATCATCCTCAGGCTCCAAAACATGTATCATGCGCAACAATTTATAATTTTTATTTCCCCAGCTGCATGCAGATGCAGTGCAGCTTCTCATTATATTAAATTTGTTACTACTGTTATGCACCATTTACTAAATATTGGCTGTTGTACTCTCGAAGACACAATTGAGTCAAACAATTATTCTGTCTACATAGCGCACACAAACATTACGTAGACCATGGTGGATCGATCAATAATCCACAAAAGAAGAAGCTTCTCGTGAAGACACAATGGTAGGTAATTACATGTCCGTTATATACTGGCATTTATCTTATACTTGTTTAATTTGAAATATTGACGTATTCAATTTTATTCAACATAGTGTTATAAGCAACCACTAGGCACTAACCTATGCTGTTACTACGTGTGCGAGATGCTTAGAATCTACGGGAGATACACTACAAAGTTTGAAGAAGTAAGTGCAGAGAAAATAGCTTTTTACACATTAAGATCGAACTTGTATAATTTTCCTAACTATATCAATGTGTATTCCTTCTTAAACAGATCCAGGCCGTTCCAGTTGTAGCCCGGTTCGACAATCGAACCATACTCAACCGCGACATCTGCAACCATTTGGGCAATTTCTACGATCTGAAGAGCCAGCTTGCAATGGAGGATACCTTCAAACGACTTAGAGAGTGGGAAAAAGAACAAATGTAATCATTTATAATTAAGTCTATATTTTATATGCTTTCGAGCTATTGTAAATTGCGAGACGATACATGATACGTATGTATATATGAACATGCATGATGCATACATTGATATCTTTTTATGAGAAAATAATTAAATGTCTTTTAATTCTTCATATATATACGTGCAAATTGTTGTGTGTATATATACTAACGTACGACAACATCGATCGATCGATAATATATATTATTGAGAGAGAGAGAAGATTGGAGAGGAGAGGAGAGAGAGATAGAGGAGAGACAGGAGAGAGCTAGAGAAACCCTAAACAACATGCAGCTCACATAAAATAATGCGCATGGGAAGATCAATCTTCCCGTGCGGTCAACTTAACGAACCGCACGAGAAGATCAATTATCCCGTGCGGTTGGGTAAAGTGGCCCGCACGGGATAATGGATCTTCCCGTGTGGGCCTCTTAAGCCGATCACATGGGATAATTGATCTTCCCCTATGGTTGGGCCGCCCACACGCGAAAATGGTCGGGTCGGGTTGGCCTTCCGCATGGGTAGATACCTCTTGGCCCGCACGCAATAGTCGTTTCTCCAGTAGTGTATACAAATGTAATTTGTAAATGAAATTTACAAACAATACAATTTATTTATCACATTCAGAATGGATATATTTTAAGAAGTATATATAAAATGATAGTTTGCAAGATACTTAATGACATTGGGAAATTTATAGATATCTAAAACCCCATAATTTCATCTATGACATTCCAATCCAAAATATATGGAGCAACTAATTAAGAGGTAGTCTGCAAAAGGAAGGAAAAGGGTGTTAACATGAAGGACAAGTAAACTACATTTGGTTGCCCACTCTTTGTTGAAATAAGTGGTGTCAACATCAATTACCATATATGTTTTGCTGCCCATTCTCTCTTGAAAAGAACCTCAATGCTTGAACATATAAAGGTTTGTTCTATCTTTCTATGTTTTCTGGAGTTTTGATCTCCTGAACTATGGTGTCGTTTCAGAAGTTGACTATTTTGTCACTATCGTCTGGCAGGTAATTTAATGAGACCTTAAAATTTGTTATTATGTACCGATCCTTCAACCATTAACTCTATTGACTTGTAGTACCATGCATCATGGTGCCTTCCACGAAATGTGCGATTACTATTTATGAGAAGAAGGCCCCCATCGTTTCCTCCATACAATATCAGTCGCTGCCAAAATTTAAATTTTTAAACTCAATTTTGAAGTTGATTTTGATGTTTTTTTCATCGAAGTTTATTTTTCAAAATTGGCTTTTATGTTGCTAAAAACGCATATATAAATACTTTACTATTAGTTCAGAAGAAGACGGAACAGTGGTGTCTGTGCCTAGACTACAAGGACCTCAATAAGTCCTGCCCCAAAGATCATTTTGGATTACCTCGTATTGACCAGGTTGTTTATTGAATAGCCGGCCGTGAAATTCTCAGTTTTCTCGACTGCTATTTGGGATACCATCAAATCAGCTTAAAGGAGTCCGACTGCTTGAAGACCTCATTCATCACTCTGTTCGGCGCCTACTGCTACATTATGATGCCTTTTGGCCCAAAGAACGCTAGGGCTACTTATCAGCACATGATTCAAAGATGTTTGCAATCACAGTTTAGACACAACATGGAGGCCTAGGTCAATAATGTTGTTATCAAGACCAAACAGAAGAATAAGTTGATTGTTGATTTTGAGGAGACCTTTCAAAATATCCAAGCCTTCAGGATGAAGTTGTACCCGGAGAAGTGCACCTTCGGAGTATCATCAGGGAAGCTGCTTGGTTTCGTGGTGTCCCACTGAGGCATCAAATCCAACTTAGAGAAGATCAATGCCATATGCAACATGAAGCCGCTGAGT
Source organism: Oryza australiensis (assembly GCA_019925245.2). Classification (NCBI taxonomy): domain Eukaryota; kingdom Viridiplantae; phylum Streptophyta; class Magnoliopsida; order Poales; family Poaceae; genus Oryza; species Oryza australiensis. The sequence goes on along the minus strand of JAIFGZ020000609.1, from coordinate 198,428 downwards.
GCCTAGAAGGATGTTCAAAAACTCATCGGGTGCATGGTGGCCCTTAGTCGTTTTGTCTCTAGGCTTAGAGAACGAGGCATGCCCTTTTCAAGCTACTTAAGAAGACAACGATTTCCAATGGACACCTGAAGCCGAGAAAGCCTTCGAAGGTTTCAAGAATTTCCTCACAACACCTCCTGTGCTAGCTTCACCGCACCCGCAAGAGCCCTTGCTACTTTATGTGTTGGTGACTTCCCAGGTGGTTAGTATGGTGTTGGTTGTCGAATGAGAAGAGGAAGGACACATTCAAAAGGTTCAGAGGCTGATCTATTTTGTCATTGAAGTTTTGGCCGACTCGAAGACACGCTATCCATAGGTGCAGAAGCTACTATGTGAAGTTTTGATCACACTCAGGAACTTGGCTCACTACTTTCAAAGCCACTTGGTTGTTGTGGTTACATATTTTCCACTTGGTGACGTCCTCCATAACCATGAAGCTATATGGCGTATTACAAAGTGGGCATTAGATTTGATGGCGCTAGACATTAAATTCAAGGCCCGCACATTGTTGGTATTTCTTACGGTCATAGATAAATCCGCAAGCGCATGTAATACAGTTGTAGCACTTCACTAGGAGTATTCCAAGGTATTGAATTCACAGGGAACGTGTGTGGATTATCTAAGGGTCAGATTCATCCAAGGACACCAAGAATTTATAGGCCAGGGTATAGAGACGAATTCTATGGTTGTGGCTCTAGATAGATGGTAATCTCCTTACTCTATGTACTTACTTCGGGCACCGGCTTACACTCGGTCTGCCGAGTGACTCTAGCCTAAAGCTCTACGATGTACCCGAACATGGAGGATTACAAAGGACAGATAGGGTTGTCACCATATACCGTCTACCTCTACAACCCGTGGACTATGCGGCAAACAAAGGTAATCCCCAGCCTAGACACCAGGTCTACGCTATTGATTACTACTCTAATCTTGGCCAAGAACTCCCATCTTCATCAGGAGTCTTAGACTATAGCACCCATGAATGGACGATGATCCCGTAAGTAAATGCAGTAAAGTAATTACTCAACGTAAAGAAATTCAACCATAGGAAATCAAGAACACTTACTTGATTGAATAAACATCCGATGAGGTACAAGTTTGGAGGTCGGTGCTAAGATACCCGACACTCCTCCGGAAAACCCCTCACTCTCTACCCTATTTTCTACGCACTAGAGAACTAGAGCTATGCCTTTGGAATGGAGCTTTGATTTTCTTGTGTTGTGTGTTGAGAGTGAAATAAAGCTCCCCTTTTTAGCCTTCATAAGGTGGTTGTAAGGTCAGTAATCTTCCCGTTAAACGTGGATAACCGCCATTAGGAAGTCAATAGAACCGTCAATGTGGAAGGTGGAGATGAAGGTGGCCAGGGCTGGTTCGGCTGAACCCTGGCCACCGCCTCTCTCCACGCCATTTCACCAAAGGCTTCCAGGTGGGCCCTCTAGTCGGTTCCTTTGTGTTTAGTCCCACTTTAAGTCGGTTCAAGCTTACTTGTGGACCTCCAATCCTTGTGCTCGCGTGTGAGTGGTTGGAGGTGTATCTTGTTGCTGGGCAGGTGTGTTTTCTCCCATTAATCACCTACATACAAATATTCACCAACACTTGTGGAACGGATTAGTAAATAACCCTTTCACTATGTTGATGTTTATCTTTTATCCGTTTTATGCAGGGATTGACGGTCGAATTTTAGTATTTAAGGACCGTCAACAATACCCACACACTTATCCTTTACTCGTCCCTGAGTAAAGCTCATGGATATCATATAGATTATGGACTTCCTGTATAATGCAAACATACAATGCATTTAAAGCCATACTTGTACCCGTGAACTTTGGAAGTGTCTACCATGTCATCTTGGTGATTGAAGAATGGAATGGCCTTGATTCGAATCACCTCTACTTCTGATAAATTACCTTAGGATTTTCTTTATGCTTATAAAAACATAACTTTACTTTTACTACTCAATTGATTCTCTCATATCACTCAATGTGTTTGACTCCTCACCAAGGCCTTGATGTTGCCTATTCTTATCCTACCTTTCTAATAAGGCTTATTGTCACGCCCAGAAATTCATCCCAAATTTCCAGACTATTTTGTGTATTAAATCCTTGTCCAGGAATCAACCAGGGTACACAAAATGACAAATTAATACACAGATCCAAACGTAAAATAAAGCGTAAAATAAAAATCCTTACAGAAAAGGCACTTAGTCCTCACACTCAAAAGAAACAACGGCGGAACAGAAAGACGATCCTAGCAAACTCAACTGGGGTCTGAGCCTTGATTCTTTAACACCGTCTTGAAATCAGAAGCACTACACTTCTGAAAGGGGGAAAATCGCAAGCCTGAGTACAATGACCGTACTCAACAAGCCACACCAAGGAATGCAGACGTGCAAGAGAAGACAAAGAGTGACTTGGGCTATTTTGCATAAATGCAGTTGTAAACCTTTATAGTTTAAATTCAGCAAAACAGTTGAGTATTTAAGCCAATATTAAATCTTCACTAAAAAACGTTGTCCCGTGTTGATCAGGCCCAAACTTTCCACTTGAACTAACCAGTTCTATTAAGTCCAATTATTAAAGTTGATACTAATAACGGTGAATCTGGTTGATCGCCCATAACCGCGGGCATGACTATTTTAATAGTTTTACTCTAATCAGAGATGCACAACATTACCCACAAGACACGATTCCACACATGTTACCATGCCCCAAAGTACCACCATGATACTGCAAAGGGGAAAATCGTGACAAGACCTTTCGCATAACTACCCATAACCAATCGTACCACACCAAGGTTTCGCCCCCACCCCTCGAAAGGCTGTGGGCAGCCCCACCGTGTGCCGCGGTGAATCTGGCAGCCGATCAACTGAGCGCCCCGGCCGACCAAACTCCATCACACCCACCCACATTAGGTTACGTTGGCCAGAGGAAAGCTATACTACGAGTCCGGCAGTTGCCCATTCTTGCTTCTGGTAAGCACTATAAGTCTTTCAGGGTTTCCCATGAACTAGTCCTTAATTGCCATGGGTGCGGCTATCAAAACTATGCACCCACAGCCCACTATTAAGTCATATTTTAGTTGGAATAATTATGACCAATAAGTTTGGCCAGGTGTTTCGAGCTTACAGCTCTCCAGAGACTAAAGTAATTAATGTAACTATGCTAGTCAATTTATCACCCAAGGTTGACAAAGGAATGGATAACAAGTAAATATGACACAAGCAAATGGATAGGTAATCCCATCATTCCATGGAATTAGCAAAACATGCAATGTTATTTGCAAACGTAAAACATTCACAAAAATAGGATCAATATGCTTCAAGGAAAGTGTGACTTGCCTTGTTTCTTGAAACAAACTTCTAACTCTTTTCCTCGCGAGCGCGAACTCTGGAAACGACGGAATCTACAGTTGGCACACAAAACAAGGAAAAAACCCTAAAAAACACATAAATAGTACATGTAAAGTAAACAAACAAGTATATCATAATATTAGATGAATTTTGCCATTTGAATGACCCAATTTGCAGTTCGTATGGATTAGATATGAATATTAGAAGTTTTGGACCATTTAAATGAATTCAGGAAATTATAATAATTTATTGCCTAGTTTTTAATTATTTTTACAAATGAAAAGGCTCGGGATGACGTCAACGGCCGAGGGCTGACATCAACGGTTGAGGGCTAACGTCAGCCACGGCGACGATGCACGGGACCACAGTGAACCTGATCCACGGGGTCCGGTCCACGGCTGGTGCACCACGTGGCACCGACGTGGCAGCCACGTGGCCTCCACACGGCAGCCAAGTGGGCGGTAGTCGCCGGCGGCGGCCATCGGCACGGCGACGAGCGGTGGAGAGCGGTGGAGGAGCAGGAAACAGAGAGGGGAGCCTTACCGAGCGCACACGGGAAGGGACGACACGACGATGACAGCGTGGAGAACAGCCGACGCTCGGGACAACAGGTGGACAGAGGGCTCCGGCGGTTCCTGACGGTGGCAGAGGTGCAGCCGAGGAGCGGAGGGTCGCGGCGGAGACGGAGGGAAGGGCGGCTCGGCTCGGGAAGTGGCTGTCGACCCCCGTTTTTGAGGACGGGAATCATTCGTGTTCATAGTACCATATCCCTGGATAGAGTAGTTTGGTACCCACGAATACAGTTCTGAATTACCAGGTGCATAGTACACGAATAGTCTTACAACGACTTATTACAATAATAGGCCCGAAGGCTATATCCAATACATAAAAGGACTTATGGGTCTGAATTCAACCAAATCAGAGTTTAGATGAGATAAGCAGACGGAAACCAACGGCATGTCGACTTCCACAGGCAACGACTGGGGACTAAGACCTAGCGCGCTTCATTGTCTTCATTCCTCCTGGTAGTAAGCATAGGGGTCCTCCAGTTCTTCGTTTCCTTCATCTGAAGTTTGTGCGTATAGCAAGGGTGAGTACCCAACGTACTCAGTAAGCCAACACGGAATGATGCACATGACAGGGCCATTCAAAGGAAGGATGTGGTTTATTTGCACAAAGCCAATTTTGGCAAATCATTTCACAAACCTATCATCTAGCTAGTCAAATTTAGTTTCAGAGTATATTAAATCAGCGATGGTTCTGTCTGCCATCCATCGTAATGCCAAGGATGGTTTCCCGTCTTCGGTTCGTCATGGTTTTCTGGGGAGTCTATCCCTTCTCGTAGGTCGAGAAGTTAAGTCCACCAGCACAAAAATCATTATGCATACCAACCCAACATTTTAATGTTTAAGAGTCTAGCCACGGGATAAACTTGTCACGTCGCTCATTAACCGCGAACACGGCTATTCGAATAAATTGATTGACTCACACTGCAGTGGATGTACACTTTACCCGTACTCCGCAACTGCTCATTGAATGAGCTTACATCCCTCTATATGGGACGGTCACGGCAAAGCCTGTCGATAACCTCACTTTGGCAGTACCCGCTCCATGAACTTAAACCCTCATGCACTCTAGCCGTCATTTCCTAGCAGTGAGAGGAGTTCTGGCGTTCCCGAGGTAAGAGAGAAAACTCACTTAATCTTTAAGACATCGTTAGGTTCTGGTTACTATTCACATAAAGGCCTTTCATCTCATCACAATCATGGGCACACTACCCTTGGTAGGTCCCTAACTCAACACTTACACCTGAACCACTATGCAGGGATACTACCTCCGCTCGGCTATCTACTCCGCTAGGTCTATACCCATTCGAGAAGTACGGTTGTACTGGCTCGTTCTAAGTTGTAGTCTCATGGCTCGGTCCTTAATTGACCAGGGACGGTACTAGCCTTTTTCAGAATCCACCCAAATCCATCCATCCGCCCCAGTCTGAAAATATTGGTTTGTATTTTCATTTTTCCATCAAAACTATTTTCAACATGATCGAGGCAACGTGGCGCTCATGTCTCCACTTGCTGTGTCTCAACTATCTTCCCAAAGGCAGTTGCCCAAGCACGAGGCTTATTTGTAAAACCATGAGTATGCAAGAATCTAGTATAAGCGTGGCTAAGCATTTTTCTGAAGTTAGCCTTCGGTCATATCACATCGAAGGTTACAAAGAATATTTCTAAGGGTGTTCAATATCAAGGCAGGGTATACCAAGTATAGGCACTCATTTGTGTATAGCATGCAACTTGTAATTGAAATCAATATCATTTCGCAAAGTAGGATCAATATGCTCAAAGGGATGTGTAGACTTGCCTTGCTCGCACACTTGTTGGCCAGGGTCTTCAACGTAGTCGGTGCTCGCTTCCTCGGTTGCTATCCGTACGTGCGAAAGATCAATTGAATTCAATCAGAATTCAATAAAATACTGAGAGATTGAAAGAAACCATAAAAACCATAAAAACGACTCCAAAAGCTTAGCCTAGAATTCTACTCGAGTTCGGACGACGGTTGTTAGGACAAAATCCGAGTTTGAAAACGAGTTGATGCTCTAGGGTTTTCGCAAAATGACGATCGCATTTATTTGAGAAAATCGATTTAGAAATATCAACGGAGGGGTTTTGTACTCGAGGTTTTGAGGGTTCGAGCACTAAAAGAAACACATTTCAAATGGCGGAAAGAAATAAAACGACGCGAAACGAAATCTCCGAAAAGTCCGTTTTCAATTTTTTGAATTTTCTCCGAGAAAATATACGAGAAACAATATATTTTTGTCCAAATATTTTCCCAAATCTTTTCAAAACATTTTTCCTATTTTTCCAAAATTTTTCACCATTTTTTCTATTTTTCTTTTCTTTTTTTTCTTTTTCTTTTCCCTCTTTACTATTCACCTGCCCGCTAGGTGTTCGACCGGTGCTCTGCTCACTCTCTCTTCTCTGTTGTGGCCGGCGACCGGCGCAAGCGAGGGGAAGGGGTGGCGGCTTGGGCTTACCGGTGACGACGATGCTCGGGGAGGGCGGTGGACCTCCGGCGCACGTGCGGCGATGGCGCTTGGCGGCTTGCGGCGGCGCTCAGGGAGGGTTTGAGGCGGCGAGATGGGGGAAAATAGAGAGTGTTTTGCCCCTATTTACAAAGTGCGAGGCGAGAGAGAAAAACGAGGGGAAGGGCGGCCGGCGCGACAAGACGGCGCGCGCACGCGGCGCAAGCGGGCGCGCACGGGCCGGCGCGGGACGGGCGGCACGTGGCGAGGTCGCGGACGGGGCCGGGCAAGGCGGCGACGGTGGCGGGCACGGGCGTGGGGTCCGGACGCGGCGGCGACGGTGGCGGGCGCGGGCGCGTGGCCGGTACGACGGGCGGGCACGTGGTGGCAACGGCGCACGGCGCGGCATGGCGGCACGGCTGCAGCGGGCCGGCACGGCGCGGCAGTGGCCGGCACGGCGCGGGGGGGCGAGCCGGGCCGGCGCGGCGCGCAGCACGGTACGGGGACGCGCGCGGCGGGCGCGAGATCGGGGCCGGTCTGCGTCGAGCACCTCGTGACCAATGAACAGGCCGATTTTTAATCTTCCCGATTTTCCAAATCTATTTTCCAATTCTAATTTTCCTTCACTCTAAAAATTCCCAATAAACATATAGTATTCCCAAAATTAATTAAAAATATATTTTCAAACTTTTCACCATCTTTTATTTATTTTAAAATATATATCTCCAAATATAATTTAATCCCTTTTCCTAAATTCACAAATCACCATTTTTAATTCTAACCAATTTTCCAGATTTTACATAAATCCCTTAAAATAATTTATTGCCCATTTTATTTCCTAATTAATATTGCATAATCACCAATTCATATTTTATTTTTCCAAACACATATTTTTATGAATTTACCCCACTTCCTATGTTATTTAAAATTCCTAACCTTTGACTTCGAGATTTTTCCTCCCCAACAGAAATCCAAATCATTTGGTTTTTCACAAACACCGAGATGAATCGTTCACATATAAATTCATGCAACCAATCTGACAAATAAGAAGCAATAAACACGAGCAAGAAGCAACAAGCAAAAGCTTTTGCAAGTTTTGATTTTTAATTTCCGGTTTTTAAATTCTCCGATTTTTAGGGCGTTACAGTGGCGAAGCAGCGGCCGGAGATGAAAACGGGCGGCACCGGCTCGGGTTAGCGGCGGTGGGGCGGTTCGGCGTCGATCCGAGGAAGGGGAGTGGCGGCCGGGGTTCGACGTGACGCGAGGAAGGTGGCAGTATTCTCGGCGCGCGACGGCGGGGCTTGGAACGGCGGTGGCACGCGACCAGAGTGCGGCGACAAGCGGCGGAGCGAGGCCAAGCGCCGGGAGAATGATTGAGGGCACGACAAGGTCGGGGAAATTGGGGAAACAGGAGGGAAGACCGAAGAGATGCTATTTATAGGCAAAGGAAGCAGAGACCGGCTCGAATACGAAGGGGATAGGTGGCGGATTTTCTGGCAGGATAGCGGCAGTAACGGCGGGTGACGGAAATCACAGATCAACCGTTGCATGGCACGGTGCGAGCAGGAAAAAGCGGGCGGCGGTGGTAGGGCGATGTGGGCGTGTGTGAGGAGGCACAGGTTTAGCTGGGAAAAGTGGCGACGCGACACAACAATGACGCCGACGGTCGAGAGTGTTAGTGATATGCCCTAGAGGCAACATGGAGATGTTGGATATCACGTCAATGTTTATGTATAAATGAATAAAGTGTTATTCAGTTCCATGAAATAGACATCTTGTATTGATCAATAAGTACGTGACTTATTTATGAGACTCTTTATGTATGAATCTATTTCTAAATGATCCTCGATCATATGTCATATTGTTGGAACAAATATGATTCTAAGATCGGCATGTTTATTGATTGATGATCATGTCTCATAGATCATGGGTATGGAGATACCAAATCAATAAACATGGACATATGTGTTGGAGAACACATTGTTGGATAGACCCACCATGAGACACTACAGGAATTAATGTGCCATTAGTTGGTCTCAGGTAGTGTTGGTACAAAGTCCTTAGACCTGAGATCATCATGGATTCCAACATGTGTAGTAGCCTACTTTGGGACTACCAAACGCTATTCCGTAATCGGGTAGTTATAAAGGTAGTTTTCGGGTTTGCTATGAAACATGGAGTGGGATGTGAGTGATCAAGATGGAATTTGCCCCTCCTTTGGAGAGATATCTCGGGGCCCCTCGAGGTAATGGATTATGGAAATGCATGGCCATGCTAAGTTGATTGAGGAGTCAATCAACGGACGGATAATCCAATACGGTTCGAGTGAATGGTTAAGCTATTGAAGGGATGGCACACATCTTGCCTATAGCTTAACCGGTATCGTGAGGCAAAGGGATTTGTGTACACATTACAGGTTCGAGCCGATATTATTCTTGTATACTATGGTGTCAATATGTGCTGCTAGGCGCCGTGTGTGTCGGCGAGTTAGACTCGAGCCGACGATCGGCTAAGTTAGACTATAGCCGAAACCGAGTATACCTGAACCTACGGGTCGCACGCTTAAGGGGATAAGAACGAGGCATTCGAGTTGGACTCGAGATACGGCTCGATCGGATAGGGATCCGATCGGATAGAGTCCTATGGGCTTACGACGTGTGGGCGGCCAACTCTATGAGATACGGATGAGATCCGATTCAAAATAGAGTCCTAATCGGCCACTAGTCCCGCCGGCCAACTCTATATAAAGGAGGGAGGTGTGGAGAGTTGCGGCACGTCAATTGCATCGCGTGCAACGAAGTCGCCGAGATCAATCTCCACGGAAACCCTCCCCACTTTCGAGCCAAACCCTAGCCTTGCATCACGTGCTAGCACACGGGTGTACGGCGTTCGTCCCTGGACGTGTGGATACCGTAGGCGCGCTACGTTGCGCGCTCTTGATCGGCGCGGTCGGGCGCATCGGAGTGAGGCATGAGAACGCGGCCGGACGACTCGAATCGGCGATTGGCGAATCGGGCTCTTCGGGAATCGGCTACACGTTCGAATCGGATTGCCCCGATTGGCTATTCCGCGCACTCTACTCCAATCGGTAACGATCTATCGGCCCTTACTTGCAAGTGTTCCTGGTTTGCGCGGTAGAAATTTTTGTTTTCGGCTAGCGTAGCTTCCGCGTAACCCTTCAGAGAGATGCGGGCGGGAGGTTGGGGACGACCCCAATAGGTGGGGCCCACCTGTCGGTGGCTTGAGAGGGAGGAGAGAGAGGCAGACCGATTGTTCCCACCGGTCAGTGGCTTAGGAGAGCGGGGAGGGGAATTAGACTTTTGCGTGGGTGCGGGAGGGAGACAGACGCGTGAACTAGGCCGACGCAAGGGAGGAGAGAGAGAAGGCGGCGCCGGCCAGGTGGGGGGCCATAAGGGAGGCGAAGCAGACTTTGGTTCATTTCCGGCCCACGACGAAAAGAAGGATTTTAATTTGTTTTTTAATTAAATTAAATGCATAAATGATCTTTGATTTTTTTAAATTCTTCCAATGCTCAAATAATTTCAAGAAAAATCCTAAAAATATTTGGACACTCAAAGTATTTAATAAAAATATCACCAGCCAATTTAATGATTAATTAATTAATTTAAATAATTATTGAAGTGTTCTAGGTATTATTACAATTATTTCTGGAGCTCCAAAATTTCACGGAAAATTTTAGAGAGTATTTTAGGGCATGGAGAATATTTCAAAAATATTTCCATCCATGATTTTTAAAGGAAAATTTAATTTCCTTAATAATTTCACTTGATTGATTTGATTTTTATTTTATTTAATTTCTAGGAAATGATTTATCTAATTATTTTTTATCTCAAACGAAAATCGGGTTGTGACAAATTTACCCCCTTACAGAATCTCGTCTTGAGATTTTGGGCTAGAAAGAAAAAAGGTAGGGTGAGATTGGGTTGGCTTGCTGACTGCTACGGTTTCTTCTTGCCCACACTGACTGATTCTGTTCAAACCTGGACAGCTGAACCTGACAGCACCAAACTTGGTGTTCTATTGCTTCCCCAAGACTGTGTTGGCTAGTTAGGAACGCTTTGACCCTGATATGTCCGCAGAGGTTGAAAGCTCCTTAGACTGCACAGTTAATATTGGCTCCTTTGGTGCTATGGGAATTCGCTTTTACTCAACTTCGACGGAGTTGCTCCTGAAACCTCGAAACTGACTCCCATGAAAACCACGGACTCTAAGTTTCACTTCAAACTACTCTTGACCTGAGTGACAGTCGTTTTAAGAAACTGCTTGATCTGCCTTTATCTAAACTACGGGTGTCTTGAGTTATCTCTTCTTGTGGCTGAACTGTTAATATGACCGCTTGGGGTGAGCCTTAGATTCGAACCTTTTAACTTGGGATTACTGTAACTCTACTAACAGCTCGCAACTGGTTCCTTTGATTGCAACCCCATCTGCTTTACAAGTTGAAATTCCAAGTAGCACGGTTATGAGGTAAACCAAATTTGACCTCAAGTTTTGTTTACACAGGTGGATAGGCTTCCGCCTGACTGTGACTAATGAGGCTAATACTCTTGAGAATAACCAATCTCTCCGATTTGTTGGGAACTTGGATCTGTAGAACTGATTCTTCATCATTCCATAAAAATGAAGTATTGGCAGAGCTATTTTATTCTGGAAGGCTTAGAATATATCATCCAATTGACAAGAGGAAGTTCCACGTAAATGTGAGTCTTGTTCACCTTGATAGTCTGGCTCTCTGCTGACTTTCCCATCAGATCTGACGGCTGGCCTGATAGTACTGCTTCTTGCCTCACGATGGTGGTTGACCTTCTACATGGGTTTCTTGGCGGCTGGCCTGTGGAACAAATACTAGCCACTGTTAACGCCAAAATTTGGTAAGCCCCGAAACCCTCATCAGCTCAAGGTTCAAATCTGCTCAGAGCCAATACCGGCTTAGAGTTTTGGTTAGCCGATGGGGATTTTCCCTTATCAGTATCTTCAGCAGTCGAATTCTTATCAGATTCGATTTGGGAAGATCTTATCCAGAAGACACCAAGTTCGAGAAGGATACAACTTGTATATAATAATTAGGAAGAATTTGTTAGCTTTCTATTTTATCTTTAGAAAGTTTGTTAGTGTCAAATAAAGACTCAGTTTGTTTCCTTTTGTCTTTATGAAATATTGAGTCGTAATCTCCTAGGATCTTTTTTAGCTCGTGGGTATAAATATGTAAGCCCGGGGTTCATGTAATCTATCCTCACGATCAATACAACTTAGCGCATCGCCACCTTTTTACTTATGGCTACATTGTTTATCATCCGATAGGATTTGGCACCCAACGCGGGGCTGCATCGGCTTCGATCTCTGGCGAAGGGGTTAGTCCAAAGTCCTGCCGGCCCAGGTATATCATATCTATCTTTAGTTTTAATACCGTTCATAAATACATCGGCTTAGTTAGGACTTTCTCGATTAGGTCCGATATTCTGATCAAGTCGATGTTTCTGTAAATGGAATGTCGCTTTAGGTAGATTTGTTATATCCATCACATTAGACAGATCTATCGGCTCATCGGGTATTAGATTATCATATAAAATCTCGTGCTGCATCGGTTAGGGCCGACCTACTAGATTGTTATCGATAATCTATGTCTTGTTAAGCCGATAGGTTCATGCTAATGTTTCACTGGAGGGTTAGCTGGTCTTGTCATATATCTCTGTTAATCTAGTCCTAGTATCTCAATTTAGCTCTATTGGTTGTCTCTCGCCTTAGGGTCACTGCCGATAGCGGCTAAACTGTTTACCAGATTAGATTAGTTTAGACATCTACCATCCTAAAAATTAGTCAAGGGCTTGATTGTCTAGATATTGCGTTTCTTTCCATATTTAGTGCAGCATCAATTCAGTTTGACCTACTAAGTCGTGATTAGAATCGTAGTCTCTAGCCTGCCTGATGGCTACCAATATGGGTTTCATCGGGGTTTCAGCCGACGAGTTATCTGGACATTGGCATCGGCTGGAATCACACAATCGGCTCTCAATAGATTGGCTGTTTTGTTTATCGGCCTATCGGCCGATATGAATTTGCTCTGCTATTTTGCATATCTTGTAAGTGGAATGATCAAACTGACTGGCACATCCACGCTTCAATGATTTTAGGACCTGCACTGGAGCCAAGTAGATCTTCCAGGCCAGCGTGTGATTCGACGTCAACACATTTTTTGGCACACCAGCGGCGGTATGGATTTGGTGTCAACACTTTTTTGGCACGCCTGGTGGGACCACAAATTGTTTTATATGGCTCGTGGAACCTACAATTGCAATAATATGTCTGATAAAGACGTCAAGGCTAGGAAGAACAATCTCTCAAGCCGATGAATGAAGACAGGGAACAATCTACCAAGCCGATGGACGACAAGACACTTCACGAGATGGTTGCTAAAACCGTTCATTGTGCTGTGTTCGATCAATTTTGAGTTTTGACAAGTACATTACGTGGTTTGAACGAGGAAATAGTTCCAGGGTAATTGATGAGCGATTTCAACATCATCGGCAACAACAATATTGGCTTGGGGACAAGATGATCAGTATCAGTATAGAGGGCCACAACAAAAGTATCGGCCACAAGAAATTCAAAGGTATCAGTCTGAAGAAGATTGGGCTGATATAATTGCGAAAGTAATGGAGGAGCAGTTTGGAATTAAGCCAAAAAATTGAATTTATGTGCATCGATTGTCATATCCTGAGTGGTTTGATAGGGTTCCACCTCCAAGCCGATACAAGGTTCTAGACTTCTCCATGTTTTCAGGGCTGGATGATGTATCTACAATGAAACATATTAGCCGATTTTTAGTCCAATGTGGAGAGGCATCGGCTGAAGAAGTTCTGAAAGTTAGACTTTTTCCATTGTCTTTGACTGGATCGGCCTTCACATTGTTTTTATCATTGCCACCAAACTCTATCAGAGGTTGGGCCGATCTTGAGAAGCAATTTCACCTGTACTTCTTTGCTGGGGTTGATGAGTTGAAGCTTGTAGATTTTCTATCAGTTAAACAACAAGAAGGGGAATCGGCTAAGGAATATATTCAAAGGTTTCGTAATGTACGCAGCTGATGTTATAATTTGAATTTAAGTGATGAGCAGTTGGCAGAGCTCGCATTCCAAGGATTGTCAGTGCAAATCAAAGTCAAGGCGAGCGACGAGGATCATTCATGAGTTGAATCCAATTCTTTACCATTTACATCTCAAGACCCGGCCATTAAATCCTCGCCCAAACCACAAACACCGAAGGAAGAAGAAATTCAACCTTCGGAGTTTCTTTTATATTTGAGGATGATATTTTGGAAGATTATAGAAACAACTCAAATTTCTTCTGCAAATATAGACCACCACTTTCAGTTGCTCCTCCTGTGCCTCTCGAGGATAAATTCCTTAGGGAGACCGTGAAGGAGTTAAAATCCATTATGAGCAATGAGTGGCTGAAAGAGTGTGAGCTATCATCCGAAGCTATTCGGGTTAGTTCACCTTCGTCAACCATTCATTGTGACATATGGGGAACTTTGGTTAAGGTCCTTTATAATCCCATTGTCTGGGCAAATATAATTTCCAATTCCTTTTCATTCGCACTTCTAGGTGACGAACCATTGATCCCGACTAACAAAACTTTCAAAACTCCTTCTGGAGATCTTTTAGAAAGTTATGAGATTTTGCAGAATATGACTGTACGGCACGAAAACCTTGAGGCCATCCTATATTTTCATGTGTTCGAAGCTTTAGACTTCGATATTCTAATCGGGCATCCATTTGAAAACCATTTCTTGGATGCACTGACACTATGAAACCTCAACGTTAAACTCGGGAGAGAGGCGTATTTCAGTCCTATCTCTAGAGCTATCAACACCATAGTTGAACCCTCTCTCGAGAATGAGCTTATTGAGGAAGTAATGGAGGTTTCTCCTGTTGATCCCCCACAATCCGTCCTTGAGAAAGAAGCACATCTCTTTACTCAAGAAACAGCTGACTCTAGAGAGACAATTGAGCTCCCCAAGACTAAACCACCATCACGACCTCCGATAGATATTAAAACCTTACCATCTGGCCTTCGATACACTTCTCTGCATGGAGATACGAAATCCCCTGTCATCATTAGTGAGAAGCTTTCCGAGGGAGAAACTTCAAAACTTATCTCCATTTTAGAAAAGCATCTATTTGTTCAAGGTACTCACTCTAAGACCTCAAATGGATAAGTCCCACTCTTTGCACCAATCGCATCCCTACAGACCCAACTCTTACTCCATCTAGGGAACCACATCGAAGGTTAAATAATCTATGAGGGAAGTTGTGAAGAAAGAGGTCTTAAAACTCTTGCACGTTGGGACAATTTATCACGTTCCCTATAGTGAGTGGGTTAGCCCAGTTCAAGTAGTCCCAAACAAGGGGGTATGACAACAGTTGCTAATGACAAAAATGAACTAATACCGCAATGAACCATCATGGGATGGAGAATGTGCATAGACTACCGGAATCTCAACAAGGAAACTAAGGAGGATCACTTTCCACTCCCTTTCATCGATGAGATGTTAGAGCGGCTTGCCAACCACTCCTTCTCTTTCCTTGACGGGTATTCTGGCTATCACCAAATTCCCATCCATCCCGACGACCAAAGTAAGACCACCTTCACATGCCCTCATGGAACATATGCCTATCATAGGATGTCTTTCGGGTTGTGTAATGCACCTGCATCATTCCAAAGGTGCATGATGGATGTTTTCATTGACGATTTCTCCGTCTATGGAAAAACTTTTGATCGTTGTCTCTAGGATTTAGGCATGGTATTACAAAGGTGCAAAGAAAAGGACCTAGTGTTTAATTGGAAAAAGTGGCATTTCATGGTCCAAGAAGCAATATTCCTTGGACATCTTGTTTCCAAGAGAGGAATAGAGGTGGACAAGGCAAAAATTGAAGTCATAGAGAAACTTCCACCTCCTGTCAAGTGAAAGGAATCCGTAGCTTCCTAGGGCATGCGGGGTTCTCCTTTTAGCTAAGGATGTCACATTTGACTTTGATGATGAGTGCTTGTAGGCCTTTGATATCCTAAATAAGACACTCATCTCTGCTCCTATAATTCAACCGCCCGATGGGTCACTACCATTTGAAATCATGTGCGATGCTAGTGACTTTGCGGTAGGAGCAGTCCTTGGTCAAACCAAGGATAAGAAACATAGTGCCATAGCCTATACTAGCAAAACTCTAACAGGAGCTCAACTTAACTATGCTACCATAGAAAAAGAGCTCCTAGCTGTTGTTTTTGCTATCGATAAGTTTAGATCTTACTTAGTATAAGCCAAGGTAATAATTTATATTGATCATGCTGCTTTGAAATACCTGCTCACCAAGAAAGATGCTAAACCTAGGCTATTAAGATGGAATTTTCTACTCCAAGAGTTTGACATTGAAATAAAAGATAAAAAGAGAGTAAAAAATCCTGTAGCGGACCACCTGTCTCGTGTGCATTACGTGCATGAACTACCCATCAATGATTGTCTACAAGACAAGCATGAAAGTTTCTTTCTTGAACATAAGGAGCCTTGCTCTCTTAAGGTGTTTTTAGAGTCTTTCACATTTTGTGCCACGAGCACATACAACCACCTGAAGGTCCTCACTGAAAAAATATTTAGAAGGTTGGTTGTAGATTCATTTGTTTATCATAAATATTGCAAATTTCATGGTTGCTCGTATGGCACTAACCTTGCTGCTACAACTTCAATCAACAATTGGTGATGAAGCTGGTGATTACATCGCGAATTGTGGCTGCAACGTAAAGATTCCCAATGGTCGAGCTTTTGACCATAAACAAAGCACTACAGGGAGGTAGCCCGCATTATCATTTCCCTTCATCAATAAAAAGTAAAAACATGTTTTTAGGATAAGTTTTCCCTCGGGTAATTTTTGGTCACTAACCATTTTATGGTTAAGATTAAAAAATAACAATGGTTATGCGACGCCTGAGAACATGGGAGCTACATCAACTATAGCAATTTGGTGTTTTTTGTGATGGAACAAGTTCTGAAGGAGGCTTCAGCACCATGCACATGATTTTTGTTGTCCCGTGACACAAAAATCAAAGTGTGGGCGAGGCTGGTACGTATCTCATAACAAAATTCCATTCGGGCCAAAATTCCACCTTGGTTTAGAGATGATGTTAGTTCTTATATCTTGCCTTGTTAAAAAAATCAACAAAAAATCAAAAAAAGTTTGAAATGTCCTGCTTTTGACATTAAACAAAGCCCTACCGGGAGGTACCCGAAGTTCACCATTCACATACTCATACTTATCTTCATATGAATATAACTTGATCATATGCTTCCTTTATCTATTCTCGCATGCTCTGGTTTGAATGAATATGCAAAGTCCATTCATAGGCTTTTTAAATTAAGCATGGTGCTTAGGTTAAAAAGTCTTCTTTAATCAAATTGGACATGGTGTCGAGTTTGCTTAATGAACTTTAGAGTTAAAGCTTGTATGGATCTTGGTTGTATAAATCTTTAAGATGATTCAAACTAGAGATAACCCAAGGCATTGGATACATGAAAAAGATGCATAACATACAAAGGAGACGCAAAACCCTCTAGTATTTATGTTGAGTCAATTCCAATTTAGCTTGTTTGAGTATAACAAAGTCGGTGAAAATAAATTTTCAAAAAAATCAAATAATAATAATAATAATAATTACAAATAAAAAGGGAAGGTAAGAATCCCTTTTACTCTTATTATTTTCGTTTGTTTGTAAATGTCCCGTGGGAGACGCAGTCTTCGCGCACAAAGTCCCCATGTGGACTCAAGGTAAGTATCCAGGTAAGTTTTATTCCAATTAAATAAAATAAAGGTTTTGACTACTCGGATTTCAAACCGGTGGAGTCCCTTTTTGTTCTCACTTTTTGTTTCGAATGAAGCACCACAGGTACAAGAACAAGTGTGGGGTGTCCCTCGGATTATTAAAACAAAATCTCTCAAGGGCCACCTTCAACAGTGTTGGATAGTAGCACACAGGCCAGCACGAAAAAAGATCAGCACGATTGGAACCCAAAGTGGTTCGGCCAAACTAGGAGGGCCCCACTCATCATCAATTTTGCCCCATTGTGAAGGTTTGCAATTCTTAACCCTCTATTGCCCTTTTTCTTAATGTTTATCTTCCAGCACTATGAGCATGGTCTTAAGCTAATAATCTATCCATGAAAACATGATATATTTTGGTTGGCTCACATACATTTTATTCCTATGACATTCACTTGTAGTCAGTGAAATCACATACTTATGGAAAGCATGTTATCTAAGTAATTGACGAATGAGATATGGTTTGGTAATGAGTAACTTTGTTCCATACTGCATAAAATGCTTGGGTATTTTATTTTGAAAATCCAAAAACCATTGCTTTACAAACTCCTCGATGATGTTTTATTCACACCAGATCCATATGTCGATCTTCATGATAAAACTTATACATATGTTACATGTAGTCATTTTGAGTTTAGTCAAATAGATAGACCCTTGTTAGAATCTTTTCGAGCCCTCATGATCAAAGTGTTGTGCATAGCCACCAAATAAAATTGCTCTCCCTCTACATTAGAGGTTTAGCCAAAAAGAAAATATCTCATTCACCACTATATGTAAACTTCTACTCCGGAAGATTGCATCCACTATCAGCTCTCCACAAAATAAAGACTCCAAATAATTATGATTCTCCATCCTCTTATCCATGCCAAATGAGACATGAGCTTAAGAAGTGATGGTATAAAACCATAATGCTCACAAGAGTAGAAATAAAATATTCTCGTGCATGAAAAAAAGAAGTTCTTAGCCATGTTCTCTTAATAAAAGATAGGGAGGAGAACAATACAAGAAAGGAGTCACCAACATATGTTTTCTTTTTCATCTTTCCACTCATATAGCCCCTTTCATATTTATGCACAACCTTGATCATGGTTGCATGACTAGTATTCTTCTTGGATCTAGTATGCCTCATGATTTTCCCTACCTTGAGTCCCACATAAGCCTTGTTAGAAGTAGGAGAAAAGAGGCGAAAAGAAAGCCTTGGTGAGGAATCAAACACATTGAGTGACATTGAAGAACCATCCGAGGAGTAAAGCTATGTTTTTTCCATTTTAAAAACCTATTGAAAACCCCAAGTCATTTAAGCAGAAGGAATAAAGGTAACTTAAACCTAGACTGTTCAATTCTTCACTAACCCAAGATAACATGGTAGATACATCCAGATTCACAAATGCAGGTATGTTTTAGAATTACTTATATGTTAGCATTATACCAAAAGAAGTCATGATCCACCTTAGTACTCAAACTTTACTCGAGGATGAGCAAAAGACTATGTGTTGGGGAGCATGTTGACGGTCCTTAACAGCTAAAATCCGATCGTCAATTCCTACATAAAAAGCACAAAGGATAAACATCAACGTAGCGGTAGGGTTATTTACTAATCCTTTCCACAAGTGTTGTGAATATTTGTATGCAGGTGAATAACACATTGAAATGGAGTGAAAGCACGCTTTTGTGGAAAAGAAACACAACTCCGACCAATCGACGCTTGCCACATCAGCACCCCAAGGATTAAGGGGCCCACAAGTTAGCTTAAACTGACTTAAAGTGAGACCAAACCACCCTCAACCGCCTTAGGGGCCCACACGGAAGTCATTGGTGAAAGACGGTGGCGAGAGACGGTGACCAGGGTTTGGCTGAACCCTAGTTCGGCCGAACCAGCCCTAGCTCCTCTATTCTCCACAGACCACATGGCACATCCTTAGCCATCCACAATGACGGTTGTGCATGGTTGGTGGTTGCAAAGCAACTATCAAACCGTCATCGGAAGTTATATAAGGACGGGACTTCACTTCATCCAACACACAACACAAGAAGATAAAACCTCCATTCCAAAGGCATTGCTCTAGTTCTCTAGTGCTTAGAGAATAGGGTAGAGAGTGAGGGGTAGTCCGAAGGAGTGCTGGGTATCTTGGCACCGACCTCTGATCTGGTACCTCGACGAATGCTAATTCAAATCAAGTAAGTGTTCATGATTTACTATAGTTGCTTTACTTTACTTAGAGTAATTACTTTACTGCATTTACTTACGGGATGATCATCCATTCTTGGGTGCGCTAGTCTAAGACCCCTGATGAAGATTGGTATTTTTGGCCAAGATTAGAGTAGTATTCGTTAGCGTAGACATGGTGTCTAGGCTAGTGTTACCTTTGTTTGCCGCGTACTTCATGGGTTGTAGAGGTAGGCGGTAGATGGTGACAGCCCTATCTGTCCTTTGTAATTCTCCATGTTTGGGTGCATCGTAGAGCTTGTAGGCCGGAGTCACTCGGAAGACCGAGTGTAAGCTGGCGCCCAAAGTAAGTAAATAGAGTAGAGTGATTACCATCTATCTAGAGTCTCAACCATTGAAATCTTCTCTATACCTTCGCCTACATATTCTTGGTGTCCTTGGATGAACCTGACCCTTAGATAATACACACACGTTCCCTGTGAAATTCGATACCTTGGAATACTCCCGAGTGAAGTGCTACAACGGTATTCCATGCACTTGCGGATTAATCTATGATCGTAAAAAATACCAATAGTGCATCTAAGTATATATTTTATTATTATTATTTAATTCTTTTTCAGCCACTCACAGCCTCTTTATTTGGTAAAAGAACTCCGGAGGCTATGGTAGAGATGATTGAAGCGCTCGGCTATGATTGATCAGGCTCGGGAGAAGATTATCCTTTCGACTATGGTCTCAGGGGCTGCCATGGAGATTATTGGTACTATATGCCTACACGGACAGCTTATCTAACTAGAGATAGGAGGTGGGCTATATCCATATCTTATGTAAATAGGCTAAACTTTGGAGATAACATTGTCGTGTTTATTAAGGAATGTTGCAATAGTTTTAGTATTATATAGTTATGTAAATATGTAAGGAACCAAGTTGTGTCCGACAGGGTTCCGCCCTTTGTAACCTTGCCCCCTAAGGTATATAAGGAGGGCATGGAGCTCTCCAAGGGCATAACCAAAATCAGATTATCAGATCAATACAACACCTGATAGATACAATCCCCGAAACAGAAGTAGCGTATTACTTCTCATAGAGGAGGTATAAACCTTTGTCCCTTTACTCATCCACTTTAGATGTTCTGCGCTCCCCCCTTTTCTCATTGCCGATTTCTGGAAACAATACTAGGGCTTATTGATGACTGCCGATGGATCCCCACTCGATGCCATCCTAGAGCGGAGTAGAACAGTGGCACCGGTAGCACAAGGAGGATTCGAGATGGCGGAGAAGGAGGCGGCGATGAGCGGTTTGATGATTCGCTTCGCTTTTGTCCATTCCCCTTTCATGGTGGTATGCGATTGCGCGTAGATGAAGCAAATAAACAGGGGGAAGACGAGCCGAGGCAGGAAGAGGCAAGTGAAGTGGTCAAGAAGGAGTGTAGAGTTGGGCTGAGGATTGAATAGGTTCAACCCCGGTAGGAGTTTTGCAGGTGGCTTGGGCCTCAATGTTTTGAGACTAATTTGCTTGTGTGTTGCAATAGGAAAAGATAACTTTGTATTATAGCTAGGCTGATATGCCTATGTCCGTGAAGAACCAAGTATCTCACATGGGAAAAGCACTTGCTTTGGTGAAAGAACACTTTGGAGCTGCCAACTATATATAATGCTCTGAACGATGGTAAACATACAGCTCATGTTAGTGAATTCTTGTGCAACTTGGTCGGTGTCTTAACAATGAGACAAAAGAACATACTTCATTTATGTTCAACTACATAGGTACCCCACACTATCGCATGGGCGCCACTATTTTTATAAATGTTAAATTATTTTTAGTGACTAAATATTATTAGGAACTACACACTGGGGAAACCCTATATAGTCCCGGTTTGTAACCCCTTTAGTCCCGGGTTGCAAACCAGGCCAACAAAAGCGGGACTAAAGATGCATATCTTTAGTACCGATTAAAATAACCGGGAGTAAAGATGGCAACGCCATGTGGCTGGCGCCGCCATCTTTAGTCTCGGTTTGTGTTATCAACCGGGACTAAACATATTTTTTCTTTTTTTAGTTTTGCTTCTGTGGCTGCTGCTTTTTTATATATTATGCATATATATGTGTAAATACATATATATGCATAACATATATATATGTAATATGTATATATGTAATATATATATTTATACATATATATGCAATATGCATATATATGTATAAATATATATTTTACACACATATATATGCACTTAAGTAAATATATCCATATTTTACCAAAATATGTACACACAAATATAAATATATATATATATTACAATATTTCTACTTAATTTGTAATGTCCTATATGTGGGGTTAATCGTCAATAGGACGTCCATCATAGTAGAACTCTCCTGTGGGGTCAATAATCTGCTCATTGATAAATTCCATAAGTTTTTCTTGAGCAGCCTTTATGAAATCATCATGGAAGAGTTTGTCCCTCATGAAAATATTCTGTCATTTGAAAAAAAATGAGAAATAAGTATATCAAATCAATAAGAAATCGAGACATAATGTATGAATGATTGTTATATGTAGATCCAGATCCTTGGGACATGTGACATGGTTAACTAGGCGGTGAATATATTCGCAGACGTAGTAGCCACACAAGTTCGTCCCATGCTTCTGTTTTGAACACTAAAGGAGAATGATGAGATATTTAATATACATTTCTATTTCAGAACAAATTAATGATTAAATATAATTTTGGAGCATGTACTCACTAGAAATTTCGTCCTCACAACGAGTTTTTCTTTCCAAGTCCCGTGGAACAATGCACGGAACCATGCCCATGCCCTATGTACAGTTGCAAGCTAGTGAGTAATTATCCGAGAACCGCACAGTAGCGAGAGAAACTAAAATAGCATTACCTGTCTATTACTTCAAAAATCTTTGCAAAGGTAGACTCTGGTTTGTCCATCGAATCATAGACATGGATTTTGCACGAGAAAAGGTCAAAAAGAAAAAGCACCCATTGGAATCTGCAAATTGCATTTGATGGGAATTGTTACGGAAGGCAGTAAAACTCACACTGTGTTGTATGGCAATAATATCCAAGTCTTCTAATGATGCTGCACTAGCATATGGGCGATATTATCCTCTGTTTCATCCAAGGAGCCGACGGAGGTGGTTAGGAAGTCGAAGACCGTTTAGGAGTCGGTGCTCGCGGAGGAGACGGAGGAGGCGGAGGAGGCTGTGGATTTGGTGACCGTTTAGGAGTCGGTGCTCGTGGAGGTGACGGAGGAGGCGGAGGACACATTCCATGTGGAGGAGACTGAGGAACGGAAGCAGCTTCTTCCCCGGGAAACACGATGAATAGCTTGCACCATAGTATGATTCTATGTGTTGTGTCTCCTAGTGTCGTCTTCCCGTCTCCTCTAGGGAGATCCTGTTCGAGATCTGTCGAAACTTGGTTTCGGCAATATAATTTCTGGGGTCGCAGTCAACATTGCCAAGCACAATGGGTTAGAAGAAGAAGAGGATTTAGACAGGTTCAGGCCCTCTCGTGAGGTAATACCCTACTCCTGTTTCGGTGGATTCGATCCGCCGAGTGTTTTTATTGATCTCGTGTGTCTAAGCTCTTGCTTATGAATTCGTATCTAGAATCTGATCTAGTCTAAGATATCCCTCAAGGGACGCCCCTACCCCCCTTATATAGTCTTGGGAGGAGGGCTTACAGATCGGAAACCCTATCTTACTCTAAGTTGGTTTCCTCAATCTTACCAAACCGTGACTATAGGCCGATTGCCTTATCTCTATCGGCAATCGTAACACCCAAGTCATGTTCGGCTTACAGATATATGGCGGGCGCAATCTATCCCTACCTCCAGTCGGATAAGCTTGCCATGTAGATACCCGATTGCCATAATCTCCACAAGTAGCCCCCGAGTCCTTTTCAGTCGATGAGACAGCTCAGCTTCAGACCAAAACAGCACACAACCAAAAACCTCTTTGACCGAATGCTTTTGGCACCGAGTGATTCCATCATCTCTGCCTGAATCTTCCCGAGTGGCTCCAAAGACTGTGAAGGGCTGGAAAATATCTAAAAAATTCTCAAAAATAAATATCTAGGTGCATCTCCTGATGCACCTAATTAGGTGTAGCCCCCGACTATGTGGTTAGTCAAAAACAGACTAAGCATATAGTTAAGAACTATAAAAAATCATTCTTATATAGATGCTTAGCTCATGCTAAAGCAATCATAGAAATCTTATTACTCGGCAAGTTCATACTCATCCGAGTGAATTTGCCTGAGTTATCTCAGAACAAATAATTCAATCAACCTTCATGGGTGAAAAGCATTCGGCAAGCTCATGCTTATCCGAGTGGATCTGCCCGAGTCAACCCGGAACAAATATTTTAATCGTCCCTCATGGGAAACGAGTTTTTTCAATCATATGAAAAATATGACCAAGTTATTAAATAGCTTATGCCATTATATTGGTCTCAATCTATAAAGATCTTCACCAAGGTGGAAAAATAGATAGCATTGATAAGATTACTTGATCAAATGCCATAAAACCAAACAGCCCTTGTCATCAAGGCAGCTATAAAAAACTTAGCTGTTGGTCACCTTCCAAGTTGCATCGTGCCAGCTTCTCGTGAAGTCAAGCAAACCGCGGTATGGAAGGATTTTCAGAGGTACAGGGCACTCGGACACGCGCATATTGCCAGGGCAAATCTGCTTAAGCTCATCCGCTTAAGTCCCTAAGGACACGCGTCGGGCCACACCTTAGCTGGGCCGTAGATTTTCTTATGGGCTCGGCCCAATCACTAGAAAACCTAGCGCAACCCTCAAATCTTTCTATAAAGGCATGAGGTCGTCCCCGCCTCTTCATCTTCCAAAAAATTCCCCTTTTCGCAGTACTGTTCACCAGTTCACTGCGGAGAACCCTAGACTCGCGCACTCCCAAATCCATCCATCTAGGAACTCGCTCTTTGCAACATCCAGCTTCCGCAGCAAGATCTCCCACGCTCCTTTGTCCAAAATCCCCACCTTTTTCGACCAAATCCACTTTCCACCAACACCACTCTCATGGCGGAGGAAAAAAGGATCCTGTTCGACCAATGGGCTGCCTCGGATGTGAGGCAATCCACCCTCAAAGAGATGGTGAAGCACGGCGTGCTTCCGCCAAAGGAGATCGTGGGATGGCGCCCGGCGGCGGGGGAGGACTTCCCAACCCCGAACACCGGTGAGCTCGTTGTTTTCACTTCTTTCTTCTATTGCGGGTTCAGCCTTCCCACCTCCGAGTTCTTCCAGGAGCTCCTGGATTACTATGGGCTTCAACTCTACCATCTGAACCCTAACTCGATGCTTCACATCGCTCTCTTTATTCATGTATGTGAAGCCTTCCTTGGCATCCTCCCCCACTTCCAACTCTTCCGGCGCATGTTCTATCAAAAACCTCATCCGAACAAGGACCACCCATGCGTCGTTGGCGGGGCAGGCTTCCAACTCCGCGGATCTCTCCGCAAGGAGTATTTCTCTCTTCCCTTAAAGTCACGCAGGCTGGTTCTATATTAGCAACCCTGAACCCAGCCTGCCAGCCTTCGTCGGTCTTCCCCCTGTCCCCAGGCCATCTTGGAGCACCGTTCCAGTGGCCCAAGATTGGGACGAGGCCAACAAGCTACTTGCGAAGATCCTGGCGATGAAACAAAAGGGTCTTCGTGGAGAGCAAATCACTCGGCACTTCATCAGGTGCCGACTGGCGCCGATCAAGGAACGGTCGAAGCCGGCCTTCGAGTATGAAGGTGGAACGGACCCCAATCGGGAAGATCCAGATCCACTCAAATACGAGATCCTGAAGATCCGGATGTACAAGATCTTCTCGACTGGAATCGCAGTTGAGCGGGCCCTCATTCTGCCGGTTCTTCCCTTCAGCATCCACCGACTTCCTCCTCCGGTAAGCCGACTGGTTGCTTTATAGTGTCTTTCAATCTTGACATCTTGTCTTTTAACATTGTACACTCTTTCTTCTGCAGGAAAATGCTTCTATCACCTCCAAGCCATACAAGGTGTCACACGATGACGCGCCGCGCCGCCCTACCAAGAAGCCGGCTGGCGGGATCAGGATCCAAGGCGATCCAGTCGGGAAGCGAGCGGCCCCGAGTGGGGACACCAACAAGCAGGCGAGCAAGAGGAGGCTAATTATCGAGGACTCGGATGACGACGTCCCGGCTCCTCCCACCGAGACCCCACCTCTAAGGCGATCGCCGCGGACAGCGCCAAAGATCCGCCGGTCGTCCAGGTATGTTCTGTACCCGAAGCCCGAACTCTTTCGTTGAAAACTTTTCTTTATCTTTACCCCTGCTGTGTTCACTTTCCCAGGAGACCCCAGGACATAGATCCTGCCGGGGGGAGTGAAGGACCGACTCCAACCGTTGCTCCCGAGGTGCCAAGGCCAGCAGAGCCAAAGCCCCGGAGCCCACAACCAAGTGCAAGCGCTCCGGGGAAACAACCTTCACCTCCGAAGAAGGATGCCCCAGGGAAGGAGCCCCCGGCCGCCAGTGGGGATATCCCGACTGGCAACCAGTCAACGACCGGAAAACCTGAGGCCGCGGCTCGAGTGCCCCCGACTGAGGGCCACTCGGCGCGGAGTCAGGAGAAGGAGGCCAGCCGGGCCGCTCCTCCTAAGCAGGCGGCCGCCGAATCCGGTGAGATTTGCTTCAAAGTACTCCTTTGCTCTTTCAGTTTGAATCTTTCATGTCTTCATTTGTCCTTCTTGTTTGTCAGCCACAGTGGAAGAGATCCCCAGGTTGCAGTCCTCTGAAACCTGGGTTCCCCCGATCAGGATCGAGTGGCGGGACGCGGAAGGCGAGAGGCAGGGCATCATCCTGGACCGGCAAGCCGAGAAAGATGAAAGGGATGCCCTTGTCGAGAGTCTGAACGAGGCGACCCGGCTGCTCAACGTAAGCCTTCGTCTTTCTCTTTAATTGTATTATCATTATCTTTCAGTCGGTCACTCTTCCGCTTTCGCGCGCAGAAGGAGTATTGCCGCTCCATGGCAAAATCTGAGGTGCTGGAGAAGTTGGTTCCCCACCTGAACTCCTTAGAGGACGTTCAGCGACAGCTGAAGGCCACTCGGGAGGAGGCCGCGTCAAGGGAGGCGGCTTTAAGGAGGGAGATCGCAGAGCTTCGGGAGGCGAACCTCGACCTCCGAGGATCAATCGGAAGTAAGCCCGTCTCCCCAAATTTCTTCATGATTCCCATGTTGATTTCGGTTGTTGACGATCTTCTTTCGTAGAAAATTCTTCGGAGGTCCATTCGCTTCAAGTCCAGCTGGAGGCAGTCAGCCTCGACAAAGCCGAGATAGAAGCCGAGTTTGAAGGTAATCTTCTTTCGAGTAAAACTTCTTGCGCTGCTTCGTTTCCGAGTGCCTTGAATGATCCGGAGCTTTTGGCAGCTTACAAGGTAAAGACCCGAGCCCAATACGACGTCTTGCTTGGGCGGGTCAGACGAAGCGACGAGATTCGGGAAGAGGTCGCCAATGCCGCTATGCCGATCTTGCTGTCCTTATTCGATCAAGGAGTCGGGGCCAGTTCGTTGGAGCCGGTGGAAATATTCGACAAGCTGCGGCTGGCTCCCAACCGATACCTGGCCAACATCACCGAAGCAGCCAACATGGGGGCTGGTCTGGCTCTTGCACAGACCAAGTCCCTCTACCCCCGAGTGGACATCCACTCGGTTGGGGAAGGCTTTGCTGACGGAACGACCGATGAGCAGGCCTTGGACATGCTGAGTGAGGCGCAGGAGGCGACGAAGATTTGATTTGTCTTTCTGACTTTGTTTTGTAAATGTCGCATGACCGTAATGTTCTGATGTAGAACTTGTGATATTTTTAGTTTATTTATGTTAATGCCTTGATCCGAGCTTTTGCGTGAAATTTCTTAAGTAGTTTTCGTCTGGCTTTCATCAAGCCTAGGCTCGATTAGGTCATCGGAAAACTCTCAGTCCTTAGACACTGAGCTCGAATCAAAGGACTTTAAACAATGATAAACCAAATTATGCATAAAAGTTGATGAGGAAAACTTGAGCTTTATTGACATGTGTACAGCCCCCGACTGCTAACTCAAGAAGTCATCTTGCTTGAGGTTGGCAGTCAAGGAAAACATGAGGCCTTAGCCGAGTTAGGCATAAAACCGTCGAAGATGCTCGATGTTCCAGGAGTTCTCCACCATAGACCCGTCTTCACGCTTTAACCGGTATGCACCGGGCCGAGTCACTTCAGCGATTATGTACGGTCCCTCCCATAAGGGAGATAACTTGTGTCGGTCTTTGGTGGTCCGGATCTTGCGTAGAACCAGGTCGCCAACAATGAAAGCTCGTGCTCGCACGTTGCGGCCGTGGTATCTTCGAGCCCTTGGAGGTATTTGGCCGACGGGATGAGGGCCGCCTCACGGGCCTCTTCCAATCGGGTGAGGTCATCCACTCGGTCAGGGTCGTAGCGTTCATCGTTGAAGCTACGGACCCGGAGGGATTCATATTCCATCTCGTTTGGCAACATGGCTTCTGCGCCATAGACCAAAAAGAAAGGAGTTTGGCCGGTAGCCCGACTGAGTGTGGTCCGCAGCGACCATAAAACCGAGGGAAGTTCTTGGACCCACTTGCCGGCGTAAGGGTTTAGGCGGTCGAAAACGCGGGCTTTGATTCCTTGGAGGACCATGCCGTTGGCTTGCTCGACTTGTCCGTTGCTTTTGGGATGAGCTACTGATGCGTAGCAGATCTTGATTCCGAAGTCTTCGCAGAATTCCTTGAAGATGCCCCCCTTGAATTGAGTCCCGTTGTCGCTATGATTCTGTTTGGGATGCCGAAGCGGTGCACGATGTTGAGGAAGAAATCCCGTGCTTTATCGCCAGTAATTGTGGCGACCGGCTTGGCCTCGATCCACTTGGAGAACTTGTCGATTGCAACGAAGAGGTGTGTGAATCCTCCCGGAGCCTTTTGAAAGGGCCAACCATGTCCACCCCATACCGCGAACGGCCAGGAAAGTGGGATTGTTTGAAGCTCTTGGGCCGGACATGGCTTTGTCGCGAAAACGGCAGCCTTCGCAGGTTCGTACGACTTTATCCGCGTCGGAGACCGCGGTAAGCCGAAGAAACCTTGCCTCGTAAGCTTTGCCGACTAGAGTGCGTGCTGCCGCGTGGCTTCCGCATATGCCCGAGTGGATGTCTTGGAGTAGTGTTTCCCTTCTTCGGGTGTGATGCACCTCATTAGGATTCCGGAGGGGCTTCTCTTGTATAGATCGGAGTCAACCATGATATATGCTTGGCAACGACGCCGGACGTGTTCTGCTTCATCCCGGTCATCCGGCAGCTCTTGCTGGGTTAAGAATTTGATGAGCGGCGTCCTCCAGTCGGTATCGGTCATGGCGACTTCGTTGGTGGTTTGTTCGTTGGGAGTTGTCTTTGCCGTGATGGTTGGTTCGTAGAGATGTTCGACAAAGACGTCTGTTGGGGCAGCTTCGCGCTTAGATTCGAACTGTGCCAGCTCATCGGCAGCTTCGTTATTATGTCTCAGGACATGTGAGAGTTTAAACCCGTCAAACTTGTCCTCAAGCTTGCGGACCTCTTGCCGGTAGGCCTCCATGGTGTCGTTTAGGCAGGACCAATCTTTCATCACTTGATTGACGACCAGCTGGGAGTCGCCTTTCACAATAAGCCGACGTATCCCGAGTGAAACTGCGAGCCGCAGTCCATGTAGAAGAGCTTCGTACTCGGCAACGTTGTGTGAGGCGGAGAAGTGGAGGTGAAGGACATATCTTAGCCTTTCCCCAGTCGGGGAGATCAGCACGACTCCCGCTCCCAAGCCGGTGATTCTCTTGGATCCGTCGAAGTGCATGGTCCAGTGTTGGAGGTCTTCCCGAGGCACGTTCTCTTGCTGTTCGGTCCACTCGGCCAGGAAATCCGCCAAGGCTTGTGACTTTATGGACGTCCTTGCCTTAAAAGTCAAGTCCAGCGGCATCAGCTCCAGGGCCCACTTGGCGATGCGTCCGGTTGCCTCACGGTTGTGGATGACATCGCCGAGTGGGAAAGAGGTGACGATGGTGACCGAGTGACCCTGAAAATAGTGTGCCAATTTCCTCGCAGTTATTAGAACACCATAGAGAAGTTTTTGTACCTGAGGGTAGCGAATTTTAGCTCCTGCCAATACTTCGCTAACAAAGTAGATTGGCCTTTGAATCTTCTGAGCCTGTCCTTCTTCTTCGCGTTCGACCACAAGGACCGTACTGACCACTTGGTGAGTGGCTGAAACGTACAGCAGCAGGGGTTCCTGGGGTTGAGGTGAGGCCAGGACGCGGGGCGTTGTAAGGAACTCTTTGAAATCTTCAAAGGCTTTGTTGGCTTCCATGGTCCACTGGAAGTCGTCTGTCTTCTTTAGCAGTCTGAAGAACGGCATGCCTCGTTCGCCGAGTCGGGATATGAAACGGCTTAGTGCCGCCATGCAACCAGTGAGCTTCTGAACGTCTTTCTGGTTACTCGGGGGTTTCATGTTTAAGATGGCATTGATCTTTTCTAGATTTGCTTCAATGCCGCGATGTGACACCATGAAGCCGAGCAGTTTGCCTGATGGAACGCCGAAAGTGCACTTCTCTGGGTTTAACTTCATTCTGAAGGCCCGGATGTTCGCAAAGGTTTCTTCTAAGTCGGCGATCAGGTCTTCTTTATGCTTGGACTTGATGACAACATCGTCGACATAAGCTTCAACGTTCTTGCCGACCTGCGTCTGGAAACATCTTTGGATCATGCGTTGGTATGTGGCACCGGCGTTCTTCAGCCGAAAGGCATGGTGATGTAGCAGAGGCCCCAAACGGCGTGATGAACGATGTCTTCGTAGTCGGATTCTTTTAAGCTGATCTGGTGATAGCCCGAGTAACAGTCCAGAAACTCAGGAGTTGGCAGCCGGCTGTTGAGTCGACGACTTGGTCGATGCGAGGCAGCCCGAACGGATCTTTGGGGCAGGCTTTGTTGAGGTCGGTATAGTCGACGCACATGCGCCATTGCACCGTCTTCTTGCGGACCAGGACTGGGTTGGCTAACCAGTCGGGATGGAGGACTTCTTTAATAAAGCCGGCAGCCAAGAGCTTTGCGAGTTCTTCTTTGATAGCGTCTTTTCGATCCTGTGCGAATCTGCGTAATCGTTGTTTTATCGGTTTGGCGTCATCTTTGACGTTCAAAGAGTGCTCGATCACCTCCCTAGGAATTCCAGGCATATCGGATGGTTTCCAAGCAAAAACATCTTTATTATTTTGGAGGAAGGTGACGAGCGCGCTTTCCTATTTGGGATCTAGGTCAGCGCCAATTACAGCAGTTTCCGAGGGATCCGACGGATCAAGGGAGATCTTCTTGGTCTTGGCGTCGCCGGATCCTAATTTGGCTATCTTCTTCGCGGGGACTTCGCCCTCTGCCGAAGTTGATGCAGCCAATCGGACTTCTTGTTGGCCACGTAATCTCTCGCGAGATTGGGCCATGTCACAGCTCTCCTTATCGCAGGTGAAGGCTTGCTTCACGTCGCTGCGAAGAGTGATGACGCCGTTGGGACCCGGCATCTTCATGCAGAGGTAGGTGTAGTGAGGGATCGCCATGAACTTGGCAAGCGCAGGCCTTCCGATGATAGCGTGATATGCTGTTTCGAAGTCGGCCTCCTCAAAGGTGACGTTCTCCGTTCGGAAGTTCTCTCGGGCTCCGAAGGTGACTGGGAGGGAGATATGCCCGAGTGGTGTAGAAGATAGCCCTGGGATAACTCCGTGGAAGGGGGCTGAGCTTGCCTTTAGTTCGGCCCTCGGGATCTACATCTCATGCATGGTCTTGGAAAACAGGATGTTGAGGGCGCTGTCCCCATCGATGAGGACGCACTTAAGCCTGATGTTGCGGACCACGGGGTCCAAGACGAGTGGATAGCGCCCCGGGTGAACCACTCGGTCAGGATGATCCGAGCGGTCAAAGGTGATGGCCACTTCCGACCATCGCAGATATTGAGGGACTTCGGGTTGAGCCGCGTTGACCTCCCGGTCAGTTAGCTTCTGTTTCCTCTTGGATTCATAGGCTAGCGGACCTCCGAAGATGTGGTTGAGCTCCCCCACTGGGTCTTGGAAAGGTTCGGCATTTTCAACCGCGTTGTTCTTTTTGGCGCCAGACGGGCCAGCCTCGTCGGCGGCTTCTTGTTGAGCTCGCGCCGCTGCTCGTGAACCGCTTGTAGATAAAGCGAGTCCTTCGCCGCGTGCTTATGATTCGGATGGTGGGTGCACCGGGCGTTCATGATGGCGTCGTAGGCGGCGACTCGGGACGGCGTTGAGTGTTGGAGGTTGCGGCCACTAGGTCTTCAGATCGGCGCTTGCGATCTTTCTGGCCCTGGTTGCCGTTGTTGCCGCCATCCTTCTTAGGATTACGGCTTCATCCCGCTTGCTTGTCCTCCCTTCTATCGGGCCGGTCTTGACGGGCAGCCTTAATGGCGTCATTGGATTTGGCGTATGAGTTCGCCGTCTCGAACATTTGCTTCACCGTCTTCGGTGGTTTGCGCCCGAACTTCCCGATGAGCAGCTCATCACGGAATCCCTTTTGGAAGGCGGCGATGATGATGTCATCGGTGATGTTCGGGATCTTGTTGCGCTTCTCGGAGAAACGACGAATGTAATCCTTCAGGGGCTCGTCCGGCTTTTGGATGACGTTGTATAGGTCGAAGTGTGTGCCGGGCCTCTCGAAGGTACCTTGGAAGTTGGCGATGAAGTGGTCCCTCAGCTCGCTCCACGAGCCGATTGAGCCTCTTGGCAGGCTCGTGAGCCAATTTCTGGCTGAGTTTGCGAGGGCCACGGGCAGGTAATTGGCCATAGCCTTGTTGTCGCCACCTGCAGCTCGGATGGCAAGGGTGTATACGGTTAACCAAGATTCAGGGTCGGTCTTTCCATCGTACCTTTCAATCCCTGTGGGCTTAAAGCCACTCGGCCAGTGCACTCGGTGGAGCTCTCGAGTGAAGGCTGGTACTCCGTCGTCGCCGCTATCGGGTGATCCCCTCCGATCCTCCCGAGTGCGTCGGTCACGCTCCGTAGCGGCGATCGAGGACTTCCCGCAGATCACTCGGCGGGGTCTTCGTTGACGGTCGGGTAGCCGGAGCTATTGCGGCGGACGCGGTGGTGGACGGGTGGACGTCCATGTCGTTTGTCCCGGGAGTCGGCCGTCTGCTCCTGGTATTTTAGCGTGGACTCGCGGGGTGGGCCTCTTGGCCTGGTCGTCGACCGATCTGGCTCGGGCCTCTTATAGTCTCCTGACCTTAGAGGTGGAAGTCGGCTCTTGTCTGGTGTTTCGGCCACAGATTCAGTCGGCCTTCGTGCCGAGGTGGTGGGGTGGCCGTTTGCTGTGGCGGCGACGATGGTCTTGATCTTGTCGAGTATCGGAGTCACGTTGGCAGGAGCCGTCTCCATGACAGTGTCCAAGAGGGTGAGCGTAGCAACAGCGTTCTGCTGTGGCGTTTGGAAGATGTTGGTGTTGCGAACCCGCGTTTGGAGTATGGCCTCCGGGCGGATCGTCCGCCGCACGTAGATCCCGCTTCCTCTTGTCGCCTCGTCCTTGCGTTGTTTCTCCTCCTCGGCCGTCTTGCGCTCGAACTCCACCCTGGCTCGCTCTTCTTCTGCAAGCCTTCTGGCCATGGCTGAGTCGGACTCGTCCGGCTCGGCCATGAGGACGTCAAAGCACTTCGGCTCACAGTCCATGTGGCAGTCGGAGTTGTCGGCTTTGTCAGAAGGGATGCCGTAGAGGTTGTCGAAGCCGGCGGAGCTGAGGTATCCATTGAGCTCCGAAGATGAGCAGGAGCCGAATGATGGGAGGATGACGGCGACCTCCCTTGATCCTGGGTAACCCGGATCTGGATCGTTCCAGTCCGGGTCAGAGCTTGGGGGTGTGGGCTCCTCTGAGTGGGTCGCCGCCGACTCGGGGGAGAGAAGTTTGCTGAAAATCTCGGCGACGTTTGGTAACCCAAACGGCACCGAGAGGTCTTCATCCGAGTAGATTGCCTCTGTCGGGAGGTGAGAAGATTGGCACAGATTTCGGCGGTATTCGGTAATCCGAGTGGTGCCGAGTGAAGTCCATCGTCGGAGAAAGTAGATTGCATCTTGGTCTTCAAGATGTCGTTGTAGATCGTGGCGCTGTTCGGAAGTCCGAACGGTGTCGGGTGGATTTCTCCTACCGACTGGTCCGAATCTGAGTCGAAGGAGGAATCGTCGACAAAGTTGGTGGCGAAGTCGCCGAGTCTTGAAGGAGATCCCATCACGCTTGTCGGCGAGATTTGATGAAGAAGTCTCGACACGCGGCCCCCTACCTGGCGCGCCAACTGTCGAAACTTGGTTTCGGCAATATAATTTCTGGGGTTGCAGTCAAGATCGCCAAGCACAATGGGTTAGAAGAAGAAGAGGATTTAGACAGGTTCAGGCCCTCTCGTAAGGTAATACCCTACTCCTGTTTCGGTGGATTCGATCCGCCGAGTGTTTTTATTGATCTCGTGTGTCTAAGCTCTTGCTTATGAATTCGTATCTAGAATCTGATCTAGTCTAAGATATCCCTCAAGGGACGCCCCCTACCCCCCTTATATAGTCTTGGGAGGAGGGCTTACAGATCGGAAACCCTATCTTACTCTAAGTTGGTTTCCTCAATCTTACCAAACCGTGACTATAGGCCGATTGCCTTATCTCTATCGGCAATCGTAACACCCAAGTCATGTTCGGCTTACAGATATGGCAGGCGCAATCTATCCCTACCTCCAGTCGGATAAGCTTGCCATGTAGATACCCGATTGCCATAATCTCCACAAGATCTTAAAAGCCTTGTTCCACCTATTCAATTTTGACCTTAGAATACCTAGGTGGAATGGGCATGCAGTGATATGTCCCATCTTGTTCAAGTGGTATGGGCATGCTCGACGCCACCTTCACGAGAAGAGAGATTATTAATTAGTAATCAACCTACGCACTCACTTTCGCAATGTACAAGTAATATATCTTAAAACTACGAGCATACCTTGATTGACAAGTTCTTGAAGGGAATATACAGCTCAAAAGGTGTCCACCACGTGATATCATCAATGGGGCATGGGGGTATGTCTTTTGCTTCAACAGCTCGTTGAGGTACTTGGCCTGTAGTTGCGCAGCTGCTGCACTTGCTCGAGGGGATCACCATTACGGGTGGTACTTCTGCTTGGCTTTGATGGCTCCGAAGTTCGGCCATCCATTGTTCCACCTGTCTGGACACCTCCTCTTCGATCCTGTGCTCATAGGGCGTGAGTCGGTGCTCCATATGTGTTAGCTTCGCCTTCGTATCTCGCTTCCTCCTCATGTGACTCATGTACATTTGGAGGTCCTCTTGGAATCCATATTTCTAGGGAACGACGCCTTTTCCTCGCATTTGTCCTTGATGCTCACGGTTTTGAAGTACGGGCATAAGCTCATCCTTCTCTTTGTCGGGCTGGAATGAGCCCGAGGCAGAGGCCTCCACTGCGTCCTTCAATCGGCTGGCGGCTTCTCGAATCGCATCATCGAGTATTAGGGGCCATCGCCCTGATTGAGCCATCCATCGTGAGCGTAGTACCAATGCTTCGATCATTCCGGAAGGTCAGCTATGGCTGGAACGATATCTCTTGCTATCAGGTCGGCTTCCATTTGCTCCAATCTCGACACTGCCTTCTTATAGCCGCCTAACCCTAGCCTGTGATGGTACTATTTTTAGCGGCATTGGATTTTTTTTCTCAATTAGTGCTTGCGCTTGCTCTCCTGTGTTGTATTGGACAAAAGCATCTCCGTGATCTCTCAGCTTTGGGAATTTCTCAAAATCCGGTGTATGGCCCTTCAGGATGTACTTCTTATGTAATTCCTTCTTAAAGTTCCTGAACAGTTGGACCATTTTTTTAAGTGTCCATTCCTTCACCTTCGCCTATTTTGTCACACGGATTGTGAAGGTCTCGAGCATTGTGGACCATAACATCTCTTTCTCCGTGTCTGGGAGATAGCTTTGCTCATCCCCGTCTGTCCTTGTTCAGCGGTAGTTCACCATGCCGATGGGCACGTGATCCCTCAGTACCCATCCGCTGTGTGCGACAAACTTTCTTGCGGCATCGGCTGGGGCACATGGTCGACCGTCCTGTACCACTTCGATTATAATAAGCTGATCCTCAATTTTCTTGGTGACACCGCGTTGTCCACGTGCCGTCTTCTCTCCAACGGCTGGGGTGCCCTCATTCGCCTCCTCGATGAGATACTAGTTGGGATCCTCGTTCCCCTCCTCAGCTATCCAATACTGGCTGCTCCCCTCTGTGATCTCGTCGAAGATGATCTGTTCATCCGAGTGATCTGCCATTTGTTAGTTTTGCTTGGATTACTTTGGACCACTTAAGCTTGAGCGACGGCGGCTGTCAGCAACTCAATCAAGTAATTCTAACAAGGAAAAATATTTAGTTAATACATGTAATCAAGATGGAGTTTGTGGACCCCCAGTTTTGAGGCGGGAATCTTTCGTGTTCATAGTACCATTTCCTGGATCGAGTAGTTGGTACCCACGAATACAAGATCTTGATAATCAAGTGCACATGCACGAATAGTCTTACATTACCATTATTACATTAATAGGCCCGAAGGCATTGTTCATCCCACAAGACCTTATGGTCCGAATACAACATAAAAACAGAATTTAGATAAGGCAATGAAAGAGGCGGCGGCTTGTCAATTGCCACAGCAACGACCGAGCTAAGGTCTAATATGCGCCATCAATTCCTTCTTCCTCCCGGTGATACGCGTATGGGTCTTCGGTTCTTCAATTCCATCACCGGAGGTTTGTGCGTATAGCAAGGGTGAGTACCAACCGTACTCGCAAGCCAACACGAATTGATGCATATGATAGGGTTATTCGAGAATGGTGGGGTTCTTTTGCATAAAGCCAATTTTCACAATTCTTTTCACAGCCTATCAACTAGCCAAAACAAGTTTTAATTTCACAGTTCATTAATCCGGTGACGGTTCGTCTACCATCCATCGAGATTCCAAGGATGGCTTCCCGCCTCCGTTTCGTTATGATTTTCTGGGGAGTCTACCCATTCTCGCATCCCGAGAAGTTGATCCACCAGCTAATAAAATCATCATGCAGGCCCATCCCAGCATTTTTAGGTTCAAAGTCTAGCCAAGTGAAAGTCTTGTCACGATGCTCAATATCCGCGAGCACGGCTATTCGAATAGATTGATTCATTCACACCGCAAAGGATGTACACTTTACCCGTACTCCGCGACTGCCCATTGAATGAGCCTACATCCCTTTATATGAGACGGTCACGGCAAAACCTTTCGATAACCTCACTTGGCAGTACCCGCTCCATGAACTTAAGCCCTCATGCACTCTAGCCGTCCTTTTCTAGCAGTGAGAGGAGTTCGCGCACCGGGTAAGAGAAAACTTCTCAATCTTTAAGTTTAATTAATATCGTTTCAATTCCACCATTCACAACAAAGGCCGCAGCCCCATTCTTATCACATAAGCCACATCATAGAGAACCATCTATGCAAGGATACTGCCTCCGCTCGGCTACCTAGTCGGCTAGGTCTATACCCATTCGAGAAGTACGGTTGTACTGGCTCGTTTCCGCTATCTCATGGCTCGGTCCTTAACCGACTGTGGTCGGCACTTGCCTTTTCCGGAATCCACCCAAATCATCCAGCCGCCCAGTCTAAAACATTTGTATAGTACTTTCAATTTTCATCAAACTTAGTTCGTCATTCTCATGGCCATGTGGCGCTCATGTCTCCACATGTCGTATCTCAACTACCTTCCCTAAGGTAGTTGCCCAAGCACAAAGTTTTTTCATAAAGTCATGAGTATGCATAAATCTAAGTATAGCATGGCTAAGCGTTACCAAGTTATTCTTCGGTTGTTTGTATCACATCGCGAGTTACAAGGAGTAATTCTAAAGGTAATCAATAGCAAGGTATGGCATAACAAGTATAGGTAACTCTGTAAAGCATGCATGTTTAGAGTTTAAAATAACATCATTTCGCAATTGGGTTCGATATGTTCAAAGGGTGTGAAGACTTGCCTTGCTCGCACGCCGATTGAGTGGGATCTTCCGCGTAGTCGTGTTCACCTCTTCGGACGCTATCCGTACGTGCGAAAAGAAGGGTTGAATCCAATTAGAATTCAACAACATCAACGAAAAGAAAGAGATCTCAAAATGATCGCGGAAAGCGGATTCCAAACACAACCTCAAACTTCGAAATCTTAAAAGTTGAATCAACGAAAAGGAGTTCAGTTAAACCGAGCGAACCATCTTGTAATTAATATGTATTTTGCACTTAAATTTGAAGATATCCTAGAATAATTAGGTTTCTAATTTTTATATCTCCAATAATTGATCTTTAATGTTGCAATTATATTTATTAGGGTTTTTGAAATTCTAACGACAGGATAATGTCATCCATGCTTAACCAATATTTAAAAAGGTCTCATGTGAACTTTGATAACAATTTAAAGGTTGGACAATATTTGAATTCATAAAAAGGAAAAATTTAATCTATAAATCATTTTCACAAAGTATTTCTTTTTGGAAGGGAAAAGAATATTATACTTATTCCTAAATAATAATATTTCAAAAACCTTATTTTATCCTAAAATATTTCCAAAATAATTTTTACCTTTACCCCTATTCCTTTACTATTTTTCTTTTCCTTCTTTTCTTTTTTTCTTTTTCTTTTTCCCATTTTCCTCTGTTTCTTCCCATCTTCCTTTGCTTTGCTTCCACCGCGGCCGACGGCGAGGGGGGGCGCCGACGGTGAGGGAGGGCCGGAGCTAGGGAAAAGAGGGGCTTTTCACCATCTTGGGACCACGGGGGTTCCATTTCTCCACTCGGCCGAGACCGGGGAGCGGCGAAGAGGGCTGGCGACGGCGAGGTGGTTCGGCGGCGGTGGCGCTCGTCGGCAGCAAACTCCGGCGAGGTTCTGCCAAAGTAAGGGGTCTACGAGCACGTGAGCCCTAGGGATGCTAAAGGGGGTTGGTTCGGCCGGGAGGCGCTGCAGCGTGGCGGCGGCGGGGTGGCGGCGGCCGAGACAGGGGAATTCGAGGGGGCTCGTCGCCGGCGATTTTCCGGCGACCATTTGGCTCGGGAAGCTTAGGGGAAATAACACTTAGAGCACGGGGATAATGATGGTACCTTCAATTCGGGAAGAAATCGGCCGAGGGTGACGAATTTCGAAGTGTTGCACGGGCGGTCGAGTTAGGGTTCTTCCGGCCGAGCTCCGATTCCTCCCAAAATTCAAGCAATGCGATGGCTAACTTTTGGGGAAAATCGGGGGAAAAGCACGAGTGAGCACTGGGGAAGATTTGCTATGTGGTCAGCTGGGTCTGGGGAGGCCGATTTATAGGCGGTCGACGGTGAGATGGTTCGGGCGACCTAGTGCGGCGGTAGGCTGACGAGCGCGCGCACGTCGCGGCGACGTGCGGCAACTGCAGCCAACGCGCGTGTACGACGAGCGCGGTGGGGGCAGTGCGCGTGGGCGGGAGTGCAGGCGCCGTGGCAAGGACGGCGTGGCGCGGACTGTGCATGCGCGGCGCTAACGCGGGCGGCATGGCTAGCGTGTACGGCGGCGACTTTGGGAGCAATCGGCATGGCGCGACTGTACCGGCGATTCCTGTGCGTGACCGGAGCCGATGACGTTGGGAACGTGCACGCGCGAGATCTCCGGTACGGCGGGCGGCGCGCGGCGGCTGCGAACGGGGTGGTGGAACCGGTCGAACACCCGCCGATCAATGAATAGTGCCCTTTCCTATTTTTCCCGAATTAAAAACCTATTTCCCCATTTCTATTTCCTTTATTCCTAAAAATCCCAAATAAATTTTTGTATTCTCAAAACAATCCCTAAAATTATATTTTACACTTCTTCCTACTTTTCAAAATACATTTTTCATATTTATTTTGTTTCTTCTTTGAATTTCAAGAAAATAGGATTTTGATTAGAGATAAATTTCTAATTTCATTTCTCCTTTTTCAAAAATATTTTTGCCATCCAATTCCAATCATTCATTATATTTCCCTTATCAATTAGGGTTTAAACATTAATATATCCTTTTTGTAATGCACCAAATTATATATATCTATATGCTCTTTTCAGGGTACGCACAAGTATATCTTGAAATTGTTTTCACCGGCTAGGATTGCAAAGCTTAGGGTTTTATCCCATTTTACCTCAAAGTAATTGTAGAGGAAAATCTTATACCGCGGAACTGGCAATTAAGATCGAAGAACACGATAAGAAGCAATGATTCCAAAAAGTTTTTGTGAGTTCCGATTTTTACGTTCCGAATTCCATTCCTTTGATTTTCAGGATGTTACAGAGTTCCCCTGATGCCTCTAGAAAGATCCAAAGTAATTCGAGCTGTAATTGTGTGTACATGTAAAGAGTTGAAATGCGAAGACGATATAATAATATGCTATGACAACAATGCAGCGGTTATCATTGATCAAAAAGGAAATCCAAAGGGAACTCGCCGAAGAATTGAGAGAATTGAATTTTAATAAAATAATTTCATCAGCTCCTGAAGTATTATAAAACAAATAAAAATTAGTAGATTGTGCTTCACGTATATGCTTTAGACTTCCCCATAAGGATTCGAAGCTTACCAAAGACTCGAAGGATACCAAAGATTTGAAGGATACCAAAGATTCAAAGGAGGGTTAGGTGTTTCTTTTTTTCTAGGGTAAAAAATTCAAAGTTATAAAATTCAAACAAAGAGACTTATTTTTTCCAAAAGAGTAAATTCATAGTTTAAGAAAGGAATACGTAAATATGAAAATAAGAGCTTATGTTTGTAAAATTTGTACAAAATGTCAACTGATTCATAGGCATAAACAAACTAGGGTCATTTTTTATTTTTTCTAACTCATATTTATGAGATAATAAAATATGGGTTTTTTCTCTATGTTTTTTTAAACTGAGCAAAACATGCATAATTGACAGTCAATAGCCAAAATATCAAATACATCACAGTCCCAATCCCAATTTCACATGCATATATTCACACACATCATAGTCCCAATATCCCAATTTCTCCCCAATAATTCACAGTCAACAGCCAAACTATCAAGCACATACACATACGTATACATCCAAAAGGCCAACAGAGTTTACAGTCAATTCACAGTCAATTTCACAGGCCACACAACAAATTTTGTTTCACAGGCAAAATTAACAAAACATCCACACATTAAAATTAACAAAGAAAAATTAGGTTTCATATCTGCATATATATATATATATATATCACATGCGCATATATCAAAAACACAGTTTGGATCAATCGAGGACGGCGGCGACGAGTGCGTGGTAGTGGCGATGGCGGTATGCGGTGGCGATGACGGGTGCAGCATGCGGCGGCGTCGACGAGGACGGTGATGGCGAGAAGACGGAACAGCATAGGAGATCAACAAAGATGAATCGGTTACCTTAGGGAATGCAACGAGATGACGACGCGAGACGACGACAACGACGTCGGCAGGTCGAGATGACAGTGACGACGATGGCGGCAGTTTAGGGCAAAACTCTACTCGGCGCAAGAAGAAGATCAAAGAAATGGCTAAGTGTTTGGATTTTGGTGGAGAAGACAATGCATGCTAGGATATATATACCCCTGGATCTTTAGTCTGGGTCGGTGCCAACAACCAGTACTAAAGATATCTCTAGCCCGGGTTGAAGCCACCAACCGAGACTAACGATATCCTCGTCCCGGTTGGTGGCCACAACCGGGACTAAATACAATCTTTAGTCCTGGTTGGAGATACCAACCGAGACTAAAGATACCGTCGTACCCTGTTAGGTGGAAATCATTAGTCCCGGTTGTACCCACCAAATGAGACTAAAGATAATTTCCTGCGGTTTCTAATATATCTTTAGTCCTCATTCTCGACAACAACTGGGACTAAAGATAATTTTCCACTATTTTCACTTCTTTTTTCTCCCGGCTAGGATTAACAACCAGGGCTAAAACATTAAAAAATCCATTATGCCGGGCCCAATTAATTTCATCAAGTATAGGTTTAAAACAATATTAAGTAATGCGGTAAACGTCAATAAAATCAAAAATTTCACGAGAAAACATTTAAAATAGTTTAATGTTGTTATTAAATTGTAATAATCATAAATAATTAACATATGTCCAATTTAAAATTATTTTAAATTATAATAGTCCTATATAATTAACATACGACCCATTTAAAATTGTTTAAAATTATAATAATCATAAATAATTAAGATGTGCCCGATTTAAAATTGTGTTAAGTTGTAATAGTCCTACATAATTAACATACGATCACTTTAAAATTGTGTAAAATTTATAATTGTGGGAGACCCCCGGACCCTCCGTTCTATTTGCAATATGAGTTGAAATGGTTCAGCTCATATGACAAGTATAACGAAACATCCGAAGTCCCGAGAGAGGGATAAGTGAGACATCGTTGGGCCTTTAGCCTGCCAGTCAACTTCAGGCTGAAGTGTGCCCGTCAAACCACTCGAAGGTGGCGACAAGATGTGTTACACACTCAGGAGACTTGACAAAATGGCTAAAGATCTACGACGCCTCAATTATTCCTAACTCATACTCATTTGAATCTAGCTCCGAGGATATGTGCTAGATTCACACTTTCATCACAAGCATGATTATACATAGTGAATACATTTAATTGAACAATACTTCAAGGATTACAACACTTAAATAGTTACATAGGCCGACCGGCCAAATAAACATATCAGAGAGCAGCGAATAGCAGTGGCTTACTACCCATTCCACAAGCACACTGACTAGGGGTTTACCCCGTTAAGTCCATTCCCTAGAAGAAGCGAATCGGAAACCCGCATCATTCTAGAACTAAGTCTAATCTGCAAGCAAAATGGATATCCCAGTGGCAACAGTCAGTACATTAATCTAGTTAATGTACTGGCAAGCGCAAATCAATCCTAACAAACTACATGATAGGCATAACCAATGAATGGCTATTTGAGTGGTCAAGTTTCAGCAAAGTGCAAGTTTTGTTTCAAAATTCTTTTGCAAAGGAGTTGATGCTTCAATTAACAAAGACAAGTTTTAGCTTTCATTATTAACTTAGTTATGGCTCCATCATAATTAATACCTTCTCATCCTCCATGATGACAAGTCACAATATATATGTGTATATATATATATATCAACACACTCACACAACTCAACACATTTTATTGAAAACACCTGAACACATTCTTAAAACAGTCGAATCTATACTCATGACACTTCACCAAAGCGCTCTTGACCGTGAGCACGGCTAATTTGATTAGTTTTATTAACTCTGCAGAGTTTGTACAGCTTTACCCACATGATATGAACACTCTAGTTTGTCTCGAGTTTGCAAGACTCTACTGTACTCTTCATGTTGAGTGCGATCAGCACGATATGTCAAAACGTAGCCTTTACACTACTTAGTCCCTAGCCTTGCACCAGCACGATATGTGTTTCCTCCATCCTAGGTCATACTGGAAATATGACCTAGAACCGTTAAGTGGTGGTTCCACGCCTTAAACTTAACGCCGTGGTGGCGAACATGACAGGAACCCATCCACGTGGCATGATACCGTTGCATTGGACAGACTTAGTCGCCTAAACTACCACATTGGAGGTAAATAGGAAGTTCCTTTGGGTTATCCGAACCCATACACTTTGGCCTACCATAATGCAAGGCTAGGTGCTAAATAGATTACTCGGCTAAGGCTATCTCATACTAGCACATGTGGATGTATGGTAACTTTAAGTTGATGACACAAGTTCGGTCCTTACGGACTCGGGCAAACAGTCCCCCTATCGGCATTGCAAATACATCAATTGCACGCCACTTGCCGCCTGGGTCAAAATCATATTTTCACACATTTTATTTCGCAAATACACATCATATTTTGGCCATTTCAGCAAGGGCACACTTTATCAATAACACACATTTTAAGTATAGATGGAACAAGAATTTGCAAAAATACTAAGCAGAGCTAAGCAAGTGTTTGAATAAATCAAGTTTTAACCCATTTGAGTACAAAGAATGTACTCATACCAATTCTAGGGGTACAATCAGCAAGGAGCTAAATTATCAAGGAAGGAAATGCAGCAAGTAGGTTATATATACCATACCCAAGTTTTAAAATACCGATATAACCTAAATTCACATGCAAGTTTACAAACAAATATTTTCATCCCTCAAAAACATGGGATTAAATGTGTTCAAAGAGAAGAGGGGAAGAACATGCCTTGGTTGAGCAATGTCAGCACCTAATCGACTCCGTCACCGTCTACGCAGTCATCTAAACAAAATATACGGTATGCAGTCAAAATACCAAAATCAGGAGAAAATCCAAAATATTGTAAAATGCATGATTTTTATACATTGAGTAGGTACTAATATAAATAAATTTAGGTGAAAGAATTTTTGATTTATCTTATCCCATTTAGGAGTTACGCCTTTAAGAAGTTTTATCAGGCTGTAGCGGCTTAGGGTTAGGCGCTGTTTGGATAGTGTTCCTAAACTTGGATTTTCACCAATTTGACTTTACAGGGGAAAGGGAATACATTTTCTAAGTCTAACACAATTGGTTTTATAATTTTTAAAGCTATTATGAATTTTCTTAGGCATTTTATAAATTTACGACGGGTTCTAGGCCTATAGTGTTTTATTTATATGCCTGTAGGGTTTTAGGTCCAGAACTTGTTTTATTTGCTTAAG
Organism: Oryza australiensis; assembly: GCA_019925245.2. Lineage (NCBI taxonomy): Eukaryota > Viridiplantae > Streptophyta > Magnoliopsida > Poales > Poaceae > Oryza > Oryza australiensis. The sequence goes on along the minus strand of JAIFGZ020000609.1, from coordinate 154,196 downwards.
GATGTGTGAAAATGAGTAATTTAGCTAGCCCATTTAATCTTAGTTCATAATTTTAGAGTTTGTGTTATTCTACCATTTATTGTGTAGACTAGAGTGGGCTCTAAGTTAATTTCTTTAACATATTAATCCAGGGAGTGATATATGAGCTATGTGCCAAGAATTTCTTTAACATATTAATCCAGAGAGTGATATATGAGCTATGTGTGCCAAGTTTTGATGGTTAGGGTTTGATCCTATGGTGCCTCTGGTGGAACATGTTTTATTTTGACCTACTTAGGGTTAGGATATAAATTAGATGTGCATCCACGCAAATAGGCACATGGTGTTTAGCCTAAATATGGATTATCACCTAGGTTATCCTGTTTAAGGTATTCCTACACATTTTAGTGTGTAAGTTGTCATGTTTTATTTCACCCAATCTAAGTTTAGTACTTGCTGGTTCTTAGTTAGTCTGGTTCACTCAAAATGAATTAAAAATGAGCTTTCTATGAATTTTAGAAGTCGTAGTGTACACCTAAGTTGTTTATTCCCTATATAATTCGTAGTGTACAGTAGGCATATGTTTTCATTTTACATCTTGAAAGTATGGGCTTTGCTGAATCTACAAAACTTAAGTTTGTTCAAAAAGGAGTTAGGATGAATTTTTAATAAATCCCTAAATTTTGACTGCCCTAAAAGGTAGCTTTTTCTCTAAATTAGTTTTGCAAGCATTTGACCCAAAGAATGTATACCTTTTTATTTTTTCTACTCAGAGAGGGTAAGATGAGGAATCCATAGGATCTGGGTTTGTCCAAAAATATGCTAAATTGAATTTTCTAGGGATTTGACAATTTTGTACAAGTGTCATGGGTGGTATTTTTATTTGAATTTTAGAGCAAAAGTTTCTACTCTAAGTGCAAGTTTTTATTTCATAATATTGAAGTTCATAACCTTTGAACCTATAGCAATTGGAATCATCTAAAAAGGAGCTTTCTTTGATTTTATATGGATTTTAAATTTTGGTAGATTTCCTGTTCAAAGTTTTAAGATTAGGCACATGTTCATCCCTTTTTGCTTAGAGTCCCTGTGTTACACTCTATTTACATATGGGTCCTTGGGCCCACAGGTCATATACAGAGACACCTTGCAAATCAAACCTCACAAGGTTTAAGCCTTCAGTAAATGGGATCTGTTGGCGCCTAACTCCCATGGCCCACCTGTCAGGGGCGTGGTCGAGGGAGAAGGCAGGGGCTGCAGCGCCGAGGAGCTTCGCGGCATCGCTGACAGTGAACGGCGGCACTTCAGAGGGAGCGACCAAGAGAAAAATTGCGGAGGAGAAGGTGGTGAAGCTATTGGTGGTTGAATCACCCGACGAGGTCACTGGGAATGCGCATGCCGACGGTGTGGGCTGCGGCGGCTCTTGGCATGAAAGCGCATGTCGTGGTACGGTTTGGATTAGTGCAACCTAACGCATGCTTGTGTGTCCATAGGGTTCTTGGAAGCTTAGAGTCCCTCCGGCAATGGTGATGGTTGAACGGTGACGGCGACCCGAGGAATGCTCTGGCGGCGGCAAGGAATGGTGGGTCGACGGTGATAGCTTCATCCGGCCTTTGATCTGGAAAAGGAGCAAGTGCACGAGGTTCCCTAGGCGACGGTGATGCTTCATCTGCAAGGAAACGGCTAGTGGCTCACCGGGGATGACGAAACACCAGTGGCAGTGGTCTGGTTGGAGCCGAGGAAGACGGGGTCGATCTCCCTCAACGGAGCACCATCGGTCGTGATTCTTGAGGGGAAACGGCGAGGGAGTCGCGGTGAAGATGGTACGCAGGTCCTCGGTTGTGCATTGCTCCACATTTGTCGGAACGCCATCGCTCCCGAGGGGCGGCACCCTGGACGGCAACAGCCGTTCTCCGGTGATTTCACACATCGCGACATAGGAAAACAAGTGCACGGATGGGTTAGGCATATGGAGTATATCATGTTCCCAGGGTTGGTTCGGGGCGAAGCTCACCAGAGAGGTCTCGAGATGCATCGAACACCTACGGTCGGGAAGGAAATGGAGCTAGTTCTAGGCGATTCAGGGGCGTTCTCTCTTGGTTCTTTTGTGGAACGTGATGAGGGAAGGTTGTAGAACTCGGTGGCGAGAAGGTTTTTCAAATGGGGGTGATCGCGTTGGCAGTGGCATGGCAAGGTGGAAGATGGCGGTGCTGACACGCTCTCCCGGGCTCCCGCCGCTTCCAAGCATCCTCAGGCTCATCCTTGAGCAGTGGCACACATTTCACTTGAGTGGAGCAAGCCTAGGTGGCTTCCGTGTGGGTCCAGGGCGAAGGAGGCAAGGCAAGGGAGAGAGAGATGGGAACAGACTTGAGTGCAACTGGTTTTTGTCGATTTTCTTCAGTTTATTTCTCTCCATCCTCTTTGCTGCTCAATACCTTGATTTGTGGGCATGGTAAATTGATGAAATTTTTACTGAGGGTGGATGATCATCTCCAAGTTCTATTTTCTTTGGTTTCACTCAAGAACATTAAGTGGTTTGCTCCCAATAATTAAATGAAGATAGGGTATTTTGGAATTCATTTGAATTTTTAGAGGGTGAAGACAGAGGAGAAAAATTCTACAAAAATTATATTTATTCAGGGTTTTTACCCTAGTATTTGAATAAATTATTTCCCATATACACCTATGTTCACCTAAATCCCCTTTTAGGAAAGTTATCATTTTAGCTGATTAGAGTTATTAATTAGCCTATATTGGAACTGTTTCGTCTAATTTGTTTGGGGCATCAAACCTAGTTATTAAATTATACCAAAATTAGGTTGAGTTGTACATAATTCTTAGCACCTACCTGAATTTTTCCATTAATTTATCTTACTTGGTTTAGTCCAGAAAATTAAGGCAGCCTTTCTAGGTTTATGCGTCTACCCTATGTGCTCGCGTCTATTTTATTCTTCGGATTCGTATTAACTTTCCTCTTGGGTTGAGGAAGTGATATTGAATTAAATTTTTAGGTTTACATGCTAGCATCCAAAATTAGTTGTAGGTTCGCTTGCTAATTCTAGATCATCCAGGCTAGGCGTATATGACCTATAATGAGATGCGTTTTCGAAAATCCGAATATACGTAGATGTCCTAAGTCAAAGTGGACTTAATGTTAGTATGCACTCTTTCGTATGAGCTTGCAATTTCATCCTTGGTTATAAATGAAAAGTTTTTATTTTGTTCTTAAAATTTAGTTTACCATGCAAAGGCCTAGGTTGGTCTCACCTATTTAGAAAAGAAAAAAAAATTGTTCTAATTTTTTATTTCATGCAATTAGGTCAAGGTCCTTTTAACCTAAGTAAGAAAAAGGAAATTTTTGGTTCACAAAATTGAAAAACTTTTCTTTTATTTTGTTTGGACAAAATTTTTGTCGACCCTGGTTATATGACAATAATACGCCTCCACCAGTCAGCCTAACCCATTGTCACCGAAATAGAGGAACCCTCATAGGTCCATAGTCAAGTTTCCATATGTCGTCGATGCCACCGTAATACATGCTAGTTGTACCATCGTATCTCATGGCATCGATGCGAACAGCACTATTCTGGTTCACGCTCTTTCTATCTTGGGCTCTTGTGTAAAATATATTTCATATGCTTGGAATGTGTAAAATATATGCTTGGATGGTCCCCTCGCCAAGAAGGCTAGTTGTTGGTCAATCGTCCCATTGCCCATGAGATGTTGTCGCAGCCAAGCAGGGAAAGTATCAATGTGATGGCGTGTAATCTAGGCATGGGTCTTACCGATGTTTTTGGAGTGAACAATCCCCAAGTGCTCCTCGATGTAAGGAGCCACCAATGAATATTGTTGCAAAACTGTGAAATGTGCTTTATGGAATAATTCATTGTCTATGGTCATTATTGCTTTCTTCCAAGAGCCCACTTTCCCCGTAGTCTCTCTTCATGGCTTGATTTGGGCACCCTGATTGGTCGATAGTCTTCAATAAAGTCTACGCAGTACTCAATGACCTCCTCTCTTTCATACCACTTGGCGATGCTGGCCTCCGGACGAGAATAGTTACGGATGTACTTCTTTAGAACGCCCATGTACCTCTCGAAAAGGAACATGTTGTGTAGGTATACAGGACCGAGGATACAAATATCTTTGACAAGGTGACATAGAAGATGCGTCATGATATTGAAGAAGGAAGGTGGAAAGATCATCTCAAAGCTGACAAGAAATTGCACCATATCATTTTGAAAGGCTTCTAATATATTTGGATCGATGATCTTTTGTGAAATTGCGTTCAAGAAAGCACATAGCTTTGTTATTGTTGCCCGAACATTGTCAGGAAGGATACCCCGAATTATAACAGGAAGCAGCTGCGTCATCAGCACGTGGCAGTCATGGGACTTTAGGTTTGTGCACTTCTTCTCCTTCGTGCTTAATATTCCCTTTATATTCAAGGAGTATCCAGATGGTACCTTGATGCTCTCCAGGCATTCAAACATGCTTTACTTCTCTGTCTTTCTCAGAGTGTAGTTGGCTAGACTCAAGTAATGGCTTGCTTTCTCCTTTGGTTCCGGGTGAAGACTGTCGTGTTGTTCCATATGCTTGAGATCATTACGTGCTTCAAGTGTATCTTTCGACTTTCCATATACACCTAGGAAGCCCAGCAGGTTGAGACAAAGGTTCTTAGTGAGGTGCATCACGTCGATTACATGGCGACGTTCAAGACTTCTCAATAGGGTAACTCCCAAAAAATAGACTTCTTCTAACATATCTCCACGTGACCATCTTCACTTGCTATAGGTTGGATGCCAGGTCCCTTTCCAAATACTACTTTCTGGTCTTTCACCATGCTTTTCTGTTACGATGTTTTGGCTTAGTACGGTGGTCTGCCTTCTGTTCAAAATGTTTTTCTTTCTTCCGGACAGGGTGGCCTGCAAAAAGAAAGCGACGATGACCCATGTACACAACCTTCTTACAATGTTTCAGATTTGTACTTTTAGTTTCATCCATATAGTGGGTGGAAGCCTTGTACCCCTTGTTTGACTGTCTAGATAAGTTGCTATGTGCAAGCCAATCATTGATGGTTACGAATAGCAACACTCATAGGTTAAATTTCTCCTGTTTGTCCTCATCCCACATGGGAACACCTTCTTTATTCCACATCAGTTTCAGATCTTTGACCAGTGGTGTTAGGTACACATCAATGTTGTTACCAGGTTGCTTTGGGCCTTGAATAATAATAATCAGCATCCTGATGTACTTCCGCTTTACACATAGCCAAGGGGGGATGTTATAGATACACATCGTAACTGGCCAAGTGTTGTGGCTGCTGCTCATCTCTCCAAATGGATTCATGCCATCCACACTTTAACCGAACCTTATGTTTCGTGCATCATCTCCAAAGTCTTTATATGTGTTTATGAGAATTTTTCCCATGTGCTGGCCTAAAAGATCTGCTTAACTCCAGTGCAGGTCCTAAATTGGTCGGCTTTGGTGATTGAAGAGACGTTCCAGTTGGTTTGATCCTGCAACCAACAAGAAACAAAAAGATAGTCATTCGGTTAAGATTAGATCCTACTCGATCGGCTATAGATATTAAAAAATATATAGTTATTATCCCAAAGTACATTTAGACCATGTGGTGGGGATAGATCGGAAGTATACCAAGACAGTATAAACCACTTGTATCCAAAAGCACGTTAGAATAATAATTATACACATTCATAACCTAGCTGATCTCGTTGATCTAATGTAAATCGGCTAGTACTCCGATATGTTTTATAAAAAGATATTAATCTGAACTAAATGCGCTAAACTAAGATCAATCAGCTGTTAGTATAACCTAACAGATTGATGCCGAACTTAGCACATTTAAGTAGACTAAGATCTTAATATAAAGGACAACTCTAATACATCTAATAGTAATAATACAAAAAGATGATTAAAACAGGTAAGACCAGCTGAAACCCCGGTTCTATCTCTAATAGTAAACATTGAGTCGAATAGATCTATATAATTCTAAAAATGACTTAATAGGTCAAATTGATGCAGCATTAAGTACAAAAAAAGTACAAGATCTATTTAGGCTAATGAGAACCCCTCGAGATGGTAGATGCGTCATATAACCTAAAACAACCTTTAGACCTAGCTCTGTCGGCTGCTATCCTCGAAAAGAAGGTAGTCGATCGCGAGATAGATCTAGACATTTATCTAGATTATATGTCGCATATGATATATTCAGCAGTTCATAACATCAGAATCAGAGTATCATGACGATGGAAGCACTAACCCTGACGATACAAGCCACTTGTAACAAGAAATTACCTTCCCTGGAGATCGAAATCGATGCAGTCCGAGGGCAAAGCAAGAACTCGTCAAGAAAAGTAAAAACAGAAAGGTTGGCGACGCGCCGAAGTTGTATTGATGTGTGTGTGTGTGTTTTTACAAGGTCTCGGGTCATATTTATACCTGGATATACAAGGAGTCCGTAACGGACACGATTCCTATTACAGATTAAATCTTAAATATCTCTAAACAAACCGACATTATCTATAAAGGAAACTACACAAAATATCCTAACTTAAAGATACAATTATCATTGTAGGACCTTATCCATAGATGGCAACACCCTTGAAACACTTTTCGAAACCGAATCCAATAATTATCTCTTAAGCTTTCCTTCGAGATTTGCCCCTCCTTCGGTCTTCAACCTGAATCGGCTATAGGCTATCCTATTCCGACTCAGAGTCAGCCGACTAGCTCCGTAGCCGATTCAGACTCAGCCGATGTAGTCTCCGTTTTCGCAGATCGTGCATTTTCTCCAATTCCGCTTCAATCGTCGCTTCAAACTTGGGGATTTGCTTACCAAATTTGGTCGTTAACAATATGTTATGTCGATGTTTCGCCACTGTGACCCATCGGCGAGGTGACTCAGCGTCTCGTCTTGTTGGCGTTCTTCTGTTTTCCATCGCATTATTCTAGCATGCTTTTTGTTCCTGAACGAACGCTTGAGCCGTGGTATTATAGGAAAATACCACATCACCTTAGGAGGAACTCTCTCCTTCGAAGGCTATCCATCAACTTCGCTTGGATCATCTCGTCTAATCTTGTATCGTAGTGCTTTACAAACCGGACATACTTCTAGGTTCTCGTACTCCTCACTACGATAGAGGATACAATCATTCGAACATGCGTGTATCTTCTGTACTTTCAGTCCTATAGGGCAAACTATGTTCTTAGCTTCGTACGTTGATTTCGGTAATTCCTTTCCCTTCGGAAGAATGTTCTTCATGAGTTTTAATAACTCGCCAAATGCCTTCTCACTAACACAATTTCTGGCCATCGATTGCAAGAATTCCAGCGTGGTACCCAACTTTTTGTGCCTCTATTCGCAGCATGGGTATAAGGACGTTTTGTGGTCCGCTAACTGTTAACGACCAAATTTGGTAACCAAATCCCTAAGTTCAACGTCGGGTTTGAAGCGGAATCGGATTGGAAGTGATCTATGGAGAAACAAAGGCTGCATCGGCCACGATCAAATCGGCTGGGAGGTCAGTCGGCTAAGGCTGAATTGGATAGAGGCAGGCGATAGCCGATTCCGATTCAGAGAAGAAGATGGAACCGTTTCCGATAAAGAAGCTTGAAGATAAAAGGAAGATTCGGTTCCTAAATGTTCGTTAAGATATTTCCATCTATGGATAGAGTCCTGTAACGGCAATTGTATCTGTAAAATAGGGTTTTGTTTAGATATTCCTTTTGTGATACGACATTAGGGCGGTATACCAAGATATTGTCGTATTTTAAATAGTAGATTAGATAGAAACCGTGTCTTACACGGATAGCATTATTCTTGGGTATAAATAATACCCGAGGGCTCTTTATAAACAACAACACACATCAATACAATCTCGGCGCATCGCCAAACCTTTTCTTTTAGATGAGTTCTTGATCCCACTTCGGGCTGCATCGATCTCGACCCCCGAATAAGGTAAATGCTTGTCATTAGTAGTTTGTATCATCGAATCTAGTGCTTACATCGTCATGACACTCTTGATTTAATGCTATAGACTGCGCAATTTATCATATGCAGCATATAATCTGGAGCAATGTCTAGATCTGTCTTGCCATCGACTCGTTTCTCTCGGGAGGCAATAGCCGATAGAGTTTGATCTAGATGTTGAACTAGTTTATATGCTGTATCTACCGTCTCGAAGGGTTTACATCGGTCCCTATAGATCCAGCACTTCTTTTTGTACTTAATGCTGCATTATCATGACCTATTAAGTCGCTTTTAGAATTATTAAAATCTAGTCGGCTGGATGTTTATCATTAGAAACAGTGTCGGGGTTTCAGCAAGCCTTACCTGTTTTAATTGTCTTTTAGCATTATTTACTATTAGATATATTAAAGCTGCCTCTTATATTAAGATCTCAATCTGGTTAAATGTCTTAAGCCAGTATCAATTTGTGGGTATTAGTCGATAGCCGATTGATCTAGGTTTAACACATTTAGGTCATATTGATATCTTTTCATAAGATGCATCAGAGTAATAGCCGATCCACGTTAGATCTACAGCATCGGCTAGATTATGAATGCCTATATTTGTTACCCTGATGTATATTTAGATTAAGTGATTTATACTGTCTCGGCATAGCCGATCTATCCCAGTCACTTAGTTTAAATGTGCTTCAGGATAGCCAATATATGTAAATTGATTCCCTGAGCCGATCCGGTAGGATCTAACCTTAACCTTAATGCATGTATCTATTTATTATTTCTTGTTGGTTAACAGATCAAACCAGCTGGCACGCCTAATTCATCAAAGGTAGTCAAAGACGAACCTGCACTGGAGCTAAACAGATCTCCCAGGCCAGCGCGTGGGAAAGATTTTTTCATCAACATGCTTCTTGGCATGCCAAGTGGGACCAATTGACTCAAGTAACAAAGTTGACGTGATGGTTAATGTCAAAAGCCCCAAGATCAGCGAGGAAACCATGGTTCCCGTCAAGATGGAACAATTGTCGGCTGAGCAATTGGCCAAATACAAGAAGATGGTGGAGGAACTTCAGGCCAACTATCTGCAATCTTTTGCCCAGACTATGTCTAGGGCCGTCCACCAGAAATACAAATTCAGCATGGACGACTTCAAGGCTTCCTCCTCAGTTGATACAAAAGGAAAGCGCAAGGTGGAGGAGCCGAAGCAAGAACAAGACAATTCAGGACTGCACACTTTGCAAGACCGAATCGACTCGGCCATGCACCACGCTCTTGTTAATCAAAGTGGCATCTTAGTCAACACCCTCAACAACATGATTGCCACTATGGTTGACTCGAAGATTGCCGATCAACTGCAACGGGGGCCGACTTATTTCACTAATGGCTAGTGAAGGGTTACGCGGAGGCTACGCTAGCCAAAAACAAAAACTTTTTACTGCGCAAACCAGGAACACTTGCAAGTAAGGGCCAATAGATCGTAACCGATTGGAGTGTGCAGCGGAAACAGCCAATCAGGGCTATCCGATCTGGAACTGTGCTGACCGATGACAGCCGATTCCCGGGGACAGCCGATTCACCAATCAGCCCATTCGAAGATGCCGCAGCCGATCCGAGTCGTCCGACTGCGTTCTCGCGCCTCGCTCTGACGCGCTCGACCACAGCCGATTCCTCCATAGCCGATCAACAGCGCGCAACATAGCAGTGCCTCTACCGGTATCCACACGTCCGGGGACAGAACGTCGAACACCCGTGTGCTAGCACGCGATGCAAGGCTAGGGTTTGACTCGAAAGTGGGGAGGGTTTCTGTGGAGATTGATCTCGTCGACTTCTAAAGCCGCATGTGATCAGATTGATTTCGGCGCAATCAATTGACGTGTCATGCAGCTCTCCACCCGTCACCCCTTTATATAGAGTTGGCCGACTGGGACTAATGGCCGATCAGGACTCTATTTTGAATCGGATCCTATCCGAATCTCATAGAGTTGGCCACCCATACGTCGTAAGCCCAAAGGACTCTATCCGATCGGATTCCTATCCGATCAAGCCGTATTCGAGTCCAAGTCGAATACCTGTTCTTATCCCCTTAAGCGTGCGAACCTGTAGGTTCAGGTATACTTGGTTTCGACTATAGTCTAACTTAGCCGACCGTCGGCTCAAGTCCAACTCAGCCGACCTGTCAACAGCGGCGCCTAGCAGCACATATTGACACCATAGTATACAAGAATATAATATCGGCTCTGAACCTGTAATGTGTACACAAATCTCTTTGCCTCACGATACCAATTAAGCTATAGGCAAGATGTGTGCCATCCCTTCAATAGCTTAACCATTCACTCGAACCGTATTGGATTATTTGTCTGTTGATTGACTCCTCAATCTACTTAGAATGGCCATGCATTTCCATAATCCATTACCTCGAGGGGCCCAGATATATCTCTCCAAAGGAGGGGCAAATTCCATCTTGATCACTCACATCCCACTCCATGTTTTATAGCAAACCCGAAAACTACCTTTATAACTACCCAGTTACGGAATAGCGTTTGGTAGTCCCAAAGTAGGCTACTACACATGTTGGAATCCATGGTGATCTCAGGTCTAAGGACTTTGTACCAACACTACATGAGACCAACTAATGGCACATTAATTCCTGTAGTGTCTCATGGTGGGTCTATCCAACAATGTGTTCTCCAACACATGTGTCCATGTTTATTTATTTGGTATCTCCATACCCATGATCTATGAGACATGATCATCAATCAATAAACATGCCGATCTTAGAATCATATTAGTTCCAATCATATAATATATGATCAGGGATCATTTAGAAATAGATTCATACATATAGAGTCTCATAAATAAGTCACGTACTTATTGATCAATACAAGATGTCTATTTCATGGAACTGAATAACACTTTATTCATAAATACATAAGCATTTGAGGTGATATCTAACATCTCCATGTTGCCTCTAGGGCATATCACTAACAATCTCCCACTTGCACTAGAGTCAATCATGTAAGTATCTAATACCCATTGCTCTTGTGTGTGCCTCATGCTTCGGATGAGGGAGAGGTTTTGTCAGCGAATCGGCTATGTTGAGATCCATGTGCACTTTGCATATCTTGACATCACCTCTGTCCACTATCTCGTGGATGAGATGATATCGCCGAAGTATGTGTTTGGACTTCTGATGTGACCTCGGCTCCTTGGCGTGCGCAATGGCTCCACAATTATCACAATAGAGAGACATTGGACCGCGCACCGGTCATCACACCAAGCTCGAAACGAATTTCTTGATCCAAACAGCCTCCTTTGCAGCTTCCGGCGAAATATACTCGGCCTCCGTTGTAGAATCAGCAACGTATCCCGCTTGGAACTCTTCCACCGATCGCGCCTCCATTTAGGCATAACACGAACCCATTGCGATCTATAATCATCCTTGTCCTGTTTGGAAGCTAGCATCGGTGTAACCACTTACAACGAGCTCTTCTTCACCTCCCTCGACTAGGAACATGTCCTTAGTTCTTCTCAAGTACTTAAGGATATTCTTTACTACATCCAGTGACCTTCACCGCATCCGACGGTATCCGCTCGTAGCACTCAAAGCGTACGAGACATCTGGGCGTGTACAAAGCATGGCATACATGATGGATCCAATTGCCGAAGCATATGGAACCATACCCATCTTATTCCGCTCATCATGTGTCCGAGGACACCGATTCTTGCTAAGATTAATGCCATGTGACATGGGCAAGAAACCTTTCTTGGAATCATGCATGTTGAACCTTTTCAACACCTTGTCAATGTATGTACTTTGGCTTAATCCAATTAGCCTCTTGGATCTATCTCTACAGATCCGAATGCCCAATATGTATGCTGCCTCCCCTAAGTCTTTCATGGAAAAACTATTTTTCAATGAAGACTTGACGGATTCTAGCATAGGGATATCATTTCCAATCAGTAATATGTCATCCACATATAAGATTAGAAATACAATTGCGCTCCCACTGACCTTTTTGTAAACACAGGCCTCTTCTTCGTTTTTGATGAAACCAAACCCTTTGATTACTTCATCAAAACAAATATTCCAACTCCGAGATGCTTGCTTAAATCCATAAATGGATTTCTGTAGCTTGCATATCTTTCCAGGCGATTCTGGATCGACAAAACCCTCAGGTTGTATCATGTATACATCCTCACCTAGGTTTCCATTTAGGAAAGCCGTTTTGACATCCATCTGCCATATCTCATAATCAAAATATGCAGCAATCGCTAGGATAATCCGAATAGATTTAAGCATTGCGACGGGCGAGAAGGTTTCATCATAATCAACTACTTGAATCTGTTTAAAACCATTCGCCACCAATCGTGCCTTATAGATGTGAACATTTCCATCCATATCGGCCTTTCTCTTAAAAACCCATTTACATTCAATGGTTTTGACACCATCAGGTGGATCAACCAAGTTCCAAACTTGATTGTTGTACATGGATTCTATTTCGGATTTCATGGCTCCAAGCCACTTGTTGGAATCGGGTCCCACCATCGCTTCCTCATAGGTCTTAGGCTCATCGTTGTCCAACAACAATATATCATGTTGTTCCGCACCTGTGTACCTGTCAGGTGCACGACGTGATCTTTCAGACCTCCGTGGGGCTGGTGTATCTACAACTGGTGGCGCAACACTTTGCTCCTCCTGTTGTGGTTCTGTGGTCGCTGAAACATTTTCTGGTGTTTCTTGAACTTCTTCAAGATGCACCCTGCTCCCACTAACCCTTCTTGAAAGAAACTCTTTATCCAAGAAGACACCGTGTCGGGCGACAAACACTTTGCCTTGTTCCCGATTATAAAAGTAATATCCCTTAGTTTCCTTAGGATATCCCACAAAGAAGCACTTGTCAGATTTGGGTGTGAGCTTGTCATACTATAAACGTTTTACTTAAGCTTCGCATCCCCAAATTTTGAGAAAAGACAAACTGGGGGGTTGCCCTGTCCATGTCTCGTATGGTGTCTTTTCAACTGACTTAGATGGAAATCTATTTAGTGTGAGCGTAGCTGTTTCAAGAGCATATCCCCAGAAGGATAACGGAAGATCACTTTGGCTCATCATGGACCGCACCATGTCCAACAAGGTGCGATTTCTCCGTTCCGACACTCTGTTCCATTGTGGAGTTCCTGGTGGAGTCAACTGTGGAACATTCCACAATCTTTCAGATGATTACCAAACTCTTGGCTCAAGTATTCTCCTTCACGATCTGATCGTAGAAACTTGATTGTTTTCCCTAAATGATTCTGTACTTCATTTTGGAATTCTTTGAACTTTTCAAAGGATTCGAACTTTTGCCTCATTAAGTAGATATAACCATATCTACTAAAGTCATCGGTAAAGATAATGAAGTACTGATAACCACCTCTGGTCGTTGAGCTCATTGGTCCACATACATCAGTATGTACGAGTACCAACAAGTCACGACTTAGAGTAAGATAGGGTTTCTGATCTGTAAGCCCTCCTCCCAAGACAATATAAGGGGGGTAAGGGGCGTCCCTTGAGGGATATCAGAGAATCATACGATTTCATAAGCAAGAGCTTTAGACACACGAGATCAATAAAGACACTCGGCGGATCAAATCCACCGAAACAGGAGTAGGATATTACCTCACGAGAGGGCCTGAACCTGTCTAAATCTTCTTCTTCTTCTAACCCATTGTGCTTGGCGATCTCGACTGCGACCCCAGAAATTATATTGCCGAAACCAAGTTTCGACAGTTGGCGCGCCAGGTAGGAGGCCACGCATCGAGACTTCTTCAACAATCTCGCCGACAAGCGTGATGGGATCTCCTTCAAGATTCGGCGACTTCACCGCCAACTTCATCGACAACTCCTCCTTCGACTCGGATTCGGACCAGTCGGAAGGAGAAATCCACTCGACGCCGTTCGGACTCCCGAACAGCGCCAAGATCTACAACGACGTCTTGGAGACCAAGATGCAATCTACTCTCTCCAACGAAGGACTTCGCTCGGCACCATTCGGATTACCGAATACCGCCGAAATCTGCGCCAATCTTCTCACCTCCCCGACGGAGGCGATCTACTCGGACGAAGACCCCTCGGTGCCGTTTGAGTTACCAAACGCCGCCGAGATCTACAGCAAACTTCTCTCCCCGAGTCGGCGGCGACCCACTCGGAGGAGCCCGCATCCCCAAGCTTCGACTCGGACTGAACGATCCGCACCCGGGCTACCCAGATCAAGGGAGGTCGCCGTCATCCTCCCATCATTCGGCTCCTGCTCATCTTCGGAGCTCAATGAATACCTCAGCTCCGCCGGCTTCGACGACCTCTATGGCATCCCCTCTGACGAAGCCGACAACTCCGACTGCCGCATGGACTATGAGCCGAAGTGCTTTGATGTCCTCATGGCCGAGCCGGACGAGTCCGACTCAGCCATGGCCGGGAGGCTTGCAAGAAGAGCGAGCCAAGATTGAGCACGAGCGCAAGATGGCCGAAGAGGAGAAGCAACGCAAGGACGAGGCTGACAAGAGGAAGCAGGATCTACGCGCAGCCGGACGATCCGCCCAAGAGGCCATCCTCCAAACACGGGTTCGCAACACCAACATTTTCCAGACGCCACAGCAGAATGTTGTTGCCGCGCTCACGCTCTTGGAACCCGTCATTGAGACGGCACCCGCCAATGTGACTCCGATACTCGACAAGATAAAGACCATCGTCGCAGCCACATCTAACGGCCACCCCACCACCTCGGCACGAAGGCCGACCGAGTCCGTGGCTGAAACACCCGACAAAAGTCGACTCCCGCCTCTGAGGTCAGGAGACTATAAGAGGCCCGAGCCAGATCGGTCGACAACAAGGCCAAGAGGCCCACCCCGCGAGTCCACGCAGAAGTACCAGGAGGAGACGGCTGACTCTCGCGACAAACGACACGGATGTCCACCCGTGCACCATCGCGTCCGCCGCAACAACAGCTCCAGCTACCCAACCAGCCAACCAAAGACCCCGCCGAGTGATCTGCGAGAAGTCCTTGATCGTCGCTACCGGGAGCAGGACCGACGCACTCGGGAAGATCGGAGGGGATCACCCGATAGCGGCGACGACGGAGTGCCGGCCTTCACTCGGGAGCTTCGCCGAGTGCATTGGCCGAGTGGTTTTAAGCCCACAGGAATTGAAAGGTACGACGGCAAGACCGACCCCGAGTCATGGCTTACCGTCTACACTCTCGCCATCCGCGCAGCAGGTGGCGACAACAAAGCTATGGCCAATTATCTTCCAGTGGCCCTCGCCAACTCCGCCAGGAACTGGCTCACCAGCCTGCCAAGAGGCTCAATCAGCTCATGGAGCGAGCTGAGGGACCACTTTATTGCCAACTTCCAAGGTACCTTCGAGAGGCCCGGCACACACTTCGATCTATACAACGTCATCCAGAAGGAGCCTCTGAAGGATTACATCCGCCGTTTCTCCGAGAAGCGCAACAAGATCCCCAACATCACCGATGACATCATCATCGCCGCCTTCCAGAAGGGAGTCCGTGATGAGCTGTTAATCGGGAAGTTCGGGCGCAAGCCACCGAAGATGGTAAAACAGATGTTCGAGATGACGAACTCCTACGCAAAGTCCAACGATGCCATCAAGGCTGCCCGTCAAGACCGGCCCGATAGGAGGGAAGACAAGCAAGCGGGAGGGAGCCGCAATCCTAAGAAGGATGGCGGCAAGAGCAGCAACCAGGGCCAAAAGGATCGCAAGCGCCGATCTGAGGACCTAGTGGCCGCAACCTCCAACACTCAACGCCGTCCCCGAGTCGCCGCCTACGACGCCATCATGAAAGCCCAGTGCACCCATCATCCTAATCATAAGCACGCGGCGAAGGACTGCTTCATCTACAAACAGTTCGCCGAGCAGTACGCGGCGCAACTCAACAAGAAGCCAACTAATGAGGCTGGTCCGTCAGGCGCCAAGAAAAACAATGCGGCTGAGAATGCCGAACCTTTTCAAGACCCCGTGGGAGAGCTTAACCACATCTTCGGAGGGCCGCTAGCCTATGAATCCAAGAGGAAACAGAAGCTAACCGACCGAGAGGTCAACGCGGCTCAACCCGAAGTCCCTCAGTACCTGCGATGGTCGGAAGTGGCCATCACTTTTGACCGCTTGGATCACCCTGACCGAGTGGTCCATCCGGGGCGCTATCCACTCGTCCTAGACCCCGTGGTCCGCAACATCAGGCTCAAGCGCGTCCTCATCGATGGGGGCAGCGCCCTCAACATCCTGTTTGCCAAGACCATGGATGAGATGCAGATCTCAAGGGCCGAACTGAAGGCAAGCTCAGCCCCCTTCCACGGAGTCATCCCGGGGCTATCGTCTACACCACTCGGGCACATCTCCCTCCCTGTCACCTTCGGGGCCCGAGAGAACTTCCGAACGGAGAACGTCACTTTTGTGGTGGCCGACTTGAAACAGCATACCATGCCATCATCGGAAGCCCTGCGCTTGCCAAATTTATGGCGATCCCACATTACACCTACCTCTGCATGAAGATGCCGGGTCCCAACGGCGTCATCACTCTTCGTAGCGATGTGAAGCAAGCGTTCACTGCGATAAGGAGAGCTGCGACATGGCCCAATCTCGCGAGAGATTGCGTGGCCAACAAGAAGTCCGATTGGCTGCATCAACTTCGGCGAGGGCGAAGTCCCCGCGAAGAAGATAGCCAAATCGGGATCCGGCGACGCCAAGACGAAGAAGATCTCCCTTGATCCGTTGGATCCCTCAAAACCGCGTAATCGGCGCCGACCTAGATCCCAAATAGGAAAGCACGCTCGTCACCTTCCTCCAAAATAATAAAGATGTTTTTGCTTGGAAACCATCCGATATGCCCGGAATTCCTAGGAAGGTGATCGAGCACTCTTGCACGTCAAAGATGACGCCAAACCGATAAAACAACGATTACGCAGATTCGCGCGGGACCGAAAAGACGCTATCAAGGAAGAGCTCACAAAGCTCTTGGCTGCCGGCTTCATCAAAGAAGTCCTTCATCCCGATTGGTTAGCCAACCCAGCCCCGGTCCGCAAGAAGACGGGACAATGGCGTATGTGCGTTGACTATACCGACCTCAACAAAGCCTGTCCCAAAGATCCATTCGGCTGCCTCGCATCGACCAAGTCGTTGACTCAACAGGGTTGCCAACTTCTGAGTTTCTTAGATTGCTACTCGGGCTATCACCAGATCAGCTTGAAAGAATCCGACTGCCTCAAGATATCCTTCATCACGCCGTTTGGAGCCTACTGCTACATCACAATGCCTTTCGGCCTGAAGAATGCCGGTGTCACATACCAACGCATGATCCAGAGATGCTTCCAGACGCAAATCGGCAAGAACGTAGAAGCCTACGTCGACGATGTTGTCATCAAGACCAAGCAGAAAGAAGACCTGATCGCTGACCTAGAAGAAACTTTTGCAAACATCCGAGCCTTCAGAATGAAGTTGAACCCGGAGAAGTGCACCTTTGGCGTTCCATCAGGCAAACTTCTCGGCTTCATGGTGTCACATCGTGGCATTGAAGCCAATCCAGAAAAGATCAATGTCATCTTGAGCATGAAGCCCCCGAGTAACCAGAAGGACGTCCAGAAGCTCACTGGCTGCATGGCGGCACTAAGCCGCTTCATCTCTCGACTCGGCGAACGAGGCATGCCCTTCTTCAGATTGCTAAAGAAGACAGACGACTTCCAGTGGACCACGGAAGCTAACAAGGCCTTTGAGGATTTCAAAGAGTTCCTTACAACGCCACCCATCCTGGCCTCGCCTCAGCCCCAGGAACCTTTGCTGTTGTACGTTTCAGCCACTCACCAAGCGGTTAGTACGGTCCTCGTGGTCGAACGCGAAGAAGAAGGACGGGCTCAGAAGATTCAGAGGCCAATCTACTTTGTTAGCGAAGTGTTGGCAGGAGCCAAAATTCGCTACCCTCAGGTACAAAAATTACTCTATGGTGTCCTAATAACCGCGAGAAAATTGGCACACTATTTTCAGGGTCACTCGGTCACCGTCGTCACTTCTTTCCCACTCGGCGATGTCATCCACAACCGGGAGGCGACCGAACGCATCGCCAAGTGGGCTTTAGAGCTGATGCCGATGGACTTGACTTTTAAGGTGAGGACGTCCATAAAGTCACAAGCCTTGGCGGATTTCCTGGCCGAGTGGATTGAGCAACAAGAGAACGTACCTCGGGAAGACCTCCAACACTGGACCATGCACTTCGACGGATCCAAGAGGATCTCCGGCTTGGGAGCAGGAGTTGTGCTGATCTCCCCGACCGGGGAAAGGCTAAGATACGTCCTTCACCTCCACTTCTCCGCCTCACACAACGTTGTCGAGTACGAAGCTCTGCTACACGGACTGCGTCTCGCAGTTTCACTCAGAATACGTCGGCTCATCGTGAAAGGTGACTCCCAGCTAGTCGTCAATCAAGTAATGAAAGACTGGTCCTGTCTAAACGACACCATGGAGGCCTACCGGCAAGAGGTCCGCAAACTTGAAGACAAGTTTGACGGGCTCGAACTCTCACACGTCTTGAGGCATAACAACGAAGCAGCCGATGAGTTGGCACAATTCGGGTCCAAGCGCGAAGCTGCCCCAACAGACGTCTTTGTCGAGCACCTTTATGAACCAACCATCATGGCAAAGACAACTTCCAACGAGCAAGCTGCGAACGAAGTCACCATGGCCGACGCCGACGCGACGCCGCTCATCAAATTCTTAACCCAAGAAGAGCCGCCGGAAGACCGGGATGAAGCGAGACACGTCCGGCGTCGTTGCCAAGCATATGTCATGGTTGACTCCGACTTATACAAGGGAAGCCCCTCCGGAATCCTAATGAGATGCATCACACCCGAGGAAGGGAGGCACTACTTCAAGACATCCACTCGGGCATATGCGGAAGCCACGCGGCAAGACGCACTCGGTCGGCAAAGCTTACGTGCAAGGCTTCTTTTGGCTTACCGCGGTCTCCGACGCGGACAAAGTCGTACGAACCTGCGAAGGCTGCCAATTTTTCGCCCGACAGAGCCATGTCCCGGCCCAGAGCTTCAAACAATCCCACTTTCCGGCCGTTCGCGGTATGGGGCCCTGGACATGGTCGGCTCCTTCAAGAAAGCTCCAGGAGGAATCACACACCTCTTCGTCGCAATCGACAAGTTCTCCAAGTGGATTGAAGCCAAGCCGGTCGCCACAATTACTGCTGACAAGGCACGAGACTTTTTCCTCAACATCGTTCACCGCTTCGGCGTCCCAAACAGAATCATAACTGACAACGGGACTCAATTCACGGGAGGCATCTTCAAGGAATTCTGCGAGGACTTCGGAATTAAGATTTGCTATGCATCAGTTGCCCACCCCAAAAGCAACGGACAAGTCGAACGAGCCAACGGCATGGTCCTCCAAGGCATCAAGGCCCGCGTTTTCGATCGCCTAAACCCTTACGTGGGCAAGTGGGTCCAAGAGCTCCCCTCGGTCTTATGGTCGCTGCGGACCACACCCAGTCGGGCTACCGGCCAAACTCCCTTCTTTTTGGTCTACGACGCAGAAGCCATGTTGCCAAACGAGATGGAGTACGAATCCCTCCGAGTCCGTAGCTTCAACGATGAACGCTACGACCCCGACCGAGTGGATGACCTTACCCGGCTGGAAGAGGCCCGAGAGGCAGCCCTCATCCAGTCGGCCAAATATCTTCAAGGGCTCAGACGATTCCACAGTCGCAACGTTCGAGCATGAGCTTTCATCGTGGGCGACCTGGTTCTACGCAAGATTCAAACCACCAAAGACCGTCACAAGTTATCCCCCTTATGGGAAGGACCATACATAATCGCTGAGGTGACTCGGCCCGTGCATACAGTCTAAAGCGTGAAGACGGGTCCATGGTGGAGAACTCCTGGAACATCGAACATCTTCAACGATTTTATGCCTAATTTGACTAAGGCTTCATGTTTTCCTTGACTGCCAACCTCAAGCAAGATGACTTCTTGAGTTAGCAGTCGGGGGCTGTACATATGTCAATAAAGCTTAAGTTTTCCTCATCAACTTCTGTGCATGATTTGGTTTATCATTGTTTAATGTTCTTCGATTCGAGTTCAGTGTCTAAGGACTGAGAGTTTTCTGATGACCTAATCGAGCCTAGGCTTGGTGACAGTCAGACGAAAATTACTTAAGAAATTTCACACAAATACTCGGATCAAGGCATTAACATAAATAAACTAAATATATCACAAGTTCTACATCAGAGCATCACGATAACATGATATTTACAAGACAATGTTCAAAAGATAAATCAAATCCAGAAATTGTTCACTACATCGACGGAGATCTTCTTTGCCGACTCCTGCTCCTCACTCAGCATATCCAAGGCCTGCTCATCTGTGGTCCCGTCAGCAAAGCCCTCCCCGACCGAGTGGATATCCACTCGGGGGTAAAGGGACTTGGTCTGTGCAAGAGCCAGACCAGCCCCCATGTTGGCGGCCTCAGTGATGTTCGCCAGATATTGGTCAGGAGCCCTCCGCAGCTTGTCGAAGACTTCAATTGGGTCCAGTGAGCTGGTCCCGACTCCATGGTGGAACAAGGATAGCAAGATTGGCGCAGCAGCATTGGCGACTTCTTCCCGGACCTCTCCGGTTCGTTTGACCCGCTCAAGCAAGACGTCATACTGAGCTCGGGTCTTAACCTTGTAAGCTGTCAGAAGCATCTGATCATGCAAAGCCCTCACAGCACAAGGGATATTACTTCAAAGAGGCTTACCTTCAAACTCGGCCTCCAGTTCGGCTTTGTCGAGGCTGACTGCCTCCAGCTGGACTTGGAGTGAATGGACCTCCGACGAATTTTCTACAAATAAAGAAGATCATCAGCAACCGGGGTCAACATGAGAATCTTAAAGAAACTCGGAGAGATAATCTCACTCCCGATTGATCCTCGGAGGTCGAGGTTCGCCTCCCGAAGCTCCGCGATCTCTCTCCTTAAAGCCGCCTCCCTCGACGCGGCTTCCTCCTGAGTGGTTTTCAGCTTTCGCTGAACGTCCTCCAAGGAGCTCGGGTGAGGAACCGCTTCTCCAAGCACCTCGGACTTCGCCATGGAGCGGGTACTCTCGCGCACGAAATCCGAAGAGTGACCGACCGGAAAAGGATGATAACACAATAAAAGAAAAGACTAAGGCCTACGTTGAGTAGCCGAGTCGCTTCGTTCAAGCTTTCGACAAGGGCATCCCTTTCTTCTCTCTCGGCTTGCTCTCCGGGATGATGCCCCGCCTCGACCTTCCGAGTCCCGCCACTCGATCTTGATTGGGGGAACCCAGGTTTCAGAAGACTGTAGCCTGGGGATTTCCTCCACTGTGGTTGGCAGATAGGAAGAACAAATGAAGACATGAAAGGCTCAAACTAAAAGAGCAAAGAGAGGATTCTGATACAAGACTCACCGGCTTCGGTGGCGCGCACTTGGGTGGAACGCCGGTGGCCTCCTTCCTCGGCTCTTCGCCGAGTGACCCTCGCGGGGCCGACCGAGCCGTGGCCCGAGGTTTCCGGTTGTTGATCGGCTTCCGGTCGGGACATCCCGGCGGCGGTCGGGGGCTCCTTTCTTGAGCATCCTTCTTCGGAGGCGAAGGTTTTTTGCCCAGAGCGCTCTCGCTCGGATGCGGGCTCCGAGGTTCCGGCTCTGCAGGCTTCGGCGCCTCAGGAGTAGCGGCGAGGGTCGGCCCCTCACCCTTCCCGGCAGGATCTATGTCCCGGGGCCTCCTGCGATAATGAATACAGCTGGGGTAAAGACAAAGAAAGCTTTCGTGAAAAGTTTGGACTTCAGTCATGAAGCATACCGGACGACGGCGGATCTTCGGCGCCATCCTCGGCGATCGCCTTGGAGGGGGAGTCTCGACTGGAGGAGCCGGGATGTCATCGTCCAAATCCTCAATAATGAGCCTCCTTTTGCTCGCCCGCTTATTTGTGTCCTCACTCGGGGCCGCCCGCTTTCCAACTGGATCGCTTTGGATCTTAATCCCGCCACGGCTTCTTGGCAGGCGACGCGGCGCGTCATCGTGGGGCACCTTGTACGGCTTTGAAGTAACGAAGCATTTTCCCGCAAGAGAAGTTCGCACAACACTAAGACACAAGATATCAAGATTGCAAGATGCTATGAAGCACCGCTTACGGAGGAGGAGGCCGTGGATGCTGAAAGGAGAACCGTAGAATGAGGGCACGCTCAACTGCAATTCCGAGTCGAGAAGATCTTGTACATCCGGATCTTCGGATCTCGTAGCCGAGTGGATCTCGGATCTTCCCGATTGGGGTCCTTCCCGCCTTCGTATTTGAAGGCGGCTTTGACCTCTCCTTGATTCGAGCCGCCGGCACCGAATGAAGTGCCGAGTGATCGCTCGCCGCGAAGACCCTTCGTTTCATTGCCGGATCCTTGCAAGCAGCTTGTTGGCCTCGTCCCAATCTTGGGCCACCGGGACGGTGCTCCAAGTAGGCCCGGGACAGGGGAAGGCCGACGAAAGGCAGTGGGTTCGAGGTTGCTAATATAGAACCAGCCCGCATGCCATCCCTTATTGGAAGATTTTAAGGGAGAGAGAAGTACTCCTTGCAGAGAGATTCGCGAAGTTGGAAACCTGCCCCGCCAACAACGCATGGGTGGTCTTTATTCGGATGTGGTTTAAGATAAAACATGCGGCGGAATAGTTGGAAGTGGGGAAGGATGCCGAGGAATGCTTCGCATACATGAATGAAGAGGGCGATGTGAAGCATAGAGTTGGGGTTCAGATGGTAGAGCTGGAGACCATAGTAATCTAAAAGCCCCCGGAAGAACTCGGAGGTGGGAAGGCGAACCCGCAATAGAAGAAAGAGGTGAATACAACGAGCTCACCGGTGTTCGGGGTTGGGAAGTCCTCACCCGCCGCCGGCGCCACCCCACGATCTCCTTTGGGGAAGCACGCCATGCTTCACAATCTCCTTGAGGGTAGATTCCCTCACATCCGATGTGACCCATTGGTCAAACGGGATCCTCTTTTCCTCCGCCATGAGTGTGGTGTGGACGGGAAGTGGATCTGGTCGGAAAGGATGGCGCTTTGAGCAAGAGATCTTGGAAGATTGGATGCGGAAGCTGGTTGTGGCAAGAAGCGATCTTTTGGATGGATGGATTTGGGAGCGCGCGAGTCTAGGGTTCTTCGCAGGGAACGGGTGAACGAGCTGCTAAAAAAGGAATCTTTTGGAAGATGAACAGCGGGGATGACCTCGAGCCTTTATAGAAAGATTTGAGGGTTGCGCTAGGTTTTCTTGTGATTGGGCCGAGCCCATGAGATAATCTGCGGCCCGCTTAAGGTGTGGCTGACGCGTGTCCTTAGGGACTTAAGCGGATGAGCTTAAGCGAGATTTGCCCCGGCAATATGCACGTGTCCGAATGCCCTATACCTTTGAAAATCCTTTCATACCGCGGTTTGCTTGACTTCATGAGAAGCTAGCACGATGCAACTTGGAAGGTGACCAACAGTTAAGCTTTTTATAGCTGCCTTGATGACAAGGGCTGTTTGGTTTTTTAGCATTCGATTAAATGATTATATCGATGCTATTTTTTCCACCTTGGTGGAGATCTTAATAGATTGAGACCAGTGTTATGGCAAAAGCTATTTAATAACTTGGTCATATTTTTCATACGATTGAAAAAACTCGTTTTTCCATGTGGGACGATTAAAATATTTGCTTCGGGATGACTCGGGCAGATCCACTCGGATAGGCATAAGCTTACCGAGTGCTTTTCACCTACGAGGGTTGATTGAGTTATTTGTTATGAGATGACTCGGGCAAATTCACTCGGATAAGCACAAGCTTGCCGAGTAATGAGGTTGCTTTAGCTTGAGCTAAGCATCTACATGAAAACGATTTTTTATAGTTCTTGACTATATGCTTAGTCTGTTTTTTGACTAACCACATAGTCGAGGGCTACACCTAATTAGGTGCGTCAGGAGATGCACCTAGATATTTATTTTTGAGAATTTTTTAGATATTTTTTAGCCCTTCACAGTCTTTGGAGCCACTCGAGTGAAGGGTTACGCGGAGGCTACGCTAGCCAAAAACAAAAACTTTTACCGCGCAAACCAGGAACACTTGCAACTAAGGGCCGATAGATCGTTACCGACTGGAGTAGAGTGCAGCGGAATAACCAATCAGGGCAATCCGATCCGGAACAGTGTAGCCGATTCCCGGAGACAGCCGATTCGCCAATCAGCCGATTCGAGTCGTCCGGCCGCGTTCTCACGCCTCGCTCCGATGCGCCCGACCGCAGCCGATTCCACCACAGCCGATCAATAGCGCGCAACGTAGCAGCGGCTCTACCGGTATCCACATGTCCGGGGACGAACGCCGTACACCCGTGTGCTAGCACACGATGCAAGGCTAGGGTTTGGCTCGAAAGTGGGGAGGGTTTCCGTGGAGATTGATCTCGGCGACTTCGTTGCACGCGATGCAATTGATGTCTATTCAGCTCTCCACCCCTCCCTCCTTTATATAGAGTTGGCCGACGGGACTAGTGGCCGATTAGGACTCTATTTTGAATCGGATCTCAGCCGTATCTCATAGAGTTGGCCGCCCATACGTCGTAAGCCCATAGGACTCTATCCGATCGGATCCCTATCCGATCGAGCCGTATCCGAGTCCAACTCGAATATCTATTCTATCCCCTTAAGCGTGCGACCACGTAGGTTCAGGTATACTCGGTTTCGGCTATAGTCTAACTTAGCCGATCGTCGGCTCGAGTCCAACTCAGCCGACTGTCAATAGCGGCGCCTAGCAGCACATATTGACACCACGGTATACAAGAATATAATATCGGCTCGAACCTGTAATGTGTACACAAATCCCTTTGCCTCACGATACCGCTTAAGCTATAGGCAAGATGTGTGCCATCCCTTCATTAGCTTAACCATTCACTCGAACCGTATTGGATTATCCGTCCGTTGATTGACTCCTCAATCAACTTAGCATGGCCATGCATTTCCATAATCCATTACCTCAAGGGGCCCAGAGATATCTCTCCAAAGGAGGGGCAAATTCCATCTTGATCACTCACATCCCACTCCATGTTTCATAGCAAACCCGAAAACTACCTTTATAACTATCTAGTTACGGAATAGCGTTTGGTAGTCCCAAAGTAGGCTACTACACATGTTGGAATCCATGGTGATCTCAGTCTAAGGACTTTGTACCAACACTACCCGAGACCAACTAATGGCACATTAATTCCGTAGTGTCTCATGGTGGGTCTATCCAACAATGTGTTCTCTAACACATATGTCCATGTTTATTGATTTGGTATCTCCATACCCATGATCTATGAGACATGATCATCAATCAATAAACATGCCGATCTTAGAATCATATTTGTTCCAACAATATGACATATGATCGAGGGATCGTTTAGAAATAGATTCATACATATCGAGTCTCATAAATAAGTCACGTACTTATTGATCAATACAAGATGTCTATTTCATGGAACGAATAACACTTTATTCATTTATACATAAACATTGACGTGATATCCAACATCTCCATGTTGCCTCTAGGGCATATCACTAACAATCTCCCACTTGCACTAGAGTCAATCATGTAAGTATCTAATACCCATTGCTCTTGTGTGCGCCTCATGCTTCGGCGAGGGAGAGGTTTTGTCGGCGGATCGGCTATGTTGAGATCCGTGTGCACTTTGCATATCTTGACATCACCTCTGTCCACAATCTCGCGGATGAGATGATATCGCCGAAGTATGTGTTTGGACTTCGATGTGACCTCGGCTCCTTGGCTTGCGCAATGGCTCCACTATTGTCACAATAGAGAGACATTGGACCATCGTACTAGTCATCACACCAAGCTCGAAACGAATTTCTTGATCCAAACAGCCTCCTTTGCAGCTTCCAAGCAGCAATGTACTCGGCCTCCGTTGTAGAATCAGCAACGTATCCCGCTTGGAACTCTTCCAGTGATCGCGCCTCCGTTCGGCGAACACGAACCCGTTGCGATCTATAATCATCCTTGTCTGCTTTGGAAGCTAGCATCGGTGTAACCACTTACAACGAGCTCTTCCTCACCTCCATAGACTAGGAACATATCCTTAGTTCTTCTCAAGTACTTAAGGATATTCTTTACGGCATCCAGTGACCTTCACCGGATCGATCGGTATCCGCTCGTAGCACTCAAAGCGTACGAGACATCCGGCGTGTACAAAGCATGGCATACATGATGGATCCAATTGCCGAAGCATATGGAACCATACCCATCTTATACCGCTCATCATGTGTCCGAGGACACCGATTCTTGCTAAGATTGATGCCATGTGACATAGGCAAGAAACCTTTCTTGGAATCATGCATGTTGAACCTTTTCAACACCTTGTCAATGTATGTACTTTGGCTTAATCCAATTAGCCTCTTGGATCTATCTCTATAGATCCGAATGCCAATATATATGCTGCCTCCCTAAGTCTTTCATGGAAAAACTATTTTTCAATGAAGACTTGACGGATTCAAGCATAGGGATATCATTTCCAATCGCAATATGTCATCCACATATAAGATTAGAAATACAATTGCGCTCCCACTGACCTTTTTGTAAACACAGGCCTCTTCTTCATTTTTGATGAAACCAAACCCTTTGATTACTTCATCAAAACGAATATTCCAACTTCGAGATGCTTGCTTCAATCCATAAATGGATTTCGTAGCTTGCATATCTTTCCAGCGATTCTGATCGACAAAACCCCGAGGTTGTATCATGTATACATCCTCGCTTAGGTTTCCATTCAGGAAAGCCGTTTTGACATCCATCTCGCCATATCTCATAATCGAAATATGCAGCAATCGCTAGGATAATCCGAATAGATTTAAGCATTGCGACGGGCGAGAAGGTTTCATCATAATCAACTCCTTGAATCTGTTTAAAACCTTTCGCCACCAATCGCGCCTTATAGATGTGAACATTTCCATCCATATCGGCCTTTTCTTAAAAACCCATTTACACTCAATGGTTTTGACACCATCAGTGGATCAACCAAGTTTCAAACTTGATTGTCGTACATGGATTCTATTTCGGATTTCATGGCTCCAAGCCACTTGTTGGAATCGGGTCCCACCATCGCTTCCTCATAGGTCTTAGGTTCATCGTTGTCCAACAACAATATATCACGTTGTTCCGCACTGTGTGCTGTGTGCACGACGTGATCTTTCGGACCTCCGTGGGCTGGTGTATCTACAACCGGTGGCGCAACACTTTGCACCTCCTGTTGTGGTTCGTGGTCGCGAAACATTTTCTCGGTGTTTCTTGAACTTCTTCAAGATGCACCCTGCTCCCACTAACCCTTCTTGAAAGAAACTCTTTCTCCAAGAAGACACCGTGTCGGGCGACAAACACTTTGCCTTGTTCCCGATTATAAAAGTAATATCCCTTAGTTTCCTTAGGATATCCCACAAAGAAGCACTTGTCGATTTGGGTGTGAGCTTGTCGACCTAAACGTTTTACATAAGCTTCGCATCCCCATATTTTGAGAAAAGACAAACTAGGGGTTGCCCTGTCCATATCTCATATGGTGTCTTTTCAACCGACTTAGATGGAACTCTATTTAGTGTGAGCGTAGCTGTTTCAAGAGCATATCCCCGGAAAGATAACGGAAGATCACTTTGGCTCATCATCGACCGCACCATGTCCAACAAGGTGCGATTTCTCCGTTCGGACACTCCGTTCCATTGTGGAGTTCCCGCGGAGTTAACGTGGAACAATTCCACAATCTTTCGATGATTACCAAACTCTTGGCTCAAGTATTCCCCTCCACGATCGATCGTAGAAACTTGATTGTTTTCCCTAAATGATTCTCAGTACTTCATTCGGAATTCTTTGAACTTTTCAAAGGATTCGGACTTATGCCTCATTAAGTAGATATAACCATATCTACTAAAGTCATCGTAAAGGTAATGAAGTACGATAACCACCTCGGCCGTTGAGCTCATTGGTCCACATACATCGGTATGTACGAGTGCCAACAAGTCACTTGCTCTTTCACGTGTCCGTGAAAGGTGCCTTTGTCATCTTACCAAGTAAACAAGACTCACATGTCTCAAATGATTCAAAATCAAAAGAGTGAAGCAATCCATCCTTATGAAGCTTCTCCATGCGTTTCTTATTTATATGGCCTAAGCGACAATGCCGGATAAACGTGGGGTTTATATCATTAGAGAGTTGCCTTTCGTATTAATGTTATAGATGGGAGATGCTTCAAGATTCAAAACGTATAATCCATTCACCAATGGAGCATGAAAATAGAACATATCTCGAGATATATTGAACAACCATTGTTCATTGATCTAAAATCATATCCTTCCGCTTGCAAACATGAAGCGGAAATAACGTTTTGACATAGTGTTGGAACACAATAACAATTATTTAATTCCAAAACTAATCCTGAAGGTAGATGAAGTGGCTCGTGCCGACAGCGTAGCAACGCTTGCTCCATTGCCGACGCGCAGTTCACCTCGCCCCTTCTCAATCCTCTACTTCTTCTCATTCCCGCAACGATTTGCAAATATGAGCTACGATCCGGTATCAAATACCCAAGAGTCGGTAGGTGAAGTAGCAAGATTAATGTCTATAACATTAATACCGGCGAAGTCGTACTTTGCTTCTTCTTGAGATCCTCCATGTACTTCTTGCGCCTTTTCCACCGCCTGTCTCCTTGCGGTAGAAGCAAACGGCATCGATGCCGCCGACCCCTTCTTGCCCTTCTTTGCATTAGAGGCACTCGCGATCTCATCGGGAGTTAACTTCCTCTTGGTGCAAAGTTTCTTGACAGTGGTTTGCGCTTAGCCTTCGCATCATCATCACATGATGACCGTTTTCTGGATACTCTCCTCACTGTCTTTAGCATCCCATGCAATTCAGCCAAGGTCCTATCCATATTGTTCATGTGATAATTTAATATGAATGGCTCGAAGCTCGGAGGGAGCGCGGAGAATCACATCGTAGCCAACTCTTGGCTAAGGGGAAAACCCAGTTTTCCGGACTCTCAATGTAGCCAATCATCTTTATCACATGCGGATGACGGGATTCCCCTCAACAAGCTCACGCAAACAAGGACTTTGAGGTGTTGAACCTCTCGGCCCGAGCTTGGTTCTCAAACATGCCACGCAGCCCCGAATAATAGTGTGAGCATCGCTGCTCTCATATTGCTTCGAAGCTCGGGGACATTGTAGCAAGCATGAGACAGCTTATATCTAGGGCATCATTAGTGTGCTTCTCATAAGCCCTCCGTGCGTTGCGGTGGCATTAGTTGGCAAATCCTCGGGATAGGGTACTTCAAGAACGTACTCCTTACGCTCTTGCTTGAGAACAATTCTCAAGTTGCGATACCAATCCATAAAGTTTGTTCCATTTAATTTTTCCTTTTCGAGAATAGATCGCAAATTAAAGGTGCTGGGTGTAGTATTAGCCCGCCATTTATTCTACAACAGAAAAAGCAAAGTTTAGCACAATGTTTATGCTATGTCTATTGTTAAACAATTTAACATTAGACTCCCATTACGTATTTTCCACCTTCCCTCTAGGTTACGTATTGGGTCAAGATCCACATGTTAATTAATTTTCTAGTGAGCTTTGGCATCACCGCTAGAAAATTAGTAACATCGGTAAGCAACACCTTGCTAATCACATCTCTATGTGTCTCTTGTTGTTGGTGTGGCATCTCCATGCCCCGCGCCAACCTATGCCCCAAGGCCCAAAACTGTTTTGATAGCCTTGTTAAGTAAACCAAATGCTCCGCATGTATATGTCGACATATACCCCTCGTGTTATGATAGAGAATGGCACTCTGCTTTGCGGACCCACCATTGACGAGCATAACGGTGACGGGTGCAACATTTGGAAGGGCATCATTACTACTTAATTTTGAGAGGGATGCTATCCTATCAAACAAACATATCACAT
This sequence comes from Oryza australiensis, assembly GCA_019925245.2. Classification (NCBI taxonomy): domain Eukaryota; kingdom Viridiplantae; phylum Streptophyta; class Magnoliopsida; order Poales; family Poaceae; genus Oryza; species Oryza australiensis. Next base: position 124,241 of record JAIFGZ020000609.1, on the reverse strand, counting down.
ATGAAAGCAAGAAGAATAGCATATAATGAAATAGTATGGCCCCCTTCACATGGTGATCTCCATCTCCATGCCGGCGCTGAGGATCTCCATCTTCGGCACCATCTTCCAAGTGTCGAATGCTTGATATCTTCAAACTAAGCTACTACTATAGAAGCTCTAATTGAAGATTACATCGACTCGCAGTCGTGAAAGAATATTACAAGCATTGCACGTATGAAAGAATATTACAGGATTGCACATATGAAAGAATATTACATGCATCACATGCATCTCATACATACAATAGGGCCATACCATCTCAAAGCATTCTCTGCAAAAACAAGTTAGGCGTAGAAACGTTTTCTACCTATCGAAGAGATACGGCATCGAGACGACCTATAAGGGGGTACGCACACGGCGGTCGAGGGGTCGAGGGGGAAGCCGCCCCCTCGCGGGCTTCCGGGCAGCGCCCGAAACACCACACGAAATTCATAGATCCAATCTATGAAATCGCTTATGGAAACCATATCGGCATAATCATATTATGCCGTCCCGATACACTATCAAGGGAGATGGTTTGCGTAGGCGCGAGGCAGCAACAAAGTCGGACTACGAGATAGCTTCGGTATAATCACATTATACCGTTCCGATACACTATCAAGGAACGCTATCTCGAACCCAACTCAAACCGAGTTATTTGGAAATTGCTTCGACGTAATCACATTACGTCGTTCCGATACACTATCAAGGAACGCAATTACCATCTACTCTCCTCAACAGATCCCGTAAAACCGATTGATCTAATCAACCCGTGCGCAAAACTTGTTCCAGATCCAATCTAAAACCCGAACTAAGCAAGATTAGCTCTGATACCACTGAAGGGTTACGCGGAGGCTACGCTAGCGAAAAACAAAAACTTTTACCGCGCAAACCAGGAACACTTGCAAGTAAGGGCCGATAGATCGTTACCGATTGGAGTAGAGTGCAGCTGAATAACCAATCGGGCAATCCGATCCGAACAGTGAGCCGATTCCCGGAGACGCCCGATTCGCCAATCGCCCGATTCGAGTCGTCCGGCCGCGTTCTCACGCCTCGCTCCGATGCGCCCGACCGCGGCCGATTCCACCACAGCCGATCAACGCGCGCAACGTAACGTAGCGCGCCTCTACCGGTATCCACACGTCCGGGGACGAACGCCGTACACCCGTGTGCTAGCACGCGATGCAAGGCTAGGGTTTGGCTCGAAAGTGGGGAGGGTTTCCGTGGAGATTGATCTCGGCGACTTCGTTGCACGCGATGCAATTGATGTCTATTCAGCTCTCCACCCCTCCCTCCTTTATATAGAGTTGGCCGACTGGGACTAGTGGCCGATTAGGACTCTATTTTGAATCGGATCTCATCCGTATCTCATAGAGTTGGCCGCCCATACGTCGTAAGCCCATAGGACTCTATCCGATCCGATCCCTATCCGATCGAGCCGTATCCGAGTCCAACTCGAATATCTATTCTATCCCCTTAAGCGTGCGACCCAGTAGGTTCAGGTATACTCGGTTTCGGCTATAGTCTAACTTAGCCGATCGTCGGCTCGAGTCCAACTCAGCCGACCTCAATAGCGGCGCCTAGCAAGCACATATTGACACCATAGTATACAAGAATATAATATCGGCTCACGAACCTGTAATGTGTACACAAATCCCTTTACCTCACGATACCGCTTAAGCTATAGGCAAGATGTGTGCCATCCCAACAATAGCTTAACCATTCACTCGAACCGTATTGGATTATCCGTGCGTTGATTGACTCCTCAATCAACTTAGCATGGCCATGCATTTCCATAATCCATTACCTCGAGGGCCGAGATATCTCTCCAAAGGAGGGGCAAATTCCATCTTGATCACTCACATCCCACTCCATGTTTCATAGCAAACCCGAAAACTACCTTTATAACTATCCGCATTACGGAATAGCGTTTGGTAGTCCCAAAGTAGGCTACTACACATGTTGGAATCCATGGTGATCTCAGGTCTAAGGACTTTGTACCAACACTACGAGACCAACTAATGGCACATTAATTCCCGTAGTGTCTCATGGTGGGTCTATCCAACAATGTGTTCTCTAACACATATGTCCATGTTTATTGATTTGGTATCTCCATACCCATGATCTATGAGACATGATCATCAATCAATAAACATGCCGATCTTAGAATCATATTTGTTCCAACAATATGACATATGATCAGGGATCGTTTAGAAATAGATTCATACATATCGAGTCTCATAAATAAGTCACGTACTTATTGATTAATACAAGATGTCTATTTCATGGAACTGAATAACACTTTATTCATTTATACATAAACATTGACGTGATATCCAACATCTCCATGTTGCCTCTAGGGCATATCACTAACATCGAGAAGATTCAGGCAGAGATGATGGAATCACTCGGCGCCAAAAGCACTCAGTCAAAGAGGTTTTTGGCTGTGTGCTGTTTTGGTTTGATGTTGAGCTGTCTCGTCAACTGAAAAGGACTCGGGGGCTACTATGGAGATTATGGCAATCGGGTATCTACACAGCAAGCTTTTCCGACTGGAGGTAGGGATAGATTGCGTCTGCAATATCTGTAAGCCGAACATGACTTGGGTGTTACGATTGCCGATGGAGATAAGGCAATCGACCTATAGTCACGGTTTGGTAAGATTGAGGAAACCGACTTAGAGTAAGATAGGGTTTCTGATCTGTAAGCCCTCCTCCCAAGACTATATAAGGGGGGTAAGGGGCGTCCCTTGAGGGATATCAGAGAATCATATGATTCCATAAGCAAGAGCTTTAGACACACGAGATCAATAAAGACACTCGGCGGATCGAATCCACCGAAACAGGAGTAGGGTATTACCCCTCATGAGAGGGCCGAACCCGTCTAAATCTTCTTCTTCTTCTAACCCATTGTGCTTGTCGATCTCGATTGCGACCACGAAATTATATTGCCGAAACCAAGTTTCGACAAGGTGCCTTTGTCATCTTACCAAGTAAACAAGATTCACATGTCTCAAATGATTCAAAATCAAAAGAGTGAAGCAATCCATCCTTATGGAGCTTCTCCATGCGTTTCTTATTTATATGGCCTAAGCGACAATGCCAGATAAACGTGGGGTTTGTATCATTTGGGAGTTGCCTTTCTGTACTAATGTTATAGATGGGAGACGCTTCAAGATTCAAAACGTATAATCCATTCAAAAAATAGAACATATCTCTGAGATATATTGAACACTATTGTCCATCGATCTAAAATCATATCCTTTCGCTTGCAAACATGAAGCGGAAATAACGTTTTGACATAGTGTTGGAACACAATAACAATTATTTAATTCCAAAACTAATCCTGAAGGTAGATGAAGTGGTACTGTGTCGACAGCAACTCGTAGCAACGCTTGCTCCATTGCCGACGCGCAGGTTCACCTCGCCCCTTCTCAATCCTCTACTTCTTCTCATTCCCTGAAATGACTTGCAAATATGAGCTACTAATCCGGTATCAAATACCCAAGAGTCAGTAGGTGAAGTAGCAAGATTAATGTCTATAACATTAATACCTGAAGCAAAAGTCGTACTTTGCTTCTTTTTGAGATCCTCCATGTACTTCTTGCGGTTCCTTTTCCAGTGGCATGTCTCCTTGCAATAGAAGCAAACGGCATCGATGACGCTGACCCCTTTTGCCCTTCTTTGCATTAGAGGCACTCGCGATCTCATCGAGTTAACTTCCTCTTGGTGCAAAGTTTCTTGACAGTGGTTTGCGCTTAGCCTTCTGCATGATCATCACATGATGATCGTTTTTCTGGATACTCTCCTCAGCTGTCTTTAGCATCCCATGCAATTCAGCCAAGGTTCTATCCATATTGTTTATGTGATAATTTAATATGAATGGCTCGAAGCTCGGAGGGAGCGACTGGAGAATCACATCAGTAGCCAACTCTTGGCTAAGGGGAAAACCTAGTTTTTCTAGACTCTTAATGTAGCCAATCATTTTTATCACATGCGGACTGACGGGATTACCCTCAACAAGCCTGCACACAAACAAGGACTTCGAGGTGTTGAACCTCTCGGCCCGAGCTTGGTTCTCAAACATGCCACGTAGTCCCTGAATAATAGTGTGAGCATCGCTTATGTCTAGGGCATCATTAGTGTGCTTCTCGTAAGCTCTCCGTGCAGTTGCAGTGGCATTATTAGGCAAATCCTCTGGATAGGGTACTTCAAGAACGTACTCCTTATGCTCTTGCTTGAGAACAATTCTCAAGATGCGATACCAATCCATAAAGTTTGTTCCATTTAATTTTTTCTTTTCGAGAATAGATCGCATATTAATGGTACTGGGTGTAGTATTGGCTGCCATTATTCTACAACAGAAAAAGCAAAGTTTAGCACAATGTTTATGCTATGTCTATTGTTAAACAATTTAACATTAGACTCCCATTACGTATTTTACACCTTACCTCTAGGTTACGTATAGGCTCAAGATCAACATGTTAGTTAATTTCTAGTGAGCTTTGGCATCACTGCTAGAAGATTAATAACATCGGTAAGCAACTCCTTGCTAATCACATCTCTATGTGACTCTTGTTGTTGGTGTGGCATCTCTATGCCCCGGCCCCAACCTATGCCCCAAGGCCCAAAACTGTTTTGATAGCCTTGTTAAGTAAACCAAATGCTCCTGCTGTATATGTCCGACATATACCCCCTCATGTTATGATAGAGAATGGCACTCTGCTTTGCCAGACCCACTATTGACGACCATAACGGTGACAGGTGCAACATTTGGAAGGGCATCATTACTACTTAATTTTGCGAGGGATGCTATCCTATCAAAGAAACATATCACATATATGAAAGCAAGTAGAATAGCATATAATGAAATAGTATGGCCCCTTCACATGGTGATCTCCATCTCCATGTCGGTGTAGAGGATCTCCATCTTCATCACCGTTCTTCCGAGTGTCGAATGCTTGATATCTTCAAACTAAGCTACTACTATAGAAGCTCTAATTGAGGATTACATCGACTCGTAGGTCGTGAAAGAATATTACAAACATTGCACGTATGAAATAATATTACAGGGATTGCACATATGAAAGAATATTACATGCATCACATGCATCTCATACATACAATAGGGCCATACCATCTCAAAGCATTCTCTGCAAAAGCAAGTTAGACGTAGAAACGTTTTCTACCTATCGCAGAGAAACGGCATCGAGACGACCTATAAGGGGGGGCGCCCGGAACACCACACGAAATCCATAGATCCAATCTATGAAATCGCTTACGGAAACCATGTCAGCATAATCATATTATGTTGTCCCGATACACTATCAAGGGAGATGGTTTGCGTAGACGCGAGGCAGCAAACAAGATCGGACTATGAGATAGCTTCGGTATAATCACATTATACCGTTTCGATACACTATCAAGGAACGCTATCTCGAAGCCGACTCAAACCGAGTTCTATGGATATTGCTTCGACGTAATCACATTACGCCGTTCCGATACACTATCAAGGAACGCAATTACCGTGAACTCTCCTCAACAAATCCCATAAAACCGATTGATCTAATAAACCCATGCGCAAAACTTGTTCCAGATCCAATCTAAAACCCGAACTAAGCAAGATTAGCTCGATACCACCGAAGGGTTACGCGGAGGCTACGCTAGCCGAAAACAAAAACTTTTTACCGCGCAAACCAGGAACACTTGCAAGTAAGGGCCGATAGATCGTTACCGATTGGAGTGTGCGCGAAACATGCCAATCGGGGCTATCCGATCCGGAACTGTGCCGACCGATGACCCGATTCCCGGGGACAGCCGATTCACCAATCAGCCGATTCGCAGATGCCGCAGCCGATCCGAGTCGTTCGACTGCGTTCTCGCGCCTCGCTCCGACGCGCTCGACCGCGGCCGGTTCCTCCACAACCGATCAACAGCGCGCAACGTAGCAGCGCCTCTACTAGTATCCACACGTCCGAGGACAGAACGCCGAACACCCGTGTGCTAGCACGCGATGCAAGGCTAGGGTTTGGCTCGAAAGTGGGGAGGGTTTCCGTGGAGATTGATCTCGTCGACTTCTAAAGCCGCGTGTGATCAGATTGATTTCGGCGCAATCAATTGACGTGTCATGCAGCTCTCCACCCCTCACCCCTTTATATAGAGTTGGCCGACTGGGACTAGTGGCCGATCAGGACTCTATTTTGAATCGGATCCTATCGGAATCTCATAGAGTTGGCCGCCCATATGTCGTAAGCCCATAGGACTCTATCCGATCGAGCCGTATTCGAGTCCAACTCGAATACCTGTTCTTATCCCCTTAAGCGTGCGACCCTGTAGGTTCAGGTATACTTGGTTTCGACTATAGTCTAACTTAGCCGACCGTTGGCTCAAGTCCAACTCAGCCGACCTATCAACAGCGGCGCCTAGCAGCACATATTGACACCATAGTATACAAGAATATAATATCGGCTCTGAACCTGTAATGTGTACACAAATCCCTTTGCCTCACGATACCAATTAAGCTATAGGCAAGATGTGTGCCATCCCTTCAATAGCTTAACCATTCACTCGAACCGTATTGGATTATCCGTCCGTTGATTAACTCCTCAATCAACTTAGCATGGCCATGCATTTCCATAATCCATTACCTCGAGGGGCCCAGAGATATCTCTCCAAAGGAGGGGCAAATTTCATCTTGATCACTCACATCCCACTCCATGTTTCATAGCAACCCGAAAACTACCTTTATAACTACCCAGTTACAGAATAGCGTTTGGTAGTCCCAAAGTAGGCTACTACACATGTTGGAATCCATGGTGATCTCAGGTCTAAGAACTTTGTACCAACACTACCTGAGACCAACTAATGGCACATTAATTCCTGTAGTGTCTCATGGTGGGTCTATCCAACAATGTGTTCTCCAACACATGTGTCCTTGTTTATTGATTTGGTATCTTCAGACCCATGATCTATGAGACATGATCATCAATCAATAAACATGCCGATCTTAGAATCATATTAGTTCCAATGATATGATATATGATTAGGGATTATTTAGAAATAGATTCATACATATAGAGTCTCATAAATAAGTCACGTACTTATTGATCAATACAAGATGTCTATTTCATGGAACTGAATAACACTTTATTCATAAATACATAAACATTTGACGTGATATCCAACATCTCCATGTTGCCTCTAGGGCATATTACTAACAGCTAGTTCCCCAACTACAGGGTCTTGGCAACACAGAATCGGCCGATCCCGCCACCAGTGCAGTCGAGGCCACCAGGAGGGGTCCTCAGTTAGCCGAACGCATCTGCATCGGCTTCAAGGCCGCCACCCGTCGTTCTGAACCGGCAGCAACTTCCTTCCCAGTAACAACTAGCCGGAATGTTCAACTTCAATCAGCAGCAAGAACCGGTCGCCAACCCCATTCAAGGGGCACAATACAATGCTGGCGGCCGGTAGCTCTTCCCAGACCAATCACAACCGCCGGTGAATTGGCTGCCTCCCGCCGTCGACCCAACTCAATATCAGTATTAGGGAGGCCAGCATTACCGGCAGCAGACACCGCCACCCTGGTATCGGCAAGGACCCGTCCAATACGATCAATATGAATCGATACAACGAGCTCAAGACAACAAGACTTGGGCCGACTTGATTGCCGATGTAATGTGCGACCAATTCGGCCTCAAGCCAAAAGATTCTGATAACATGTATCGGTATCCGTATCCGGAACATTTTGAGAGGGTGCCACTGCCCAACCGATACAAAGTCCCGGATTTCTCCAAATTCTCAAGGCAGGACAATACTTCTACATACGAACATGTCAGCCGATTCCTGGCGTAATGCGGGGAGGCATCGGCTACAGACGCCCTAATGGTTCGCTTGTTCCGGCTCTAGCTATCGGGATCAGCCTTTACATGGTTTTCTTCATTGCCGTTCAATTCCATCCAAAGCCGGGCCGATCTCGAGAAACAGTTCCACAGCTACTTCTACACCGGCAACCACGAGATGAAACTGTCGGACATGACGAGCATCAGGCAGAAGCATGAGGAGTTGGTTCACGATTACATTCAAAGATACAGAGAAATAAGGAACCACTGTTATAGCCTGGTGCTATCCGATTCCTAGTTAGCCGATTTGGCTTTTCATGGACTGTTGCCACCGATCCGTGAAAGGTTTTTGGCTCAAGACTTTGACAGCTTAGCCCATTTGGTGGAGAGGGTGACAGCCCATGAGCGAAGATTTCAGGAATCAAGGAAGGCCGTCAAGAAGGTTGCCCACGTCATCGTCGAATCTGATTCAGAAACAAGTGACGATGACGTAGAATTTGCTACAGTCGAGTGGACCAAAAATAAAAAGGCCATCATCTGCCAATGGCTGCTGAAAACGGCTAAGGAAGAGAAGTATGACTTCGACATTACCAAGGCCGATAGGATCTTTAATTTATTGCTGAAGGAGAAGCAGATTTAGCTTCCTCCCAACCACACGATCCCATCGGCTGAAGAACTCAAAAAGAAGAAGTACTGCAAGTGGCACAACTCCACCTCCCATGGCACTAACGACTGCAAAGTTTTCAGACAACAAATCCAGTCAGCTATTGTGGCCGGGAAGTTGAAGTTCGCCGATTCACCTCGGCCAATGAAAGTCGATGGCAATCCCTTCTCGGTCAACATGGTTCAGGCCAGCCCTAGGCGAGCTGATCAGCAGCACAGAGTGACTCATGGCTTAGCCAAAACTCTCAAAGGGGTTAAGGCCGAAAAGAAATTGGCTGGAGATCAAGCTGCACCAGTCAATATGGTGCATTCCACCGGTCGATCGGCCGAACGGCGACCCAAGCGCATGGACCCCATGCCCCGTTTTCAACAACGCTTTCGTGAGGAAGAGGAGGCCCGGCGTGGCAAGCCTTATGTCAGGGAGCCTGAGGTCAGGGGACTCCAACTCGTCAGAAACCACAGTGGTTACGACCCGCACTAGTGCTATGAGTTTTTCGATTCTCGTTGGGAATTGGGGATGAAGCCGCCGATGATAGACAACTGCCCGGCCTACAACGAATATCATGAAGACGAATACAGGGATCATCCGATGCAAAGCCCTGCCCAATTCGTCCCCAGGGCCGTGCAGCTTAACCAGAGGCGGCAATCGGTACATGATCGGCTTGGGCCGATCCACCAAGACTTCTTCGAAGACGAAGACGAAGATGAATACTATGAAGAAAAAGCGGAAGATGAGCAATCGGCTAACCCCCAATAGTGCCCTTCGAACCTCTTCACTAAAACACAAAAGAGGACCATCTAGCGGCTCAAGAGCGAAGGGCGAGAGGAAGAAGTACAACGGATGATCTGACAGCAACAACGTCGGCAAGGTGCAAAACAATGGCGCATCAAGAGACAAAAGCCCGTCTGATCAGAGCCCAGCCGACCAAGCTAGGAGGGCGGCAAAGGGAAAAGGAAAAGTTACTGCATCGGTTAACATGGTCTTTATACTACCAGCCGAATTCAATGCCACAGAGGCTGATGCAGATAGAGTGGAAGACGCCTTGGCAAAACTAGCATTCTCCCAGAACAAGCCATTTTTGAAAAACAAGAGGGGAATGACAATCGGCACCTCAAACCACTGTACGTAAAAGGATTTGTTAACGGGAAGCCGATGTCAAAAATGTTAGTCGATGGAAGGGTAGCAGTCAATCTCATGCCTTATGCCACTTTTCAGAAGCTGGGCAATGGAGCCGAAGATCTAATCAAGACGAACATGGTGCTGAAAGACTTCGGCGGCAATCCATCGGAAGCCAAGGGCATGCTGAACATCGAACTGACCATCGGTAGCAAAACCATGCCCACAACATTCTTTGTCATCAACAGGAAGGGATCTCACAACCTGTTGCTTGGGAGGGACTTGATCCATGCAAACTGCTGCGTCCCTTCTACAATGCATCAAAGTGTGATCCAATGGCAAGGCGACAAGATTGAAATCGTGCCAGCCGACGGGTCAGTGAGCATCGCTAACACCGATTTGCCACTTTGGGAAATTGATGGTATTGATTGTCTGTCCGGCAAAATCTGGCAAGCCGATTTTCTAAAGGTGTTCGATTCTGCCATACAGCCTATTGGAGACGAAGAGCCCCAATTATTACTTTGAGGGCGTCGTGGAGGGCTCGAACGTCTACGGCAAGGACACCGCGGATGACGACGATGGAAAGCTTGGGCAAGGTTTTATGTCGGCCGACGAGCCCGAAGAAATTGATATAGGATCTGGAGATAGGCCTAGGCCGACATACATTAGTAAAAATTTGTCTTCTCATTGTAGATCTCAGCTTATTAATTTATTAAAGGAATATAAAGATTGTTTTTCTTGGGAGTATTTCGAGATGTCTGGTCTTAGCCCGTCTATTATTGTGCATCGGCTGTCTATCAAGCTAGGCTATCGGCCATACAAACAGCCTCCTAGGAGGTTTAAAGCCGATTTGTATGATGCGATTAAGGCCGAAATCACTCGATTGTACGATGCTGGATTCATTCGGCCTTGCCCATATGCAGAGTGGGTTTCAAACATTGTTCCAGTAATGAGAAAGAATGGCAAACTTAGGGTGTGTATTGATTTCAGAGACCTCAACAAAGCTACCCCTAAGGACGAATACCCAATGCCCATAGCCGATTTGCTCGTAGATGCTGCTTCCGCCCAAGTGATCATAAGCTTTATGGATGGTAATGCAGGTTATAATCAGATCTTTATGGCCGAAGAAGACATCCACAAGACTGCTTTCAGATGTCCAGGAGCAATCGGCTTCTATGAGTGGGTCGTCATGACGTTTGGCTTGAAGAACGCTGGAGCAACTTATCAAAGGGCCATGAATTACATTTTTCATAATATGATCGGCTCTCTGGTTGAAATTTACATTGATGATGTTGTTGTCAAATCCAGGGAAATGGAAAACCATATAGCCGATCATAGACAGGTTTTGGAGTGGACAAGGAAATATGGCCTGAAGATGAATCCACTGAAATGCGCGTTCGGCGTGTTGGCCGGGCAATTTTTAGGGTTTCTTGTTCACGAGAGAGGGATTGAGGTTACATCAAGGAGCATTAATGCCATCAAAACAATACAACCTCCAAAGGACAAGAAGCAATTACAATCTTTGATCGGCAAAATCAACTTCATCACGCGATTCATAGCCAATCTTTCAGAAAAAATGGAGCCGTTCACACCATTGCTTCGGCTGAAGACCGATCAAGCGTTCACTTGGGGGGCAGAGCAGCAGAAGGTATTAGACAATATCAAAGATTACTTAAGCTCGCCTCCAATATTGATTTCTCCGCAAAAAGGAGTACCATTCAAGTTTTATCTATCAGCCGACGACAAGTCCATCGGCTCGGTTTTGATTCAAGAGATTGAAGCAAAATAGAAAACCATCTTTTGTCTCAGCCGATGGCTACTGGACGTAGAGACTAGATATTCACCAGTGGAGAAACTATGTCTGTGCCTGTATTTTTCATGTACAAAGTTGAGGCATTATTTATTATCCAATGAGTGCATAGTGATATGCAAAGCTGACGTAGTCAAATATATGCTATCGGCTCCAGTACTGAAGGGACGAGTTGGGAAGTGGATTTTTGCTTTAACTGAATTTGACTTAAGATATCAGGCACCCAGGGCAGTTAAAGGGCAAGCCATAGCCGATTTCATCGTAGAACACAGAGATGGTTCAATCGGCTCGATGGAGATCACGCCTTGGACTTTGATGTTCGATGGCTCGGTTTGCACGAATGGATGTGGTATTGGCTTGGACATGATATCACCAAGGGGGGTAAGCTTCAAATTTTCCTTCTCAATCAACCCCCATGCCACAAACAACCAAGCCGAGTACGAGGCAGTGCTCAAGGGATTGCATCTTCTCAAGGAAGTTGAAGCTGACGCCATCGAAATAATGGGAGATTCAGTGTTGGTAATCAGCCAGTTGTTAGGAGAGTACGAGTGCAAAAATGATGCGCTAATGGTTTATTATCAACAATGCCAAGAATTGATGGACAACTTTCGGCTAGTAACATTAAAACACATTCCCATAGAGCAGAATGCAGAAGCCAATGATTTAGCTCAAGGGGCATCGGGCTACAGGCCGATGACAAAAGATGTTGAGATAGAGATTGCCACCATGACAGCCGACGACTGGAGGTTTGAGGTCTACAACTATCTGCAAAACCCCTCCCAGTCGGCTTCAAGGAAGTTGCACTACTAGGCTTTGAGATATGTCTTGCTCGATGAAGATTTATACTATCGGACGATTGTTGGAGTGCTGCTCAAGTGCCTCAGTGCCGATCAAGCAAAGGTAGCTATCGGAGAGGTGCATGAAGGGATCTGCGGCACGCATCAATTGGCTCACAAGATGAAATGGCTACTTTGAAGAGCAGGGTATTTTTGGCCGACGATGTTGGAGAATTGTTTCAAATACTACAAGGGTTACCAGGATTGTCAAAAGTTTGGAGCTATACAAAGGGCACCAGCATCGGCTATGAACCCAATTATCAAGCCTTGGCCGTTCAGAGGTTGGGGAATCGACATGATCGGCCAGATCAATCCACCCTCGAGCAAGGGACATAAATTCATATTGGTGGCAACAGATTATTTCATGAAGTGGGTGGAAGCAATTCCTGTAAAGAAGGTTGAATCAAAGGACGCAATCGAGTTTGTTAAAGAACACATCGTATACCGATTCGGCGTCCCTCAAACAATAACAACAGATCAGGCATCTATCTTCATATCGGATGAGTTTGTTCAGTTTGCCGACGACATGGGAATCAAATCACTCAACTCTTCGCTGTATCATACTCAGGCTAACAGACAGGCAAAGGCCTCAAACAAGAGTCTAATCAAGCTGATAAAGAGAAAGATCATTGTATATCCTAAGCAATGGCACAACCCATTAGCCAAATCACTTTGGGCCTATCGGATGGCTTGCCACGGATCAATCCAAGTCCCTCCATATAAATTGGTTTATGGACATGAAGCAGTCCTGCCGTGGGAGAACATCATCGGCTTGAGAAGAATTCAGTTACATGATCAGCTTACAGCCAATGATTACTACAACCTCATGGTAGATGAATCAGAAGATTTGGGTTGTCTCGGATGAGGGCCATGGAAAAGGTAACAAGAAATAAGGAACGAGTAGCCCGCCATTATAACAAGAAGGTTGTGCCTAAGTCTTTCGAAGAGGGCGAACCCGTTTGAAAATTGATATTGCCGATCGGATCAAGAGACAATAAGTTCGGCAAATGATCACAAAATTGGGAGGGGCCATTCAAGATCTACAAATGCGTCTCTAAAGGAGCTTATATGCTAGAAGGTTTGGATGGAGAAGTGTTTGTGAGGGCTCTGAACGACAAATATTTAAAAAAATATTACCCAAGTGTGTGGATCAACTCATGATTAGGCTATGGTTGTGCCGATTCGTGTTAGCCAATGCGTTGTAACACATGCATCGCCTTTAGAACTTTTTTACGCCAATTTTTTCCCCTACTTTTTCTACATCGGCTCAGCTTAGCCGACAGCAACAAGATGTTTGATTCGATAATTTTGTTAATGCTACAAACACCATCAACAAAATTAGGGGGCATATACAATACAATATGATATCGAGGAGACAAAACATATACAATATGATATCGAGGAGACAACGAATTTTTCAAAAATTTTTGACGTCTTCAAGCAAGTGTGATGTGATTAACAAGCATGCATTAACTGGCGATCAAGTAAGGCAAGCCGATTACAGAAGTTAGTCCAAATCATTTACAAGAGATGGTGAAAGCCGATTACAAAAACAGTTGGATTACAAGATGTGCGAGTTTGTGCCCCATACAACTATTATAGCCGACTCAGTGCCCAAGGAATTCAACAATAGACGAGATCGCTTTACGACGGATCTCGTCAATGTCTTCGATTGCCTTAACGTCGGCTGCGTTGGTCCCGGCCACTGGCTTCATCGCCTTCGTCAGGTCCGTCAGACAGAACACGGCCGCCTTGATGCTTGACCGTGCATCTTCTATTTCCTTCGGCAGGGCGACTACGTATTCTTTTTGGACCACAATCTCTGTCTCAATCAGGATGAGCTCAGCTACCAGTTGGACCCGACGTGCGCGAAGCCGATCGAGTGTGGCAATCCGCTCTGTCTTCAACGCGTCGACCTTGGCCTTCTTCGCCTTGATCTCTTCTTAGTTGGATTTGATGGCCGCCGCTAATGATTTGTTCTCTCGGCGATTGGCTATACGCTGCTTTGCCCGCTCGTATTTGTGCCGACGCGCTTCAAGGAAGGTTGCTGGCGTGATTGTATCGGCCAGCTCGTCTGGAAGTCTGGCTTGGATCTCTTCAAACCGATTACGGACGGAACCGCAATCGGCCACCAGCGCGTCATTTGAGCCCTCCAGCCGATTGGCGATGTCGGCTAGCGTGGTCCTTAGATCTTCATCAAGCGGCACCAGGGCCTTGTCAGCGGCCTCATCTGGGTCGATGAACTCCGACAGATCGAAGCCCAAGAGATCGGCTATGCTCTGCCAGGCAAAGAACAGTTATAGCATGGATAGAGATCATGGAGCCGATTGCGGAGAAGACGATTATAATACTTACTTGGACTGTTGGGATCGACGTAGCCTCGTCATCAGCATTCCTATCACCTGCAGCCGACGGGGTGTGTTTGCTTGATACCTAGGGGGCAGGTGTCGGGGCGCGAGGAGGCTGAAAAGGGCACAAGGTTAAAGATCGGCTAATAAGAAAGAATATGCAGAGTTAAGATAACTTACTGAACGATGAGGAGTCGTTTTCTTCTTGGTGGCTAGCTTCTTCCTCTACCGATTGAAAAGATATAGTAAGCCAAGCATAAATAAAGAAGCCAAGAGACAAAAAGTGTTGAAAAAACACTTACTGGCGTCGAATGGACGGGCCATTTTGGTGGACTCGGCGTTTTCACGCACGGAGGCTTCGTCGGGCGATGGAGTTCGAGCGTATTTGTTAGAGGAACTTGATTTGGCTGCTGCGTCATTGAGGGCGTTTTCCATCTTCTCATCCCGAACCTCTTCGTCAAGCTCGTCGTCAACATCCGGGTCGACGGGGTAGATCATCGGCTAGGCTTTGTTTCGCTTCTTGGTAGGCTTTTTCTTCGCCGCAGCTGGTTCAATGGTAGCCGACGGCTTGTCTCATTTTGCCGACGGAGAGGTTCGTGGGTTTGACCATGGAGAAGGGTTGACACCCTTGGCGCGTTGAAGCCTATTATTGATGGCGCCAACCCACGCCGTTTGGCGGCACGCCGGGCTCGTGCGATGGCCACTCCGATCGGCCGCGCGGGAGGAGAAACATTGGTCGTCTATAGGGACAAAGGTGTGAGTGATGACACATACACATTATAGCCGATAAAAGGAGAAAGGACCGGGAAAGAATGACTTACCAATGGAATCATGTCAGGGTTGACGGTGGTAAGATACATGGAAGCCGACTGGTGGAATATGTGTGATTTCCATTCTGCCCACCATCGGCTGAAAGCACTTGTCCTTGAAACCGCTAGCTTAATGACCCCGAAACTGCCGAGAGGAGGGCTTGGAAGGCTTAATAGCTGAAGCATCATGATATCGCCATTGATAATGCCTCTGGTTTGGATCTTATCTGAGTAGTACAGTCCAATCGGCAATTGACCTAGCCCAAGTTGCCTTGCAGCTGCCATCGGGTGGTAGAACTCGTAGCTCTTCTGAATGTTTCGTCCTTGATGGATGCTGACCGGCATGATGCAAGGCGAGATGGCAGTGGTAAAGATCTCTCTCGGCTTGTCAAATTTTTGGGAATTGATCTTATCTAGCCGAAGATTGTCTGGCCGCTCAAACTTGTTGAACTTATCATAAGCAAACCAAATAACAGAGTCGGTTCAGAACCCGTTGTAGAAGTTGCTGAACCAGTTTTTGATGTGTTTGGCTAACAGTTTCAAGCCTGAATAAGAGGTAACAGCTTCTCCATACGACATACAGCGCCGAGTGGTTATCTCCTCGTCATCATGATGTTTCGGCTCGGCTAGGGGGAAATCAGCCTCAAACAAGATTGGTCGATTGGCGACTTTATAAGTGTGCAGATTGAGCCACAACTGAAGCAGCCACCAAGGCCCTCCGGTGTTGATAGATTGTTTCAAGGCCAGCTTCATCGGCACATTGCTCAGCATTTGGTACATGTAGCCGAGTAAGTATTTGCCCAGGGGGATTTTCTTTTTCTCCACTAGTGCTTCGGCTACATGTTGCCAGTTGGCGGTCGGCCCACAACTTGATCCGCAGAAGATGAATTTCTCCAACCACATCATCAAAAAATCCACATGTTCTCTATCGGAGATCAGGTCGTCCTTCTCGTTCATTGATATGAATCTACTCCAGCTGTCGATGCTCTTGGTTTTAAAGTTGTGGTGACATTTGATATTCAGATCAGAGGGGGCAATAGTTGATGTTATGTCCAGGCCGGTTAGCATGACTATGTCCATGAGAGTTGACGTCATCGGCCCTTTCCTAAAGAGGAACGTGTTCAGCGTGTTTGACCAAAAGTAGCTGGCAGCCGATAGCAGTGGTTCATCCTTCGACATGTCGGCTAAGGACAGAGCTAAGCATTGGTCGATTCCTATTTCATCCCAGGTGGCTTGCTTGCTAACCGACATCCTAGCATACCACGATGGCCAAGATTTGTCTATTGAGGGCCAAGATTTGAAGGTCACTGTCCAGTAGGATAAGTTTGGGATGAAAAACCTAAAGGGGATCCAATTGGTTTCAGCGTTGATGAACTCGGTTGGGTCTAGGTTACTAATTGGCCCAAACAGCAGTTGGTCGGGATGAAGAAGGCTAGGGATCACAATTTGGTGGGATAAGTGCTACAAAACGCAAGAAGGAATAATGGAATCAAAAAAGAGGGAAAGAACCAAACTGCACAAGATGAAGAGTTTGAGCCGATTGTGTCAGAAGGGGTATTCCGCGGGGATCGTGTCGGAAGGGGCGCTTGAGGATGCCATTGGCGCAGGAAGATTGCTGCTGCAGGGAGATCGCCGGAAGGTTTCTGCTTCGGTTCGCCGGAATCGCCGGAGGAGCGAGAGTTTTTCGGCTAGGTTTTGGGAATAAAAGTGTCGGCGTGGCTTGTTTCGGCGCCGGGCGAGCAATATTTAAAGAGTTTTTTTACCCAAAACGGAATAGGACGGAAGTCACGCGGGAATTTGAAAAAAGCGGCAAATCCGCGATATTATCTTATCATAGACTTAGGGGGCATGTGTTAACGACAAAATTTGGTAACCAAATCCCTAAGTTCAAGGTCGGGTTTGAAGCGGAATCGGATTGGAAAGTGATCTGCGGAGAAACAGAGGCCGCATCGGCCACGATCAAATCGGCTAGGAGGTCAGTCGGCTAAGCCTGAATTGGACAGGGACAGGCGATAGCCGATTCCGATTCAGAGAAGAAGATGGAACCATTTCCGATAAAGAAGCTTGAAGATAAAAGGAAGATTCAGTTCCTAAATGTTCGTTAAGATATTTCCATCTATGGATAGAGTCCTGTAACGGCAATTGTATCTGTAAAATAAGGTTTTGTTTAGATATTCCTCTTGTGATACGACATTAGGGCCGTATCCCAAGATATTGTCGTATTTTAAATAGTAGATTAGATAGAAACCATGTCTTACACGGATAGCGTTATTCTTGGATATAAATAAGACCCGAGGGCTCTTTGTAAACAACAACACACATCAATACAATCTCGGCGCATCACCAAACCTTTTCTTTTAGACGAGTTCTTGATCCCACTTCGGGCTGCATCGATCTCGACCCCCGAATACGGTAAATGCTTGTCATTAGTAGTTTGTATCATCGAATCAAGTGCTTACATCGTCATGACACTCTAGATTTAATGCTATAGACTGCACAATTTATCACATGCAGCATATAATATGGAGCAATGTTTAGATCTGTCTTGCCATCGGCTCATTTCTCTCGGGAGGCAATAACCGATAGATTTAGATCTAGATGTTAAACTAGTTTATATGTTGTATCTATCGTCTCGAAGGGTTTACATCGGTCCATATAGATCCAGTACTTCTTTTTGTACTTAATGCTGCATCATCATGACCTATTAAGTCATTTTTAGAATTATTAAGATCTATTCGACTGGATGTTTATCATTAGAAATAGTGCTGGAGTTTCAGCTGGCCGTACCTATTTTAGTTGTCTTTTAGCATTATTTACTGTTAGATATATTAAAGCTGCCTCTTATATTAAGATCCTAATCTGGTTAAATGCCTTAAGCCAGTATCAATTTGATGGCATCAGCCGATAGCCGATTGTGGAGATTATGGCAATCGGGTATCTATATGGCAAGTTTATCCGACTGGAGGTAGGTATAAATTGCGCCTGCCATATCTGTAAACCAAATATGACTTGGGTGTTACGTTGTCGATTGAGATAAGACAACGGCCCATAGTCATGGTTTGGTAAGATTGAGGAAACCGACTTAGGGTAAGATAGGGTTTCCGATCTGTAAGCCCGCCTCCCAAGACTATATAAGGGGGGTAAGAGGCGTCCCTTGAGGGATATCAGAAGTTAAATCAACTTTTAGCTTTCAGCCTTAGATCACGAGATCAATAAAGACACTCGGCGAATCGAATCCCCGAAACAGGAGTAGGGTATTACCTCACGAGAGGGCCTGAACCTGTCTAAACCTCGTTTTCCATCTAACCCATCGTGCTTGGCGATCTTGACTGCATCCCCAAATTTCTATTGCCGAAACCAAGTTTCGACAGTTGGCGCGCCAGGTAGGGGATAAGCGCGTCAAGACTTCTTCAACGATATCGCCGACAAGCATGATGGGATCTTCTTCAGGATTCGGCGACTTCGCCGCTAACGACTTCGACAAGTTCTCCTCCTTCGACTCGAACTCGAACCAGTTCGAAGGAGAGACCTACTCGGCGCCATTCGGGCTCCCGAACAGCGCCGAGATCTACGATGACATCTTGAAGTCCAAGATGCAGTTCGCCCACTCCGACGAAGGAATTCACTCGGCACCGATCGGACTACCGAACGCCGCCAAAATCTGCACCGATTTTCTCGTCTCCTCAACAGAGACGATCTATTCGGAAGAAGACCTCTCGGCACCGTTTGGATTACCAAACACCGCTGAGATCTACGGCAAGCTCCTCTCCCCCGAGTCGAGGTCGACCCACTCGGAGGAGTCCACATCCTCAAGCTCCGACTCGGACTGGAGCGATCCAGATCCGAGCAACCTAGGATCGAGGGAGGTCGCCGTCATCCTCCAGCCATTCGGCTCATGCTCATCTTCGGAGCTCAACGAGTATCTCAGCTCCGCAGGCTTTGACGACCTCGATGGCATCCCCTCGGACGAAGCCGTCGACTCCGACTGCAACAAGGACTATGAGCCAAAGTGCTTCGATGTCCTCATGGCTGAGGTGGCCGAGTCCGACTCAGCCATGGCCCGCAAACTCGTGGAAGAAGAGCGAGCCAGGATCGAGTAGGAGCGAAAGCTGGCAGAAGAGGAGAAGAAAGGCAAAGAAGAAGCCCACAAGAGAAAGCAGGATCTACGGGCAGCCGGACGGTCCGCTCAGGAGGCCATTCTTCAAACACGAGTCCGCAACACCAATATCTTCCAGACGCCACAGCAGAACGCTATTGCTGCTCTCACACTCTTGGACACCGTCATCGAGACGGCACCCCCCGACGTGACTCCAATACTAGACAAGATCAAGACCATCGTCGCAGCCACAGCCAACGGTCATCCCTCCACCTCGGCACGAAGGCCGACTGAGTCTGTGGCCGAAACGCCCAACAAAAGCCGGCTCCCGCCGCTAAGGTCAGGAGACTACAAGAGGCCCGAGCCAGACCGGTCGACAACTAGGCCAAGAGGCCCACGCCACGAGTATGAGTCCACGCAGAAACATCAGGAGCAAACGGCCGACTCCAGCGAGAAGCGACATGGACATCAACCCATCCACCACCGCGTCCGCCGCAACAACAGCTCCAGCTACCGAACCAACCAACCGAGGACCCCGCCGAGCGGAAAGTCCTCGATCGCCGCTACCAAGAGCGAGACCAACGCACTCGGGAGGATCAGAGGGGATCACCCGACAGCAACGACGATGGAGTGCCAGCTTTCACTCGGGAGCTTCGCCGAGTGCACTGGCCGAACGGATTCAAGCCAACTGGAATAGAGAAGTATGACGGCAAGACCGACCCCGAGTCGTGGCCTACCGTATACACTCTCGCCATCCGCGCAGTAGGCGGCGACAACAAGGCTATGGCCAATTACCTGCCCGTGACCCTCGCCAACTCAGCCAGGAACTGGCTCACGAGCCTGCCAAGAGGCTCAATTGGCTCGTGGAGTGAGCTGAGGGACCACTTCATCGCCAACTTTCAGGGCACCTTCGAGAGACCCGACACCCACTTTGACTTGTACAACGTCATCCAGAAGCCGGACGAACCTCTGAAGGACTACATCCGGCGCTTCTCCAAAAAGCGCAACAAGATCCCCAACATCACCGATGACATCATCATCGCCGCCTTCCAGAAGGGAGTCCGTGATGAGCTGCTAATCGGAAAGTTCGGGCGCAAGCCACCGAAGACGGTGAAGCAGATGTTTGAGACGGCAAACTCCTATTCCAAATCTAATGATGCCATCAAAGCAGCGCGACAAGACCGGCCCGACAGGAGGGATGACAAGCAGGCGGGAGGAAGCCGCAATCCTAAGAAGGATAACGGCAACAACAATAATCAGGGCCAAAAAGACCGCAAGCGCCGATCCGAAGATCTGGTTGCCGCAACCTCCAACTCTCAACGCCGCCCTCGAGTCGCCGCCTACGACGCCATCATGAACGCCCAATGCACTCATCATCCCAATCACAAGCACGCGGCTAAGGACTACTTCATTTATAAACAGTTCGCCGAGCAATATGCGGCGCAACTCAACAAGAAGCCGACTGATGAAGCCGGTTCATCGGGCGCCAAGAAAAACAACGCGGCTGAGAATGCCGAGCCTTTCCAAGACCCCGTGGGAGAGCTCAATTATATCTTCGGGGGGTCGTTAGCCTATGAATCCAAAAGGAAATAGAAGCTAACCGACCGAGAGGTCAATGCGGCGCAGCCCGAGGTCCCTCAGTACCTACGATGGTCGGAGGTGGCCATCACCTTTGACCGCTCGGATCACCCCGACCAAGTGGTTCACCCGGGGCGCTATCCACTCGTCTTGGACCCGGTGGTCCGCAACATCAAGCTTAAGCGTGTCCTCATCGATGGGGGCAGCGCCCTCAACATTTTGTTCGCCAAGACCATGGACGAGATGCAGATCCCGAGGGCCGAACTAAAGGCAAGCTCAGCCCCCTTCCATGGAGTTATCCCGGGGCTGTCATCTACACCACTCAGGCACATCGCCCTCCCGGTCACCTTCGGAGTCCGAGAGAACTTCCGGACGGAGAACGTCACTTTCGAGGTGGCCGACTTCGAAACGGCCTACCATGCCATCATCGGAAGGCCTGCACTCGCCAAATTCATGGCGATACCCCATTACACCTACCTCTGCATGAAGATGCCAGGTCCCAACAGCGTCATCACTCTTCGCAGTGACGTGAAGCAAGCCTTCACCTGCGACAAGGAGAGCTGCGACATGGCCCAATCTCGCGAGAGATCTCGTGGCCAGCAAGAAATCCGATTGGCCGCATCGACTTAGGCAGCGGGTGAAATCCCCGCGAAAAAGATAGCCAAATCAGGATCCGGCGATGCCAAGACCAAGAAGATCTCCCTTGATCCATCGGATCCCTCGAAAATTGTTGTAATCGGCGCTGAACTAGATCCTAAATAGGAAAGCGCACTCGTCACCTTCCTCCAAAATAATAGAGATGTTTTTGCTTGGAAACCATCTGATATGCCTGGAATTCCTAGGGAGGTGATCGAGCACTCTTTACACGTCAAAGATGACGCAAAGCCGATAAAACAATGATTACGCAGATTCGTGCAAGATCGAAAAGATGCCATCAAGGAAGAGCTCACAAAGCTCTTGGCGGCCGGCTTTATCAAAGAAGTCCTACACCCCGACCGGTTAGCCAACCCGCTTCGGTCCGCAAGAAGACAGGGCAATGGCGCATGTGCGTTGACTATACCGACCTTAACAAAGCCTCGCAAGAAAGATCCTTTCGGGCTGCCTCGCATCGACCAAGTCGTAGATTCAACAGCCGGCTGCCAACTCCTGAGCTTTTTGGACTGTTACTCGGGCTACCACCAGATCAGTTTGAAAGAATCCGACTGCCTGAAGACATCGTTCATCACTCCGTTTGGGGCCTACTGCTACATCACCATGCCTTTCGGCCTGAAGAACGCCGGCGCCACATACCAACGGATGATCCAGAGATGTTTCCAGACGCAGATCGGCAAGAACGTGGAAGCTTATGTCGACGATGTCGTCATCAAGACCAAGTAGAAAGAAGACCTGATTGCTAACCTAGAAGAAACCTTCGCGAATATTCGGGCCTTCAGAATGAAGTTGAACCCGGAGAAGTGCACTTTCGGCGTCCCATCAGGCAAACTGCTCGGCTTCATGGTGTCACATCGTGGCATTGAAGCCAATACAGAGAAGATCAATGTCATCTTGAACATGAAGCCCCCGAGTAACCAGAATGATGTCCAGAAGCTCATTGGCTGCATGGCGGCGCTAAGCCGTTTCATCTCTCGACTCGGCGAACGAGGCATTCCCTTCTTCAGACTGGTAAAGAAAACGGACGACTTCCAATGGACCACGGAAGCCCACAAGGCCTTTGAGGATTTTAAAGAATTCCTTACGACGCCGCCCGTCCTAGCCTCACCCGACCCCAGGAGCCCCTGCTGCTGTACCTATCAGCCACTCACCAAGTGGTTAGTACGGTCCTCGTGGTTGAGCGCGAAGAAGATGGGCGGGTCCAGAAGATTCAGAGGCCAATCTACTTTGTTAGCGAAGTGCTGGCAGGAGCCAAAACTCGCTACCCGCAGGTACAAAAATTGCTTTATGGTGTCCTAATAACCGCAAGGAAATTGGCACACTATTTTCAGGGTCACTCGGTCACCGTCGTCACCTCCTTTCCACTCGGCGATGTCATCCACAACCGGGAGGCAACGGGCGCATCGCGAAGTGGGCCCCGGAGCCGATGCCGCTGGACTTAACGTTTAAGGCGAGGACGTCTGTCAAGTCACAGGCCCTGGCGGACTTCTTGGCTGAGTGGACCGAACAACAAGAAGATGTACCTCGGGAAGACCTCCAATATTGGACCATGCACTTCGACGGATCCAAGAGGATCAACGGCTTGGGAGCAGGAGTTGTGCTGATCTCCCCGACTGGAGAAAGGCTAAGATACGTCCTCCACCTCCACTTCTCCGCCTCACACAATGTCGCCAAGTACGAAGCCCTGTTACATGGACTGCGGCTCGCGGTTTCACTCGGGATACGTCGGCTCGTCGTGAAGGGGGACTCCCAACTGGTCGTAAACCAAGTGATGAAAGACTGGTCCTGTCTAAACGACACCATGGAGGCTTACCGACAAGAGGTCCGCAAACTTGAAGACAAGTTTGACGGGCTCGAACTATCACATGTCTTGAGACACAACAACGAAGCAGCTGACGAGTTGGCGAAGTTCGGGTCCAAGCGTGAAGCCGCCCCAACAGACGTTTTTGTCGAGCACCTCTATGAACCAACCGTTGCGGCAAAGCCAACCCCTGACAAACAGGCTGCAAACGAAGTCACCATGATTGACGCCGATTGGAGGACGCCACTCATCAAATTTTTAACTCTGCAAGAGCTGTCGAAAGACTGGGATGAGGTAGAACGCGTCCGACGTCGTTGCCAAGCATATGTCATGGTTGACTCTGACTTATAAAAGAGAAGCCCCTCCGGAGTCCTGATGAGATGCATCACACCCGAGGAAGGACGACATCTGCTCCAAGACATCCACTCGGGCATATGCGGAAGCCATGCGGTAGCACGCACCTTGGTGGGCAAAGCCTACAGACAGGGTTTTTTCTGGCTTACCGCTGTCTCCGACGTGGACAAAGTCGTACGAACCTGTGATGGCTGCCAATTTTTCGCCCGACAGAGCCATCTCCCAGCCCAAGAGCTACAAACAATCCCACTATCCTGGCCGTTTGCGTTATTGGGCTTAGACATGGTCGGCCCTTTCAAGAAAGCTCCAGGAGGATTCACACACTTATTCGTCGCAATCGACAAGTTCTCCAAGTGGATTGAAGCTAAGCCGGTCGCCACGATTACTGCTGACAAAGCACAGGACTTCATCCTCAACATCGTGCACCGCTTTGGCGTCCCAAACAGGATCATAACCGACAACGGGACTCAATTCACAGGAGGCATCTTCAAGAAATTCTGCGAAGACTTCGGAATCAAGATCTGTTACGCGTCAGTTGCACATCCCAAAAGCAATGGACAAGTCGAGCGGGCCAACGGCATGGTCCTTCAAGGCATCAAGGCCCGCGTCTTCGATCGCCTAAGTCCTTACATAGGCAAGTGGGTTCAAGAGCTCCCCTCGGTTCTATGGTCTCTGCGGACCACACCCAGTCGGGCTACCGGCCAAACTCCTTTCTTTCTGGTCTATGGCGCAGAAGCCATGCTGCCAAACGAGATGGAGTATGAATCCCTCCGAGTCCGCAGCTTCAACGATGAACGCTATGACCCAGACCGAGTGGACGACCTCACCCGACTGGAAGAAGCCCGAGAGGCGGCCCTCATCCAGTCAGCAAAATATCTTCAAGGGCTCAGACGATACCACAGTCGCAACGTTCGAGCGCGAGCTTTTATCATTGGCGATTTGGTTTTACACAAGGTTGAGACCACCAAGGACCACCACAAACTATCCCCCTTGTGGGAAGGACCATACATAATCGCTGAGGTGACTCGGCCAGGTGCATACCGATTAAAGCACGAAGACGGATCTATGGTGGAGAACTCCTGGAACATCGAACATCTTCAACGATTCTATGCCTAAACTGACCTAAGTTTCATGCTTTCTCTTGACTGCCAACCTCAAGTAAGATGACTTCTTGAGCTAGCAGTCGGGGGCTGTACAAATGTCAATAAAGCATAGTTTTCCTCATCAACTTTTGCGCATGATTCGGTTTATCATTGTTTAATGTCCCCTGATTCGAGTCCAGTGTTTAAGGACTAAGAATTTTTTGATGACCTAATCGAGCCTAGGCTCGGTGACAGTCGGACGAAAATTACTTAAGAAATTTCACATAAAAACTCGGATCAGGGCATTAACATAAATAAACTGAATATTCACAAGTCTACATCAGAGCGTCATAATCATACAATGTTTACAAGACAATGTTCACGAGACAGATTAAGGCCGAAAGTTGTTCACTACATCAATGGCAATCTTCTTAGCCGACTCTGCGCTTCACTAATCATGTCCGAGCTTGCTCATCCGAGGTGCCGTCGGCGAAGCCTTCCCGGCCGAATTGACATCCACTCGGGGTAGAGAGATTTGGTCGCGCAAGAGCGGCCACCCCCATGGTAGCAGCCTCGGTGATGTTGGCCAAGTATTGGTCGGGGGCTCTCCGCAGCTTGTCAAAGATTTCGACCGGGTCCAGTGAGCTAGCCCCGACTCCTTGGTGAAATAATGATAGCAGGATCGGTGTCGCTGTATTGGCAACCTCTTCCCTGGACTGTCCGCTTGTTTGACCCTCTCAAGTAAGACGTCGTATTGAGCTCGGGTCTTGACTTTGTAAGCTGCCAAAAGAACTTGATCACGCAAAGTACTCAAAGATAAAGCAGCGCAAAGAATGTTACTTCAAAGAAGCTCACCTTCGAACTCGGCCTCCAACTCGGTCTTGCCAAGGCGGACTGCCTCCAGCTGGACCTGGAGCGAGTGGACCTTCGACGAATTTTCTACAAACAAAGAAGGCTATCAGCGACCAAGATCAACACAGAACCCACAAAGAGACTGGGAGGGTTAAGCTTACTCCCGACTGATCACCGGAGGTCGAGGTTTTCCTCCCGGAGTTCAGCTATCTCCCTCCTCAGGGCTGCCTCCCTCGACGCGGCCTCTTCCCGAGTGGTCTTTAACTTCCGTTGGACATCCTCCAGGGAGTTTAGATGAGGAACCAACTTTCCCAGCGTCTCGGACTTGGCCATGGATCGACAATACTCCTTCCGCACGCAAGATCCAAAGTTGACCGACTAAAAAG
The DNA here is from genome assembly GCA_019925245.2 of Oryza australiensis. Classification (NCBI taxonomy): domain Eukaryota; kingdom Viridiplantae; phylum Streptophyta; class Magnoliopsida; order Poales; family Poaceae; genus Oryza; species Oryza australiensis. The sequence continues at coordinate 98,000 of JAIFGZ020000609.1, read as the reverse complement.
AAATGATGAGACAACAATAGAAAAAAGATCAAGGCATACGTTGAGTAGCCGAGTCGCCTCATTCAGGCTGTTGACAAGGGCATCGCTTTCCTCGCTTTCCGCTTGCTTATCTAGGATGATGCCCTGCCTCTGGCCTTCCGAGTCTCGCCACTCGATCTTAATCGGGGGAACCCAGGTTTCAGAAGTCTGTAACCTGGGGATCTCCTCTACTGTGGCTGGCAGGTCAGGAAGAACAGATGAAGACACGAAAGATTTGAACTGAAAATCAAAGACAAGATTTTGATTCAAGACTTACCGGCTTCGGCGGCTGAACTCTTGACTGGAGCAGCCCGGCTGGCCTTTTCCTTCTGGCTTTTCACCGACTGGTCTTCAGTCGGGGCTCTCTGAGCTGCAGCCTAGGGCTTCTCCGCAGCCGACTGGTTTCCAGTCGGGACGTCCCGGCTGGCGGTCGGGGGCTCCTTCCTTGGGATATCTTTCTTTGGAGGCGAGGGCTTTCTACCCGGAGCGCTCTCGCTCGGGAGAGGGCTCCGGGGTCTTGGTTCCGCAGGCTTGGATGCCTTGGATGCAGCAGCTGGAGTTGGCCCTTCGCTCTTTTCGGCCGGGTCTATATCTTGGGGCCTCCTGCCAAACGAACGACAAATGCAGTCGGAATGAAGACAAAGAAATTTTAAACAATGAAGTTCAGACTTCAGTCATGAAGCATACCTGACGACCGCGAGATCTTCAAGACTTCTCGGCGACGGCCTTGGAGGGTCGTTTCGACCGGAGGAGCCGGACGTCATCGTCCGAGTCGCCGATGACGAGCCTCCTTTTGCTCGCCCGTTTGTTGGTATCCTCACTTGGGGCGGCCCGTTTCCCGACTGGATCACTTTGGATTTTTACTCCACCGGTCGGCTTCTTGGCAGGGCGAAGCGGCACGTCATCATGAGGAACTTTGTACGGTTTCGAAATAATGGAGGCATTTTCCTGCAAGAGAAATTCTCACGATACTAAGAGGTATGACATCAAGATTGCAAGACAGTACAAAGAGGTCAGTCGGCTTACCGGAGGAGGAGGCCGGTAGAGACTGAAGGGAAGAACCGGCAACACGAGGGCGCGCTCGACTGCAAGTCCAGTCGAGAAGATCTTGTACATCCAGATCTTCAGGATCTCGAAACTAAGGGGATCCCGGTCTTCCTGATTGGGGTCCTTCCCGCCTTCGTACTTGAAGGCTGGCTTCGATCGTTCTTTGATTGGTGCTAGTCGGCTCATGATGAAGTGCCGAGTGATCTGTTCACCGCGAAGACCTTTCTGCTTTATCTCCAAGATCTTCGCTAGCAGTTTGTTGACTTCATCCCAATCTTGTGCTACCGGCACAGTACTCCAAGTATGCTTAGGCACAGGGGAAGGCCGACAAAGGCTGGCAGGCTGGGTTCGAGGTTGCTGATATAGAACCAGCTTGCATGCCAGCCCTTGTTGGAGGATTTCAAGGGAAGAGAGAAGTCCTCCTTGCGGAGAGATCCACGGAGTTGAAAACCCGCTCCACCAACAACGCATGGATGGTCCTTATTCGGGTGATGTTTGAGGTAAAACATGCGGCGAAAAAGTTGGAAGTGGGGGAAGATGCCAAGGAAAGCTTCACATACGTGGATGAAAAGAGCGATGTGAAGCATGGAGTTGGGGTTCAGATGGTAGAGTCGAAGACCATAATAATCCAGAAGCCCCCTAAAGAACTCGGAAGTGGGGAGGCTGAACCCGCAGTAAAAGAAAGACGTGAACACAACAAACTCACCAGTGTTCGGGGTGGGGAAATCTTCACCCGCCGCCGGGCGCCAGCCCACGATCTCCTTGGGAGGAAGCACTTCGTGCTTCACCATCTCCTTGAGGATGGATTCCCTCACATCCGAGGTGGCCCATTGCTCTAAGGGGATTTTCTTCTCATCCGCCATGAGTGTGGTTAGGGTGGGAAGCAAATCTGGCTAAAAGGATGGAGGTTTGAGATGGGGATCTTGGAAGTTGGATGCGGAGGCTGGTTTGTGGCAAAGGATGAGCTCCTGGATCGATGGATTCGGGTGCGCGCGAGTCTAGGGTTTTCCGCAAGAAGCAGATGAACAGTGCTGCGAAAAGAGGAATTTTTTGGGAAGACGAAGTGGCGGGGATGACCTCGAGGCTTTGTAAAGAGATTCGAGGGTTGCGCTAGATTTTCTCGTGATTGGGCCGAGCCCATGAGAGACCTGTGGCCCAGCTAAGGTGTGGCCCAACGTGTGTCCTTAGGGACTTAAGTGGATGAGCTTAAGCAGATTTGCCTTGGCAATATGCACGTGTCCGAAGGCCCTATACCTTTGAAAATCCTTTAATGCTACGTTTTGCTTGACTTCATGAGAAGCTAGCACGATGTAATTTGAAAGGTGACCAACAGCTAACCTTTTAATAGTTGCCTTGATAACAAGGGCTGTTTGGTTCTTTAGCATTTGATTGGATGATTATATCAATGCTATTTTTCCACCTTGGTGAAGATCTTTATAGATTAAGACCAGTGTTATGGCGATAGCTATTTAACAACTTGGTCATATTTTTCAGACGACTGAAAAACTTATTTACCCATGAGGGATGGTTAAAATATTTGTTCCGAGATGACTCGGGCAGATCCACTCGGATAAGTATGAGCTTACCGAGTGCTTTTTCATCCATAAGGATTGATTGAGTTATTTGTCTTGAGGCGACTCGAGCAAATTCGCTCGAATAAGCATGAGCTTACTGAGTGATAAGATTTTTTATGTTTGCTTTATCATGAGTTAAGCATTTACATGAGTATTTGCTTAGATATTAATTTTGAGAATTTTTTAGATATTTTCCAGCCCTTCACGGTCTTTGGAGCCACTCGGGAAATTCAGGCAAAGATGATGGAATCACTCGGCGCTAGAAGCACTCGGCCAAAGAGGTTTTTGGCTGTGTGCTGTCTTGGTTTGATGCTGAGTTGTCTCGTCGACTGAAAAGGACTCGGGGGCTACTGTGGAGATTATGGCAATCGGGTATCTACATGGCAAGTTTATCCGACTGGAGGTAGGGATAGATTGCGCCTGCCATATCTGTAAACCAAATATGACTTGGGTGTTACGTTGCTGATTGAGATAAGGCAACGGCCCATAGTCACGGTTTGGTAAGATTGAGGAAACCGACTTAGAGTAAGATAGGGTTTTCGATCTGTAAGCCCGCCTCCCAAGACTATATAAGGGGGGTAAGGGGGGTCCCTTGAGGGATATCAGAAGTTAGATCAGCTTTTAGCTTTCAGCCTTAGATCACGAGATCAATAAAGACACTCGGCGGATTGAATCCCCGAAACAGGAGTAGGGTATTACCTCACGAGAGGGCCTGAACCTGTCTAAACCTCGTTTTTCATCACCCATCGTGCTTGGCGATCTTGACTGCATCCCCAAATTTCTATTGCCGAAACCAAGTTTTGACACCGATTGATCTAGGTTTAACGCATTTAGGTCAGATTGATATCTTTTCATAAGATGCATCGGAGTAATAGCCGATCCACGTTAGATCTGTAGCATCGGCTAGATTATGAATGCATATATTTATTACCCTGATGTATATTTAGATTAAGTGATTTATACTATCTTGGCATAGCTGATCTATCCCAGTCACTTAGTTTAAATGTGCTTCGGGATAGCCAATATATGTAAATTGATTCCCTGAGCCAATCCGGTAGGATCTAACCTTAACCTTGACGCATGTATCTATTTATTATTTCTTGTTGGTAAACAGATCAAACCAGCTGGCACGCCTAATGTTAGTGATATGCCCTAGAGACAATATGGAGATGTTGGATATCATGTCAATGTTTATGTATTTATGAATAAAGTGTTATTCAGTTCCATGAAATAGACATCTTGTATTGATCAATAAGTACGTGACTTATTTATGAGACTCGATATGTATGAATCTATTTCTAAATGATCCCTGATCATATGTCATATTATTGGAACAAATATGATTCTAAGATCGGCATGTTTATTGATTGATGATCATGTCTCATAGATCATGGGTATGAAGATACCAAATCAATAAACATGGACATATGTGTTAGAGAACACATTGTTGGATAGACCAACCATGAGACACTACAGGAATCAATGTGCCATTAGTTGGTCTCAGGTAGTGTTGGTACAAAGTCCTTAGACCCGAGATCACCATGGATTTCAACATGTGTAGTAGCCTACTTTGGGACTACCAAACGCTATTCCGTAATCGGGTAGTTATAAAGGTAGTTTTCGGGTTTGCTATGAAACATGGAGTGGGATGTGAGTGATCAAGATGGAATTTGCCCCTCCTTTGGAGAGATATCTCTAGGCCCCTCGAGGTAATGGATTATGGAAATGCATGGCCATGCTAAGTTGATTGAGGAGTCAATCAACGGACGGATAATCCAATACGGTTCGAGTGAATGGTTAAGCTATTGAAGGGATGGCACACATCTTGCCTATAGCTTAATTGGTATCGTGAGGCAAAGGGATTTGTGTACACATTACAGGTTCGTAGCCGATATTATATTCTTGTATACTATGGTGTCAATATGTGCCGCTAGGCGCCGTCGTTGACAGTCGGCCGAGTTGGACTCGAGCCGACGATCGGCTAAGTTAGACTATAGCCGAAACCGAGTATACCCGAACCTACTGTGGTCGCACGCTTAAGGGGATAAGAACAGGCATTCGAGTTGAACTCGGATACGGCTCGATCGGATAGGGATCCGATCGGATAGAGTCCTATGGGCTTACGACGTATGGGCGGCCAACTCGTGAGATTCGGATAGGATCCGATTCAAAATAGAGTCCCGATCGGCCACTAGTCCTAGTCGGCCAACTCTATATAACGGAGGGAGGGGTGGAGAGCTGCGACACGTCAATTGCATCGCGTGCAACGAAGTCACCGAGATCAATCTCCACGGAAACCCTCCCCACTTTCGAGCCAAACCCTAGCCTTGCATCGCGTGCTAGCACACGGGTGTTCGGCGTTCGTCCCGGACGTGTGGATATCGGTAGAGGCGCCGCTACGTTGCACGCGTTCATCGGCCGTGGAGGAATCGGCGCGGTCGAGCGCATCGGAGCTTGGCGCGAGAACGCGGTCAAACGACTCGCGAATCGGCTACATCCGCGAATCGGCGATTGGTGAATCGGTGTCCCCGAGAATCGGCGACATCGGCCGGCATAGTTCCAGATCGGATTGCCCTGATTGGCTATTCCGCTGCGTTCTACTCCAATCGGTAACGATCTATCGGCCCTTACTTGCAAGTGTTCCTGGTTTGCGCGGTTAAAAGTTTTTGTTTTCGACTAGCGTAGCCTCCGCGTAACCCTTCAGTGGTATCAGAGCTAATCTTGCTTAGTTCGGGTTTTAGATTGGATCTGGAACAAGTTTTGCGCACGGGTTGATTAGATCAATCGGTTTTACGGGATTCGTTGAGGAGAGTTAATGGTAATTGCGTTCCTTGATAGTGTATCGGAACAGCGTAATGTGATTACGTCGAAGCAATTTCCATATAACTCGGTTTGAGTTGGGTTCGAGATAGCGTTCCTTGATAGTGTATCGGAACGGTATAATGTGATTATGCCGAAGCTATCTTGTAGTCCGATCTTGTTTGTTGCCTCGTGCCTACGCAAACCATCTCCCTTGATAGTGTATCGGGACGACATAATATGATTATGCCGACATGGTTTCCGTAAGCGATTTCATAGATTGGATCTATGAATTTCGTGTGGTGTTCCGGGCGCTGACAGCTGAGGAGAGTATCCAGAAGAATGGTCATCATGTGATGATGATGCAGAAGGCTAAGCGCAAACCACCTGTCAAGAAACTTTGCACCAAGAGGAAGTTAACTCCCGATGAGATCGCGAGTGCCTCCAATGCAATGAAGGGCAAGAAGGGTCGCGGCATCGATGCCGTTTGCTTCTATTGCAAGGAGACAGGGCACCGGAAGAGGAACGCAAGAAGTACATGGAGGATCTCAAAAAGAAGCAAAGTACGACTTCGCTTCAGGTATTAATGTTATAGACATTAATCTTGCTACTTCACCTCATCGACTCTTGGGTATTTGATACCGGATCGTAGCTCATATTTGCAAATCGTTGCGGGAATGAGAAGAAGTAGAGGCTTGAGAAGGGCGAGGTGAACTGCGCATCGGCAATGGAGCAAGCGTTGCTACGATTCTTGTCGGCACAGTACCACTTCATCTACCTTCGGGATTAGTTTTGGAATTAAATAATTGTTATTGTGTTCCAACACTATGTCAAAACGTTATTTCCGCTTCATGTTTGCAAGCGGAAGGATATGATTTTAGATCAATGAACAATGGTTGTTCAATATATCTTAGAGATATGTTCTATTTTCATGCTCTATTGTTGAATGGATTATACGTTTTGAATCTCGAAGCGTCTCCCATCTATAACATTAATACGAAAGGCAATTCTCTAATGATATTAACCCCACGTTTATCCGGCATTGTCACTTAGGCCATATAAATAAGAAACGCATGGAGAAGCTCCATAAGGATGGATTGCTTCACTCTTTTGATTTTGAATCATTTGAGACATGTGAGTCTTGTTTACTTGGTAAGATGACAAAGGCACCTTTCACGGGACACAGTGAAAGAGCAAGTGACTTGTTGGCACTCATACATATTGATGTATGTGGACCAATGAGCTCAACGGCCAGAGGTGGTTATCAGTACTTCATTACCTTTACCGATGACTTTAGTAGATATGGTTATATCTACTTAATGAGGCATAAGTCCGAATCCTTTGAAAAGTTCAAAGAATTCCGAATGAAGTACTGTAATCATTTAGGGAAAACAATCAAGTTTCTACGATCGATCGTGGAGGAGAATACTTGAGCCAAGAGTTTGGTAATCATTTGAAAGATTGTGGAATTGTTCCACAGTTGACTCCGCCAGGAACTCCACAATGGAACGGAGTGTCCGAACGAAGAAATCGCACCTTGTTGGACATGGTGCGGTCGATGATGAGCCAAAGTGATCTTCCGTTATCCTTCTGGGGATATGCTCTTGAAACAAGCGCTCATACTAAATAGAGTTCCATCTAAGTCGTTGAAAAGACATCATATGAGATATGGACAGGGCAACCCCTAGTCTGTCTTTTCTCAAAATTTGGGGATGCGAAGCTTATGTAAAACGTTTACGATCGACAAGCTCACACCCAAATCCGACAAGTGCTTCTTTGTGGGATATCCTACGGAAACCAAGGAATATTACTTTTATAATCGGAAACAAGGCAAAGTGTTTGTCGGCCGACACGGTGTCTTCTTGGAGAAAGAGTTTCTTTCAAGAAGGGTTAGTGGGAGCAGGGTGCATCTTGAAGAAGTTCAAGAAACACCGTAAAATGTTTCGCGACCACGTAACCACAACAGGAGGAGCAAAGTGTTGCGCCACCGTTGTAGATACACCAGCCCCACTGAGGTCCGAAATATCATGTCGTGCACCGATGTACACAAGCGAACAACGTGATATATTGTTGTTGGATAACGATGAACCTAAGACCTATGAGGAAGCGATGGTGGGACCCGATTCCAACAAGTGGCTTGGAGCCATGAAATCCGAAATAGAATCCATGTACGACAATCAAGTTTGGAACTTGGTTGATCCACCTGATGGTGTCAGAACCATTGAGTGTAAATGGGTTTCTAAGAAAAAGGCCGATATGGATGAAAATGTTCACATCTATAAGGCGTGATTGGTGGCGAAAGGTTTTAAACAGATTCAAAGAGTTGATTATGATGAAACTTTCTCGCCCGTCGCAATGCTTAAATCTATTCGGATTATCCTAGCGATTGCTGCATATTTCAATTATGAGATATGGCAGATGGATGTCAAAACGGCTTTCCTAAATGGAAACCTAAGCGAGGATGTATACATGATACAACCTCGGGTTTTGTCGATCCGAATCGCTGGAAAGATATGCAAGCTACAGAAATCCATTTATGGATTGAAGCAAGCATCTCGAAGTTGGAATATTCGTTTTGATGAAGTAATCAAACGATTTGGTTTCATCAAAAATGAAGAAGAGGCCTGTGTTTACAAAAAGGTCAGTGGGAACGCAATTGTATTTCTAATCTTATATGTGGATGACATATTGTTGATTGGAAATGATATCCCTATGCTAGAATCCGTCAAGTCTTCATTGAAAAATAGTTTTTCCATGAAAGACTTAGGGGAGGCAGCATACATATTGGGCATTCGGATCTATAGAGATAGATCCAAGAGGCTAAGAGTGCTACGAGCAGATACCAGTCAGATCCAGGTGAAGGTCACTGGACTGCCGTAAAGAATATCCTTAAGTATTTGAGAAGAACTAAGGATATGTTCCTAGTCTATGGAGGTGAAGAAGAGCTCATTGTAAGTGGTTACACCGATGCTAGCTTCTAAACAGACAAGGATGATTATAGATCGCAATCTGAGTTCGTGTTCTGCCTGAACGGAGGCGCAGTCAGCTGGAAGAGTTCCAAGCAGGATACTGTTGCTGATTCTCCAATGGAGGCCGAGTACATTGCTGCTTCAGAAGCTGCAAAGGAGTCTGTTTGGATCAAGAAATTCGTTTCTGAGCTTGGTGTGATGACTAGTGCAACTGGTCCAATGTCTCTCTATTGTGACAATAGTGGAGCCATTGCGCAAGCCAAGGAGCCGAGGTCACATCAGAAGTCCAAACACATACTTCGACGATATCATCTCATCCGCGAGATAGTGGACAGAGGTGATGTCAAATCAATAAACATGGACATATGTGTTAGAGAACACATTGTTAGATAGACCAACCATGAGACACTACAGGAATCAATGTGCCATTAGTTGGTCTCAGGTAGTGTTGGTACAAAGTCCTTAGACCTGAGATCACCATGGATTTCAACATGTGTAGTAGCCTACTTTGGGACTACTAAACGCTATTCCGTAACTGGGTAGTTATAAAGGTAGTTTTCGGGTTTGCTATGAAACATGGAGTGGGATGTGAGTGATCAAGATGGAATTTGCCCTCTTTTGGAGAGATATCTCTGGGCCCTCGAGGTAATGGATTATGGAAATGCATGGCCATGCTAAGTTGATTGAGGAGTCAATCAACGACGGATAATCCAATACGGTTCGAGTGAATGGTTAAGCTATTGAAGGGATGGCACACATCTTGCCTATAGCTTAATTGGTATCGTGAGGCAAAGGGATTTGTGTACACATTACGGGTTCGAGCCGATATTATATTCTTGTATACTATGGTGTCAATATGTGCCGCTAGGCGTCGCTGTTGACAGTGGCCGAGTTGGACTCGAGCCGACGATCGGCTAAGTTAGACTATAGCCGAAACAAATAGCCGAAACAAAGTATACCTCGAACCTACGTGGTCGCACGCTTAAGGGGATAAGAACGGGCATTCGAGTTGGACTCGGATACGGCTCGATCGGATAGGGATCCGATCGGATAGAGTCCTATGGGCTTACGACGTATGGGCGGCCAACTCGTGAGATTCGGATAGGATCCGATTCAAAATAGAGTCCCGATCGGCCACTAGTCCTAGTCGGCCAACTCTATATAAAGGAGGGAGGGTGGAGAGCTGCGACACGTCAATTGCATCGCGTGCAACAGAAGTCGCCGAGATCAATCTCTACGGAAACCCTCCCCAATTTCGAGCCAAACCCTAGCCTTGCATCGCGTGCTAGCACACAGGTGTTTGGCGTTCTGTCCCCGGACATGTGGATACAGGTAGAGGCGCTGCTACGTTGCACGCTGCTCATCGGCTGTGGAGGAATCGGCTGCGGTCGAGCGCATCGGAGCTTGGCGCGAAAACGCGGTCAAACGACTCGGCTACATCCGCGAATCGGCTAATTGGTGAATCGGCTGTCCCCGGGAATCGGCTGACATCGGCCAGCACAGTTCCAGATCGGATTGCCCTGATTGGCTATTCCGCTGCGTTCTAATCCAATCGGTAACGATCTATCGGCCCTTACTTGCAAGTGTTCCTGGTTTGCGCGGTTAAAAGTTTTTGTTTTCGGCTAGCGTAGCCTCCGCGTAACCCTTCACCTAATTCATCAAAGGTAGCCAAAGATGGACCTGCACTAGAGCTAAGCAGATCTCCTAGGCCAGCGCGTGGGAAAGATTTTTTCATCAACACTAACATATGCTCTAATTTCTGCACCTCCTTTTCATCTTCGTAGTCCTCCTTTACATTGCACAACATCTGACCAAAATAATTGGCACCGTCGTTTTTTTCAACATCCCCGTCCGTCTCGCCTACTATATTTTCTTTAAATCCACCATATTGACCACAGTCCAGAATGTTGTCGTCTTCTTCTTCATCTTCTTCCATTGCAACTCTACCTCTTTGTGCGATGTTCAACAATTTTAGTTAGGAATGAATCCTGACTGAAACAAGTGGGAATAAATAGTTCTTGATGTAAATACTCCTTCTGGTCTTTGCACGTTTTGCATGAACAACGTATGAAACCCCTATACTTGTTAGAGTTAGCCACATTCAAAAAATAATATACGCCTTCAATAAACTCTATCGACAGTCGGTCCACGGTGTACATCCATTGCCATTCCATCTACATGAAATACATAAAAATCGTAAAAAATCTACGAAAGGCAAACTATTTAAATAATAATACAATAAATATATATAAATAATCATACAATAATCATATAATAATCCCACATACTTGATGTATTATACTTAATAAAATTTAAAATTATTTTTAAAAGTTTTTTAAAGTTGGAAACATATTTTTAATGTAGTGTACTTATATTTTAACAATTTTTAAATTACCTTAGTTTTCTAATCTTTTATCAAATTTTCTATATTTTTCTTTGTCATCTATTTTATAACATTTTTATCCACAAGCTTCTATTTTAAAAAAAGTAACATAAATTTTTCTAAACAAATTATCTCTCTCATCATTTTTCACAAAGATAAAAATATATAGAAATATACCTTCAAATGTAATATGCTAAGCATACCTCATTAGAGGATTGAGTTGCTAATTTTAAAAGTAACATAGAGGCACTTCAGAGACATACAGGCACAAATTTTCTCGCTCATCATTTTTCATGAACCTTTCTAGAGTTAAAAATATATAGAAATATACTTACAAATGTAATATGCTAAGCTTACATTATTGGAGGATGAAGTTGCTAAGCTTTTTATCCCTCCCATTTGTATATTATCACCAAAACAATTTCATAAAAGAATTTGACAACACCTCCTTTTCTCCTGCAAACCTTTATAGTAATGGCTTTAGCTCGAGGAGAAAGAAAGAAAAAGTACAAAAATCAACTTTACTTTAGTCCCGATTGGTGTTACCGAAAGGGACTAAAGATTATAGATCTTTAATGGTGATTGGTAACACCAACCGAAACTAAAGTTAAGATTTTTAGTCTCGGGTGTTATCAACCGGGAGTAAAGATTCTTGGCTCTCAGACATAGTCTGACAGAAAATGAACCGAGACTAAAGATTATAAATTATAAAGAGTCGTTGCAATTTTTTGTCTTAGTTTCTATTTGAACCGGGACTATTATGAATTTTGACAGATGAATTTGATCAGTTCTTCAGTAGTGACATATTTCTAATTAAAATTCTCGTATAATGTTTATATATCTAAGTCAGTCATACATCATTCACTTAATCCTTCGACGATTGCTTGGAGGAGAACAATTGGAGGTCTTGTTTGCACGTATCAAGTTTAAGATATAACACTAAAATTGAGATCTCACATAATACAATTCTAATTATTCTTTGAAATTTGATTTTTTCCTGTTTTACACAGCGACTGAAACACCTTTGACTAGTACAGAAAGCTTAATAGGTGTTGGTTTGAAACCACAATAGGTATTGGTTTCGGACCCGACACCTATTGATCGACACCAATGACCAAAGTCATTGGTGTCGGTTCTTCAATCGACACCTATTCACTCTAATATTCACTCTAATAGGTGCTGGTTTTAAATAAGAACCGGCACCTATAGATGTCGTTATATATAAAACCGTTACCTATTCTCTAAAAACATAAAAAAATAATATTAAAATATTTGCAAAGAAAATGCACTATTTTACAATTTGCATCCATGCAGTTTTTGATGTGGACCATTCATATAACCTCCATATGTAAACAAATCAATGTGCATCCTTGCAGTTTTTTGAATCCTGCTTGTTTGCTGGTACACTTGACCACTCCAAACAAGCATGTCAGAAGGTGGTTCGATTAAATTGTTCTTAATCAAACATAGAAATTAACTGATTGCATGCATCTTAGAACAAAACAAGGAAAAATTGGTAATTCTTACTTATTACTGAACAGGATGTAGTGACCTCATGTTGGACAAGGTACAACATATTGGTACAAGGGAAACTGTAAGGCAGTACAGGGTCCGCAGCGCCCAGAAGCAATATAAAACAAAATATGTTGTTCACAGTCGCAAATCACATAAAACCAAGCTCGTAGGACTAAAGGGATAATTTCTGAAATAAGAGCAAACCTAGCAAGTTCAGAATTCCATTCCATCCGTTTCTTCAATCAGTTTAGCCTTTTTTGATAACAATACCTGCATAATAGCTTGGAAGGTTGAAGCTATTCTTTTCAATCCTTCGATCACACCAATAATATTGAAGATCACGTGTCCACATCACATATATACCTAACTTCCCCTTGAACAAACATATCTTTTTGAGTTTTTTCTCCAAAATATCGACATATTTGTTAGTATCTTCTTTTTCCCCTTGAACAAACAAGTTAAGTACTAAAAACTATAAGTGCACATAAAAAAGAGAGGAAGGAAGTTTTCTCATACAAACCGTATAAGAGATGACACCAACACCAAACCCCTCGAGCAATCGTCCCATATAAAGAAATGATGAGTCCAAAGATATCGAGCTTAAATTGTATAAAGCAACAAGGTGGTGAAAGTGAGATTCTGAACCATGTAATGCCATACTTTTGCAAAGGAGATCGCAAGCCAATCAATGATGTTTGGAATTGCAGCAATCATCAATGACTGGAAAACTCAGCAACCAGTTCAGTTAGCTTAAAAGAGTAGACCATTGAAGTACAACTGACTACGACAACCATGCCAAAAACAGGACATTAAATAAAATTACCCTAAAGTATGTTTATCTACTGCAAGTCATGCCAGAACATGAGCATGAAAAATACTTCATCCATACATTTTCGTCTATACCAACTTCTTGAGTACCATATGTCCATATCTGTATGAAACAGAAGTATGCAACTACCATTAAACTCATGAACAGACACATAAGGTCAAACCCCAAAACAGCATCCTAGCAAGTCGGTAGCTCAATAATCTACTGACAACGAATGATCAACATTTGATTTATAGAAAGTTCCATCCGTTTTGCCCACATTTGTATTACTTAAAAGTTAGAAGAATATATTTTTATTTGTGCCAATTACATAAAACTCTCCCAGCACAGCAGGTGTCCTTGAGAAAGAGACTGGTAACACAACGAAAGAGCAGCTAATAACTGCATGGGTAAAAAAAACCAACAGATTTCTCACCCCTTTTACTCGGCCATCTTACCGCTGGCAATCGCCCCGACCATGGCGCCGACGTTGGACAGCGATCCGAGCACCGAGAACTGAAGCAGGGTGCGTCATTCAGATTCGAGACAAAACCACACAAAAGAAGCGTAAAAAGCCAACGGGAAGAAGAAGTGTTACAGGGGACACACGGGCACCAACCTCGGACAGGGTGAGGTTGAGGTCTCGGATGATGGCATCCTGCGTCAGGGAGGAGAACCCTCCCGTGAAGCCGAACTGGATGGTGCCGAGCGCGATGATGAGCATGCAGAGGAAGGGCGACACGTGGGACTCGCAGAGGATGGCCATGGAGGAGGTCCCCGTGCTGGTGAGGCTCCCCTCCCGCGACCCCATCCTGTACCAGGAGAGAGAGGGGGGAGGGAGGCAAACCTCGGGCGGCGAAGGCAGGAGGAGGGAGGATTTGGACGAACACGAGGAAGGCCCGCTCGCGGCCGACTCCTTCACCGCTGCTGGATCGGTCGGTCTCCACCTCCATGCCGGCCAGATCCAGCGGCCCCTACCTCCACACCGGCCTCCAGCAGCCCCCACCTCTCTCTCCTGCCATAGAGGGAGAGGGAGAGAGAGAGAGGGAGAGGTAGAGGGGAGGGATGGAGGCGCGAGAGAGAGGACGGCGCTCCCACGGACGAGTGGATAAGCTTGGCCGATTCGGCTTATTAGTATACGTGTTAGTTTTTTTAAAATCGACACCTATAATATATTAAAATAATATATTAAATATTTTAGTTTTTTTTAAAAATCGATGTTGTTTTTAAAAAAATCAATATCTATATTATAGATGTCGATTTTTAGTCTATAGCTGACACAAGAGGAGACAAATAGATGCCTGTTCATAATAAGAACTGGCATCTATTTCTTTTTTCGTCCGAACTGGCACCTATAACCTATTGTAGGAGTGAAAACACCTAATAGGTGCTGATTTTTATTAAATCGATACCTATTAGACCGACATCTATGTATGTTCTTGCAGTAGTGAATTTCTCATGGTTGACAGTGGTACCGAATTGATTGTTAGTAACGTTATTACCAATTCATTATCTAAAAAGGGATGATAGTAATTAATACAAGTTTCGAAGTTCCTATAATTAATATATATATATATATGTATGTACGTATATATATATATAGCTCGGTTGTACCTCCGATCTATGACTCCTCGGTTCGTTTCAAATAAAGATGGCACAAATAATAATATATAGATGTACAAAGTTGAAAGGTCCAGTCATCACAAATTAGTGTGCAAGGGCTTCCTTTGTTGTCTTGTGTTGGTGTATCGTTGTGATCTCTGTCAGATCTATTTCAACTTGAAGCTAGTCATTATCTCTACAACCCTATTCATCTTACGACGGCTTAATATAATTTTGCACGACACCTATATGTTTTTCCTCATAACACGTTTGTAGAACTTTTTTCCTTTCAGTATGATGACCAATTAAGCTATAACATGGATACACACGTACAAATTAAGCCATACAAATCATCCAACAACTAAATTTTAACAGAGCATTAAATGTTTGTTGTATTTCTTTTTTTTATTTATTATGAATGTACAATAACATAGTACTTCAATCACTAAAGTTCTTAGGATACAATCTATTCGGTCATATGGCGCTAGTGAGTGATATACAACTATATAATATATTTTATTGATTCATTTGTATTTTTATGGCGGTATGAATGGCATGCACATAGCTATAATAGAACTTGAGATAACACATTTTTACAAGTTAATATGGGTATTAAATTAATAATTTTCTATCTCATCTAACCATTTAGGGAAAAAGAAAAAAGGAGGGTACGTACATGCACATGCACGGGAATAGATTTCTGGTTTTTTCTACTTGTGGTTTTTTAAGATAAATCTAATTAGAAAATCATAAGATAGATATAACTGCTAGCTAGAAAGTAGGAGAAGCTAGCTAGCACTAGTACACAAAACCCCTTAGATGCCGGTTGAAAAAGTCCTTTAGGTGCTGGTTTTGCCAACCGATACCTATTTGTCAGCACCTATTAGAAAATAAATAGGTGCCGGTTTAAGAACCGACACCTTTGAGGTTGAAGAAATAAAAAAGGCTCGCATCGGCTTGCATCGGCTTAACAAGAACATATGAATCATCCACAAGTATCGGCTTAACAAGATCAATCCATCCAAAAAACACAATATTCCATACATGATTCATCCACATATATAGATTCATCCACATACATATTCTATCCACAACACAACAACACAAATCAATCCACATCACAAATCAATGCATCCACAGAATCAATCCATCCAAAAAAGAAATCCACACCTGTCATCGTGCCGCTACCCGTGTGCCATCCCATCGCGCCGTTACCGTGCCGCCTCCCTACCGCCGGATCGGCGGAGAGAGGGTTCCGCCACGCCGTCGCCTTCCTCCCGCCGGATCCGGCGGGGAGTGCTCTCCACCGCCGCCGCCGCCCTCCTCCCGCCATGTGCCGCCCCTGCCGGAGCCCCACCTCCCGCCGGGAGCCGCACGTCCTCTAGCCGCGAGCCGCCCCAGCTGGAGCCCCTCCTCCCACGGCGCGATGCACCTCTTCCAGCCGCGCACCGCCGCCTGCCGGAGCCCCTCCTCCCGCCGCGCGTCGCCCCTGTCAGAGCCCCTCCTCCCGCCGGGCGCCGCACCTCCTCTAGCCGCGCGCCGCCTTGCCGAGCCCTCCTTCCGCCGTGCGCCGCACCTCCTCTAGCCGCGCGCGCCGCCGCCGAAGTGCCTCCTCCCGCCGCACGCCACCGCTGCCGGGGCCCTCCTCCCGCCGCGCGCCGCCACTGCCGGAGCACCTCCTCCCACACCCCTACGTGCGGATGAGAGAAGAGATAAAGGAATGAGATGTAAAAAGATAAGGGAAGAATCTAAAGTATATAAACCCGGCCGGCTCAGCTCAGGCTCGGTTCGATATCATAGGTGTCGGTTTTTTTAAAAACCAACACCTATAATATATTATAGGTGTCGGTTTATTAAAAAACCGGCATCTATACAATAGGTGCCGGTTTTTCTCTACATCCAACACTTATTTGTGATAATAGGTGGCGGTTCTTAACATGAACCGACACCTATTTGTTAGCCGTCATCTATAAATATAATAGGTGCCGGATTTATTTTGACCAACACCTTTTGGGGTGATACCCATGAGCCTTTTTTAAGTAGTGTAGAAAATAGAAGATGAGGGGAGAGTTAATTTGGAGGGTGGCTGGCGGGAGGTAGTACGTGTACGTAATTGCGCAACCAGATTGTTTTTCCTGAGAGAGATCTAGTGGTTAAAATGAATGGATCCACCGATTTAATGGAAAATCAATGGTTAGATGTTTATCAGATTTTTCATGATTTTAGAACGCTATGTGATGGTTTAGAAGCATTTGTAGAAGGCCATATGACACTACTGCAAAAAGGCTCATTGGTGTCGCCCCAAAAGGTGCCGGCTAAAACAAATCCGGCACCTATAGTGCATATAGGTAGCATGTAAAGAATAGGTACCGGTTCTTGTTAATAACCGCCACCTATAGTGCGAAATAGGTGTCGGGTGAATAGTAAAACCGGCACCTATAGTGTAGGTGGCGGTTCTTAAATGGAACCGGCACCTATTTGTCCAAAATAGGTGTCGGTTCAATAGTAACAACCGACACCTATACTTTAGGTGCCGGTTTTGAGCTTCACCCGACACCTATAAGGTTCCTTACGCTGTAAGCTTCGTAATATAGGTGTCGGTTGTTGTTAAAAACCGATACCTATATTCCGACCACCTATAAATGCCACCTTTCGGCACTTAGCTCATTTTTATTCGGTCTTCATGTGTAGAACGAAACAGAGAGGGGAAGGTTTTGCCAAAAATTTTCAAAAAATTAAAGGTTAGTATATTTTAGTTGTTTATTATTTGTGTACGTGATTCTTTATGATATTCTTTTGTGATTTGTGTGTATATGTTAGTAGATGCATGACACCATTTATGTCATTTGTGTCTTTTTCTTTAATTCAAAGTATTTTGGATTGTCAACTTTGAAGAGACTATCACCTTAGAGTTATGTAACCAAAATAAAATAATGTCATTTATATGAAGACGTCACATGTTTTAAAAATTCTCGTAGGACCGATGGATGAAGGAGGGATGAACGATGCGAAGCGGGGTACCTTGGAGTATGCCGGGGAGTAACCAAGTTCGTGATCGGGGCCACGATTTCCTGGTCGTTGAGCATGACAGAATATTTGCATTGTCCATGTTCGATTGCGGGAAGGAGAGACAGCTTCCCGCAAAACAAGTTCACGAGCATCCGCTAACAAGAGGTTTTATGCGTAATCACACATGTCGGGACAATCACGGTGAAGATGAGAATGACAAGGTGTGGACAATCATGACGATGCAATGCATGAAGACAATGTGGAGTTACCTGCCGACGAAGGTGAATCCGACAATGACGAATCGGATGGGTTGGATCGATGTTGCGGGATGGAGAGAGAGCCTACAGCGATGACGGACAATACGAGAAGTTCAAAGCCATGGTGGAGGACTCAAAAACACCGCTTTATCCAGGTTGCAACGAGGAGCACACCAAATTACACGTCGTCCTCTCGTTGTTGCGATGAAATCAACAAACGGCTGGAGCGACAAGAGCTTCACGAGCTTCTACAATTGATCGGAGACCTCCTTCCAACGGGTCACGTCGCCGAAACGACATATCAAGCAAAGAAGGTTGTTTGTCCACTCGGCCGGAGGTGCAAAAATTCACGCATGTCGAAATGATCGTATCCTATACCGGGGTGACTATGCGACATGGATGCATGTCCGGTTGTGGAGCACCGCGGTATAAGGGTGGAGGTAACGACGACGATGCCGATGATGACAGGGTGGCCCCGTCCTAAAGAAGAGGAAAGTGCCCATTAAAGTTGTATGGTATTTTCCTATAATCCCTCGGATTGAGCGCCGTATGCAAACAAAAAGCATGCAAAGATGATGCGGTGGCACGCCGAAGAACGTAAGAAGGATGGGATGATAAGGCACCCTGCCGACGGGTCTCAATGGAGAAAGATAGATAGAAAGTACAAAAATTTTGCTCGCGAGATAAGGAATGTTAGGTTTGGGCCGAGCACGACGGGATGAATCCATTCGGTGACATGAGCGATCGGCACAAAGACATGGCCGTGGCACTTGTTATGTACAACCTTCGTCATGGTTGTGCATGAAGCGCAAGTATATCATGATGCCACGCTAATCCAAGGGCCCAAGCAACCTGGCAACGATATCGATGTCTATTTCGGACTAGTAGTAGATGATCTTCAGTTACTATGGGTTCAGGGAGTGCAGATGTGGGATGCTTACAAAAGAGAGTACTTCACCTTAAGGGAAATATTGTTAGTTCCATTCAAGATTACCCTGCGGCTGGCAACACATCTGGACAAACAGTGAAAGGTGGTTGTGCATGTGTGCGGTGCATGCGGGACACAAAGCGGTGCCGAGGTACTGGAAAGACTGTGTACATGTGCCACCGGAGGTTTCTTCCCGGTCACCGATCGTAGCAATAGAAGAGATTTCGATGGCACAAGGTGGAGAAGGGGACAGCTCCGATACATCGTATAGGCGAGAGATATTTTTGAAGAGGTAAAAGATATTGAACATGTATTTGGTAAGGGGCATGGCAATACACGTGCGGCGGTCAAGGGTGGTGAGAAGCCTCTTTGGAAGAAGAAATCTATCTTCTGGGAACTACCGTATTGGAAAGATTTGGATGTCCGTCATGCAATCGACGTGATGCACGTTGAGAAAAATGTATGCGAGAGTTTGATGGGAGTACTGCTGAACATACCTGGCAAGACAAAGGATACGTTGAAATCCCGAAGAGACCTCGTAGACATGAACATCAGTCCGAGCTACATCCTCAAGAACGTCCCAATGGCCGACAATACCTCCTCCCGCGTGCTACACCCTCGGTGCCGCCGAGAAAATCAGCTGTTGGAGTGCCTGCAGTGTCCGAGTCCCGTCCGGTTACTCCGCTAACGTTAAAAGACTTGTCAACATTAGAGAGAAGAAAATAGTGGGCATGAAGTCACATGATTGTCACGTGCCGATGACACAACTACTTCCTGTTGCGATTAGAGGCATCTTGCCGACAGGTGCGAAACCCAATCATAAAGTTGTGCTCTTTCTTCAATGCTATATATCGAAGGTGATCGATCCAACCACACTAGACAAGCTCCAGCGGATGTAATCGTGACCATTTGCCAACTCGAGATGTGTTTTCCACCATCATTTTTTGATATAATGGTTCACCTAGTGATACATATCGTGAAAGAGATAAAGATTCTCGGCCCGTTTATCTTCATAACATGTGGGCTTTTGAGAGATTCATGGGGATCATAAAAAGTATGTGCGTAATGAGCTCGACCGAAGGGAGTATCGTAGAGGTTATGCAACGAGGAGGTGGTTGAGTTTTGCATTGACTATATGGATCTACGTCCCATTGGTGTGCCAATGTCCCGACACGAGGGCAAGCTACTTGGGAAAGGGATTTTAGGGCATAAAGCAATATTCTCTCCTAGCCTTGAAACACTACGGCAAGCACATTTCGCAGTGCTCGAGCAGTCGGCCTTGGTGGCTCCATTTGTTGATGTGCATTACAACTCACTCCGAACCGAGAACCTGTGCAAATCGAAGCATGGATCGCTAAGCGCATAGACGCATTTCGGTGATTGGTTACGAAGCATATCATGGCTGCGAATCCGATAGTGACCGGTTGTACGTTTTGTCCCGAGGGCCTGCGAGCACTATTCATTCATTCCAAGGGTATGATATTAATGGGTATACATTTTACACGAGAACGCAGGATGCCAAGAGCAAATATCAGAATAGTGGTGTCCGTATAGATGCCTTCGACGGTAATGGGGTAAAAAAAACATACTACGGGTATATAGAGGCAATCTGGGAGCTTGAGTATGGACCGCTGAAGGTACTACTTTTCCAGTGTCAATGGGTCAAAATTCCTAGTGGTTTGAAAATTGACAAGTACGGGATGTTCATCGTGGACCTAAACAATGTGGGTTATCAGGATGAACCTTTTGTGCTCGCAAACTCTGTAACACAAGTATTCTATGTCAAGGACCCTTCATCGGTGACTGATCGCCACGTAGTTCTCAATGGAAAGCGAAACATTGTTGGAGTTGAGAATATCACCGATGAGGAAGGCTACGATCAAATTGATGAGTTACCACCTTTTGCAACAGATGTAGACGAAGGTGAAGAAAGTCAAGAAGACGGAGATGAAGACGAAGAAGGGGAGAAAGCCCCATATGTTTGCATTGATCATGAAGAAGGAGTAATAGTGATCGACTTATAAGTTGGAATTTGATTGTAACAAACATGAATCTGTAATTTTGGAACTGAATGAATATATTCGCGTGCAGTCCCGTTGTAACAATCAATGGTTGGATTTAATTTGCTGGATGATTATATATCAATTGATGCATACATATCAGGCCCATTGGCAGCCTAAGTTGCATGCATAAATGGAACTGATGAATTAGGGTTTTGGAGAATAGGTGTCGGTTCCAACTAAAAACCGACACCTATTTCTCCTAATAGGTGCCGGTTATCAATTAAAACCGACACCTATTTCTCCTAATAGGTGCCGGTTATTTGTAAAAATTGGCACTTATTTCTCCTAATAGGGACCGGTTTTTATTTGGACCCGGCACCTATAAAGTTAGTATATATATTTCCAGATCCGCCGCCTCCTCGGTGTCGTCCGCGATCCGCCGCCATTTCACCCGTCTAGCGCCGCCCACCCGCCCTTCGTCGCCCGCCACCCGGCCACCCTCCGACCGCCATCACCCGCCTCGACTCGCCCGGCGCCGCCGTCGTCCGATCCGTCGCTCGTCCCACCTGCCGGCCGCCGCCCGTCCGTCCTCTCGTCAAACACGGCGCCGCCAACCGTCCGCGCCACCCGCCTGTCTTCCGTCTCCGCAGCGCCACCCCACCCTTCGATCGCCGTCGACCGCCTCCGACCATCCGGCGTCGCCGCCCTCCGCCGACATCCACCGTCCGCCCGCCGTCATCGTCCGGTGTCCTCGGCCTCCTCCGGCTGCCTCCGCCGCCGGTGATCTCCGCCCGCCTCCACCGCCGCCGGGCATCATCCCTCCACCGACGGCCGCCCCCATAGCCCGCCGCGAAGCACTTCGGCATAGTCAACCCGGACCGATGTAAGTTCCTTTAGGGTTTTGTTTCTCCCTTTTTTTCCTTGTTGGTTCTATATATTGCAATGTGTAATTAGTTTTGTGTTGTGAACCTGCAGTGATCTCACCTAGCTAGTCTCACTGTGACATTAGTTTTGTGTTGCGAAGCACTATGACATTTCTTCCTTTAGATAGTGAAAAGTTTCGTACTAGTGAAAAGTTTCTCAAGATTTGTTAACAAAAACAATAAACATTCAATTAAAAATAGAAAAATATCTTACTTTAATTTAGACTTATTTTCTTATATCTGTATTCGAAACAAATAATATGCATGCCCGCAGACCACTACCTTCCTATAGTTCATACAAATTGTGTGATTTGATTGACTGTATTAAAGTTACTAGCATATTTCCCATGCATTGCAACAGAAGTTTAATTAAAAAATTATCATTAGCATGTTATTATTATCTTTTAATTGTTATACATATTTATTACTCATATGTAGACTGTTTTAGCTCTATATTATTTTTTATCATAAAAGTAAAGAGTTAGTGAGAGTAGTTGGCATGTGAACCCTCTAACATACACATGTCATTTTTTTTAAAGTTAGAAGTTAGTATAGAGTTGACGGTAGAACTACCATCATCACTATTAGAAAAATAAAACTACAATACATATATAATTGTGCAAATTACACAAAGTATGGTTAGTTTCAGTAAGTCCATAGTTTCAACTCACATAATCAAATTACCAAATGTGCACCAACAAAGCTATCTTGCCCATCTTAATAGGATGGATCCTTCAAGACAGCATGGGATGATGGAAATTCACCGTTCGGCATACTATACTCTCTGTTCGGTCTTGTAGCCGTAATATAATGGGCAGTCAAAGTGCTTAGTTTACAGCTATCTCCACGCAATGCTAGTTGCCTTCTTCTTGCTAATGAAATTGGCCTCGTGGGGGACATAACGATATTGCTATGTGTACGTCTCAAAATAAATTTATTTTTCACTAATCTAATATATATCAATACAAAATTCAAAAACCTAAAATACCTCTACTTTTATCAAATACCAAGACAAATTTTTTTCATTTTATCTACTTTCAATACAATTATTCGCTACTTTTACAAATTCCGATGCAAATTTCTAACCGAACATTAATGTTAAATTGCAATATCTTGTGACTTGGTGTTATATATTATTTGTTCTTTTATTGTTTATTTTTAAAACATGTCAACAAGAGAAAGGTTGGCAAGATTCATTGTTCATTCGACTTTTTGGGTAATTTTATCATCTATGAAAAAATACAGGGAGATACCGTATTTTCTAATATAAAACTTGATCAAAAAATTTAGTATACATTTTTTGTGCCTACAGTACTTTCTCATAATTTTTTTCTTTTCTGGGGTATGCTAAACTTTCGGTCATGATCGAAGACCAAACCAAATTGCTCGATCTTTAATATTTTACAGTGTATTTCGGTCTTGAGTTTATTTTAAAGATCGAAGACCAAACCGAATTACTGGTCAGACCGAATGGCCACCTATAGTGGCAGTAGAGCATTGTGTCAAGGTCAAGGAAAACAAACCGGTAGAGAGCGAAGGGGACTTGTCACCCAAGACAGCGACACCAAGTGGAGGCTACGGGACAGATTCGGAAGTAGACACAGATTATACCGCAAAAGGTGCAAAAAGAACACATGTATAATATATGTATACCTAGCCCCTACCTACCAAGTCACATGCAAGAATAAAGTTAGCTTCAGATTAAGATTCACATTTTATCTCGGTTTAAATTAAGATTTAGATTTTATCTCCGTTTTTGTTAGCACGTCTTTTAAATATGTTTCGTACGAAAATCTTTTTTTTAAAAAATATCAAATATATCTATTAAAACTTAATTAATTATATGTTAATATCTTCTTCGTTTTACGTATATTAATCTTGATTAGCTTCAAACACCACCTAGTGTTAAAAAAAAAGAAAAAGGATGTAATGTTTCGGCTGTTAAGCACAACGCAAGGGAAAATGAATGGCTAATTGCTTGTGGATTTATGGTTGCTGGAATTGAATTTCAAGTCAGATTAGCATAACTAAGTTAACTTGTTGGGAGCTAATCAGGGGAGTGAAAATAGATAACTAATCATGTCTCCTTAATCTGGCATAGTAGTATGTTCCATGGTTGCATGCATGGTAGGTTTGACAAAACTTGAGAGCTCCTGCAAAATTGCAATGCTGCTGCTTGACTGCTTCTGCTGGTGATTATTTTTAATTGCTCGGTTAGCAGCAAGTAAATGAGATGGAAGTATTTTTTTAAAATTGTTAAGTTAGCAGCAAGTAAATATATATTAGGGCACTGCTTATGCATGCATGAGGAATAAATACACAGCACAAGAGTTTTGTGAATACATACATAGAGCCCATGAGTGCATTAAGTTAAATGTCAAACTCCATTTTTCTTTGTTATTATTTTAGTAATTTGCTCATCTCTTTCTCTCTATACCGTATGGCTCTCGTCTGCGACAAAAGAAATGAGAGAGAAGGGAAAAGACCTTGCTTTCTCATCACCTCATCTCATCCTTTTGCCCTAGCCTTTGCTGAGCTTCAGACTTTCGCTTCCCCAACCAACCTTGCTTTCTCCTTCATCCTCTCTCTCTCTAAGTTTACTCTCTCTCTAGATCTATGTCTAGCTAATAAGCCTCCATAACCATAAGTACATGTGACCTCCAAGTTTCTTTTCTCTTATTAATATTTTTGTATGTCCTCCACTTGGTTGTTGTTGGTGGAGGTATTAGCTAATAAACTTTTGATCATTATAGCGTAGAAAATGTCTCGAGAACAAGATAACAGTATGCCTGCAATTTCCGGAGAAAACGACGGTGGTCCTAGTAGCCCAAGTGGCTTTCTACACTTGAACCCTGAAAGCGTGGAGGAGGCTACCCCATCGGCCATTGTGAACTCGGTGATACCGGGACCTCATCGACAAAAAGGGGAGAGGTCCAACTAGGATGCCCTCGGGCCTTTACACTATAACGGCGTTAGATCCAGACGGGAACCCTACGGCTCTGCGTCGGTACTCACCCCATACTCAAATGCTATAGGTGTCATCGTGAAGGATGACATCCCAATCAAGTACCGATCTGGAAGAGCAAGTGATCCGATCAATTGGAGTGGACGGTACAGACAGAGACAAGGACCTTGCTTGGGACAAGTAGAAGCGGACATTCCAATTTCCCACGGGATCGAAGAACTCGCAAGCGAGGGCCCTTGAGAGGATGAGCGTCGCCTTCCGAAAGTTCAAGACGGACCTTTGTAGGAAGTTTGTGAAGCGAGGGCGGACACCAAATTTTGAAGATCCCAATTATCGTAGGTGCCGTAATTTCGGGATGAATTTGTGGCCTATAGAACATCGATGAGGCGAAGGAGGTTAGCGAAAGGAATCAAGCCAATGCGGCCAAAAATTTATTCCCTCATCGTCTCGGCCGTAGCGGTTATGCTAAGAACGTAGATAAATGGCGAGCGAGGAGGAAGAGCTGTTGGATAAGGGGATCGAGATTGAGACAAAGGACTGGTGCGAACGAGGAAAGAATTACCAATACGCCCGAGGGGCATCACTCTGATACGGGCGAGTTGGTACACAAGTGTCCAACTTCACAAGAAGTGTCCCGAAGGCTACATGATGCGCATCATCGAGCCGAGGGCTCTTTTGTTCCAAGTAGGGAGAAAGATGAGCTCACACTTGCATTACGTAACGCCGAGCATCCGGCACGCACAAGGGAGTAGGCCTCGTACCATGGAGGGAAGGTTTTCCCGAGGACAGACATAGATACCGGTCTCGAAGTAATAAAAATTCCGATGACCAAGTAGAACAGATGAGAGTCCTAATGGAAAAAGTTCGAAGATGGAGGCACTGCTACTCCAGCGGGGATTGGCGGTGATGCTGGCCTTTTAGCCATCCAACGGGAGGAAAAGCGATTGCGCTTCACCGAGGTGCCTCAAGAACCGGAGACGACTCGTCACCCGTGGACGCAATCACGTAACGTACCGCATGTAGGTTGCATGTGCCACCGCAGAGTCAAAACCTCACTATAGAGGTGGCACGCGGTATGGCACATCCCGTAGTGGAGGGAGGAAGGATACACGGTAATCCAATACTAACTGGCTACTCAAGGGTTGAAGTGGAGGACGTGTCGAGCAGATATAGGGCCATCCAGCTTGAATTTCCTCCGGAGGAAGGGGTGAACACTCTTGGAGAAGCTATCCACAACGTCATCGTGTGGCGCAAGAGGTTCATTGTCTTTCCTTCAGGAGATGGTGATGACGAGCCAAGCGATGGCGGGTCGAGCTCTAGCGGGCCTCTGTCTCCCCGAGAATGCCAACTCCACCACCGTTGCCACGTAAGAGCCCGTCTCCTCCGCCGGCACAAAGAGCTCCTGATGACCAGCCCAAAAAGAGGGGTCGACTGTGCAAATCTACAGATATGTCTGAACCATCTACCCTTAAGAAGGCCAAGAAAGCGACTATTTCTACAAAGTCGGAGCCATCTCCGAAAGTGTCAGTTCAAGTACAGGACCACTTCATTCGTATGGCAAGGCCACCAGCCCCGAAGCAACCTATTTCGGACTTTCAACGCACGATCCAGAAAAAGAAATTGCAAGATTTTTCCAAGGCTCAATTCACAAAAGACACCAAGAAGAATGAGAAAGAATTTCTCCAAAGTGCAGGGCTGAAGAGTTTGTCTGATGTGGAGAATATTCCGAAGGCACCTTTGGCAGCTAAGTTCAAGTTAGGTGGTCCTTTGACCACCGACGAATATCGCAACGTCATTGCAAATTGCACTCAGATGAGAAGGGTAGAAGAGTGGTACCTACAGATGGCAAAGGAGGGTAAGGAGACATTCGGTGTCTTTTACAAGAACGAGGACTTTCATCACGACGATGGTGTAATCTGGGTCCCATTTGAAGAACTATTTCAGCTATACAATCTGAGGGAGCTAGACGTATCTATGCTTCAAATATGGGCATTGTAAGCATACTCGAATCCCTAGCTAGTATTTCTAAGTTCATACCCTTATTAGCCTTTGTAAGTTGTCTAACTTGTTTCCTGATGCAGAATGGGGGCGCTTGAATGTAGAGCGACTTGTAACAAACTAGCATTCCTCGATCCAGCGATTGTCAATTCAAATCAGATTGATGGAGGCCCAACGTCCCAAAAAATGGTGTTGGACTACCTATACAGCTCCTTTGTGAAGCTTCAGGACATGAATACGATTCTTCTGCCCTACAACTTTAAGTAAGTGAGGCAGTTATCGTTCCACATACCATTTGTCTTTACTCGGTGTTAATTGCCCTGTCCCTTTGTATGTAGGAACCACTGGATCCTTCTTGTGATCCATTTAAATGATTCCAAAATCCTCGTTCTGGATGGATTGAGGAAACCGTGAGAAGATTTCCAATCCGTAATTGACATCCTCAATAAGGTACTAGTGAAGTATAAGAAGAAGTGCATTCGACACGCTCCCTGTTCAAATACATTCCGGTAACTCGCCACCCTTGGTGCCAACGTCAAGATCAAGGAACGAGCACATGTGGGTTCTACACGATGAAATTTATGTGGACTTTCATGGAGATCGACAACTGGAACATTACGGATGCGAGGTTCGTCTATTTTTTTAAGACGAAAATACACGTTTCTAAATTCATAGTGCGTTTTCACTTATTCAATCATTTCATGTGCAGAAACTTAAGCTCCCAACAAGTAAGTTGTTGCCACATGTTTGCTTCGCCCTCGCTGAACAACTCGCGGGTTCATCTTCGAACATGTCATCCCAGAGACTGGCGCATATCACGTTTCATGAGTGCGTTTCCTTGAGGCTAGCGGCCCTAGTGTTAGCTAAGATCAAACAGAACAGACAAATGTAGTATTAGCTCCAATATTCAACTTGGCCCCCACCATAGATGGTAGTTGTTGTGCAGCTGTGCCTCCCTTCACCAACATTGTGTGCTGTACTGTCTCTGGGCCTGCACTCTCTCCATGTGTGTTTCTGCAGAGAGAGAGAGATGAGAATGAGTGTGAGATTGTTCTTATCAACTAGTATTCAAGTTGGATCCACATGTCCAGCTATATTGCATGTTACACACCAAGGCAACAAGATTTCTTACCTGTTTTTCGAAGCCCACTTGATGCTTCTGTCTAAGCTTTTCCATACATGGTACTTATATATATAATCTCCTAAATATATTAGAGCTATCCATGCACCACACTTTAAGTGCACGTTTGAGGTTGCTATCGTAATGAGATTATTAATTTACACATGTCGTACTAGGATATATATAATTAATCAAACATTTAGTATAATCTAATCTGGTTAGTGCATCTAATGATATGATGCCCTCAAGCAAGCATATGCATGCATGTGCAAAACATATAAACTAAATATTAATAGTTTGTGAGAAGAGGTTAGGAGAGGGTGGGTAGATCTACACGTTTTGTTCCCTTTCGATCAGCCAAAACAGGGAGAAAAAGACTTGGACATGGCACCTTGTGCACAGTTGCGTATGTGGTGAGACAATTACAAATTAAAGGGATCATATTTTCTAATAATCTCATGGAACACAAGGAAAACATTTGCAAATACTCCTCATTGTCTCCAGATGTTGGCAACCTGATCTGCTGTGTACCTGAGATCATGTATGTGTTGTATGTGTAATGTGTAAAGTTGAAAACATGATTATTTGTAAGTTGAAAACATGTGCAAAGTTTGCATGGATCTGACTCAATGCTTGGCAGCTACTGTTTTTGTATGAGCTATGATAATGTTTGATGTATGAACCATTGCAAAATGTGACCTGCTATGGGAATTCAAATGTTTTGTGACTGCTTGTTGTGTGGCTGTATGGAGGAATATTTATGCTAAATATAATTTTTTTGTACGTTCAAGAAAATAGGTACCGGTTTTTAATAAAAACCGGCACCTATTACGACCAATAGGTATCGGTCTCAAATAAAAACCGACACCTATTATCCCAAATAAGTGTCGGTCTCAAACAAAAACCGGCACATCCAAAATAGATGTCGGTTGGAAACTAGACCCGACACCTATTAGTCCAAATAAGTGTCGGTTTGCAATTGAGAACCGATACCTATTATATCATAATACGTGCCGGTTTTCAATAGTCGCCGGCACTTATTACTCCGAACAGTGTCGGTTCTCAATACAAAACCGGCACCTTTTTGGCCCAATAGGTGTCGGGTGAAGAACCGGCACCAATACCTCTTATCATTGGTGCCGACCAATAGGTGTCGGGTACAAAACCGATACCTATTGGGGGTTTCGAACCGCCACCTATTACACATTCTGTACTAGTGTGATGGCTTGAGAACATTTATAGAAAGTTTAATGAACTTGTAATATATAATAGATATATTAATTTATCGTACAAAGTACCTTTAACCCCTCTTTAACAGTAAATAATGTATCAGAATACACACATAGTACATGAAGAATTCCACCCCAACATTCTAAGGAAAAAATGAAAGGAATTCCACTCTCAAGACATGGTGCACTCCTAACTGCAAGTCTGCAAAGAATCTCAAAAAAAAAAAGAGCAAAGAGTCATTCGCATGCAGTTTTCAGCTTCTACCGGACCTCCTTATACTCCTGATTGTTCTCCCAAGTGAAATCGACACCATCAATGATCAAACCTCGTATTATCGTATACACTATCCAATATCCATCAAGAAGTATATAACCCCATCATCAGACAACTGCCTGTTGAATTTCAACAAAAAAAAAAGAAGGTCTTCACATCTCTGCTTTCGTTTCCAATATGCATAGTGTGAGTGCCACCCTTAACTGTAACGACTCAAGGATTGATTGAACATATGGAGCACGTTGTACTCTTCGATGGAGGCAACATGCTAGAATGAAAATGAGGTGTAAGATCTGGTACACATACTCATCTGATGGACTCGCGGCAAGTTTTAGACAGCTCAAGTCAAGTGGCTGGGATTAAGCGCATAGCAGTTGCTCCTTTCTGTGGTCATGCAAACAAAAGACGTGAGCACAACATCCCGTGGCCAATCAGGATGCCTATCCGTTAATCACATTACCTGACAAATCCATGACATGGAGCTATGGACGTGCATCTCATCGTCATCTCTGAAGCCTGCAAGAATTCCATAGTTAGTGTAAGGACCGGAGAACATGTGCATAGAACTAATCTTTTATTTTTATTTTCTGTTTGAGATCATAGGAAAGACGACCTTTTGCCACACAATCCATGCTTGATCGTTTGCCATCAGGAAACTATTCGCCGCCGCGCCCAGCTGGAACCCTCACTTCGAGTGGCTCAAGCTCAACTACTTCAGGGACATCGGAGATGCTCGTCATTGTCGCTGTCAATCAGACCCAATCCGTGCTCTGGCGGGCGCATTCCCTCCTCGTATATTAACGATCTATCCTCCTCCTCCTTCTTCTCCGCCTCCATTCCTCGCTGGACGGCGGACGCGCTACGTACGCCACACTGGTACTAGCTAGTACCCATCCATCACCGACAGGTTAACATCGCATCCATAGCTAGCTCCAACCCATCCATCAAAAGGCAGAGGCTTGAAGACCGAACCGATCGATTCGTCCATCCAATGGAGAGCAGCAGCAGCGTGCTCACGTCGCTGATCCGCCTCCTCCTCCTTGCGCTCGTCGCCATCGCGCCGGCGCATCCGCTTATCAGGAGCCGAAGGAATGCGCTAGCCCGATGAGCATCGAGGCTGGGTGCCGCGGCGCCTCCTAGACACCACGCCGTCGCCTACGACAAGTGCGTCGCGTCGCGGACCGCCAACCCCCGCAGCCTCCACGCCGCATGCCTAGCCCTGTCGAGTGACTTCTCGATGGCTAATTTAAGCAAACATAACATATAGGGTTAAAGGACAAAATTAGCTCGTATATAAATAAGGCTTACGACCTCTAGATTCTATCCCTACCATTGATCTATCCCTACCATTGATACCATAGGCAAACTGTCTCCTATAAAAGGCACTCCATCAATTGATCCTTGACATACGAGAAACAAAAGAAGCTAGCTGCTCATAAAATCCCGGGTGACCTAATTTTCATGGAGAAGATGAGCATGAGGCTGGGATTGGTGGCACTGCTGTTATTGGGCGTCATGCTGGCGGCGAGCCAGCAAGCCGTCGATGCATCCAGCCCCACCTCAGGAATAAGCTATGAAGGCCTCTACAGGAAACCTGAGGACATGCCCAAGAAAGCTGACCCCATCATGAAAGCTCGTGGTTGCACAGCTTCTAACAGATGCAAAGGCTGACCGACATGTGCAAATTGTTTCACTCTCTGCGTTTTCAGTTGTTGGTTTCTTCCTGGTAAGAAAGCGGTATTTGTACTGTGTGGGTAATTTTTTTTGCTTCAGAAAATATTTTACAAGTTAGAAAAGAATATGAATAAAAATGCCTTGCTTGTCACAGAATACGCGTGGATAACTCCATTGTATGCACTCGATCAATTGACCACTTAACAAAACGTGTTAGTTTTCATGGAGACATGATATCCAAAATGTAATTTCGGCTACTTTATGTTGCCATATGAATGTAATATCCAACATTTTACGATAATGATCTTGAAGTCAAAATCTCCTATCATGATCTAATATGTGAAAATAAATCGATATTTGAATTTGGAAATTAATTTCAAATATATTTTTCCCAAAAATGACATGAATTTTGAATAGTAAAGTATGTACCATTAATCATGGACGTGGAATGCTAGATAGATAATATATTATTAGTGTCGAGGATAAGAAATACCTTTTATATTTGGGTTTCGTGGTACATGGCAATAACATATACCTATGGAAATACGAGGTATCCTTTAATTAAGAAAATACACACTACTAGAGAAACCATCTTCGGTTGAAGTGTCAAAATCGACAATAGTTTCGGTTTGAGTTGTACCCGGGACTAAAGAATATTTCTAGTCCCGGTTTAAAAAGTCTACGGATTTCTAGGAACATTAGTCCCGGTTCATCACACGAATCGGGACTAAAGATCATCTCTAGTCCCGGTTCAAATATTGTCAGAGGTTGTCAAAGCGCCAACAATTTTTAGTCCCGGTTGGTAACACCAACAGGGACTAAAAATGGTATCTTTTGTCCCGGTTGGTGTTACCAACCGGGACTAAAAATATTTCAGTCTGCGCGCGCTCTCGGTCCTCGCACACTTTATTAAAGCATCACAGATATATCCAGAGTTCCATCCTTCACTTTTTTTCTCTTCTCTCCCCTCTCCTCCCGCACAGATCTATCCCCTCCCCCTCTCCTCCCGCACGATCTATCCCCTCTCCCCTCTCCTCCCGCACGATCTATCCCCTCTCCCCTCCCTCACTGCGGCGGCGACGGCGGACCAGGGCGGGCGGCGGCGGCCCTGCGCCGCGGACGGCGGCGGCACCGCGCAGTGACGGCGGCGTCGCCGACGGCCGAGGCGGCGGCGTGCCGGCGCGGGCGTGCGGCGGCCCCACGCGGCGGGCGGCGGCCTCGCATGTTCGGATCTGATTTTTTGTTCTTTTTGATGTTTTTGATGTTTGATGAGATGAGATTTTGATTTGTGATGTATACATGTTGTATTTGATCCGTATTTTGTGATTTTATTGTTGTATTTGATATGTGATTTGAACATGTATTTGATCTCTGGTTTGTTTTGTGATATGTTTGGTGATATTTGATTTTATTGTCTGTGATATATATATAGGTAGCAGTACTGCGAAAGGACAAGTTAAAAAAATAAAAAAAATCTTTAGTCCCGGTTGGAGCCACCAATGACTAAAGATGGCGCAGCCTTAGTCCCGGTTGGTGGCTCCAACCGGGACTAAAGATGCATCTCTAGTCCCGGTTATTTAACAGGGACTAGAGATAGCCCATCTCTAGTCCCGGATTCATAGTCCCGGTTTGACAACCGGGACTACTGAGAGTTACGAACCGGGACTAGTGTTGCTTTCTCCAGTAGTGACAGTGGATATAGAAGAAATTTGTCTTCTCGGAATAGAAAGATCAGAGTCCTATTCGAGGAAGACAAGGTTTCCTTAGCCCGTATCTTGTTCTAGTTTTCTGAGTTATACATGGAGAAGATAATCAACTCTATAAATACAAGACCCCCAGGATGAGAGGGGAGAGGCCAACAGATGCCAACAGCGGCCAATAGATACGAATACAAGACAATACAGATCTAGGCAAGCTAATACAAGACAACTCCAATCTTACCGAGTTCATATTCGAGGAAGCTCACTATGCTAGCCGCCGACTACGTGTGGATGCTCCAGGCTGCCAAGCCAAGAGAGACTAGATTAGGTCATCCCAAATATATACACCACAACCCCGAATTTGCAACCAACGATCAGTCCACAAAAGCGTATTTGGCGTCTGAGGATCAGTCAGTAAAAAGATATACTAACTGATAGTTGTATTCGATGAAACCTCAGTCGGTAAAAGTCTTTACCAACGGACGACACTTTTACCGACTAATCAAAATTTACCAACTGATTATCTGTTACAATACTTTTACCGACTGACACAACTTTTGCTAACTAACTATTTATACAACCATAGTCTCATTCATAAGCAGTTGTAAACATTCAATTTTGCCATTCAACCAATTAGCCATTCAGTACACATGGATGAACACATTCAGTTTGTTATACATCAGCTATTGATAAGTACATCCAAAAAACCAACCTACAGGCATTGATCAGTACATCCAAAAAGTCCACCTCGCTAGATTCACTTACAGTCACTTTCAGCAACAAAAAAACAAAAGTGTATTACTTTCTTTATTTCACCAAAGGCATATTATTTTATGATGCACCACAGCCCAAAACGGAAGAAATTGAACAACATATACCCTACAGTCCCTGAAAATAATTACCATGTAACATATATTTGGTCTCATCAATTTGGACACTAAAAACAAGAATGCTGAAATAAGTTGATTCAGAGATGGTACATTATCATGTCAAAACTAAAATGATGCCTGAAATTAGTGAGCAATCAATTTCAAAGAAAAACTAGCACGCCTTTGTGCATTTGTGGTCTACAGTACTAATTTCCTCTTCTTCTGTTGAAACAATGTTTTGTGGAAACTAGTTTATTTTCTATAATGTAAATAGTAACATTAATTATTAATTCTTTTGATCTTACACAATTACATTGTATTCTGGATTGTACTCTGCTTTGTGTTTCCTCGTGAGAAATATGAAAAGGAACTAAAGGACACACTGCTAGAGAAAACCCCTTTGGTAACGGTTGGGAAACACCCTTAGGTGCCATCCAACACCTATTTTTAAGCACTTATATGAAAAAAATAGGTGCTGGTTTAAGAACCGACACCTTTGAGGCTCAAGAAATCAAAAAAAATCCGGCTTGCATCACCCTTTGAGCCGAGTAGTCTTGGCTTGACAAGAACACAATATTCCATCCACAAGTATCGACTTGACAAGAACACAATCCATCCACAACAACACAAGAATGATTCATCCTCATATACAGATCAATCCACAGAACATATTCCATCCACAACACAAGAACACAATATTCCATCCACAACACAAGAACACAATATTCCATCAACAACACAGGAACACAATATTCCATCCATAGAACATATCAATCCATCCACAAAACATATCAATCCAACCAAAAAATCCACACCTGTGTCATTGTCCTGCCATCGTCATCATCACACGGCCGCATAGCCACCGTAGTTGTCGTCTTCGAGCCGTTGCGCCACCCCCATCGTGCTGCTGCCCCTGCCACCGCCTCCCCTCCCACCGGATCTGGCGGAGTGGAGGGCTCCTCCACCACCGCCGCCGCCTATCCTCCCACCGGATCTGGTGGAGGGGAGGGCTCCTCCACCACCGCTGCCGTCACCCCTTCTTCCGCCGCCCCTGCCGCCGCCTGGTGAGCCCGCCACCTGCCGTCGCCCCTCCTCCCGCTGCCCTTGCCACCGCCTGGCGAGCTCGCCGCCTGCCGCCGCCCCTCCTCCCGTCGTCCCTGCCTGCGTGAGAGAAGAAGATAAAGGAGAAAAAGAGATAAGGATTAAAGAGATAAGGAAGAAGAAGGATCGAGAGGATATAAAACACCCAGCCGGCTCGGCTCCACCCAGCTTGGCTTGGTTTTTTAGGTGCCATTTTTTAAATACCAGCACCTATAATATATTATAGGTGTCAGTTTTTTAAAAAAACCGGTAATAATAGTATATGTGTCGATTTTTCTTTACAACCGACACCTATACTATACTATAGGTGTCGGGCTTTTTTAAAAAAACTGGTACCAATATTATAGGTGCCGTTTTTCTTTAGAACCGACACATATTGTTTTAATAGGTGTCAATTTTAAATAAACCGGCACCTATAAGCCGGTCCCTATGAGGGATTTTGTAGTAGTGACAACAGGGCACAAGAACTCATGTATGCTGAATTTTCTTGCACATCGATGTTTAGGTTAGCCCATATAGAGTTTTACAGGTCCATCTTGAGTTTCTCGTGATATGATATCATCAACATCCCATAGGATTTCAACTAGAACTTCAAGTTGTATAAGTAGAAGAAGGAAACAAATGTCATTAGGGAGTGAAGTGACTTGATTTAAGTTGCCTGTAAGAAGTGGAAACAACAGAACGATGCAGGGAGTGAAGTGACTTGATTTAAGTTGCACAGCACTCAGCGCAAGAAGTGAAAACAAAAGGATGCAGGGAGTGATGGAAATTTCCTATGTCTTTTTCTAGGGTGGGCAAAAACAACCAACTCCTGCCATTCAAAACTCAGGGCTTAAGTTGTGAACCCACTTAGATGGCAGGAGAATCTCTGTTACCCAAAATTGTGTGTTTTGCTGAGTAAGAAAAATGAATACCGGAAGG
This sequence comes from Oryza australiensis, assembly GCA_019925245.2. Taxonomy (NCBI): domain Eukaryota; kingdom Viridiplantae; phylum Streptophyta; class Magnoliopsida; order Poales; family Poaceae; genus Oryza; species Oryza australiensis. The sequence goes on along the minus strand of JAIFGZ020000609.1, from coordinate 62,314 downwards.
TTGGAGAATTGGAAATTTCCTATGAATTCCTACTGTATGTTTCTGTTTGAAGAAACAATGGGCCAAGATTGACCGCTATATAACAAGCTGCTTCACCTACTGTGACACAACCAGATGCATAGCCTAGACTAGGGAAATCAGTAATAGTCCACAATACTGCTGCACGCCACTGAAAGTGCTCACCCTTCGAAGAATCATATGTCCTGATTCCATTCTCAAGCATGTCTAACAAATCATAAACAAGAGGCTGAAAATATACATCTATATCACTACCAGGAGAATGCCCACCAGGAATTAGCAAAGAGAGGATGAAATTTGATTGCTTCATGCACATGGAAGGTGGAAAAACTTGTATGGAATACAATACCAGGCAAATGTTGTAGCTAACATTTAGTCCCCTATATGGGTTAAAACCATCAGCGACAAACGCTAGACGGATATTTTGGCTGTCTACAGCAAACTCAGGATGTCTAGCATCAAAGTCTTGCCATAGTGGAGAATCCGCAGGATGTCTAAGAATACCATCTTTTGTTCGCTGCTCATCTTGTCATCTAGTTAGACTTGCTGTTTTAGACAACAAAAACAATCTTTGGAGCCTTTTCTTTATGGAAAGTAGTGAAGAACTTTCCTAGGAACCTTGTACACATGTTTCTAACTGATTTCCACCATGAAACCTTACATTTTGGACATGAATTAGAATCAACATGGTCCTTCCAATATAGAATGCAATCATTTTCACATGTATGAAAAATAGTTTACCCCAGTCCTATGGATTTGATCAATTTCTTAGCTTCATAGAAGTTCTTAGGTAATGCTGAACCTTGTGGTAATGCTCCAAGGAGTTGGTTAAAACTTTTATCGGTCCATCCTCCAAGGAGTTTGATGTGAAGCAATCTAATTAGAAAACACATGTTTGTGTATTTCATGCAAGTAGGTTACAACTCTTGACTATTGGCCGCTACCAATTTTTGAATGGCCTATAGTTCATCGCTAGCATGTAGAACAAAATTGTTTCCTCAAAATCTCCTCTGTAGGTCTCTAAGCAATTCACTAATTTCATCTTCTTCATTAAACTCCTCGTTAAGGTCAGCACCATCATTGTTCACATGATTGACATTTGAGGAACTTGCTTCTCCATGCAAGTTCCATGTCATGTATCCCTTTAGAAAACCATCACATATAAAGTGCTCATGTATATCACTTGCCTCTATCCAAAACGAGTGAACACATATTGTGCAAGGGCATAATATCTTGTTTCCTATCGCTGAATTTCTAAAAGCATAAGCTAGGAAACTGTTCACCCCTTGTAAATAGGCCTTTATGTGCCTTGCCTCACTATTGATCCATGTTTTATCCATGCGCCTTTATGGGGAGAATAAGTAGCTATCATTTTATATCTTTTGACAATAAAACAATTTCATATCAGAGAAAAGAGTGCATAACAAATCAAACAAGGCAACATCGCAACCAGGAACATGTACTAGAGACGGAGCCTTACCGTTACATGTGAGCACCTTGACTTAGTAAATTGCAACTTATGAAGGTCAGTTGATTAGAGTTTTCTACATGCCGAGAAGAGATGTGCACCAACAATCCTGCAGTGGGGAAACAACAAGTGATGATCACTTATGAACTGGGATCATACTTCAAAACACCAAGACAGAGCCTTACTGTTACACGTGACTGGGGTGGCACACTATGGGGAGACATCAGGGGCCGTCTCCTGTGGTGGAGTGAATGGATGCGGGCGAACGGGATGCGACGAAGGGCAAGGGTGGGGCAGGGATGCGGTGGACGAGAGGGGCGAGCAAACATGGATCTGGGAAGACGCCGACGGGAGGGAGGCTAGCGGCAGACTTCGGGAGATTTCAACGGTCGTCTCCAAGCCAGCGAAGGCGTGGATGTGGCGGTGGAGGCGGGGATGGCGCACGCCGGATGGCAGAGGCCGGTCGGGTGCGGTGGTGGAGGCAGGGATGGCGCATGCCGGATGGGAGGGGGCAGGAGGGTGCGACGATGGAGGTGGGGATGGCACACGCTGGATGGGAGGGGGCAGCGGACTGGAGTTGAGGGAGAAGAATCTCGTAGTAGTTCCTGGAATTTTTTTTGGGCTGGTATATACCTTTGGCGCTGCAACTATGCTAATTTCGAGGGAGGCGTGCGTGGGCTTTTTTTCGTCGATCCCGCCAGGTCCATATATGCCAATCGATCTTCACACATAAAATTTGTATTCACTGACTGATATTCAGAGGATAATTTTACCGACTGAGATACAATTAGGAAAAATAGATTTGCCGGCACAATTGTGACATGGACTGTGAGCACGGCACCCTGCCTATGCGGCTGTGGATGCACATGCCACTGTCATATCCGCAAAGGCACAATAGGAGATCAGTAGATAGCAAGCATTTCCAATCCAAGCCTGTTTGCTCAAAATATGTTTAGAATCAATACTCACTACTACAGAGACGCACAAAGGTGTCGTCACTATATGTGCCGGAAGTGTTAAAATTGGCACCTATAAATCTTTTTCCACCTCTGCGGGCCAAAAACATATAGAACCGACATCTTTGAGAAATTATAAGTGCCGGTTCTAAAAAGCCCGACACCAATACTATAGATTAAAAAAGACCAACACCAATAATATATTATAGGTGCCAAGCTAGCCGCATAGGGAGAAAAAAGCTACTTAGGGTTATTTAGCTCCTCTCTCCCTCATCCTTATCCTTATCCCATCCCCACTTCTCAGTTCTATCTCTTTCTCCCTCTCCCTCTCCCTCTCCCCACTTCTCCAGATCTCCTTCCTCCCTCTTCGTCGGTGACTGGCCTCACCATGGCCGATGCCTCGCCCCGACGGCTGGTCTTGCCCCAGCGGCCGGTCTCGCCTCGACCTTGCCCTGACCGACGCCTCTCCCCAGCGCTCGGCCTCACCCTAGTTGGCGCTCGCGTCCAGCACCCGGTCAGCGCCCGACGGCTAGCGATCGGCGTCTTCCCGCCCCCTTCACTAGATTCGTCAGCGATGGCAAGGTGGCACAGATGCCAGATCCAACGGACCCGAGCTCGATTTTTGGATGTTTTTGTTGTTGATTCTGTTTATGTTCATTCTATGATGTCAATCGATGAATTTTGATTTATGATTTGAATTTGGATTTGGGGCAATAAGGAGAAACTCGATGCATCGGCTCGATTTGAGCCGATGCATCAAGCCCTTTTTTGCCTCGTGTACATCTCAAAGGTGCTGGTTGTGAAACCAGAACCAATTACTTGGAGTCATCTGTTGTTACGCCCGGAAATTTTTCCCAAATTTCCAGACTATTTTGTGTATTGAATCCCTGTCCAGGCATCCACCAGGGTACACAAAATGACAAATTAATACACAAATCCAAGCGTATACGTTAAGCGTATAATTACTTACAGGAAAAGAGGCACTTTGTCCTCACGCTCGAAAGAAAGCAGGGACAGCGGAGAAAGACGATCCTAGCGGGGCTTTGGCTGCACTCCACAGGCAAACTCATCTGGGGTCTGAGCCTTCGTCCTCTAACACTGTCTTCAGCTCAGAAGCACTACACTTCTAGGAGGGGGAAGAATTTTGCAAGGCTGAGTACAACCAACGTACTCAACAAGGCACACCAAGGAATGCAGAGATGCAAGGGGAGACAATGAGAGGCTTGGGGCTAATTTTGCGGAGAAGCGGTTGCAACCCTTTTATTGTTTCAAAATAGGGGAAACCATTGATTAATTAAGGCAATAATAATCCTCCACTGAACAATGTTATATCCACATAGAACAAGCCCAACCATTCCCACCTGAGCTAAGCCAGATTATTAAGCCAATTTATTAATGGTGAGACTAATCATGGTGAATCTGGTTGATCGCCCATAACCGTGGGCATGACTATTCGAATAGTTTTACTCTGACCAGAGGTGCGCTACTTTACCCACAAGACACGATTCCACACATGTTGTCATGCCCCTGAAGTATCGCCACGATACTGCAAAGGGGGAATCGTGACAAGACCTTTCGCATAACTTTCCCCTAACCAATCGAACCACACCAAGGTTTCACCTCCACTCCTGTTCCTGGGCAGTGGGCTGCCACGCCGAGTGTCGCGGTGAATCCGGAAGCCCAACAACCCTTATACCGGGGCAGAATGCAACTCCATCACACCCACCCTTGCCAGGGTTCGTTGGCTAGAGAAAAGCTATACTACGAGTCCATCAGTTGCCCATTCTTGCTTTGTGGTAAACACTATAAGTCTTACAGGGTTTTCCATGAACCGATCCTTATTGCCATTGGTGCGACAATCCAAAATCATGCTCCCACAGCCCATCATTTAGTCATATTTTAGTGGGGATATTTATGACCAATCCGTTCCGCCAGATGTTCCGAGCTTGCAGCTCACCTGAACTAAGTTTAGATAGTGCGATTATCCCATTTAGTGAGCTAGTGGTAATTAAGCATGGCTAAACATATAATTCTAGTAAAAGTCAACATTTGTGACTAAAGCTAGTCAATTTATCACCCAAGGTTAACAATGGACGGATACCCAAGAGGTACGACACAAGCAAGTAGATAGGTAATCCCATTATTCCATGTAACTAGAAAAGCAATGCAATTTTATTTGCAAACAATAAAACATTTATAAAATAGGTTCAATATGCTTCAAGGGGAGTGTGACTTGCCATGCTTCTTCCAACAAACTTCTTCTTCACGAGCGCGAACCTCTGAAATGACGAAAACTACACGCTGGCACATAAAACAAGGAAAAACTCTAATAAAAACCAAATAAAAGTACATGAAAAATAAACCAACCTGTAGATGTTAATTTTAGATGAATTTTGCAATTTGAATGGCCCAATTTGGAGTTCATATGCATTAGATATGAATTTTCAAAGATTTGGACCATTTAAATGAATTCTAGAAATTAATTAGATTTGTTGCGCAATTATTAATTATTTTTCAAAGGAAAAGAGGCAGTGCTGATGTCGGCGGGACGGCGACATCACGGCCGGCGCGTCGCCCGTGGCGACAGTGGCGCGCGGGTCCATGGCTGGTCCACCATGGACCAAGTCCACGGCGGTCCACGGGTGGGCACGTGTTGGTGTCAGTTTTTTACACGCACTGCCCTTGGAGATCTGCTTAACTCCAATGCAGGTCCGAAATTGGTCGCCTCTGGTGATTGAGCGGGCATGCCAATTGGTTTGATCCTGTAACCAACAAGAAAACAAAGAATAGGCATTTGGTTAGGATTAGATCTTACTCAATCGGCTATGGATATTAATAAATATACAAATGCTATCCCAAAGCACATTTAGATTAAGTGATTGGGATAGATCGGTAGTATACCGAGACAGTATAAATCACTTAGATCCAAAGGTACGTTAGGACCACAATTATATATATTCATAGCCTAGCTGATATCGCAGATTTAATGTAAATCGGCTAGTACTCCGATATGTTTTATAAAAAGAGATTAATCTAGGTTAAATGTGTTAAACTAGGATCAACCAGCTGTTAGTATAACCTAACAGATTGATGCCAAGCTTAATACATTTAAGTATATTAAGATCTTAATATAAAAGGCAGTTCTAATACATTTATAAGTAAGAATACATAAAAATGATTAAAACAGATAAGACCGGCTGAAACCCCAGTTCTATCTCTAGTAGCAAACATTGAACTGAATAAATCTACATAGTTCTAAGGGCGACTTAATAGGTCGATTAGATGCAACATTAAGTACCAAAAGAATTATAGGATCTATATAGGCTAACGAGAACTCTTTGAGATGGTAGATATGCCATATAACCTAAATCAATCTCTGGGTCTAGCTCTGTCGGCTGCTATCTTCAAAGAGATATTAGCCAATTGCGAGATAGATCTAGACATTGATCTAGATTATATGCCGTATATGATAAATTAAATAGTTTGCAACATCAGAATCAGAGTATCATAATGATGGAAGCACCGGCCCCGATACCACAAGCCGCTTGTAACAAGAAATTATCTTTCCTGGAGATCAAAATCGATGTAGCCCGAGGTCAAAGCAAGAACTCGTCAAGAAAAATGTAAAACAAAAAGGTTGGTGATGTGCAGAGGTTGTATTGATGTATGTTGATATGTTTTACAATGTCTTGGGTCATATTTATACCCGAATATACAATGAGTCCGTAACGGACACGATTCCTATTACAGATTAAATCTCTAAACAAACTGACATTATCTCAAAAGAAAACTATACAAAATATCCTAACTTAAAAGATACAATTATCGTTGCAGGACCTTATCCGTAGATGACAATATCTTTAATGCACTTCGGAAACCGAATCCAATAATCTATTTTTAACCTTTCCTTCCGGGATTGGCTCCACTTCTGTCTCCACTCGGAATCGGGTAACGACTATCCTGCTCCGACTCGGACTCAACCGACTGGCTCCGCAGCCGATTTGGACTTAGCTGATACGACCTCTGTTTCCTCAGATTGCGCGTTCTTCTTGATTCCGCTCCAATCTCTGCTTCAATTCCACTTCAGACTCGGGTATTTGATTACCAAATTTGGTCGTTAACACATGCCCCCCAAATCTGTGATATGATAATGTTGTGGATTTTGTGCAATCTTATTCCCAGCGCAACCATAGATCGAATCTGTTTCGACCGTTACAAGACCCTTTAAATAACGCTTCAATCGCGCCGAGCAACTCACGCCGTCAAATGCAATCCACAACAACCAAAAATGCCCTCGAGTTCTCCGGCGACGTCTTCAGCCTTCTCGACCCCGTGGCAACGATTTCCCCCTTCCGATGATCTCAAGCGCTCGAATGGCGTTTCCCACTGCTCCGTCGGCTTCCATCCCTGCTGAATTCCCTGAGGTACGCTCCAATCGACCGGAACCCTCTTTTTTTCCTGCTCTTAGCCATAGGTCCAAATTTTAGGGTTTTTGAATATGAAATCTGCTTCTTTTTAATTGTAGCACCTCACTCACCAAGTAGTAATCCCAAGCTTACTGAATGATCACTACACCACAACCCCGAATCTGCAACTGATGATCAGTCGGCAAAAGCGTTTTTAGCGTCTGAGTATCAGTCGGTACAAAGATATACCGACTGATAGTTGTAGTCGGTGAAACCTCAGTCGGTAAAAGTCTTTACCGACTGAGGACACTTTTACCGACTGATCATCCAACGCTATGTGAATTTTTACCGACTGATAAAGATTTACCGACCGATACTCAGTTACAGCACTTTTATCGACTGACAAAACTTTTGCCGACTGACTATCAGACATCTATTAATAGGTTTTAGCGACTAATAGTTCAACGGACTAGTTAAATGAACAAAAAAAAGCTCTTTTATATGCAATTTATTTCAAATTTCAATAGTTCATGAACAAGCCTAGACAATAATTTATACAACCATTGTTTCATTCATAAACAGTTGTAAACATTCAATTTTGCTATTAAACCAATCAGGATCAGCAATACACATGGATGAACATATTTAGTTTTGTTATACATCAGTCATTGATCAATATATCCAAAAAATCCACCATTGATCAGTACATCCAAAAATCCACCTAGCTAGATTCACTTACAGCCATTGCCAGCAACAAAAAAACAAAAGCTAGCTACTTGCTTCATTTCACCAAAAGCATATTACTTTCCGATGCACCAGAACCCAAAACAGAAGAAATTGAGCAACATATACCCTGCAATCCCTGAAAATAATTACCATGTAACATATATTTGGTCTCATCAGTTTGGACATTAAAACAAGAGTGCTGAAGTAAGTTGATTCAAAGATGGTACATTATCATGTCAAAACTAAACTGATGCCTGAAATTAGTACTAACTGTTGATGCATTCATACTAACTCTCTTTTCCATGTATTTTATATAAAGACTTATCTTCTTCTACTCAACTGTTTTGACATCTCATGTTTACAGAGCTCTTGGGTGTTAAATTTTCAATGTATGTCATGTATGTCATGCCAAAGTAGTAGGTGTTAAATTTTGTAGCTTTTGTAAAATACATTACAGACTGTAAATGTCTAGCTGGTTCACTAGGGCCATGAATTTTCAATTTGCAATTAAAGGTTTCTTATGTGATCATTACGTTTGTCTTGGTACATATACTGGCTATAAATGGGGATATTGATCAGCTGACTAAACATAGGGGCAGCCATATTGTTTGGAAACCAATTATTTGGAAAGAGCCCTTGGGATGTCAAGCTGCTGCTGTACATCAGCTATACTATGTCCTAGATTAACTCCAAGATATTTATTTACATCAGCTATACTGTGTCCTAGATTAAATGCAGTTCTTGATGATGCAGAGGACAAGAATAATACCTGGAGCTCTCTAGTAAGATCTTGGTGCTGCCTTGTTGGAAAACTTCAACTACAACACGAAAAGTACTGATTAGAGAGATAGATCACTCATCATACAAATCATTAGCAAAAAAGAGAAGTATAGTTTATTACTCTTTTGTATGGCCATGCAATCGATATCATATAAGCATCAGCCATAGATTCCATATTGTCATAAGGGCGAGGTAGTATTGCATCCCTATTCATCACATCATTCACAATAACTTCACAAAATTGATTTCCAAGAGATAGACCTCCTACTAGGGTGCTTGGATTAGTTGAAATGATTGTTCCCTTGGCTACAGGAAGATTAGATCTCAACATGGCAAACAATATCACATCCTTTCCAACCTGCAAAAATAATGAAGCATTTGAGTATCGAGGGATCAACTTCAAACCCCAAATAGAAACTTTGGAGGAGTATAAGATAATTACAAGTGTATCATGTGCATAGCGACGGGGATAATCATTCCTTGCAGTGTTTGATGCGGCTGTAGCTTGCCTTTGGTCAAGCAAATTCTCCTCCTCATCAGCCATAACATTGTCCTCATCAGAGTGATCATGTTCTTCATTGAGTTCATGATCATTTTCTACACCCTGTGCATTTTGATGTGCCTCATCAACAAAATCTTCACACCTTGGGCTCTAACAGTTGAACAAAAAAATCAGAGAACATGAGTTACAACAAAGCAATCATACAGAATGCAAAGTAACATTGAAGTATTTTACCACTTGGTGTCGTGAATTAGAACCAAGCTGTGACATGGGCGATGCCCTTTCCTCTAGCATTTGCTCCATTTGGACGATGCGTTGTTCTAGAGCTGCTTTCTCACTTTCTGCCTTTTTACGAGCTAGAACTTCCATTTACAGCTTTGTTGGCATGTATGACTTCAACCCAGGTGTTCCAATTTCTTGAGGAGTTGGTCCTAGACCTAGAACACGGACGCATCATCTTGGCTCCTTCAATCCACAAACAGCAGCAAAGGCATCACCTTGTTGAATTGTTCTCTCCTTCAATTCTGGATGGGCTTCAACAATCGCTTTAAGTTCATCCTATAGAAAACAAATAAGCAAGTGTTGTTAGTAGCAACCTTCAGTGTACTTCTACTTCATTATGTACAGAAAACTTACAATTATTGTTGATGCCTGCCTTAAAGGTACTCCATTTTTCCTTGTATGTGTTTTGATAAAGACTTCATCCCTTCGAGGTGGGCGCCCAAGTTGTAGACCCTATAATTTTTATACTATGCAGTAATAAAGAGGCTTATAAATTGTATAATTAGTACTCATGTTGCTAGTAGCAAAATGTACCAGATCATGCCTAGAGCAAGCATGGCTCACACTTCCTGCTGTATGAGGCACCTTCAACAGTGAACGGTGTGATTTCCCTCTTGCCGATAGAGCCTAAGATAGAAACCGTCAAAATCTACATATATATTGAATGGTGCAAAATACAAGAGATTCATGTTAATGGACCCTTACTTCACATTTAGAAGACCTCCAAAAGTTAATGAGAAAACACCAATCATCGGGATTCACTCTATCACCATTTCTATTCATCAGTTCCTCATCTGACAAAGTTTCATCAAAAACTTTTATCAAGCAATAGGTTAAAACTTTTATCAGTCCATCCTCCAAGGAGTTTGATGTGAAGCAATCTAATCAGAAAACACAGATTTGTGTATTTCGTGCAAGTAGGATACAACTCTTGACTATTGGCGGCTACCAATTTTTTAATGGCCTGTAGTTCATCACTATCATGTAGAACAGAATTGTTGTCATCAAAATCCCCTCTATCATCTAAACCACCTGCTAGGTCTCTAAGCAATTCACTAATTTCATCTTCTTCATTATTCTCCCCGTTAAGGTCAACATCATCATTGTTCACATGATTGATATTTGAGGAACTTGCTTCTCCATGTATGTTCCATGTCATGTATCCCTTTAGAAACCCATCACATATCAAGTGCTCACGTATATCACTTGCCTCTCTCCAAAACGAGTTAACACACTTTGTGCAAGGGCATAATATCTTGTTCCCTAATTGCTGAATTTCTAAAAGCATAAGCTAGAAAACTGTTCACCCCTTGTAAATATGCCTTTGTGTTCCTAGCCTCACTATTGATCCATGTTTTATCCATGTGCCTTTATGGGGAGAATAAGCAGCTATCAATTTATATCTTTTGACAATAAAAAAATTCCATATCAGAGAAAAGAGTGACATAACCAATCATAAGCTTAAAACAAGGCAATATCGCAACCAAGAGCATGTACTAGAGATAGAGCCTTACCGTTACACGTGAGCTCCTTGACTTAGTAAACTCCAACTTATGATGGTCGGTTGATTGGAGTTGTCTACGTGCCTAGAAGAGATATGAACCAACAAGCGTTACAGACCATGGGCAAAGAAGTATGTGCAACATCAAATCTAGTAGTGCACCAGAAGTTTGACAAAAATGCACCATATATATGTCCTATTTACTATCACTGCTCGTATGTATAGTAATATAACTAGATTCATTTTCTTCAGTATATAATTATATAGTCAATCCATTGTGTGCATTGTGTCGAAAAGAGAGACTCTACACTAGCTAGTGGCCCAATATCCCTTAAGATAAGCTTAGGTGACATACTAATTAATTATTTTTCCACACAAACCTTAACTAACAGGTCACCTTAATCCAAACCGACCTGTGATCTTAGTGGGTGGCATTGACCATGCACATGTCAATGCGAGGGAAAAAGTGTTGAGCAGTTAAATTAATATGGGTCAAAACAGCAAAGACCTTACCACTAAAGCAAATTGATAATGAGTCTATCTGCATTCATCATCTACCACTGCATCGAATCACTAACCAGCCAACTCAAGGACCAAACATATATATAGATAAAGCAATTGGCATTTGCAAAATAATTTGCATGACTCGCTGCATCTGATTGTCAATTTGAATGTCCTGATTAAAAAGCCTCATGTAAATTTAAATAAATGTTTATCTCATGATGTAAAGATGAAAATGTCAAACTATGCAAGAAAAACAAAGGTTGGCAGAACACCTACTGCTCTGGCGGATAGGATGGAGGCGGGCGGACAGGGTCGGGGCCGAGCATGGCTGACAGCAGGGCGGAGGATTCACACGGCCTCCTAGCTTGCCAGAGGTGGGGGAGACGCTAGCAGACAGGGGCGGCACACTACGAGGAGATATCGGGGGCCGTCTCCTATGGTGCACTGGAGGTGGAGGGAGGAGGAAAGGGACGGCGACGCATAGACGGCAGGGCTGGACAGAGGAGATCAGATGGGGATCAAAGGAGGCTGGCGACGGACTCCGGGGGACTTCGATGACCGTCTCCTGGTCGGCGGAGGAGGGGGTGCATCGAAGGGAGAGGGGATTCAGCGGTTCAACCGGTAGGGAGGGTGCGCGGCGCGCCAGATGGGAGGGGCGGACGGGTGCGGTGGTCCACCGGCGGAGGAGGGAGTGCGGCGGAGGAAGAGGGGATTTGGCGGTTCCACCGGCAGGGAGGGTGCATGGCGTGCCGATGGGAGGGGCGGGCGGGAGAGGATGGCAGCGGGCTCGGGCGGGTCGATGGTCCACCGGCGGAGGAGGGAGTACGGTGGTCCACCGGCGGAGGAGGAGAGGGGATTCGGCGCTTCCACCGACGGGGAGGGCACGCGACGCGGCGGATGGGAGGGACGGGCGAGAGAGGATGGCAGAGGGCGCGGGTGGGTGCGGTGGTCCACCGCGGAGGAGGGAGGCTGTGGTCCACCGGCGGAGGAGGAGAGAGGGGATTCGGCACTTCCACCAGCAGGAGGGCCGCGACACGGCAGATGGGAGGGACGGGCGGTTACGACGGTGGAGGTGGGGATGGCGGCAGGCGGCCGGGTGCGGCGGTGGAGGCGGAGGGTGCACTGGCAGTGAATTTTTTTTGTCTGGTATATGCTACTTTTTGGGGTGGCCGCGCGCGGGTTTTTTTGGTCGATCCCGCCATAGAGCAGTCCATATATACCGACTAATCTTCATACATAAATTTTGTATTCACCAACTGATATTCGGAGGGTATTTTTACTAGCTGACGCACGTTTAGCAAAAACAAATTTACCGACTGATGATAAGTCATGATGTTTTACCAATTGACTGTTTGACGGTGATGTCGTATATTTACCGACCGAAGTCAGTCAGTATTTCGGTGTTGTGGTGCAGTGGATGAGAGATATTACTTAGGACCAATCGGCAGTAAGAACCAAACCGATTTCATCATAGCCAAAACTAACAGGGTCCTTTATAGAATGAGGAATCCAAATCTGAACCATTGGGCGGGTAACTTCAAATCTTGGCCCTGCATGGACAAGTCTTGGCTGGGATGGTACAAGAGAATGCAGCTGGCCAAGCAAAGTCATTGGGAAGAAGTGGGAATAGCCCAGTGCTTGGCATTATCAGTAGCCGACATGCCTAAGGATGAACGACTGATATCAGCTGCCACCTATTTCTGGAATAAATCCTTAAATCCCTTCCTTTTTCAGCAAGGCCCCATGACCCCAACCTTAGCCGATGTTGTCATGATCACTGGATTAGATATCTTGTCATCGGCTAACCCAAACAAATAGGAGGCCAAGGGACAGTTCTCCTTTAAGACCAAAGCAACAGGGGGGTGGAATGGATATGTAGCAATGAACATGGGAGATGGACCGATGAATGCCAGAGAACACACCACATTTCTTATGACGTGGCTTGAAAAGTTTTTCTTCTGCGGATCAAGTTGCGGCCCAACAGCCAACGGGCAAGTGATAGCCGAAGCCTTAGCGGACAAGAAAAAAGTTCCTTTAGGCAACTTCCTTCTCGGCTATCTGTATCAGACTTTGAACCAAGTTGCCTCCAAGATCGTAGCCGACACGAACATCAGTACCGGAGGCCCTTGGTGGTTTCTTCAACTTTGGCTAGTGTTATTGACCCAGAAAATCTCTGGTCGGCCAAAGCTAACAGAAGCACGCTTCCCTCTCCTGGAGCCGATTATGGATGATGAAGAAAACGAGGAGACAACCAGGAGGTGTCAGTCTTTTGGAGAAGCCGTAGCCACACATGAAGGTGCCAAGCAATCAGCCAAACTGCTAGCCGAGTGGTTCATCTCCCTTTATGACGGCTTTGCAAGGGACAATTGGGTCTAGTTCTTCTATGAAGATAGGGCATCGTTCGAACTGCCGACTGAACTGAATCTGGACGAAATCAATTCAGACCACTATCCCAAGTGCAGGGAATTTTCACCACAGCGCTCTCCCCATGCATACTGCCGACTGGAATTCACCAAGGACGTAACGTCGTAAAGACTTATGAATTCTATTACCCAGTGTCGGCTGGCAGGTAGTTTGGACATGGACAGCTGCCCATCAGCTGCCATTATGCCAATAAGGTAGAAACCCGAGGGGTGGTGGACTTCAAGCTGATAATGAATAGACTGATGGAGATAGAGGGCCCACCTCTCAGCAGCATCGAAATTATGGAGCTGGCCCATAAGAGGAGCACGACCTACGACAGGTGGTGGGTAGAAATCAAAAAGCACATCTTTCATCAGCGGTCCTCAATGAACATCACCACCTTGCTGCCTGACGAAATCCCTTCGGTAAGCTTCTTCACCTTAAGCACTATTTCCTCTGATTGATCGGCTGTCATCCCTTATTGACACTTTGAACTCTTTTTCTTCTCTTTTGCAGACGACAGACTTGAATCCCCCAAAGTGAGTAATTCTGGCACGACCATTGAGTACCGCTTGGGCATCCTCCCAAATGGATGTGGGTACGCCCCGTCGGCCATCGGCTTGGATGCGCCAAAGCTGAAAACCTTACTGCATGGCCAGACTCGTCAAGTGGTGACGAGGAAGAAAAGGGCTACTCCATCGGCTGTGGGACGATCGGCTGCTCTAGCGAAGAAACAAAAGAAAGCACAGCCGACTGCACCAGCCAACAGCTTGCCTTCGCTTGATCCCAGTATCAACGAAGCCCTTAATACAGAGGTTATGCACAAGGAGATTTCACAAGCTGTCAGGGAGGTAGCCGAATCGAGCAGCTCCAGCCATGACTCGGTCAGCCCACCGGCCGACGATCCGACTCCACCAAGCCCCCCTGCTCCGAAGCGATCGGTAAGCATCTTGCCCTCTCTAATTTGGCCTCTAAATTATAATCATTCAAACCCTGATCAAATCCTCTTTGTAGTTCAAGAGATTAGCCAGCCGACCTCCCCGTCCGACTTCACCAGTAATTTCTAAACTCATTTTGTACTTATGCTTGCATTGGCCGACTCGTACTAACACTTATGTTTTTTGCATCCCCCTTGGTCTCCATCGGCTGCCCCGTATATCGAGCGAGCACACTCTGTCAGCTACGAGCAGCCATCACACTGAAGAAGCCACTGCACCAGTCAGCCATGATACCGAAGAGGTAGGTGCCCCGGCCAGTCAAGACATCGAAGAGGTAGCCGCTCCAGCGCCCGTCGTACGCGTAAGTTCATTCTCCCATTTTTCTGAAAACTTTAAGAATCAGCCGTCTTATTCCCTTTTTTAACCGTTCCGATTTCTCTTGCAGACTCTGGCCGATTTGCTCCCTTTTGACATAAAAGAGTTTGTTGGCGAGGAAGAAACAGAGGCCACCAGCCAGGATCAGACCACCATAGCCGACGAGGT
The DNA here is from genome assembly GCA_019925245.2 of Oryza australiensis. Classification (NCBI taxonomy): domain Eukaryota; kingdom Viridiplantae; phylum Streptophyta; class Magnoliopsida; order Poales; family Poaceae; genus Oryza; species Oryza australiensis. Next base: position 47,287 of record JAIFGZ020000609.1, on the reverse strand, counting down.
TAATGAAAAGCTTCAAGACATTCGTCGTCGGCTAGATATTGACAAGGACCGGCTGGTGACGGAGTGCGGATCGGTCCGGTTGTGCTACTGGAAGTCGAAGGTGAGCTTCCCGACGATTTGGCCATGAAGATTTCAAAGGTCGTCTACATCGACTAGCACCGGTCCATGCTGGAGCGGGCGATGCGCAGGATGATCAATCGGTAGGCTCAGGCCGATTTGGCAGCCAGGATTGATGCCACAGTGAAGAACGTGGTGGCTGAAAAGGCCAAACTGGACGAGCTAATAGCCGGGCCATTGGCTGCACAGGCTGAGATCACTGAGCTCGAACTTGAAGAGGCCGGCTTGCTGTTGAAGTTGGAGCAGTGCAGGGCAAAGTGCTGGCCGATCTCCCCAGAGCTACAGACGACCAAAGGGGCAAGGTGACTGCCACCATCAAGCACATGGTGGAGCTGAACAAGATGGCCAAGGCGATCCCTGCCACCGAGGAAGAGGACATGGTCGTTGTCGATGAAGTAAACACCATCAAGGAAGAAGCGATATCGGCCATAGATAAATTCCTAGGGATGTAACAGGACTTAGTCTTCAGAACTCTTGATGTCTCCAACTTGTATTTCAACTCTTGTACATATAACTTTGTAATCGGCTCGTCTTTTGCCTTTTGCCGATTTGTTTTTTCCCATGTCCTGAATGCCTAAAAAATTTTAAAACCCCAAAAATTTTGAAGTTCTCTGGCTCTGATTTCTTCCTTTGTATTCTATATGCCCCTCTAATTTTCTCAATGATGCTATCAACATTGATAGAATTATAAAACAAAACTGTCCAACACCTGTCGGCTAGATTAAGCGGATTGGAGAGATCAGAGGGAAAAAAGCTTAGAGTAAAAATGTCCTAAAGGCGATGTGCGTAACACATCGGCTAGCATGGATCAGCAAGGACTTAGCCGAATCATGAGTTGATCCAAACACTTGGGTAATATTTCTTCAAGTATTTACAATTAAGAGCCCTTCCAAATACCTCTCCATATAATCCTTCTAGCATGTAGGCTCCTTTAGAGACGCATTTGTGGATCTTGAAAGACCCATCCCAATTAGGTGACAACTTGCCAAATTTGCTATCTCTCGAGCCGATCGGCAGTATCGTTTCCAAACAAGCTCGCCTTCTGCAAAAGACTTAGGCACAACCTCCTTGTTGTAATGACGAGCCACTCGTTCTTTATCTCTGGTCACCTTTTCCAAAGCGCGCATCCTTGACAAAACTAAGTCTTTGGACTCATCCACCATCAGATTAAAATAATCATCGGCTATCAATTCATCCTGTAATTGAATTATTCGTGAGCCGGTGATGTTTTCCCATGGTAAAACTGCTTCGTGTCCGTAGACCAACTTGTATGGAGGCACTTGGATCGATCCGTGCCAAGCCATCCGATAAGCCCATAATGATTCGGCCAATCGACTATGCCATTGCTTTGGGTAGTAAGTGATCTTCCTCTTTACCAACTTGATTAAACTTTTATTCGATGCTTCAGCCTGTCCATTAGTGTCACGCCCAGAAATTCAAACCAGAATTTCCGAAGCTATATGTGTATTGAAATCCCTGTCCAGGACCAGCCAGGGTACACATACGACAATGATTGATATTACAGTTCCACATCTTAGAAACATTCCAAAAAGATTACAAAAGAGCAATGGAAAAGAAAAGGGGCCTGAGCCTAAACTTAACGCTTGCAACGAGGCTTCAACCATTCCACAGGTATCTTCAGCGCAGGACAAAGCCTACTCAACTTCATCTTCTTCTTCAGCTTCTTGCTTAGGCTCTAGTGAAGAGGCAAGGATGAGTACTTCCACATACTCAGCAAGTCATACCAGAATAGAGAGGGTATGAATGCAAGGGGGAAGACAAGGATTTGGCTCGGGTTTGCCTTTAGCACAGATAGCTAGGGTTTTTGCAAACAAAAGGAGTTTTGAACATGAAAAAGAAAAACGGTAAATTAATTAATTAATTCATATTAAATCCAACACTGTCCAACATTATCCCCACGTTGAGACAGGCCCAAACCATCCAACTATACTAACCATGGTCCATGGTCCAATAAACAGGTTTTAGCAGTGTGGGACTAATCACGGTGAAATCGGTTGATCGCCCATAACCATGGGCACAGCTATTCAAATAGTTTTAATTCTGATCAGAGGTGTACATCTGTACCCACAAGTCACACCCTACAACACGGTCTCCCGTGCTCCAAAATACCGCCATGGTACCCCGGAAAGGGACTGTGATATGACCTTTTGTATAACCCTTTGCTAATCAAGCGAACCACACCAAGGTTTCGGCTCCACTCCCGTTCCTGGGCTGTGGGCAGCCCCCCTGTAACATCCTGAAAATCGAGGAATTTAATACCGGGAATCAAAAAAATCAGAACTTACAAAAACCTTTTGATTGTTGCTTCTTGATCAAGTTTTCGCTTCTTATTTGCCAGCTTAGTTGCATAAATTTATACGCGAGCGATTCATCTCGGTGTTTGTGAAAAACCAAACGATTCGAATTTCTGCTGGGAGAAAATTTTCGAAGTTTAGAATTGGGAGCAAAACATTATTTAGGTGATTGAGTAATATTAATTAGTGAAAAAGAAAAAATGAGTAATAAAATATTTTAGGGTATATATATGAAATCTAGAAATTTATTTGAATCAAAATCATATTTTCTGGAATTGAGGAAAAGGATTAAATTAATTATGTAAAATATATTTTTAAAATAATAAAAGTGGGTGAAAAGGTTGGACATATATTTTACAACTTATTTTTAGATGTTTTATATTTTATTTTGAATTTTGGGGGTGAAAGGAAATAAAATTGGGAAAATAGGAAATTTAATTCGGGAAAATCGGAAAAGTCACTATTCATTGCGCGCCACCTGTTCGACGCCGTACCCGCACTCCGGACCGCCTCGCCACCGTGCGCCGCGCGTCACTCGCCGTACCAGGGCCTCGTGCACGCACGTTCTCGCCGGCGTCACCCTCCTGCGCGCACAAGAGTCGCCGTACGTCGCGCGTCGCCACGCCGTCGCCGCCCGCGTCACCCCAGACGCCGCACGCGGCGTCGTATGCCGTCGCCGCGTCACCACGCCCCGCACAGCACCCGCCATACCGCGCCCGCGCCGGCCCGGCTCGCCCGCACGCGCGCCACGCGCCACGCGCCCGCTCGCGCGCTGCGCACCGGCCCCGGCTTTGCCTGCGCACCCCGCGCCTCGGCCCCGCTCGCTCGCGCCGCGCGTCGCCCACCTGCGCCGACCCCATCGCCGCGCGTCACCACGCCGTCCACGCGACCACACCGACGTGGATGGCTATAAATAGGACTCCTCGACCGAAACTCAAAATACAAAACTTGTTCCTTATCTTCTCACCTAGCTTCCTCCTAAATTTCCCCAAATTCTATCCACCGCATTGCGCGAATTTTGAAAAACACCCGAAGAACCCTAACTCGGCTGCCCGAAGCAAAACTCAGGAATTCGTCGTTCTCGGTTGATTGCTGCTCAAATTAAAGGTATCATCATAATCCTCACATCAAGAGCTTCATTTCCCCTAACTTTTCTGGACCAAAAGGTCGTCGGAGGCCCACCGCCGGCGAGCCGCCGTGTTTCCTCTGTTTTGGCCGCCGTCGTGCGCACGCCGCTAGCTCACCCTGATGCTATTCTGGCCAAAACACTACCGTATTTAGCTTCCTAGCACACCCTAGACGCTCCTAGGCCTGTCGCCCTGGCCGTGCCGTTGCCGGACAGCCGCCGCAACGAGCACGGCCGCCGCCACTGTTAGCCCACCACCGCCAGCTCGTCTTGCCGCCTCCCTAGCCTGGCAAAGCTCAGAAGTGAAACCCCCGTGCCATCTAGATGGGGATGGACCCCCTTAGCCCTCGAGGTCCGACCACCCTCGCCACCGTTTGCCCTTGCCCCTCCGGCGACCTCACTGAAGAAACAAGAAGGAAGAAAAGGAAGGAAGAAAAGAAAAAGAAGGAGAGAGAAGGACGAGGTGGGCTCGGTAGCCCACTAGTTTTAGCCGAGCTGAGAGAGAGGGAGGGTGTGGGTTCGATTCCCAGCCGACGCAAAGTTTTGGAAAATTTTTATTTCCATTTTCTTTTGAGAATTAAAATTTGTAGGAGCCTAGTAAAAATCACAAAAATTTATATTTTCTCTTTTTGAACCTTAAACTTAATTTACAAGAATTTTCTCGAGAGTATATTATTTATCCTTTCCCAAAATGTTCTTACAAATAAAAATGAACTTTATATTACCATTTATTTCCCATGAATAAAAACTTTATACTCAAACTCCTTAGTCTATTCCCTCTCAGAAAATCTCTATCTTTTGTAAAGCCCATCCATCCATCTTTTTTTTGGAACCCTTATAATAATTTCAAAACCATCTTTATAAACCCTAGTCAATCCTTTACTATATATATATGCATATATGCATATATATATATATATATGTATGTACATTTGACGGCGTTGCTCCATAGAATCCTTCCCAATCCAAATACTAATGAACCCCGACACCCAAGCTCACCTAAGAAATTAGAGATCGACCGAAAGTCCGACGTAAACACTCTAGTTAACCCTAACCCAAATAGATGCCCTTAGACCCTTAGTGATACTGCTTGTCTCAAAACTTACATTAACTGGAGATAAGGCCACCCCATATAAATTAAATCAAAGGAAACCTAAAAGTTCAAATTAATGCAACTCGCTCGCTTCAACCCGAATTTTAGCGAAACTTGAACTTAAACCCATTTAAAACCATAGATTCGTCTTAAGGACCACTTTTGCGATTCATTTGGTTTTGATGGTTTTTATTTGAATTCTGATCGAATTCAATTGGATCTTTCGCACGTATGTATAGAATCCGAGGGAGCCGTTGAGTATGCTGAAGACACAAGTCAAGAAGGTTGCGAGCAAGGCAAGTCAACACTCCCCTTTGAACATATTGATCCTACTTTGCGAAATGTTGTTGATTTCAATTACAAATTGCATGCTATACACAAATGAGTACCTATGCTTGATATACCCTGCCATGATGTTGATTACCATTAGAATTATTCTTTGTAACCTTTGATGTGATATGACCGGAGGCTAACTTCGGTAAAATGCTTAGCCCTGCTTATACTAGATCCCTGCATACTCATGATTTTACAAAGAAGCCTTGTGCTTGGGCAACTATCTTTGGAAAGGTAGTTGGAATACGGCATGTGGAGACATGAGCGCCACATTGCCTAAAATATGAAGAAATGAGTTTTTATGAAAACCAAAAAGGGAAAGACCAACATTTTTAGACTGGGGCGGATGGGTGGATTTGGGTGGATTCCGGGAAAGGCTAGTACCGTCCCTGGTCAGTTAAGGACCGAGCCATGAGACTACAACTTAGAACGAGCCAGTACAACCGTACTTCTCGAATGGGTATAGACCTACCTGATTAAATGTCCGAGCGGAGGCAGTATCCTTGCGTAGTAGGTTCAAGTGTTGGCGTTGAGGTAAGGGCTTGCCGGTAGGGGTGTACCACTGGTGGGTGCCTGGACGATAATTAAGGGCCTTCCGACAGGGGGTGTACCGCTGGGTGGTACCTGGGCAGATATCGACCATGCGATCAACATGAAGAAATGAAGACATGAAGAAAAGGACATGAAGATGAAAAGTTCAAGGATAGAGCAATTCTTTCTCTTACCCCGGGAACGCCAGAACTCCTCTCACTGCTAGGAAATGACGGCTAGAGTGCATGAGGGCTTAAGTTCATGGAGCGGGTTCTGCCAAAGTGAGGTTATCGAAAGGCTTTGCCGTGACCGTCTCATGTGTTGGGACGTAGGCTCATTAGTTGGGCAATCGCGGAGTACGGGTAAAGTGTACATCCACTGCAGTGTGAGTTAATCAATCTATTCGAATAGCCGTGCTCGCGGTTATTGAGCGACGTGACAAGTTTCTTCCGTGGCTAGACTCATAAATTTTAAAATGATGGGTGGGATTGCATAATGACTTTATGTGCTGGGGAAACCAACTTCTCTATCTGAGAGAAGGGGGAAGACACCCCCAGAAAACCATGACGAATTGGAGGCGGGAAGCTATCCTTGGGATCACAATGGATGGTGGACAGAACCGTCGCCGACTTAATATACTATGGACCTAAAACTTGACCTGGCTAGATGTTAGGTTTGTGAAATGATTTGCGAAAATTGGCTTTGCGCAAATAAACCATAGCCATCCTTTGAATGACCCTATCATGTGCATCATTCCGTGTTGGCTTGCTGAGTACGTTGGGTACTCACTCTGCTATACGCACAAACTTCAGATGAAGGAACGAAGAACTGGAGGACCTCTACGCCTACTACCAGGAGGAATGAAGACAATGGAGCACAATAGGTCTTAGTCCCCAGTCGTTGCCTGTGGCAATCAGCATGCTGCTGCCTTTCGTCTGCTATCTTATCTAATTTCTGTTTTCAGTTGTATCCGAGCTGGGAGGTCCTATATGTATTGGATTTTGCCTTCGGGCCTATTATTGTAATAGTTTCGATGTAAGACTATTTGTGCACTTTGCACCTGGTAATTCAGAACTGTATTCGTGGGTACCGAACTACTCAATCCAGGGATAAGGTACTATGAACAGAATGATTCCCGTTCCGAAACGAGGGTCTACACCCCCGAGTGCCACGGTGAATCCGGCAGCCCAGCAACCGGTAAGCCCCCGGCCGATTGCAACTCCATCACGCTCACCCTTTCCAGGGTTCGTCGCCTAGGAAGGGCTACACTACAGGACCCACCATTGCCCAATCTGGCTTGTGGTTTGTATGGTCATTCTTTCGAGGTTTCCCACGAACCGGTCCTTAATTGCCATGGGCACTACTATCAAAACCACAATGCCCTCAGCGCACCATTTGTCATGTTTTAGTTATTAGTCCGGTCCACAAAGTCCTCGGATTATATCTTTCATTTCATGTGTCCAAAATAATGTCATCTAGATGAAATTACCCATTTATTGTGCTAGTAAGTCTAAGCAGGTCCAAGCATAACCTAGGCCTATAAACTAGTTATTTTGTTTCCCCAAGTCTATTAAAGGGGTTAGGATGGCAAGCCTAGGGCTTAATTCTAACCATACGGTGTAATATTCCCAATAAGATGACATTTCAAAATAAATGTAGTTTAGTAGAATAAACATGGTATTTTAGAAAAAAGGGGATCAATATGATCAAAATGTAGCATGACTTGCCTTGCGCTTCGAACTGAGGAAACTCCGCAACAACTACAAAGTACACGGGATCGGAGGAACTACCTGGATCTACACGACAAACAAGGCACTTCAACAAACAGGCTAAAAGCTACTAAAACAGGTAACAAAACCATTTAAATGGATTCTTGGCATTTTTATGAATTTAATGAAATTTGAATGGGGTTAAACGGAGCTCAGATTGAAAGATATGAATTTTAGAAGATTAACAGTGTTTTTACTAAAACAGGAAAAATCCTTGATAATTTATTGCGCAATATATCCCAGAATTGTGTCAGTGCTAGGGCTGACGTCGCGATGGCGTCACTCGGCCGCGGGAACGCTAGTCCACAGTGGATCGGTTGGTTCCACGGGCCAAGAGGCCGGTGCACCACGTGGTGCACAAGTGGTGCAGATGCGGCGGCCATGCGGCGTGACACGCGGGCATGCGGGGTGGACGGCTCTGATCTGCCTTGGCAGATCGGATGACCGGGAGAGGGGCGCGGGCGTCACAGTCAGCCAGCAACGGTGCGCGGCGGCCGGAGGCCGGCCGGTGCCATCCGAGTGGCGGCGTGGGCGGCGGAATGTCGTGGCTCACGCGCGGGCAGAGCCGTGCGCACTCGGGAGTGGCGGCGTACATTCGGGCCGAGAGGGAAAAAGGGAGAGGCGCTCACCGCAGGTCGCCGGAGCTAGAGGAGGCGACGGCGCGGACGGTGAGGGAGACGGTGGGCGACAACGGAAAGGGGCGGTCGAGGGAGCTCGGGCGCCAGGGATGGAGACAGAGGTGGCGGTGATGTCCGGGATGGCTCGGGACGACGGGGAATCGCGGCCGAAGGCCCGCGAAGAGCGGCAAAGCTCGGGCGCACGGTGCGAGAACGAGAGAGAGAGAGTGGGGAGCTCGAATGAGGGTGTGGGGAGCTTGGGGAGGATGGGGGCCAGCTTTTAAAGGGGACGGAGATGTCGGTGGTGGCCAGGATAAGGTGGAATCTCTCGCCGAAGTAAAGGGGAGAGAGATTTGGAGAATTGATGACCGGCGATCAATTCCGGTCATTAGAGGGTGCGGGAACGACGGCCGGGACGATTAAGGCCGATGGGAGAGGTGGGAGAGGGACGGAGAGGCATTAAGGGCGCGTGGGAGAGGCGGGCGGCCGAGACCCGCACGGGGAAGGGGCATCACAAATTGTGGCAGGCGGCCGGAGGTAGGGGACGGGCCTGACATGTGGGCCCCACCTGTCAGTGTCCCGGAGAGTTGGGGGAGGCGAAGTGGACTTATTTTGCGATCACGAGGGACAAACGGGCCGTGGCCTTCGGCCGGCCCGCGAGGGAGAGAGGGATAGAGGCGCGGGCACGGGAGAGGACGGGTAGACGGCTTGGGCCGGCGACCCAAGGCCGAATGGGCGGGAAAGAGCGGGAAAAGGACGGAGGAGAGATAAAAACATTTTTCCGAGATTTATTAATTCCAATTTTGATTTTAATTGGTTAAAAATTATTTTTATTGCTCTGAAAATTCCACTAAAAATCCTGTTAGTGTATTTTGACATGTAGAATTTAGGAAATCCTACCATTCCATTTCCATTTAGATTATTGCTTTTAAACTTATTTATTTGCTCCAGTTAATTCCCAACTATTTTCTTTTGCGATTTTCCCTTTATGATTTTTAAAAGGGGAAAACACCTCACGGTGTGACAAACCTACCCCCCCTTAAACGGAATCTCGACCCCGAGATTCGGAGGTACTGGCCAAAAGATAGGGATAAGCGGCCTTTAGCTCATCTTCCCTTTCCCGAGGTGACCTCTTGTTCGAGTGATGAGTCCATCGAACTCGCGAACACAGTAACCTTGTTCAGGTTCTCCGCTCGCCGGTTTCGAGGATACACGTTGGTTTCTTCACATAAGTCAAATCTTCCTGAATCTCTATCTGATCCGGGCTCGTCTGTTCTTCTGGCACTCCTAGACACTTTTTAAGTTGTGAGACGTGGAATACATCATGGATGCTGGCCATGGAGGGTGGAAGCTCGAGCCGGTAAGCTACTTCTCCTCGACGTTCCTGTATCCGGTACGGTCCCACAAAACGTGGTGCCAACTTGCCTTTAGTTTGGAAACGGTGCACTCCTCGAAGCGGGGTGACTCGAAGATACACATAATCACCTGCCTTGATGTTAGGTCCCTCCGACGGTTGTCTGTGTAACTCTTTTGCCGAGACTGTGCAATTCTAAGCCTTTCCCTTACTATTCTGAACTTTTCCTCCGCCTCGCTTAACACGTCGGTCCCAAACAACTGGCGCTCGCCAGTTTGGTCCCAAAAGAGCGGGGTACGACACTTTCATCCGTACAACGCTTCGAAAGGTGCCATCTGTAAACTGGCCTGATAACTGTTGTTGTAAGAGAACTCCGCGTAGGGAAAACTCTTGTCCCATGCTCTCCCGAAGTCGAGAGCACAGGCCCGCAACATGTCTTCCAAAATCTGATTCACCCGCTCGGTCTGACCATCGGTTTGCGGGTAATAGGCCGTCTGAAATTCAACCGAGTGCCAAGTTCCTCTTGTAGCTTCTGCCAAAACTTTGAGGTGAACTGACTACCACGATCTGTTACTATTTTCTTGGGTACCCCATGAAGACACATGATCCTTGCGAGATACAGTTCTGCCAGCTTCTTTCCTATGTAGGTGGTGTGCACTGGGATGAAGTTGAGCTACTTTAGTGAGTCGGTCAATGATAACCCAGATGGAATCGTGCCCTGACGATGTCCGAGGTAATCCTATGATTAATTCTATTCCAATTTCTTCCCATTTCCATTCCGGGATTTGGAGTGGCTGTAATAACCCTGCAGGTCTTTGGTGCTTGGCCTTCACTCGTTGACATACGTTGCATAGTGCCACGAACTCTGCTATTTCTCTTTTCATACTGACCCACCAAAACTTGTCCTTCAGGTCTTGTTACATCTTGGTGCTTTCTGGGTGGATTGAGTACTGACTCCGATGGGCCTCAGTAAGGATCAACTTTTTCAGCTCTTTATCCTCTGGTACGCACATCCTTGTGCCCATCCAGATCGTTCCATGCTCGTCCTCCGTGAAGTCGCGAGCTTTTCCAACCCTCATGTTCTTATTAAGCTCAGCTATGTCAGGATCCGAGGCTTGAGCTATTCGCATTTGGTCTAGGAGTGTGGGTTGGGCTTCAAGAGTGGCCACAAATCCGGGTTCGACAATTCCTAGGTTTAGGCGCTCTAGGTCCCGTTATAACTGTACACATCTCCCTTTTGTGTGGATAGAGTTGCAGTAACTCTTCCGACTCAAAGCATCAGCTACCACGTTAGCTTTGCAAGGATGATAGTGTATACTTAGGTCATCCTTGATCAACTCTAACCACCTTCGCTGACGGAGGTTCAAGTCCGGTTGGGTGAAAATGTATTTTAGGCTCTTATGATCCGTATACACTTCACATCGATTACTGACGAGGTAATGCCACCATATTTTCAAAGCATGGACGATTGCCGCTAGTTCCAAGTCATGGGTTGGTGTAACATCCTGAAAATCGAAGGAGTAGAATTCGGAACGTGAAAATCGGAACTCATAAAAAACTTTTTGGAATCATTGCTTCTTATCGTGTTTATCATTCCTATTTGCCAAGCTCTTTTGCATAAGAGTTCTTTTTGAATTGTTTTGATGCTAAGTTAGATAGAAACTCTAAGCTTTGATATCCTAGGTGAGAGTAATAATTCAAAATGTATATATTTGGAGAAGGATAAATACCTAATTTTGTGGATTTACAAAAGATTCGGAAAAGAATATATTTTGGTTTAAACCCTAACGGTGGAAGAAAAATAATAAATATTTGGATTTAGATGATAAAAATATTTTGAAAAGGAAATATGAATTTAGAAATTAATTAAAGACCCCAATTTATTGATTTTAAAAGAAGAAATAAAAATATGAAAAATATATTTTGAAAAATAAAAAGTGGGGAAAAGTTTGAAAATATAATCTCAAATTTATTTTGGGAATATTAGAATTCATTTAGAATTTTTAGGGATGAAAGAAATGGAAATGGAAAATAGGATTTTAAAATCGGGATAAATGAAAAAGTGCACTGTTCATTAGCTCAGCAGTGTTCGACCGAGTACACCGCGCCGTTCGCAGCCGCCGCGGCACCCCGCCGTCCCGAGACCTCGCGCGTGCATGTTCCCAGCGTCATCGGCTCCGGTCACGCACGGTGGTCGCCGGTACGCCGCGCCATGCCGAATGTCCCCAAAGTCGCCGCCGTACACGCTCGCCATGCCGCTCGCGTCGGCGCGCGCGCTACGCTCCGCACCACGCCGTCTTTTGCCGCGGCGCTGCCCTCCCGCTCTCGCGCATTGCCTCACCGCGCGCGCGTACTCGCATGCGTTAGCTGCAGCTTGCCGCCGCGCCGCGACGCGCGCGCTCGTCGGCCTATCACCGCACTGGGGCGCCCGAACCACCTCGCCGTCGACCGCCTATAAATCGGCCTCCTCGGACCCAGCCCCCAACACCGAAAATCCTCCCCGTGCTCGCTCGTGCTTTCCCCCAAATTTCCCCAAGGATTAGCCACTACATTGCGCGAATTTTGGGAAAGATCGGAGCTCGGCGGAAGAACCCTAATTCGACCGCCCGTGCGACACTCCGAATTCGTCACCCTCGGCGATTTCTTCCCGAATTGAAGGTACCATCATCATCCCCGTGCTCTAGGTATTAATTCCCCTAAGCTCCCGAGCCAATTGGTCGCGGAAAATCGCCGGCGGCGAACCCCTTGAACTCCTCTCGTTTCGGCCGCCGAACCACCTCGCCGTCGCCGGCCGCGCGGTGCCTCTCCGGCCGAACCAATTCCACCGTTAGCATCCCGGTCACCAAGCTCGTAGACCCTCACTTTAGCCAGGGCTTCGCCGGATTTTGCCGCCGACGAGCGCCACCGCCGCCGAACCACCTCGCCGTCGCCGCTCTTTCCGCCGCTCCCGGTCTCGGCCGTGTGAGGAAATGGGACCCTTGTGGTCTCGGGATGGTGTAGCGCCCTCCTTTCCCTAGCTCCGGCCCTCCCTCGCCGTCGGCACACCCTCCCTCACCGTCGGCCGCCGGGGGGAAAACAGAGCAGAAACAGAGGAAGAGGAGGAAAGAAAGGGAAAAAGAAAAAGGAAGGGGAAAAGAAAAAAAAAGGGAAATAGAAAAAAAAAGAAAAATAGTGAAGAAAATTTGGGTAAAATATTTTGAAATGTTTTGGAAATATTTTAGGATAAAAAGATAGGGTTTTTGAAATATTATTGTCTAAGAATGAGTATTATATTCTTTTTCCCTCCAAAAAGAAATATTTGGAGAAAGTAATTTCTAGATTAAATTTGTCCTTTTTATGAATTCAAATATTGTCCTACCTCTAATTTGTTATCGGAGTTTACATGAGCCCTTTTTAAAGATTTGTTAAGCATGAATGTCGTTATTCGGCCATTTGAATTTCAAAACCCTAGCAAATATAATTGCAATATTAAGGATCAATTATTGGAGATATGGAAATTAGAAATATAATTATTTTGGGATATCCTCGAGTTTAGGAACAAAATATATATTTATTACTAGATGGCTCGCTCGGTTTAGCTGGACTTCTTTCCGTTGATTCAACTATTAAAATTTACGGAGTTTGAGGTTGTGTTTGGAATCCGTTTTCCGCGGTCATTTCGAGATCTCTTTCTCTTCGTTGATATTGTTGGATTTTAATTGATTCAACCCTTCTTTTCGCACGTACGGATAGCGTCCGAAGAAGTGAACGCCGACTATGCGGAAGACCCCACTCAACCAGCGTGCGAGCAAGGCAAGTCTTCACACCCTTTGAACATATTGATCCCAATTGCGAAATGATGTTATTTTAAACTCTAAACATGCATGCTTTACCGAGTTACCTATACTTGTTGTGCCATTCCTTGCTATTGAGCACCTTTAGAATTACTCCTTGTAACTCGCGATGTGATACAAATAACCGAAGCATAACTCGGTAAACTTAGCCCCGCTAAACTTAGACTATGCATACTCATGACTTTATGAAAAAGCTTTGTGCTTGGGCAACTACCTTAGGGAAGGTAGTTGAGATTCGGCATGTGGAGACATGAGCGCCACATGGCCATGATGAACTGAGTTTGGTGGAAATTGAAAGTACTATACAAATGTTTTAGACTGGGCGGCGGATGATTTGGGTGGATTCCGGGAAAGGCAAGTGCCGACCCGGTCGCTTAGGGACCGAGCCATGAGATAGCCGGAAACGAGCCGACAACCGTACTTCTCGAATGGGTATAGACCTAGCCGACTAGGTAGCCGAGCGAGGCAGATCCTTGCATAGATGGTTCTCTATGATGTGGTTATGGGATGAGGATGAGGCTGCGGCCTTTGTTATGAATGGTGGGATTAAACTAATGTTAATTAAACTTAAAGATTGGAAATGTCTTCCCTTACCCCGGTGCGCCTTAACTCCTCTCACCGCTAGAAAAGGACGGCTAGAGTGCATGAGGGCTTAAGTTCATGGAGCGGGTACGCCAAAGTGAGGTTATCAAAAGGCTTTGCCGTGGCCGTCTCATGTGTTGAGGCGTAGGCTCATTTGTTGGGTGTCGCGGAGTACGGGTAAAGTGTACATCCACCGCAGTGTGAATGAATCAATCTATTCGAATAGCCGTGCTCGCGGATATTGAGCATCGTGACAAGACTTTCGCTTGGCTAGACTTTGAACTTAAAAATGCTGGAATGGGTTTGCATGATGATTTTGTTCGCTGGTGGATCAACTTCTCGAGAATGCGAGAAGGGGTGGACTCCCCAGAAAAATCATGACGCACCGGAGGCGGGAAGCCATCCTTGGAATCACGATGGATGGTAGACGAACCGTCGCCGGGTTAATGAACTATGAAATTAAAACTTGTTTTGGCTAGACGATAGGCTTGTGAAAAGAATTGTGAAACCGGCTTTACGCAAAGATAACCCTAGCCATGTTCTTTGAATAACTCTGTCATATGCATCAATTCTGTGTTGACTTGCTGAGTACGGTTGGTACTCACCCTTGCTATACGCACAAACCCCAGCTGATGGAGTTGAAGAGCCGAAAGATCCATATGCTTACCACCAGGAGGACGAGGGAACTGACGGCGCATATTAGATCTTAGTCCCGGTCGTTGCCTGTGGCAATGGACAAGCCGCTGCCTCTTTCCGCTGCCTTATCTAAACTCTGTTTTTATATTGTATGCGGACCATAAGGTCCTGTAGGATGAACAATGCCTTCGGGCCTATTTATGTAATAATGGTATTGTAAGACTATTCGTGCATGCGCACTTGATTATCCAGTACTGCATTCGTGGGTACCAACTACTTGATCCAGGGAAATGGTACTATGAACATGAAAGATTCCCGACTCAAAATCGGGGTCCACAGAGCTGGTATCGAGCCATGCGACCGTAGGCTAAGACCAAATGGCGCCCTACCCTAACTAGATGGCTAAAGGGAAATATCCCTACGGTAGGATCAGTTTTAAACTATTATTTCCGAAAATGCAAATATATCCTTTCTACATCTGTATTTTATTTTTAACAAATGATTATGATAGCTCCCTCCCGCTAACCCTAAGTTGCCTGTAAAAGCAGATGTCAAACCACGACGGAACGTGGGAAGTCACTGTTCCGCGGGACGAGGGGTTCGTGGTCCAACTCCAGTCCCTACTATGGTGCTTGAGGTACCGGAACCGCCCACTTATCACACCAAAAGACATGGCTCCGAGATGTATCCAGCTGGGAGGCATGTATCCATAGAAGCCCGTATGGGAAGCGAGACATCTTACTGCTTCCATACCCGCTACCACCGGGACCTAGCAGAAGCAGCTATTCAGGATGCAGCTCGCGAGGCCTTCCTTCGCCTTAATGCGGAACACCGTGCCGAACTCACAATGACAGAGTTCGTGCATCATCCTTACCGCGAAGAGGGCAACCCGCTGCACCGTGGAGGCTACCCCCTGCTGTTACAACCCGATGGTCACGCGTCTATCGCGTTGGGCGAGACGCGACGATCGTTACGAGGAGGCCCTACTCGAGATCAACGACCGCGATCACGCCTCAATGATCTGGTCAACGCCCACCAAGGCCGTGGAGACCAGATAAGCATGCCGTGCACTCACCGCAGCCAATGGTGCTCGGTACGAGCAACTCTCGGACCGCTACATGGCCCGAGGGGAGGCCCTGGTAGAGCTGGAAGAGCAGCTCGGGAAGAGCAAGCGACGAGATCAACCGGCTAGAGGAACAACTGCGCACTCGTCCCGTCTACGCCGCAGTACTTCCACCGAGCCCGTACCATCCCCTCCCCGCCCGTGCCCGACCACTATTACCATATGACTCCAAAGCTTAGATACTTTTCAAGCTATGATGGAGCAAGCCTTCATGTTGAGCACGAGCACCTGCACTGCACAGGTCGACCCCACTTCGCTACATCCATGGGACCCACCCCGAGCTCCGTACCGCACCATCCGAGCCGGGATCGGGAGAGGGTAACCCCATCCGGATCTACACCGATACGAGTCCGAGGCGAGCCCATGGAGATCAAATGGGAGTCTAGCGACACCGACTCAATGGAGGAGGAAGTTCCCCCTCGTCGCCTGACTCACACGGGAGGCCCCCTCACCCGCCAGACTGCTCGCAAGAGTACGCGGCCACCGAGTCGAAAGATTCGGCGTGACTCCGAGGCCACCACCTCCGAGCCGTGGGGACTTCGGTTTGCTTCACAGCGCACCACCCACTTCCGCGCCTGGCTCTTGCGGGTGGTTGGATGACTAGGCGGAAGGACCTTCCCAGCTCAGCAGCACTTCCTATTTACCCCTAATTAGTCGATCTAGTTGGACGATATAGTTATTATTGCTATCCTGGCATGAAGGACTCGTATGTACGGTCCATGTACCCCTTATGTAATATGATGAACCCGGGCATCGCCTTGCGATGTCTTAATTCGTATGCTTATTATTATTTCACCTTGTCTCGTTGATTGAAGATCATTCGAAAGAACTTGAAGAAAAATTTCCCGTGAACCATGACCTAAACTAGTCCGCTCTCTTAAATTCATCTCCCTTCTTCGATGGCACATCGTCGCAGAGCCGCGGCAACCAACGAAAACCCGTCGGAACCCAACCCCTCCACCCCGGCGGAGGTCATGGCTATGCAGACCCAGCTACTCCAAGCGATTGCCAATAATCAAGGAGGTCGAGGAGGATCGAGTCTGGGGGAATTCATGAGAGCTAAGCCGCCCATTTTTTCCACGGCCGAAGAACCTATGGACGCTGAAGATTGGTTAAGAGTGATAGAGAAGAAGTTAACCCTCGTCAGAGTCCGAGAAGCTGATAGAGTTATCTTCGCTACTAACCGGCTGGAGGGTCCCGCGAGTGACTGGTGGGACACCTACAAGGAGACACGAGCCGAAGACGCCGGCGAGCCAACATGGGAGGAATTCACGGCGGCATTCCGAGAGAATTTTGTGCCAGCTGCAGTGATGAGGATGAAGAAGAACGAGTTCCGCAGGCTGCTTTGGGTGACGGTTTTGGGAGGAATCCACTTGGTTACTGCTTCCACATTGGAAGGATCCACTGTGACTCCTTGGGTGTTCACGATGTGACCAAGAAATTGCACTTCCTTTAACTAAAAGTCACACTTGCTGAATTTAGCATAGAGCTGATGGTCTCTTAACCTTTCGAGCGCCAACCGAAGATGGTGTTCGTGCTCTTCTCCTGTCTTGGAGTAGATCAGAATGTCATCGATGAACACTACGATGAACTTGTCCAAGAATTCCATGATCACCTTATTCATCAAGTTCATGAAGAACGCAGGTGCATTGGTAAGTCCGAAAGACATGACCGTGCACTCGTACAAACCATACCGAGTGATAAAAGTAGTCTTGGGAATGTCTTCCTCTCGAATCCTTAGCTGATGATAGCCTGATCACAGGTCTATTTTAGAAAACACCTTTGCTCCCTTCAATTGATCAAACAGGTCGTCGATCCGAGGTAATGGATACTTGTTCTTAATGGTGACCTTGTTGAGTGCGCGATAGTCGACGCACATCCTCTTAGTCTTATCCTTTTTCTCCACAAATATTACAGGAGCGCCCCAAGGGGACGTACTTGTGTTAGTGATATGCCCTAGAGGCAACATGGAGATGTTGGATATCACGTCAATGTTTATGTATTTATGAATAAAGTGTTATTCAGTTCCATGAAATATACATCTTGTATTGATCAATAAGTACGTGACTTATTTATGAGACTCGATATGTATGAATCTATTTCTAAACGATCCCTGATCATATGTCATATTGTTGGAACAAATATGATTCTAAGATCGGCATGTTTATTGATTGATGATCATGTCTCATAGATCATGGGTATGGAGATACCAAATCAATAAACATGGACATATGTGTTGGAGAACACATTGTTGGATAGACCCACCATGAGACACTACAGGAATTAATGTGCCATTAGTTGGTCTCAGGTAGTGTTGGTACAAAGTCCTTAGACCTGAGATCACCATGGATTCCAACATGTGTAGTAGCCTACTTTGGGACTACCAAACGTTATTCCGTAACTGGGTAGTTATAAAGGTAGTTTTCGGGTTTGCTATGAAACATGGAGTGGGATGTGAGTGATCAAGATGGAATTTGCCCCTCCTTTGGAGAGATATCTCTGGGCCCCTCGAGGTAATGGATTATGGAAATGCATGGCCATGCTAAGTTGATTGAGGAGTCAATCAACAGACAGATAATCCAATACGGTTCGAGTGAATGGTTAAGCTATTGAAGGGATGGCACACATCTTGCCTATAGCTTAACTGGTATCGTGAGGCAAAGGGATTTGTGTACACATTACAGGTTCGAGCCGATATTATATTCTTGTATACTATGGTGTCAATATGTGCTGCTAGGCGCCGCGGTGGTGACAGTCGGTGAGTTGGACTCGAGCCGACGGTCGGCTAAGTTAGACTATAGCCGAAACCTAGTATACCTGAACCTACAGGGTCGCACGCTTAAGGGGATAAGAACAGGCATTCGAGTTGGACTCGGATACGGCTCGATCGGATAGGGATCCGATCGGATAGAGTCCTATGGGCTTACGACGTATGGGCAGCCAACTCTATGAGATACGGATGAGATCCGATTCAAAATAGAGTCCTAATCAGCCACTAGTCCCAGTCGGCCAACTCTATATAAAGGAGGGAGGGGTGGAGAGCTGCGATATGTCAATTGCATCGCGTGCAACAGAAGTCGCCGAGATCAATCTCCACGGAAACCCTCCCCACTTTCGGGCCAAACCCTAGCCTTGCATCGCGTGCTAGCACACGGGTGTACGGCGTTCTGTCCCCGGACGTGTGGATACCGGTAGAGGCGCTGCTACGTTGCGCGCCGTTGATCGGCTTCGGATCGGCTGCAATCGGAGCGATCGGGCGTGGGGGAATCGGCTGCGGTCGGGCGCATCGGAGCGAGGCGTGAGAACGCGGCCGGACGACTCGAATCGGGCGATTGGCGAATCGGTGTCTCCGGGAATCGGCTACATTGTTTCGGATCGGATTGCCCGATTGGCTATTCCGCGCACTCTACTCCAATCGGTAACGATCTATCGGCCCTTACTTGCAAGTGTTCCTGGTTTGCGCGGTAAAAAGTTTTGTTTTCGGCTAGCGTAGCCTCCGCGCAACCCTTCAACTTGGGCGAATGAAACCCTTCTGCAACTGTTCGTCCACTTGCTTCTTCACTTCTGCTAACTCATTGGCTCTCATCCGATAGGGCCTCTTGTGGATCGGAGCAGTTGCAGGAATCAGATCAATTCAGAACTCTATCTCTCTTTCAGGTGGCATCGTGGTAAGGTCTTCGGGAAAAACATCTAGATACTCGCAAACCACGGGGATTTCCTCTATCTTCTTTGGGTCTTTTCCTTCGCCTTCAAGTTTCTCCTTGACAGGGATTCGATTCAAGCTTGCTTCTAACCTTGATGGTTTAGGGGGGTGGAAGATCACTTCTTTTCCATCACTATTGGTCAAGGTGATTGTGCGGCTCGCGCAATCGATCAGGCCCTTATAACGGGTCAACCAGTTCATCCCAAGGATGACATCTAGCCCTTTTGATTCCAGAAGGATAATGTTGGCTAGAAATAGGGACCCTTGGATTTCTATTGCCACTAAAGGGCAAAAATGGGTGGTGTTCAAATGCTTTTTGGGGGTTTGAACTCGCATGGGTATCTTAAGTTTTAATGCAGACATCCCATGTGTCCCAATGAATGCTTTTGATATGAACGAACGGGTTGCACCTGAATCAAACAAGACTGATCCAGTGAAAGAGTTCACAGGGAACATACCCAGTATTACTTCCGGTGCGTCTTGTGCTTCCTGTGCTGACGCGTGTTTCACCCTCGCTTGGACGAATCGAGGTGCACGCTTAGGCTTTGGACACTTGTCCGCGAAGTGTCCAAGCTCTCCACAGTTAAAGCAGTTCCCTGGTCTGATCCCAAGTTCCTTCTTCGGCTGTGCGGGTTTAGGCGGTTGTGAAGGGTTACGTGGAAGCTACTATAGCTAATAACGAAAAATTCTACCGTGCAAACCAGGAATACTTGCAAGTAAGGGTCGATAGATCGTTACCGATTGGAGTAGAGTGCAGCGGATTAGCCAATCAGAAGCTATCCGATCCGGAATAGTGCTGGCCGATGACAGCTGATTTGCCGACAGCCGATTCCCGCAAGCCGACAACCGATTCCTGGGAACAGCCGATTCACCAATCAGCCGATTCACTGAGTAGCCGATTCGTCGAGTCGTTCGACCGCGCTCGCGCACCTCGCTCCGATGTGCCCAACCGCAGTCGATTCCACCACAGCCGATTCATAGCCGATGAACAGCACCGCAACGTAGCAGCGCCTCTACCGGTATCCACACGTCCGGGGACAGAACACCTAACACCCATGTGCTAGCACAAGATGCAAGGCTAGGGTTTGGCTCGGAAGTGGGGAGGGTTTCCGTGGAGATTGATCTCGCCGACTTTTATGACTACCCAGTTACGGAATAGCGTTTGGTAGTCCCAAAGTAGGCTACTACACATGTTGGAATCCATGATGATCTCAGGTCTAAGGACTTTGTACCAACACTACCTAAGACCAACTAATGGCACATTAATTCCTGTAGTGTCTCATGGTGGGTCTATCCAACAATGTGTTCTCTAACACATGTCCACGTATATTGATTTGGTAACTCTATACCATGATCTATGAGACATGATCATCAACCAATAAACATGCCAATCTTAGAATCATTATTGTTCCAACAATATGACATATGATCAGGGATCGTTTAGAAATAGATTCATACATATAGAGTCTCATAAATAAGTCACGTACTTATTGATCAATACAAGATGTCTATTTCATGAAACTGAATAACACTTTATTCATTTATACACAAACATTGACCATGATATCCAACATCTCCATGTTGCCTCTAGGGTATATCACTAACAGGTTGTTGCGATGGCGCCATTGGAGGACGCGGGGCAGGATTCTGTTGTTGTTGCCCAAAGCGGCTTCCACTGGTTTGGAAGTTTCCAGGTTGGTAAGGTTGATGTGTTAGTGATATGCCCTAGAGGCAAAATGGAGATGTTGGATATCATGTCAATGTTTATGTATTTATGAATAAAATGTTATTCAGTTTCATGAAATAGACATCTTGTATTGATCAATAAGTACGTGACTTATTTATGAGACTCTATATGTATGAATCTATTTCTAAATGATCCCTGATCATATATCATATTATTGGAACTAATATGATTCCAAGATCGGAATGTTTATTGATTGATGATCATGTCTTGTAGATCATGGGTATGGAGATACCAAGTCAGTAAACTTGGACATATGTGTTAGAGAACACATTGTTGGATAGACCCACCATGAGACACTACAGGAATTAATGTGCCATTAGTTGGTCTCAGGTAGTGCAGATACAAAGTCCTTAGACCTGAGATCACCATGGATTCCAACATGTGTAGTAGCCTACTTTGGGACTACCAAACGCTATTCCGTAACTGGATAGTTATAAAGGTAGTTTTCGGGTTTGCTATGAAACATGGAGTGGGATGTGAGTGATCAAGATGGAATTTGCCCCTCCTTTGGGAGAGATATCTCTGGGCCCCTCGAGGTAATGGATTACGGAAATGCATGACCATGCTAAGTTGATTGAGGAGTCAATCAACAGACAGATAATCCAATACGGTTCGAGTGAATGGTTAAGCTATTGAAGGGATGGCACACATCTTGCCTATAGCTTAATTGGTATCGTGAGGCAAAGGGATTTGTGTACACATTACGGGTTCGAGCCGATATTATATTCTTGTATACTATCGTGTCAATATGTGCTGCTAGGCACCGTTGTGACAGTCGGTGAGTTGGACTCGAGCCGACGATCGACTAAGTTGGACTATAGCCGAAACTGAGTATACCTGAACCTACGGGGTCGCACGCTTAAGGGGATGGAATAGATATTCGAGTTGGACTCGGATACGGCTCGATCGGATAGGGATCCGATCGGATAGAGTCCTATGGGCTTACGACGTATGGGCGGCCAACTCTATGAGATTCGGATAGGATCCGATTGAAAATAGAGTCCTGATCGGCCACTAGTCCCAGTCGGCCAACTCTATATAAAGGGGCGAGGGTTGGAGAGTTGCAGTATCGCATTGAACTGAATCCACAACAGAAGTCGCCGAGATCAATCTCCACGGAAACCCTCCTCACTTACGACTCAAACCCCAGCCTTGCATCGCGTGCTAGCACACGGGTGTTCGGCGTTCTGTCCCCGGACGTGTGGATACCGGTAGAGGCGCTGCTACATTGCGCGCCGTTGATCGGATACGAATCGGCTATGGCGGAATCGGCTGCGGTTGAGCGCATCGAAGCGAGGCGCGAGAACGCGGTCCGACGACTTGGCGAATCGGCTACATCGGCGAATCGGCTGATTGGTGAATCGGCTGTCTCCGCGAATCGGCTGTCATCAGCCAGCACAGTTCCAGATCGGATAGCCCTGATTGGCTTTTCCGCTGCATATTCCAATCAGTAACGCTCTATCGGCCTTTACATGCAAGTGTTCCTGGTTTGCGCGGTAGAAAAGTTTTTGTTTTCGGCTAGCATAGCCTCCGTGTAACCCTTATGATGCTGGCGGACGATCATGGTAATAGGTCCGCCCTGACCTCTGGGAGTGAAACGTGGCCGTTGGGGGTTCCCTTGTTGAGGCTGTGGTCTAAGCTGAACAGTCTTTCATTTCTTAAGCATCTTGTTGCGCTGATCTTCTTGAAGAATAGCTTTGTCGACCAGTTTTTCAAAATCAGCATATTCACCCAAAATGAGCTTGTTCGTTAAGTCATCGTCAAGTCCGGCCAAGAACTTTTCTTGACGCTCGACGTCGGTGTGCACGTCTTCCAGAGCATAACTTGCTAGGTGATTAAATTCGTGCAGGTACTCGGTGACCGTTTGGTTGCCTTGTTCAAGGGATCTGAACTCCCTCTTTTTCTGTGCCACAATCCCTCCAGGAATGTGTGCTTTCCGAAATTGCTGGCAGAATTATGACCAAGTGACTGCAGGTGCGTCTGCCCGGCGAGTGACTAGGAGATTGTCCCACCATGCCGAGGCGGGGCCTTGAAGTTGGTGGGTGGCAAAAGACACCCTTTCTTGGTCTGTGCACTATAGTAGGTCCATCTTTTTCTCTATGGCATTGAGCCAATTGTTGGCTTTCATAGGATTGGTGGTGCTAGAGAAGGTCGGGGGTTGGACACGGAGCAATTCTGACAACACTCTTTGAGGGGGAGGTTGTGGTGTGAACTGGTTGTTATGGTTATGGTTCTGCTGCTAAAATTGTTGCATCATTTGCAACTGCATCTGTTGATGCTACTGTTGCATTTGCTGCATCATTGCAGCCATCATTTGGGTTTGGTTGGCTAAGACTTGAGCCAAAGTGATGTTCGGAGGAGGTGGGGTGTTGCCATTAGCCCTGGTGTTGTTCTCTGCTGACTCAGTGTTGGTGTTGGTGCTGTCGTTCCTGGTGTTCACCATCTAAAGGAGCGGATCAAACAAGGCGAAAGAAGGAGTAAAACATATTGGACTGAGAAGCTGAACTTTATTACTTGTTTTGATCTGTTCTTTATTAAAACACTTAAAACACACTCAACATCCTTAACTGGACAACCCATACCTCACACTTGATACAGGTTGACCGCTACCCCACACACAACACTCCTACCACACAACAACTAAACAAGCAGGAAAACTAGGAAAACGGTAAACTAAGGGTGGCGACACTCTAGGGGTCGGAGCGGCTTCTGCGATCGATGGAGTCGAAACCACTCCCTTGGGAGTTCCCGTCTTCCTTTTCCTTCGAGCGGCTCCGAGAGCTTTCTAACTCCTCTTTTCCGCCCGGGGTCTTGGAGCTGCCACTACTACTGCCCCTGCTGCTGCTGGACTCGGAGATCCATCATCCTCCTTCGCTTAGCGTCGGAGCAGGGACCGGAGTAGGAGTAGGAACCGTCAATGGTGCAAGAGCCGAGGAAGGTGGCGGAGTAGGAGGGGGAATCCTGGGCACCAGCTGCATCCGCACAGGGGCCTTGCTGGACTTCCGAGGCGTGATCCTGATCCAAAGGATGTTGGGGGCCAGAAGTCCTTTCAGGATAGCAATTTCTTTCTTGAGGCGATCCACCTCGTCCTTCAGGCTCTTGATCCTGAGAATCCTCTGGTCATTCTGGGCTTTGGCTGCCATATGAAGATATGAATGCATCTTGTCCAACCCTTCAATCACAGTCCTCATGTGAGAAAAGGTGGTGTCATTCTCCCCTTTAGCGGATTGGAAGGAGCTAACCACCGACGAGCTTCCACGCCGGGGATGGAAACGGTAGGCAGAGTGGCGGAGATGGTGGTCATGCATCTCCCTCATCCGGGCCAGCATCAGGTAAGCAGCCTCTTGGCAGGCATGCTCATTCGTTCCTCCCAAAGCAGTGACTACCATGTTTGGGATGTTGGTGCCGATGAAACCATGCACTTCCAAACGGACCAGATGGGGCAACTCACTGCCGAAAGGTGAGATGACGGTGTACTCGGGTGCACCAGGATAGCCCACTGCCAAAGCCATCCTTGCCAGCTCAGCAACGAAACCCTTCAGACCCTGACCGTGGTGAGTGACGGGACAGCCTGCCATCTAGAGAAGACAAGGTAGGGGATCAATGCATGCTCAAACCAAAGTTAGATAAACGGTAAAGGACTCAAGTGAAGTAAACGAGTAAAGAAGGGCTTTAAGAAACATTTTCATTAGGCTAAGTAAAGCTTCTAACGACATCCCCTAGATGATGAGGTAATGCTTAAAATAGATGCTTAGTTATAATAAGTATAAAATTAGCGGCCATTCCCTCCTATCTTGACTTAAGACTTTGCTCCCTTAGAGAAATCTCGACTGACGGTAGAATAAGATTGCAAATGGTTTTTTTTCAAATTTAGTTTCAAAGTCCTATCACCTAAACTGACCTGGTTTTCAAAATTTCCTGTTTTGAAAAACGCACAAGATTCTCCCCCAAACCCAAGGAAACAGAGAACCATTTTCCCGAAACAACTCCAAATGCAAGGACTTATGCATATGAAAAAGTTCAGATGGCTCCTAGGGTTTTTCCATTTGGCTTTTCCAACGGTCTGGAATTGGCTCTGATATCAACTTGTCACGTCCAGAAATTCATACCAGAATTTCCGAAGCTATATGTGTATTGAAATCCCTGTCCAGGACCAGCCAGGGTACACATATGACAATGATTGATATTACAGTTCCACGTCTTAGAAACATTACAAAAAGATTACAAAAAAGCAACGGAAAAAGAAAATGGGCCTAAGCCTAAACTTGACGCTTGCAATGAGGCTTCAACCATTCCACAGGCATCTTCTAGAGTGCAGGACAAAGCCTACTCAACTTCATCTTCTTCTTCAGCTTCTTGCTCAGGCTCTGGTGAACGTCAGCCAATTTTTGGCCCAATGTGGAGAGGCATCGGCTACGGACGCGCTCAGTGTAAGGTTGTTTCCACTCTCTCTTTTGGGATCGGCCTTCACCTGGTTTTCTTCTCTGCCATACAACTCAGTGCAAAGCTGGGCCGATCTTGAGAAGCAATTTCATCGCTACTTCTACTCCGGCACGCATGAAATGAAGCTGTCGAACCTCACCAGCATCAGGCAGAAACATGATGAGTCGGTTCATGATTACATTCAACGTTTCGGGGACATGAGGAACCGGTGTTATAGCCTGGTGCTATCTGATTCGCAATTGGCCGATTTAGCCTTTCCAGGGCCTTCTGTCGCCCATCCGGGAGAGGTTTTCAGCCCAGGATTTCGAGAGCTTAGCCCACTTAGCCCAAAAGATGACGGTGCATGAGCAGCATTTCCAGGAGTCCAAGAAGGCCTTCAAGAAAGTCAGCCATATCGCGTATGCATCGGACTCAGACTCAAGCAACAGCGACGCGGAAGTGGCAGCAGCCGAGTAGGCCAAGAACAAGAAGACCATCACCTGCCAGTGGGTTAAAAGTTCGGGTAAAGAGGAGAAGTACGACTTCGACATTACCAAAGCCGATAAAATTTTTGATATGCTACTTCGAGAGAAGAAAATCAAGGTTCCGGCCAACCATGTCATCCCACTGGCCAAGGAGTTGGAGAAAAATAAGTATTGCAAGTAGCATAACACCGGCTCCCACAGTACCAACAATTGAAAGGTGTTCTGCCAACAAATACAATCAGCTATTGAGGTAGGAAAGATAAAATTTGAAGACCCCAAGAAGCCGATGAAGGTTGATGGGAATCTCTTTCCCGTTAACATGGTCTATGCCAGTGGCGGTCCAGCCAATCGTCGGCCCAGGAGAACGGCCGACCAGTTCAGATTCATGAAGGAATTCGATGATGAGGACTCGGCCAATCGCCAGCCCAAGAACATGGACAGCCAACTCCGATTCCAGATGAGGGTCCAGAATGAAGAGGAGGCCCAACGTGACAAGCATTATCAGAACTTCCGTCGCGATGACGGCCGTGATTCCCACTGGCGATGTGAATTTTTCAGGTTCTGCTGGGAGTGAGGGATGAGGCTGCCCACATTGGAAAATTGCCCAACCTACAGCAAGTTCAAAGAGAGCTGCAGCCGATTTGTCCCCAGGGCTGTTTGGCTCAACCAAAAGAAACTCCTTGTCCACGAACAGCTTGGCCCAATCCACCAGGACTTCTTCCAGGATGAAGACGAAGAAGATGATAAAGAAGAACAGCCTGTCAACCCCCAATGGTGCCCCTTTGGGGTGTTCACGAAGACCCAGAAGAGAAGCCTTCAGAGGATGAAGAGTAACAGGCAAGAGGAAGAAATCCAAGAAAAGATCAATCATCGGCTGCAATAGGGCAGGAAAAAGTGGCGCGTAAAAAGAAATGCTGCCCCAGCCAATGAGAGTCCAGCCGACAAGGCCAAGAGGGCAGCAAAAGAAAAAGGAGTAGCTGCTGCATCGGTCAACATGGTGTACATATTGCTAGCCGAATTCGAGGCTGCCGAGGCTGATGCAGACACAGTAGAGGAGACCTTGGCAAAATTGACACTGTCCCCAGAGCAAGCAATATTTGAAAAACCCAAGGGAACCGAGCATAGGCACCTGAAGCCCCTGTATGTCAAAGGATTTGTAAATGGGAAGCCGATGTCAAAAATGTTTGTTGATGAAGAAGCCACAGTCAATTTAATGCCCTGTGCTACTTTTAGGAAGCTGGGCAAAGGAGCCGACGACCTAATAAAGACAAATATGGTGCTCAATGATTTTGGCGGAAAACCATTGGAGGCCAAGGGAGTTCTCAACGTCGAGCTGACCATCGGCAGCAAAATCATGTCCACAACTTTCTTTGTCATCGATGGGAAGGGGTCATACAGCCTGTTGCTAGGAAGGGATTGGATCCACGCCAACTGCTGCATCCCTTCGATAATGCACCAAAGCTTAATCCAGTGGCGAGGCAATGAGATCAAAATCGTGCCAGCCGACAGGTCAGTCAACGTAGCCAACGCTGACTTAACCTTATGGGAAGTCGATGACATTGATTGCCTGTCTAGCAAAGTTTGGCAGGCCAATTTTTAAAGGTGTCTGATTCTGATATACAACCAATTGGAGATGAAGAGCCTCAATTATTACTTTGAGGACGTCGTGGAGGGCTCGAGCGTCTACACCAAGGACACCATGGATGATCTGGATGGCAAGCTGGGGCAAGGTTTTATGTCGACTGACAAGCTCGAAGAGGTTAATATAGTTCCAGGAGATAGGCCTAGGCAGACATATATTAGTAAAAATTTGTCTTCTCATTTTAGAACCAAGCCTATTGATTTGTTAAAGGAATATAGATTGCTTTGCTTGGGAGTATTTTGAGATGCCTGGTCTTAGTCGATCGATTGTTGAACATCGGCTCCCTATTAAGCCTGGATATCTGCAATAGAAACAGCCTCCCCGAAGGTTTAAAGCCGATATGTATGGTGCGATTAAAGCCGAAATCACTCGGCTATATGATGCCGGTTTCATTCGGCCCTGCCGATACGCAGAGTGGGTTTCTAATATAGTTTTAGTAATCAAGAAAAATGGCAAACTTAAGGTGTGCATCGATTTCAGAGACTTAAATAAGGCTACCCCAAAGGACGAATACCCTATGCCAATAGCCGACTTGCTAGTAGATGCAGCCTTCGGCCATAAAATAATAAGTTTTATGGATGGCAATGCTGGATATAATCAGATCTTTATGGTCGAGGAAGACATTCATAAGACAGCTTTCAGGTGTCCAGGAGCAATTAACTTGTATAAGTGAGTCGTTATGACTTTTGGGTTGAAGAATGCTAGAGCTATAGATCAAAGAGCCATGAATTACATTTTTCACGACTTAATCGGCTTCTTGGTACAAATTTATATCGACAATGTTGTTGTCAAGTCCAAAGAGGTCGAAGATCACATAGCCGATTTGAGAAAAATCTTGGAGAGAACTAGAAAATATGGCTTGAAGATGAATCCCACTAAGTGTGCCTTTGGCGTGTTGGCTGGCCAATTTTTAGGTTTTCTTGTTCACAAAAGGGGGATTGAGGAGACGCAAAGAAGCATCAATGCTATCAAAAGTATTCAGCCTCCGCAGGACAAGAAGCAGTTGCAGTCTTTGATCGGCAAGGTTAACTTTATTAGGCGCTTCATCGCCAACCTATCTAAGAAGATGGAGTCGTTCACGCCTTTGCTACGGTTGAAAGCCGACCAAGCGTTTACTTGGGAGGCAGAGCAACAGAAGGCTTTGGATATATCAAGGATTATTTAAGCTCCCCTCCGGTATTGAACCCTCCGCAAAAGGGAGTGTCTTTCAAGCTATATCTATCAGCCGACGAAAAGTCTATCAGCTCATCCACGAGTTTGAAGGGAAGGAAAAAATTTTCTATCTTAGTAGAAGACTTTTGGATGCAGAAACAAGGTACTCTCCCGTGCTTGTGCTTATATTTTTCATGTACGAAATTGAGGCATTATTTGTTATCTAACGAGTGCACGATAATTTGCAAAGCCGATATAGTTAAATATATGCTATCGACTCTAGTTCTGAAAGGACGAGTTGGGAAGTGGATTTTTGCCTTGACAAAGTTCGACTTGAGGTATCAAGCGCCCAAAGCAGTTAAGGGGCAGGCTATAGCCGATTTTATTGTGGAACACAGAGATGACTCAATCGGCTCAGTCGACATCATGCCTCGGACACTGACTTTTGATCGATCTGTTTGCACAAATAGATGCGGCATCGGCTTGGTAATCATCTCACCCAGGAGGCAAGTTTTGAATTCGCGTTTACAATTGCGTCTCACGCTACAAATAATCAAGCCGAATATAAAGCTATCCTCAAGGGTTTGCAGCTACTGAAGGAAGTTGAAGCCGATGTTGTCGAAATAATGGACGATTCATTGTTGGTCATCCGCCAGTTGTCAGGGGAATATGAATATAAAAATGACGCGCTGATGGTCTATTATCAAAAATGCCAAGAGTTGATGGATAGTTTTCGGCTAGTTACCTTGAAGCATATTGTCGTAGACGACCTGAGCCTCCCATTATATTTGCAGGATGAAATGGATCATCTCAAATCATCCAACAAACATAATGGAACGTCCGATGTCCCAAGAGAAAAATATTGAAGACATTGCTGGGACTTCTGCCAGTCAACTTCAGCCTGAGATGTGCCTGGCAAACCACTCGAAGGCGACGACCAGATGTGTTACACATTCAGGAGACTTGACAAAATCGACTAAAGATCTACAACATCTCAAATATTCTTAACTCTTACTTGTGTGAATCTAGTTCCCAGGATGTGCACTAGAGTCACACTTTCATCTCATACATGGTTATACAAAGCTAATACAAGTGAGATGTAAGGACTTTAAAGGATTACAACAACATAAGAGTTACATAGGCCGAACGGCCAAATAAATTCATCTAAATCAGAGTACAGCGAACAACGGTGGCTTTAGTACCCACCCACAAGCACACTGACTAGGGGTTTACCCCGTTAAGTTAAATCCTAGAAGAAACAAATCGATCACCCGCATCTCTCAAAAACTATGTCTAAGTCCTGCAACAAAATGAATATTTCAATAGCAAGTGTTAGTATATTATTAGAAATAATGTACTGGTAAGCGCACCTACATACATGATAGCTCTAAGTCATAGGAGAGCTATTTGTGGACTCAATTTTTAGCATAAAACAAGTTTTTAGTTCACAAGCTATTTGCAACGTAATTTAAGCAAAACATTTTTTTGCAATGTGTAAAGCGTCACTAACATGGCATGGTTTCAATATAAGTAAATAGATTTCAATTCCTTATACACGTCGGGGAGTAAGGTAATATCATCGCACAAATCAACATCTTATTTAGCACTTAACATTTTAGTTTCGAGAACATTTTGGAGAACACAAAATCACAAAATTATACCCATAGCATTTTATTATGTCGCTCATGACTGTGAGCATGGCTAATCGATTAGTTTTGTTAACTCTGCAGAGTTTGTACAACTATACTCACATGATATGAATACTCTAGTTTGTTTCGAGTTTGCAAGACTCTATTACACTCTTCACGTTGAGTGCGATCTAGAGGTCATAACATAGCCTTTACACTATTTAGTCCCTAGCCTTGCACCAGCACGATTCATGTTTCCTCCATCCTAGGTCATACTAGAATAAGACCTCATACAAGAATAAGACCTAGAACCGTTAAGTGGCGGGCCCACGCCTTAACTTACGCCGTGGTGGCGGACACGACAGAAACCCACCCATATGGCACGATACCGTTGTATTAGACAGACTTAGTCGCCTAAGCTACCACATCGTCGGTAAAATAGGAAGTTCCTCTGAGTTATCTGAACTCATACACTTCGGCCTACCATAATGCAAGGCTAGGTGCTAAATATATTACTCGGCTAAGGCTATCCCATACTAGCACATGTGGATGTACGGTATACACAATGAATGACATGTAGTTCAGTCCTTAATCGACTCGGGCAAACACTCTCCCTATCGGTATACAAATACATCAATCGCATATCACTTGCCGCCCAAGTCTAAAAATCAAGTTTTGAATTTGTTTTGCAAATATTTGGGGTTTCTCCCCTTTCAGTTCAAAACACACAAAAGGTTTTCCAAAGAGTTTAGAAAACAATCCATGCCCATAATTGGATTAATTCTAAGCAAGGCTAAGCATATCACTTTCATAAAGCATAGCGCATTTTCATATGAGTGCTTTAGTTTATTTCCTAAGGTTCAAAACAGCAAGGGATTTATTTTCAAAAGAGGTTCATGCATTTTCAGGACATAGCTACAGATCATAGATTCAAATTATCGATAGAGTAAAATACACATGCAACTTTTTGAACAAATCATTTAGCCCAAAAACATGGGATCAAGGTGTTCAAAGGAGGGGCAAGAACTTGCCTTGGTGTGGAGAAAAAGTTAGCACACCTTTCACTTCTTCGTTTACACGATCATCTAAGCAAAATATACGGTATGCAATTAAAATATCGAAAACAGATGAAAATCGAAAATGCTCTAAAATGCATGATATTCGTATATTAAGTAGATACTGGTCTAAAATGAATTTGGCTGAGAGAATTTATAAATTATCTTATTCCATTTAAGATTTATGTATTTTAGAAGTTTTATCAGGTCGTAGCGGCATGGGGTTATGTGGTGTTATGTGGTGTTTGGACAGTGTTTCTAAACTTGAATTTTCACTAATTTTGACTTCACATGGGCAAGGAAATACATTTTCTAAGTATAATACAATTGGTTTTATAATTATTAAAGCTATTATGAATTTCTTAGGCCTTTTGGGTTATGTGGTGTTATGTGGTGTTTGGACAGTGTTTCTAAACTTGAATTTTCACTAATTTTGACTTCACATAGGCAAGGAAATACATTTTCTAAGTATAATACAATTGGTTTCATAATTATTAAAGCTATTATGAATTTCTTAGGCCTTTTACAAATTTACTAATTTTGACTTCATATGGGCAAGGAAATACATTTTCTAAGTATAATACAATTGGTTTCATAATTATTAAAGCTATTATGAATTTCTTAGGCCTTTTACAAATTTACGACGGGTTCTAGGCCTATAGCTTTCTATTCATATGGCTGTAGGGCTTTAGGTTCAGAACATGTTTTATTTGCTAAGGATATATAAAAATGAGTAATTTAGTTAAGCAACATAATTTTAGAGCAGCTTAGAGTTCTAAGTTAATTTCTTAAACATATTAACCTAGGGGTGATATATGAGCTAAGTGTACCAAGTTTTGATGGTTAGGGTTGGATCCTATGGTGCCTCTGGTGTACCATGTTTTATTTTGACCTGGATATAATTTAGATGTGCATCTATGCATGTAGGCGCATGGTGTTTAGCCTAAATATTGATTATCTTGTTTAAGGTTTTTCTTCGCATTTTAGTGTGTGAGGTGCCATTTTTTTTATTGCACCCAATTAAAGTTTATTACTTGCTGTTGCTGGTTCTAAAGAAGTTTGGTTGACCCAAAACGAATCAAAAATGAGCTTTCTACGAATTTTATAAGTTAAGGTAATCCCTAAATTATCTATTTCTTATTTAATCGTTTAGAAGATCGTTTAGGAGATTTTACTACACAGTAAGGATATGTTTTTATTTTATACTTGGGAAAGTAGATATTTTAATGAGTCTACAGGACCTGAGTTTACTAAAAAGAATTAAAATAAATTTTTAATAATTCCCTAAAGTAAATAAGTTCAACGAGCATTTGACTCAAGGAAAGTATACCTTTTATCTTTTATTTTTCCTAGTTATGAAACATAAGTTTCTTTTATTTTTCCTAGTTATGGAACATAAGTTAAGCATTTGACTCAAGGAAAGTATACCTTTTATCTTTTATTTTTCCTACCTTTTATCTTTTATTTTTCCTAGTTATGGAACATAAGTTGAGGAAGCTACAGAAATTGAGTTTGTCCAAAAGTGAGTTAATTCCAAATTTCTACTTATTTTACAAGTTTACAAGTTTGGATAGCTCTATGTTTGATTTTTCTTGGAAGAATTTTAGAGACAAAGTCAATGCAGTGGGTGCCAAGTTTTATAATTCTAAATTAAAGTTCATCTATTTAAGGACCCACAGAAATTTGAATTACTTCAAAAGGAGCTATATTTTATTTTATATCAAATTTACAAGTTCGGGTCACTTTTGGTCAAAAGGCTTCGCTTTAGTTACATATATTTTCCCTTGCCAGCATTGTGTGATCCCCTGAGTTCTGGTTTATTTACAAGTGGATCCCTGGGCCGACGAGTCATACAGGCAACATTTATAGAAAAGGCCTTACAAAGTTTAAACACTTACTAATCACTGTCATGTGCGCTTAATACCGTGGGACCCAGACGTCAGTGGCACGGAGTGAGGAGGACGACAGCAGCAGGAGCAGAGCTCACCGGCCTGCGGGCTTGATGGCGGCGTCGGCGGCGAACCATGGCTTGTGGGGCGACGTGGCCAAAACAGAAAACGTGCATCAACTTCTTGCGCATCCTCTGGCGGTGGTGTCGTCGCCGGCGATGGCCGGAGTCGAGCCGGAGTGGACCGCGAGCGGCGTCGGCTTCTGGGCTGCGGTGCAATTTGACGCACACATTTGCTTTGCTGGGGTACTAGGGTGCTTACCCATCTCTACTCGCGTCTTGGCGTGGCTCGGATGGCGGTGGCGACGATGAAGGTGGCACGTCGGCAACGGAAAAACTCCGGTTACACGGTGACGGCTCAACTCAGCCTCCGATCTGCCAAGCAAGGATGTGCGAAGGAATAGTGTTGCCTCAGGAATGCTTCTTGCGAAAGGAATCGGTCGGCGTCTTACCAACGGAGAAGGGTAGTGATCCGCGGCAGCGGTTGGCCGGAGCCGAGGAAGAAGCAGCGATCTCCCTACGTGATGCGCGGTTCTTGGGGGCCCCTGAGACGTTTTGTTGGTGTTAACGAGAGGAGGTTGGTGGCGCGGTAGCTCGGCTTGCATTGGTCCACAGCGGCCGGAACGCTGTTGATCCCGAGTGGCGGCGCCATGGACAGGAACGGCCATGCTCCGATGATCTCGACCCTCGCGCCATGGGAAACAAAGGCCACAACGGCGTTAGGTATCAAAATAAGATCACGTTCCCAGGAGAGAGATGCGTTGAAGCTCACCGGTGAGACTTGTCGACGGATCAAACATTCTCCGGTGACGAGGAAGACGCGGGTGTTCTTGCTCATTCTGGGGTGTTCTCTCTCGCTTTCTTCATGGAACGTGATGAGCGAAGGATGTGGAATGTGGTGGCGAAATGGCTGGTCAAATGGCGGAGGTTGCGCTGGCGAGGGTGTCTTAGGCGGTCAGTTGTGAAGCCGACGCGTGTCCTCGGTTTCTCTCCTCTCTTATGGCAGCTTCCAAGCGGTTGAGATGTTTCTCACTGTGTTGAATCAAGCCTTTGCAGCTGCCAGGTGGGGTCAGGACGTGGCAAGCTAGGCAGGAGAGTGAGAGAGGGGTACAGAAGAGTGTATACAATGAGTTTTAGGCTAATTTCAAATTATTTTTTCTCCCTTTACCTTTGAACTCTATAGTTTATTCTGTAGGTGTGATAAATTTATAAAATTTTTATTGAAGGTAGCTAATCATTTCTAAGTTCCATTTTATTTGGTTTTACTCAACAGATTACTCTCAATAATTCAACAAAGATAGGATATTTGGAAAATCATTTGAATTTTTAGAGGGCCAAAGACATAGGTAAAAATTCTAGAAAAATTATATTTAATTATGTTAACTAACCTAGTATTTGATTAAATTATTATATATATACTTATGTGCATTTTAATGGTCTCTTGGGATAGGTTGGCATTTTAGCTGATTAAAATTATTAATGAGCCTATTATGGGCTGTTTTGTTTAATTTGTTTGGAGAATAAAACCCAGTTGTTAAGTTGCACAAAATTTATGTTAAGTTGAATACATGAATTTTTCCATGATTTTACCTTTTATTGTTTAACCTAGAAAATTAGGGTAACTCCTTAGGTATAGTTGTTTTCGCTCTGCGGTTTTGGTAGAGGTTTATTTGAATTTTATCCTGGGCTGAGGAAAAGATCTTTGAATTAAATCTTTAAGTTTACATGCTAGCATCCAAAACTTGTCGTAGGCTTGTGTTGGTGAATTTTAATCTCCTAGGTTGTCGCTTATGAGTCCTACTATGAAATGCAAAATCGAAAATCCAAATACACGTAAATGACCTAAGTCGATGTATGCTTTATGTTAGTATGCATGCTTCCACATGAGCTTGCATTTTTATTCTAGGCTATAGATGAAAAAGTTTTTGATTTGTTCTAAAATAGAGTCTACCATGCAAAGGCCTAGGTTGAAACCCCTTTAAACTAAGTTAGGAAATGCAAATTTTTAGTTCACAAAATTGAGAAACCTTTACTTTATTCGGTTTGGACAAAATTTTGTTGACCCTAGAATTTGGGTATGTGACACATATCCCTAGAGAGCAGAATTCATAAGCAAATGATTTGGCTCAGGGAGCATCAGGATACAAGCCGATGACAAAAGAAGTTGAAGTGGAGATGGCAACCATCTCAGCCAACGACTGGAGGTATGATGTTCACAGCTATTTACAGAATCCTTCCCAGTCGGCTTCAAGGAAATTGTGCTACAAGGCTTTATGATATGTTCCTTCCCAGTCGGCTTCAAGGAAATTGTGCTACAAGGCTTTACGATATGTTTTGCTCGATGAAGACTTATATTATCGGACGATTGATGGTGTGCTACTCAAATGCCTCACTGCTGATCAAGCCAAGGTAGTCATGGGAGAAGTGCATGAAGGGATCTGTGGTACTCATCAATCGGCTCACAAAATGAAGTGGCTACTTTGAAGAGCTGGGTATTTTTGGCCGGTTATGCTGGAAGATTGCTTCAAGTATTACAAGGGTTGTCAAGACTGTCAAAAGTTTGGAGCTATCTAGAGAGCACCAACATCAGCTATGAATCCAATCATCAAGCCTTGGCCATTCAGAGGATGGGGAATTGACATGATCGGCCAGATTAATCCACCCTCAAGCAAAGGACACAAGTTTATGTTGGTAGCAACCGATTATTTTACCAAGTGGGTGGAAGCAATTCCTTTGAAAAAGGACGACTCTGGGGATGCAATCGAGTTTGTCAAAAAACATACATTTATAGGTTCGGCATCCCTCAAACCATCACAACCAATCAGGGGTCTATCTTTATCTCAGACGAGTTTGTTCAGTTTGCCGACGGCATGGGAATCAAGTTATTAAATTCTTCACCATACTATGCTCAGGCTAATGGACAGGCAGAAGCCTCTAACAAGAGATTGATCAAGTTGATAAAGAGGAAGATCTCTGAGTATCCGAAGCAATGGCATAGCCGATTGGTCGAATCATTGTGGGCTTATCGGATGGCTTGTCATGGATCAACCCAAGTGCCTCCTTACAAGTTGGTCTATGGACGTGATGCTGTTTTGCTATGGGAAGTGTCATCGGCTCACGAAGGATTCAACTGCAAAACGAGTTAACAGCCGATGATTATCACAATCAAATGGTAGACGAATTAGAGGACTTGGTCTTATCGAGGATGTGTGCTCTGGAAAAGGTGACCAGAGATTAATAAAGAGTGGCTCGTCATTATAAAAAGAAAGTTGTGCCTAAGTCTTTTGAAGAAGGCGAGTTGGTCTAGAAATTGATATTGCCGATTGGTACACGGATAACAAATTCGGCAAGTGGTCACCTAACTGGGAAGGGCCTTTCAAGATCCACAAGTGCGTCTCTAAGGGGGCCCACATGCTAGAAGGACTGGATGGAGAGATGTTTGGAAGGGCCCTTAACGACAAATATTTGAAGAAATACTATCCCAGTGTTTGAATCAACTCATGATTCGGCTATGTCCTTGCCGATGCATGTTAGCCGATGTGTTTTGAATGCACACATCGCCTTTAGGAAAATTTCAGTACAAGTTTTTCTCCCCTTTGATTTTTCAAATCGGCTGATATCACGCCTAGAAATTCAAGCCAGAATTTTCACAGCTAAATTTAGGCATTAATTCCTCGTCTATGCATCAGCCGAGGTACGCAAATCGATAATTATTGATATTACATAAATCCACGTCTTAGAAACAATATAAAAGAATTAGATAAATGCAGCGGAAAGGAAAAAGACTCACTAAAGTGAAACTAACACAGCGACGGAACTCCAAAACACCACAGGCAACCTTAACGACGGACGCAAGCCTAAATCTCGTCAAAACTTTCTTCTTCTGCAACCTCTGGCTATGGAGGGGGAAAATTTAAGCAAGACTGAGTACTCCCACCATACTCAATAAGTCATACCGAAAGAGAGAGGTATGATGCAGGATAATACTCAAGATAGGAATATAGGCTCATTTTCACAAATAGCATTTCAGAAATAGTAATTGTTGAAAACAGTAAAACAGTAGTAACAATTAAGCAATATTAAATAAACACTCTGCAACGTTAAAACCACATTGCAACAGGCCCATCCATCCAACTATACTTGTCAAGTCCCAACAGTTCATTCAAGTACATAAGTGAGACAAATAAAGGTGAATCTGGTCGATCGCCCATAACTGTGGGCTCTGTTATTCAAATAGTTTTACTCTGATCAGAGGTGTACAACTGTACCCATAAGACACAATCCCACAACACGATACCCTTCGTCGGTGTACCACCACGATAACCAGGAAAGGAACTGTGACAGGACCTTTCACATAACCCCCTCTAACCAATCGTATCACACCAAGGTTTCGCCCCCACTCCCATCGGGGTAATGGACAACCCCCTCTCGTGCCACGGTGAATCCGGAAGCCGATCAACCCTTAAAACCGGGGCCGACCCAACTCCATCACGCCCACCCTCACTAGGGTACATCGGCTAGAGACAGCTACGCTACGGACCCAGCCACCTATGCTGGCTTGTGGTATGCACGATAATTCTTCCTGGGTTTCTGGAGAACCGGTCCTTAATTGTCATGAGCACGCTAACCAATATCCAACCATGTACTCACAACCCACCATTATCATAATTCAATATTATTAGAATAGGGTCACATACTTGACATCATCTGAGAATTAGTCTCCAATGTAATAATTGATTAATGTGACTCCCTTAAGTGAGTTAGTTGAGCTAAGCACGGCTAAGCATGTTCTAAACTAACATCTAGTAATATTGAACCCAAGTTATCAATGGTATAAGGTATTCAATTCTTATGACTGAGTACAATAGGTATAATAGTCCCATGAAATGACATTCTAAAACATATGCAATATTTGAGAGAAAAGAGGTATTTAAGTAAAATAGGTACAATATGATCAATGTAAAGCATGGCTTGCCTTGCTCTGGAGACTGGGGACCTCGTCGAAGTAAACGGGCTTGCCGAAACTATCGAAATCTATACGACAAACAAAGCACTTCAACAAAACATGCTAAAAGTCTACTGAAGCAGTGCAAGAAACTATTTTTAATGGATTCTTGACATTTTTTTGGATTTAATGAAATTTGAATGGACTAAAATGGAGCTCGGATTAAAAAGAGATGAATTTTAGAAGTTTACTTGTGATTTTTAAACAAAACAGAAAACTAAAAATTAATTATTGCGCAATTATGTCCCAGGGCTGACTCAAGCATGCACGGGAATGGCAAGGGCTGACGTCATGCTGATGTCAGCAAGCGGGGACGCGGTCAGGCTGACGTCAACTAGGGCTGACATCAGTGGCTGGTGTCAGCCCTAGGGCTGATGTCAGCGCGGCTGATGCTAGCGGCGCGGTCGGGCTCGGTCCATGGTGGACCGAGTCCACGGCGGGGCGACGGTGGCTGCTGCCACGCGGCGTGTTGGGCTTGGTCGGGGCGGCGGCTTGGCGGATGGCCGACATGTGGTGGCCATCGGCGGCAGCGGCCAGATCGGACGGTGACAGCACGGCGCAGGATCGGGCAGCTTGGATGTGCCCGATCTGAGCGATCGGACGGTGCGGGAGAGGCGGCGGCTAGGGTTAGGGTTAGGGTTTGGATGACGGTGGCCGACCGATCACCGGTGGCACGGGAAATGGCGACGGCGGGCGGCGCGGGTTCAGCTTGCGCGCGGGAAGGGCTAAGACGTCTGTGCACAAAAGAAAAAGAACGGGCGGGTAGTACTCACCAGATACGGGAAAGAACGGCCGCGGCCGACGGCGATCAGATTTGGGCGTTGGTGATTTAGGGCTTGGAGTGAGGCGGCGCAAATGAAAAAGAGCGGCGGAGCTTGCAGGGAAATTTATAGAGGCGATTGGAGTCCAGATTAGGCACGGATGGGCCGAGAATTCCTCGCCGGCACAACCGACTCGGAGAGGGAGAGAGAAAAGCGGCGGTGGCGGTTTGGATGCGGTGGCGGCCGTTGCGGCGCACGAGAAAGGTGGCGCGCGATGCGGCGGAGCGCGTGGAAAGGGCAGGGCGCGGCGACAGCGCGGGTCGTCAGGCGCGAAGGAGGCGGCTCTAACAGGTGGGGTCGATGGTCCGTCGGTGTGAGAGACAGCGCGCAGACTTCGCGCGCGGGCGCGGCCGGCTCGTGGGCCTCGGCCCATGGCCAAAGGGAGGAAGCGGCGCGCGGCTGAGCTACTGGGCTGAAAGGAGGAGTTGGCCGGTGGGGAAAAGCGCGGGAAACGGTACGACCCGATAGAAAAATTTGGGAAAATTAATTATGGGACTTAATTTAATTGCCGCTTACTTATTTAATTGATTAAAAATAGTCCCAGTGCTCTGAAAATTTCCGTAAAAATCCTGTTAGTGTATTTTGACATGTAGAATTTAAGAAAAATCCTACCATGCCAATTCCATTTATTAATTGCATTTTAAAATTTCTTGTTTGCTCCAGATTAATTCCAGAAATTCTGATTATGTCAGGGTAAATTATTAAAACGATTTAGGGGCAAAACTCAGGGTGTGACAAACCTACCCCCTTAAACGGAATCTCGACCCCGAGATTCGAAGGCACTGGCGAAGAGGTGTGAGTGCGCGGCCTTCAACTCATCTTCTCTTTCCCACGTAGCTTCTTCTTCGGAGTGATGAGTCCATTTAACTTTGCAAAACCTGATAACCTTGTTTCAAGTCCTACTTTCACTGGTCTCGAGGATACGAGCTGGTTTCTCCATATAGGTCAAGTCATCTTGAATTTCAATCTGGTCTGGCTGCTCTTCTGGTACCCTCAAACATTTCTTTAACTAAGACACATGAAACACGTCGTGAATACTAGCCATGTTGGTTGGAAGTTCAAGCTGATAGGCTACTTCTCCTCGACGTTCCCGAAGTTTGTATGGTCCCACAAAACATGGTGCCAACTTGCCTTTGGTTTGAAAGCGGTGTACTTCCCGGAGCGGTGTAACACAAAGATACACATAATCCCCTGCTTCAAAAGCGATATCTCTTCGACGATTGTCCGCGTAGCTCTTCTGCCGAGACTGCGCAATTCTCAATCTTTCCCGAATTATTTGGACTTTTGCTTTTGCTTCACTTATCACTTCTGTGCCAAACAACTGACGTTCGCCAGTCTGATCCCAGAAAAGGGTTGTGCGGCACTTCCGTCCATACAACCCCTCATAGGGTGCCATTTGAATGCTGGCTTGATAACTATTGTTATAGGAGAATTTTGCATAAAGCAAAATCTTGTCCCACACTTTACCAAACTCAAGCGCACATGCTCTCAACATGTCTTCCATAATTTGATTCACTCTCTCAGTTTGACAATCTGTTCGTGGGTGATAGGCTGTACTAAAGTTCAAACGGGTACCAAGCTCTTCTTGCAACTTCTGCTAGAACTTGGAAGTAAACTGACTTCCTCGGTCAGACACGATCTTCTTAGGCACTCCATGTAAACACATGATTCTAGCAAGGTATAGCTCTGCTAGCTTCTTTCCCAAGTAGTATGCACTGGTATAAAGTGGGCCACCTTTGTGAGTCGATCCATGACGACCCAAATTGAATCATACCCTGACGATGTGCGGGGTAAACCCGTGATGAAATCCATTCCAATCTCTTCCCATTTCCATTCCGGAATTTGGAGGGGTTGCAACAATCCTGCGGGTCGTTGATATCTTGCCTTAACTCGCTGACAAACATCACAGAGTGCAACAAATTCAGCTATTTCTCTCCTCATACTGACCCACCAAAACTTCTCTTTGAGATCTTGATACATCTTTGTACTGCCCGGATGAATTGAATATTGGGTTTGGTGAGCTTCCGTGAGAATCAACTTCTTCAATTCTTTATCTTCTAGCACACACAATCTCTTTCCCATCCAGATTGTTCCATGCTCGTCTTCTGTAAAGTTGCGAGCTTTTTCGACTCTCATGTTCTTCTTGAGTTCAGCCATCTCGGGATTTGATGCCTGAGCAGCCGAATTTGATCTATGAGAGTGGGTTGAGCTTCTAGAGCGGCCACAAAACAAAAATCCACAACCTGTAGGTTCAGGCGCTCAAATTCTCGCTGCAACTGATTACACATTCTTTCTAAATTAATGGTGTTGCAGTAACTCTTCTGGCTCAAAGCATCTGCTACCACATTAGCTTTGACGGGTTGGTAATGTATCTCCAAATCATAATCCTTAATGAATTCCAACCATCTTCATTGATGAAGGTTCAAGTCCGGTTGGGTGAAGATATACTTGAGACTTTTATGATCTGTGTATACTTCACAACGATTGTCGATTAAGTGGTGTCGCCAGATTTTCAAGGCATGGACCACTGCGGCTACTCCAGATCATGAGTTGGATAGTTGTTCTCGTGCGGATGCAACTGACGTGAGGCGTATGCGACCACTTTGCCTTCTTGCATCAACACACATCCCAGCCCTTGGCGGGATGCATCACAATACACTTGGAAATCTTTTGCTGGATCTGGCAGTATCAAGACTAGTGCAGACACCAACTTCTTCTTAAGCTCTTCAAAACTCTTGTTACATTCCGCTGACCACTTGAATTTCTCATCTTTATTCAACAATTGTGTCATCGGCTTGGCAAATTTGGAGAAATTCTCAATGAAGCGGCGGTAATAACCCGCAAGTCCAAGAAAACTTCGGATCTGGGTGACTATTTTTGGCGGAGTCCACTTGGTCACTGACTCCACATTTGACGAATCCACGGCTACTCCTTGGGCATTCACAATGTGGCCGAGGAACTGTACTTCCGTTAACCAGAAAGCACACTTGCTAAACTTGGCGTAGAGTTGATGATCCCTCAACTTCTCGAGCACTAACCGGAGATGATGCTCATGTTCCTCCTCGGTCTTGGAGTAGTTCAAAATGTCATCAATGAACACCATGACAAATTTGTCCAAGAATTCCATAAACACCTTGTTCATCAAATTCATGAAGAAAGCCGGTGCATTTGTCAATCCAAAAGACATGACCGTACACTAATACAAACCGTACCGAGTGATGAAAGCGGTCTTGGGAATGTCCTCTTCCCGAATTCTCAACTGATGGTAGCCTGATCGCAGGTCAATCTTGGAGAACATCTTTGCCCCCTTGAGTTGATCAAACAAATCATCAATCCATGGTAGAGGATACTTGTTTTTGATAGTGACCTCATTGAGTGCGCGATAATCGACACACATTCTCTTGGTCTTGTCTTTCTTCTCTACAAATATCACTGGAGCACCCCAGGGTGACGTGCTTGGGCGGATATAACCTTTCTGCAACTGTTCATCCACTTGCTTCTTGACCTCTGGCAACTCGTTGGCTCCCATTCTATACGGTCTCTTGTGAATTGGAGCGGTCCCGGGTACTAGATCAATCCGGAATTCAATCTCTCTTTCTGGTGGCATCTGTTAGTGATATGCCCTAGAGGCAACATGGAGATGTTGGATATCACATCAATGTTTATGTATTTATGAATAAAGTGTTATTCGGTTCCATGAAATAGACATCTTGTATTGATCAATAAGTACGTGACTTATTTATGAGACTCTTTATGTATGAATCTATTTCTAAACGATCCCTCGATCATATGTCATATTGTTGGAACAAATATGATTCTAAGATCGGCATGTTTATTGATTGATGATCA
Organism: Oryza australiensis; assembly: GCA_019925245.2. NCBI lineage: Eukaryota > Viridiplantae > Streptophyta > Magnoliopsida > Poales > Poaceae > Oryza > Oryza australiensis. The sequence continues at coordinate 4,401 of JAIFGZ020000609.1, read as the reverse complement.
TGTCTCATAGATCATGGGTATGAAGATACCAAATCAATAAACATGGACATATGTGTTGGAGAACACATTGTTGGATAGACCCACCATGAGACACTACAGAATCAATGTGCCATTAGTTGGTCTCGGTAGTGTTGGTACAAAGTCCTTAGACCTGAGATCACCATGGATTCCAACATGTGTAGTAGCCTACTTTGGGACTACCAAACGCTATTCCGTAATCGGGTAGTTATAAAGGTAGTTTTCGGGTTTGCTATGAAACATGGAGTGGGATGTGAGTGATCAAGATGGAATTTGCCCCTCCTTTGGAGAGATATCTCTGGGCCCCTCGAGGTAATGGATTATGGAAATGCATGGCCAAGCTAAGTTGATTGAGGAGTCAATCAACGACGATAATCCAATACGGTTCGAGTGAATGGTTAAGCTATTGAAGGGATGGCACACATCTTGCCTATAGCTTAACCGGTATCGTGAGGCAAAGGGATTTGTGTACACATTACAGGGTTCGAGCCGATATTATTCTTGTATACTATGGTGTCAATATGTGCCGCTAGGCGCCGCAGTTGACGGGTCGGCCGAGTTGGACTCGAGCCGACGATCGGCCAAGTTAGACTATAGCCGAAACCAAGTATACCTGAACCTGCGTGGTCGCACGCTTAAGGGGATAGAATAGATATTTGAGTTGGACTCGGATACGGCTCGATCGGATAGGGATCCGATCGGATAGAGTCCTATGGGCTTACGACGTATGGGCGGCCAACTCTATGAGATACGGATGAGATCCGATTCAAAATAGAGTCCTAATCGGCCACTAATCCCATCGGCCAACTCTATATAAAGGAGGGAGGGGTGGAGAGCTGCCACATGTCAATTGCATCGCGTGCAACGTAAGTCGCCGAGATCAATCTCCACGGAAACCCTCCCCACTTTCGAGCCAAACCCTAGCCTTGCATCGCGTGCTAGCACACGGGTGTTCGGCGTTCGTCCCCGGACGTGTGGATACCGTAGAGGCGCTGCTACATTGCACGCTGTTGATCGGCTTCGGATCGGCTGCGGTCGGGCGCATCGGAGCGAGGCGCGAGAACACGTCGGACGACTCGGATCGGCTACGGCATCTACGAATCGGCTGATTGGCGAATCGGCTGTCCCGGGGTATCTACTGTCGGCTTGCGAGAATCGGCTACACTGTTCCTGGATCGGATAGCCCGATTGGTCTTTCCCGCACACTCCAATCGGTAACGATCTATCGGCCCTTACTTGCAAGTGTTCTGGTTTGCGCGGTAGAAAGTTTTTGTTTTCGGCTAGCGTAGCCTCCGCGTAACCCTTCGGGGTATCGAGCTAATCTTGCTTAGTTCGGGTTTTAGATTGGATCTGGAACAAGTTTTGTGCACGGGTTGATTAGATCAATCGGTTTTACGGGATCCGTTGAGGAGAGTTGATGTTAATTGCGTTCCTTGATAGTGTATCGGAACGGCGTAATGTGATTACGTCGAAGCAATTTCCATATAACTCGGTTTGAGTCGGCTTCGAGATAGCGTTCCTTGATAGTGTATCGGAACGGTATAATGTGATTATGCCGGCGGGACCGCCGTGTGCGTACCCCTTATAGGTTGTCTCGATGCCGAATCTCTGCGATAGGTAGAAAACGTTTCTACGCCTAACTTGTTTTTGCAGAGAATGCTTTGAGATGGTATGGCCCTATTGTATGTATGAGATGCATGTGATGCATGTAATATTCTTTCATATGTGCAATCCCGTAATATTCTTTCTTACGTGCAATGCTTGTAATATTCTTTCACGACCTGCGAGTCGATGTAATCTTCAATTAGAGCTTCTATAGTAGTAGCTTAGTTTGAAGAAATCAAGCATTCGGCACTCGAAAGAACGGTGATGAAGATGGAGATCCTGTACACCGGCATGGAGATGGAGATCACCATGTGAAGGGGGCCATACTATTTCACTATATGCTATTCTTCTTGCTTTCATGTGTGATATGTTTGTTTGATAGGATAGCATCCCTCGCAAAATTAAGTAGTAATGATGCCCTTCCAAATGTTGCACCCGTCACACCGTTATGCTCATCAATGGTGGGTCCGCAAAGCGAGTGCCATTCTCTATCATAACACGAGGGGTATATGTCGACATATACATGCAGGAGCTTTTGGTTTACTTAACAAGGCTATCAAAATAGTTTTGGGCCTTGGGGCATAGGTTGGCGCCGGGGCATGGAGATGCCACACCAACAACAAGAGTCACATAGAGATGTGATTAGCAAGGTGTTGCTTACCGATGTTACTAATTTTCTAGCGGTGATGCCAAAGCTCACTAGAAAATTAATTAACATGTGGGTCTTGACCCAATACGTAACCTAGAGGGAAGATGTAAAATACGTAATGGGAGTCTAATGTTAAATTGTTTAACAATAGACATAGCATAAACATTGTGCTAAACTTTGCTTTTTCTTTGTAGAATAAATGGCGGCTAATACTACACCCAGTACCTTTAATTTGCGATCTATTCTCGAAAAGGAAAAATTAAATGGAACAAACTTTATGGATTGGTATCGCAACTTGAGAATTGTTCTCAAGCAAGAGCGTAAGGAGTACGTTCTTGAAGTACCCTAACCCGAGGCTTTGCCAAATAATGCCACCGCAACCGCACGGAGAGCTTACGAGAAGAACACTAATGATGCCCTAGATATAAGCTGTCTCATGCTTGCTACAATGTCCCTTGAGCTTGTAAGCAATATGAGAGCGCGATGCTCACACTATTATTCGGGGACTGCGTGGCATGTTTGAGAACCAAGCACGGGCCGAGAGGTTCAACACCTCAAAGTCCTTGTTTGCGTGCGAGCTTGTTGAGGGAATCCCGTCGCCGCATGTGATAAAAATGATTGGCTACATTGAGAGTCCGGAAAACTAGGTTTTCCCCTTAGCCAAGAGTTGGCTGCGATGTGATTCTCCGTCGCTCCCTCCGAGCTTCGAGCCATTCATATTAAATTATCACATGAACAATATGGATAGGACCTTGGCTGAATTGCATGGGATGCTAAAGACACGAGGAGAGTATCCAGAAAAACGGTCATCATGTGATGATGATGCGAAGGCAAAGCGCAAACCACTGTCAAGAAACTTTGCACCAAGAGGAAGTTAACTCCCGATGAGATCGCGAGTGCCTCCAATGCAAAGAAGGGCAAGAAGGGTCGGCGGCATCGGATGCCGTTTGCTTCTATTGCAAGGAGACAGCCATTGGAAGAGGAACGCAAGAAGTACATGGAGGATCTCAAAAAGAAGCAAAGTACGACTTAGCTTCGGTATTAATGTTATAGACATTAATCTTGCTACTTCACCTACGACTCTTGGGTATTTGATACCGGATCGTAGCTCATATTTGCAAATCGTTGCAGGGAATGAGAAGAAGTAGAGGATTGAGAAGGGGCGAGGTGAACCCGCGCGTCGGCAATGGAGCAAGCGTTGCTACGCTTCTTGTCGGCACGAGCACCACTTCATCTACCTTCGGGATTAGTTTTGGAATTGAATAATTGTTATTGTGTTCCAACACTATGTCAAAACGTTATTTCCGCTTCATGTTTGCAAGCGGAAGGATATGATTTTAGATCAATGAACAATGGTTGTTCAATATATCTCAAAGATATGTTCTATTTTCATGCTCCATTGGTGAATGGATTATACGTTTTGAATCTTGAAGCGTCTCCCATCTATAACATTAATACGAAAGGCAACTCTCTAATGATATAAACTCCACGTTTATCGGCATTGTCGCTTAGGCCATATAAATAAGAAACGCATGGAGAAGCTCCATAAGGATGGATTGCTTCACTCTTTTGATTTTGAATCATTTGAGACATGTGAGTCTTGTTTACTTGGTAAGATGACAAAGGCACCTTTCACGGACACGTGAAAGAGCAAGTGACTTGTTGGCACTCGTACATACCGATGTATGTGGACCAATGAGCTCAACGGCCGAGGTGGTTATCGGTACTTCATTACCTTTACCGATGACTTTAGTAGATATGGTTATATCTACTTAATGAGGCATAAGTCCGAATCCTTTGAAAAGTTCAAAGAATTCCAAAATGAAGTACAAAATCATTTAGGGAAAACAATCAAGTTTCTACGATCGATCGTGGAGGAGAATACTTGAGCCAAGAGTTTGGTAATCATCGAAAGATTGTGGAATTGTTCCACGCTGACTCCGCCAGAAATCCACAATGGAACGGAGTGTCCGAACGGAGAAATCGCACCTTGTTGGACATGGTGCGGTCGATGATGAGCCAAAGTGATCTTCGGTTATCCTTCCGGGGATATGCTCTTGAAACATTGCGCTCACACTAAATAGAGTTCCATCTAAGTCGGTTGAAAAGACACCATATGAGATATGGAA